>OU015462.1:29197535-30397535 GCA_907164805.1 Brachyptera putata
AAAATTCTAATAGGGCCCCCTAAACTGGCGGGCGGGCCCCGGCCCGCCCGCAGCTGCGGGCTCTGCGGGCGCCTAGTTCCGCCACTGCTCTTATGTAGTATTTGTTCTGTCCATAAGTATATGTACAATAGTACAATCGTCCTTTATTATCATACAATTATCTTATACAAACATGCAGGTGAAATGAGGAAATACATTTCGGGAAACACAAACGCCTCATGCTGCAAAGACGTCTCTTTAGAACTAGTTCTATTATATATGGAAGTAGAAACATAAAGTTTGTCACCGTCTAATCTCATTCAAAAGGGTTACAAACTTATTGTATTTTCGTTGAACTATTGCCGATATAAAGCTTGACAGAGAATACGTCTTCGAAAAAGAGAAAAGTTCGACAACTTCCCAAGTCGTGAAACACATACAAATATAATCTATTCAAGGTGTTTTACATTAGTTAGTTCTCACAGAGATGAATCATAAAGTTTATATTGTATTAGACTTGTTATTTGTCGCAGAATCACTCAGTTCTGGTGATGCTTAGTTTCAACTGTAGATTGTGTACAGCTCCGCTCCATGAATGACGTATTTTGAGTGATTGTGAATTAGTAATCCAGATTGTAATCTTGAAACATCAAAATGAGATATAATGTTATCTTCCTTCATAAATTGGTTATTAACGGTATTTACAAACACAAATAATAGGTAATAGTAAGTTATTGTTAACTTGTAGTAGGCCTTTATATCGTATAATAAAGAGATTCTCGAATCAAATTATTATTTGAAATAACAGAATACAATACTAGTTTTACTCACATTCATAAGTGTAAAATCAAAACGGAGACAACTGGAGCGTCATTCAATAAACCGGGGTTCGATTCCCACCATGGTCGGGATGACATGACAATTTCGTGGGTGGTTTTTCGTGTTTACATCTGTCATTTGACTGGACCGGTTCATCAATAACAGGCCTCGACCATCTCCTAGCTTACTGATTCACACTATCCAAGAACAACTAATAAGATCACCTCTCGTTTCATCTCATCTTGCTGTCTTTCATCATTCACCGACGTCAGTAGATCTCAGCATCGGTACAGTGTGTCGTATAATTTAATATAAATAATAAAAACGAAGAAACATATTATCTATACTCATTGTCTGCTTCACTGATACTGGAATTCAAAAAATATTTATTAGTGCGTATGACTTGATAATTAATTGATTTCTGTCAGACCAAAAGTATTCTTCGAACTGTACGTATTATGAAACTTTTTGTTATCTCTAATAACGTATCAATTACTTTAATAGTGGAAAAAATTTCCATCAATATACAGTATAGCGTATACACATTAAAATAACATTTCACATTTTTTCTCATTTCAGGTACAGGAGGCGCGACAGTGATTCAATTTCTATTTTGAATCACCCGATTAAAATGAAATATTCCTACTTATATGCACGAAAGAAAAAGATTGTCTGCAGCACACATAAATATTACTCTGAATATTTGATGAATATCTTTGTTATTTATAGGTTATTCTGTATTTCCAGAACAAAGTTCAAGATAAGAAACGCGCCTTTTAAATGCATTAGGTCACTAAATTGGCAGCGAGATGATGTAATCAGCACAGTTTCAATATTTCTGTAGCTGGAGATCACACTATTTTCTCGTGGGTACAATTATAACATCAATTGACTGCTATTTTCCGTGCAAAAACTAAACATGTCATAAAAATTCAATATATTATTATCACGTAATGTGAAGTGCTTGGATGAAAACTCTCACAACATAGTGGAGTGAATACTTGTCAGGTCTACAATATAATATAATGATCACGTTAGGTAAATTGAGGTTCGTTTTCACCAAACCTTGTATACAATTCTGAACTATGATACGATGACGCTGTTGTGGTGGCGTCGACAGCGTCACGGCGTCGGTTTTTGTGACGTGATAATTGTTCTCGACATCTTGACGGACAGATTGATCAAAATGGGATGTAAAATGAAATCCAATTTTGAATTATATTATATTACAGCTCCGTTCGGAGAATTCCGTCAATTGCCATTAATACTTTAAATATGCATTTTCAAGTCTCATTGAACATTTAGAAATATAACTTTGATCTTGGGCACAGTTTATTGTTTGAAAATAATTTGACTATTAATCTTTGTTAAAGTATTCTCAAATGAGATCAAAGCTAACAAGTTGAGTAAAACTTTTTGACACAGCCCTATCATTTATGTATTTTATCTCTTTGACAACTCATTTCTGGTATATATTGAATGTGAACACTCTCAGTATTGATATAGCATTATACATTCAAGCTTGGTGGTATAATATAGGCCTATTACTAGTATTATAAAGTAGGCCTATATAGTTTGTAGCTATGTCATATATCTATTATAGAAATATACTATACTATACCATAGTCTAATAATATTCTTGGTATGATACTAGACAGTTTCTTTATAATCTATTGACACTATATCGCTGTAATAATTCATGAAGAGCTATAGTATACAAATTCGGGTTTAAATTGAATATCAGAAATAAGTTATCAGAAAGATGAGATGGTAGGAGTGTGTCAAAATATTTACTCTGCGATGGTTTGATATCATGTAAGATTTCTCGTATCAAAGAACCAATTCAACAAGACAAATCATAAATTTATTACATCAAAAATTCACAAAATGTTCAAACAGTTTGTAATAGAGGTAAGGTATAGGTCTATAGTAGAATGATTTCAAAATCTTATTATCAAATAATTATATTATGATCTACAGCTACGGTACTAGTAAAATTAGTCACGTGACTTTATAGTGAAAGGCATGTTGGAAGAAAAGAGATCTAACTGATAAGTCATTATAATTAGATATTTGCTCCACTTAACAATGGCGGTAAAGAATAAAGATTACTTTTTGAAAATGTGCAAAACGTGTAAAAACGTGTTTTTTTCACGTAAGTGCTTCTTGTCATGCATTGACGAAAGCAATTATTATTGAAGTGCATTAGTTATTTCTTATCTACAATTCAAGTTGAGCAATGTAATTGTATAATCTATATTTTGATCCACTCAACGGAATGAAGGCAAGTAAATTGTTCCACGGACAGAAAAGAGGGTTGGTTGATGTTATTACAGTGAATTACTGGTTATTATCGCTCTTTGATATCATTTAATTCCGCAAAATAAACAACAAATCTGTAATCAAATCATCAGCTTCCACGTGCAATCGGATAGCATTATGATGGCATGTTTTATAGCTGTGCGATATGGACTTGGGTTTGTATGGTTCTCAAAGAAGGGTGTACAATGAGATAATGTGGTATGCGGATTGGAGAATGAGTATTACACAATTTTTCAAAATAATATTCTTCACTTGACAAAGATTGTCTTGAAAATACGTTGCTTCTTTATTTTTCTTAGTCCAAGGTGATGCGTGCTTGGAAAATGGAGCAGATTTCTATACATTATGATTCTTATAAATTATTTTATGATAATTAAGAACGGAACTTTAATCGACTTCATGAGTTCCCAAAATCTCTTCATTTTATTCAATATATTTTCAATTTGAGCCGATTCACAATCTATTTGGTGTTAATATTTATTTCATGACTAGTTCTAATTATATATTCCAGATCCACTAGATTCATGTTACCGAATGCAATTCAATTTCCCATTTCATTATTCATTCAAACTTTTATAACACATAATGATTATTTTTTCTTTTCAATTATCAGTAAACTGGCATTTTTGTTCAGCTGTTGGCCACCCCTGTTTCGAATAACAGATATTATAATGCAGTGTGATGGCTATATGTTGTGATAATATTACGATGCATAAGCATTTTAATAACAGTTGATAAATCATTTTAATTCGGACATTTGCGTGCAAAATTCTCGATTAAAATCAATTGTAATTTCGTGTAAACATCATGTAGGAGCAGATAACATAATGTGCGGTATACACACCATAGGTAACCTTACCGTCGAATGCAAAACGATAAGACAGCAACGGTCTAACATTCAGGAATAAATTACTAATAATATTCACCATTCTACAAAAATGCACGAACAATTGAGATGCCTATTACTTTCAGTTATCTAACAGAAATTGAATATTATGAGGTTTAATGATATATGATAGTGATTCGAGCAACCTGTATACTCATTAATGTATATGCATATCATGGCTAGTCAAATTTATCTGAAGTGAACAATAGATTTGTCTTACTAATTACTTACTAATAACTTCGTATTACTAATTGTCATCAATTAAGATAGAACTCAGGTATGTTTTGCATGAAGAAACACAAAATGTATGAATTTGTGAACCGAAATATATGAATATTTTTTTTCCCCAATAACAGTTTTTCAAATACAGACGACAGCATTGCACGTGGATTAGGTCTAAACGAAATCACGTTTTACTGCATTTGGCATGTTTATTCCTATACTTTTCGTTATAGAATCATGAATTCATTTTTCACTTTTTTAATACAGTTATCAAAGTACCTTACGCGGATACCTGCATTGAACGCTATTCATTTGATCAATTTACACGAACGAAATGACAATTTTAATAAAGCATTCAATATAATTGTGTCCAATTTGTCGGACTTCTCTGTAGTAGTTACTTTTTCAATCCAATTAAAATGGAACAAATAACAATAATTGCTTAGCTGTTGCTATTTTTTTGTATGAATTCGTTAACAAACATTATGTAATTATAATATAACTGTAGTAATCATAAATGGAAGAGGTATGATGTCATAATAGTGGTCTTGCTCGTTAGTTGTTTTGTATTCGATATGCGACTCCTAAAATGAGATTTTCATTGTTGATTGCGCACTGTTAGTAACAGATAGTTATCATACTATCAATTAGCCTGAAGAGACATTGCTACAAGTATACTTCCTGACGCGTCATGTAGCGAAATTAACTTATGATTTTGGAATCGTCTATATTTTGTATTAAAATGAAAAAATAAATGTGATATTTCATTATATTTTGGTTGTCACCGACAGTGTGATTATTTCATCATCCTCATTAATTTAATCGATAGAATATTTAAAACATCAATACAATTTAATTATGTATTCATTCCAGTTAAACTATGAATCTATGTTGGGTGATTGTAACAAATATTCAGATACTAGACAATGCAGTTGTGTACGGATAGCTAGTTTAATGAAATATTGACAGATGAAGTAAAATTGTTAAATAAAGATCCGCCATAAGATGTGCAAATTTCTTCTTGTAATTGATTTATTTGATACTATTTAATAGAAATATTCTAATTTGTATTATTTAAAATAAAAAGGGTGGTGAAAACTGAGCAGGCCACGTTCTCGGTTTTACCCATTAGAAGAAAGAAATGTTGAACATTGTCAGTAGGCAGTACCGTTTTGGTAGTACCATTGACTAAAAAGATTTAGTCTATAGTAGTACCAATGTCATCTGCCAATAACTTATTTGAAGATTTATAACAAATGTCCTCTAATACCAGGATATTCTACACAATCGCTACACTACACACAATCGCTACACAATCGCTGAAAGTGCTACACTTGAAATTTGAGTATAAGGATCACATCGGGTTTAATTTGTTTTATTGTATAAGCTACCGTGAGAATTGTGTATTCGCAATTGCATCAAAACCACTTCCCGCCACTCGTAGTTCGAATAGAAAAATCCCAAGCTCAGATTAAAGGTTTTATCTCATGGAGTTAATTATTCATCACAAAATACCACTCACTTTGTCATTTGAGATTAAAAACATGCTCACAGTGAGCTAGAAGCATTACAGGTCCATACGGGTTGTCCGATATAGTCACATACTTCTTTTCGATAGCAGATCTTTCATTGGTTTATCGGCATACTCATTTATTCCCTGAATACTATAGTGACTCCACGTATGCGACCAAAAAATCATCCCGACATCTTTTGAGTGAGCGTATGGTCAGCAATATTTGAAGTTTTTGGAGTAGTTACTCATCATCAAATATTTTGTTTTTTGATTGACGCGAGCTACGGGAATCAGAACTAATGAATAATGTCTCTGACATGGTCTTGTGTAACTAATAAGTCCTGTTGAGTGCATTATTTAGTAGACAACAATACAACTTTTGACGTCTACTATATTTTATAACGTACGATGAGCTATTGTTCTAATTTTATCAAAATGGATTTATTCACTCATAAATAGATGGAATAGTCATCATGCTGGAGATATCAGCATGACATGACTGATGGTGGAAATATGTCACGGGTTTGTGAGGGTTCACTAAGATTAATGTCATTAAAAGGGCAGTTTTATAACATATTTATATTACCACTTTATTAAATGTCACATCCACGTGAGAATAAATCAACAAAAACGTCAGCTCTGTTCAAAAATTAATATAAAAGTGATGACTGAATTTTATTATGGTTTTGATTGAATCACATTGCAGTATATATATAAGAAAAAAATTAAATGTTTCATATTATTGATACATGTTTTGATTATGCTACCTGGTGCTAGATTAAGGTTAAGCACAAGAAAGAACTTGTTTTTGATATTGCAGTTTTAGCTTTAAGAGGTTCTATTATTACTTTAAGAAATCACATGTACAATTTTTAATTCTTTTTGTGATGATTAATTTTATTCTTTCATTTTTTTTTTGTAGGAACCTCAAATATTTCAATTTTCATCATTAGTATCATTTTTTAAGCGTAGGCTATACTGTTATTATTTTTCATTTCAATTTTCAATTTCTCACTTATTTTTTCACTTGTTCAACTATATTTCATTTTAACAATTGTATTTTTCATTGATTTTTATTTACCTGTAAACTTTTTGATAAGCCAGGGACCAATAAGGGTTCTTTATATTATAAAGTGTATTTTTCCACGAGCACATTCATCAACGAGACTATTCATTCAAGCCACAAAAGTTCAACATTTATAATAAATGGACTATGGAGAAATTATCTTGACAAAACTATAAAATAGATGTAGATTCATTCATAGGCCTAATATACGATCATTTTATAAGTTTCACACCAATACTGCAATAGTTTTTTTTCCATACACTTATTTACTGTATAGAAAATTAGGATTTCAAACTGATGATTTCAATAATTCAAAGGTCGCGTCAGTATAATTTAAAAATGTTGATGCAGCGTGTTTCTGATTACATTCAAACTCAAATAACAAATGAATCTAGTTACAGCAACTTTAGATATAGTCTAAACAAATTACTTTTTGTAATCAAGTTGATGGAAAATCGCAATTTGCTAGCATTTTTGTATACACACATATATATATATATATATATATATATATATATATATATATATATATATATATATATATATATATATATATATATATATATATATATATATATGAATTATTATTATTTCCGAAATTACCATGTGTGTTATAATTATTAGAAAAACGATTAAAATTATTTTCCCAACGTTTCAACATGTTTGGACATGTTATCATCAGGGGATTATTTAATGAATTGAAGTAAAAAATATTAAGAGTATTGTTATGAAAATGAGAACAGAAAACTACATGAAAAAAAAAGAAAACAATAAAAACAATAAAAAAAACAGTATAAATTCATCTCGTGTCGGTGGCTCAAGGTGGTTTGATTATGGTCTGGCTCCTCGTGACTCTTCTCTCTTCCATCTCTTTCCCCTCTATTCTCTCATCATCTCTCTTTCCCTTGATTCCATTCACATCTCCATCATTATTATGCTCTTTCCCCTCTGAAATATTTTGTATTATCCTCTCTTTTAACACTGTTTTCCAAGTGATGGATAGATTGAGGGTGTCGTCTCTACTATTTAAGCTTGTCGGTCTCTTTTCTATTTCTATTTTCTCTCTTATCAATCTTGATAAGAGCCGATCATTCACCGAGAGCATCGAAGTCTTCTCAAAGTCAATTGCATGTCCCGTTTCTTTCGCATGCTTTCCCAGCACGTTATTAATTTGCAATCTTTCCACCGCTAATTTGTGTTCTTTGACTCGTACTTCTGTTCTCCTCACCGTCTGGCCTACATATGTTTTGTCACAAGACTTACACACCCCCGTGAAGTTGGCCACGCACATGTGCGAAATCAAATTTTGACAAATGTCATTCGTTAGTGCTTCGTTAGTGCAGGTTAGTGCCGCAAATAAAATCGTTAGTGCTATTATAGTGCTGGCACTAATTTACCAAATACATGTGCGGGGCCAACTTCACGCTGGCCCCGCACATGATCGGAAATTGAAATTTTTTGACGTCATCATCTCATATTGTGTTAGTGCTCGTTAGTGCCGCTCATTTTATCGTTAGTGCTCCACTGGTTTGGAGTAAAAACGACCTAAGTCATGTGCGGGGCAGCCCCGCACATGAGCAATTATTGCGTTTTTATGGCACATAAAGTAACGTCTTCGTTAGTGCTGGTTAGTGCCACAAAAATTATCGGTAGTGCTTGTTTAGTTTGGTCACAAATAAATGTCAAAAGTGAGAATTAATATAGCGCCGGTGCTATCTATGTGCGGGGCCAACTTCACGCTGGCCCCGCACATGATCGGAAATTGAAATTTTTTGACGTCATCATCTCATATTGTGTTAGTGCTCGTTAGTTCCGCTCATTTTATCGTTAGTGCTGTACTAGTTTGGAGCAAAAACGACCTAAGTCATGTGCGAGGCAGCCCCGCACATCAGCAATTATAGCGTTTTTATGGCATATAAATTACCGTTTCGTTAGTGCTGGTTAGTGCCACAAAAATTATCGTTAGTGCTAGTTTAGTTTGGTCACAAATAAATGTCAAAAGTCGAGATATAATGTAGCGCCGGTGCTATCTATGTGCGGGGCCAACTTCACGCTGGCCCCGCACATGATCGGAAATTGAAATTGTTTGACGTCATCACCTTGAATGGTGTTAGTGCTCGTTAGTGCCTCTTAATTTATCGTTAGTGCTGCACTGGTTTGGAGCAAAATCGACCTAAGTCATGTGCGGGGCAGCCCCGCACATGAGCAATTATAGCGTTTTTATGGCGTATAAATTTAGGTCTTCGTTAGTGCTAGTTAGTGCCACAAAAATTATCGTTAGTGCTAGCTCAGTTTGGCTACAAATAAATTCAAAAATCGATCAATAGTTTAGCGACGGTGTTATCTATGTGCGGGTCAAAAGCAATTATACACATGCGAACATGAGTAATTATGGCATTTTTCTGTCACACGGAATAAGATGTATATTGAGGGAGTATCCCGTTTCGTCTCTTTCTTTTTTCGTTCGATTCCGCACAGACACGAATCTTTGTAGCTCTCTTTCCTCAGAGATTCGATTCCGCCGAGCTCTCTTTCCTCAGAGATTCGATTCCGCAGAGCTCTCTTTCCGTACACATTCGATTCCGCAGAGCTCTCATTCAAAATGGCGCTTTTCGGTGCTTGTCCTAGTTCGTCTCTTTCCGCAGCGATCTCTTTCCTCAACCATCTCACTCTATATATATTTTTTCAAGCTTGACCTCATAATTAAACTTAAGAGTCCTGATTCAACGCAATCCTGTTCGATCGCTTTCTCCACAGCTCTCTTTCTCGATTGACACGATTCCGCATAGATCTCTTTTAAAATGGCCGTCGAACTATCGTTTGTCCGGATTGATACCATTCTTTGTGCGTCTCATTTTTCATAGATCTCTTTCTTCATAGATCTCATTTTTTGTTACCGCCTATAGCCCGCTCCTCTCAGCCAATCAAATACTTGCGCTAGTACGTCTCATTTTTTGTTACCGCCTATAGCCCGCTCCTCTCAGCCAATCAAATACTTGCGCTTCTCCAACGTTTATGTAGTCGTTTATTGGCTACATAATAATACTATCATAATAATACGCACTCCCTAACCAATGCATGATCGTTTTTTTTGAAGCCCTTGCAGGTATAAATCAACTGCTGACTTTTTTCGTGTGCCTTAATCGAAGATGTAGCTTTGTACAGAACTGTATATTTTTTGAAAGAATATATAATTGGATTTCACCTGTGTTGAAACATTCTGAATGACAGTCATAAAATCAAAATTGGCTAAGATACAAATGATGAGAAATAATAATAATTAAAGAACCTGAAACTTCCAGCAAGCGTAATCATAATACGTAGGGCTCATATAGACATACCCTCACTTTGCCTGTACCATACAAGAGAGCAAGAAAGGGTTTTTTACCTGTTCTTTGTTAATAATTACGTTCTACCCACGGTTATTTTTTGTTAATCAGAGGGAGTATCTCGTTCTCATTGTAAAATTGAAGAGAATGAGATAATAATCGAAAACCTTTTTCAGTTAATTCGAATTTCACTTTTATTTTATTCACATAAATATCCTGTGTACAGCTTGAAGCAAAAGTAAAAGTCTGTTTTTCTGAAGTCTGGGGGGTAGGCAACTTGTCAAACACGCTAGAAACCGGTGTGGGGGGTCAGGCCAGGATCCAAAGCCCATATGCAGGTATACTGATCGAAATAGGAATAGCATTGATTAAATATCACAGTTCGAAATATGAAGTGAAATAATTGAAGATATTTAGTGTAGTTTCTGCTACTGAGATAATGCAATACTTTCTGTCTTTTAACTGAGAACAACAGTAGTTAGATGTTACATCTGGAATAGGCTATCTGTTGAATATGGCGATATGTTGAGTATGGAGTGGTATGATTGACTGAAATAACCTCCTGGTGGTTCATCAGAAAGTTGTCAAAATAATATAGCCTATATATATATATATATATATATATATATATATATATATATATATATATATATATATATATATACATATTTATATTTATGTGTGATGAATTGAATTTCTGTTATATCAAGTGGAGTGTGTGTATTTATTTGGTTAACATTTTATTTCATATAGTTTATATTCATTATTTGAATAAATACAAACTCTACTTGATATACTGGAGATTCCATATTTTTTCATCTCTCATTTTATTCATTATTTATATCTAGTCGAGCGGTAGCTCGACGGAAGCCAAGTCCCGCGCGACGCCAGCTACTCGCTTATACACTGTTTACACGAAGTACTTACAGGCGGTTATGAGCATACTGTAACTCAGAAACTAATAAACGTAGATACCTCTAGTTTGTTTAAATGGAATGAGGCGCTATACACGACACAGCAAATCAAATTTTAGCAAGATTCTCAAAATTTGTCCAACCGATTTGAATCAAAACCTATACAGTTCTAAGTTGGATGAGTCTGCATGCATAAAAAGTTTCATATCCATCAGTCGAAACCTGCGACCTGTGCAGCATTAGATACTTACAAACAAACATAAACAAAAACACACAGACAAAGCTCTATAAGAGTGGGATGGATGTCTTCGCTATCGCTCATCTAATTATATGAATGAATATTAGATAACAGAATGCCTTGAGCACGGAATGAATAGTCTTGAATAACAAAAATAGCTTGTTAATCTACCTCATCTCAATATCAAGTGCATAAAACCCAATTTACGAATATCTTGTTGGATTTCGTAAGCCTACTGCCTATCTAGCCTATACTGCCTATATCTATCCTATCTGCCTATACTGTCTATATAGTTATCTAGCAAAGGCCTGCTGTTTCAAATTTGAAGTCATCACTTATGAGATTACATGGTAATCTTCACACCAGCTTAATTGAGCTCACCCAACTTAATGAAAATTCCATACTGTCCTTCAACGACCCAAATTTCAAGTATTTGCAATAAAAAATAATTTTCACTTTTTTCTGTCCCCCTTGTGGTTCTTAGATTCTAAACGGTATTTCCTCCGTAGGGCCTATCTACTTAACCACTCTTGTTACCAAAAACTAGACAGCTCTGAGAACTTATGATATATAATTAGGTCTATCAATAAATCAAAAATCAATCAATTGATTAATTGGTCATTATAAAAAAAAAAAAATGTAAAGTATTATGATGAATATGAGAGAAAAAAAAAGAAGAAAAGAGAGAAAAGAAGAGAAAAAAAAGAATCGGAGAAAACAATTCAGTTCAGAGATAACTTTTTATTCATGAAAAATAAAAATTTGGCTGCATCCTACAGCTGAATCGAGGACACGAAATAAAAATACAAATACAAGTACATTATGCTGCATCGAGGACACGAAATAAAAATACAAATAGGCCCACATTACAATTATACTTAATGTGGAATGTAATAATAATTCAGAATTATAAGACATGAAAGACAACAATATTTATAGTCGTTGATGAATATTAACAATAAGAAATATGATGATGGCAATTAATTTTAAAAATGTGTGGGTCATTCGATTTTTTTTCAATTTGACTAATTTTATGAGACTATTGAATACTTTTTCTTTCAATGCAAAAGTTTGAATTTTCTACTATATGTAAAATTATTATTCCAAGATGTATTGTTTATGGGTTAAATCATGAAAAATTATTGTTTCGGGGTGGTAAGAATGATCGAACGAATAATTTTTTATATCAAAACGACTGATTGGATTCCAGTGAAAGTTCGGAATAATGTGTATCATCAGTATATTGAAATTTGATGAAAATTTGAATTTTTTAGAAAGACTTTTTTTTCACGAAAATTCTTCTCATGGCTTATTCTCATGGGTAGTTTGGAGGATGGAAAATTAGTTTTCTCAGAAGTGGTGCAACCGATTGCGTATAAAAACTGATGAGATTTGCTCCGTATAAGATTAGGATAGAAGTCTTCGGTATCGCTCATCCAATTATTTGAAATTTTACAGATCAAACTACACATTAATTCTGTCTATTCTATCTAAATATGATTAATAAATACAAATCACACAGTCCTACCATGAAAATATTCCCTAGAATCCTTTGAATTTTATGTTCTTTGTATTTTTGTTCATATATCAAACTAGATTCACGTTCATAATCATATTGTTCATTTCCCACTAAGTTATAATTGAATATGTAGCATTCCATACAAAATTGGGCTTGAAAAAAGAAATGAAAATATATTCATTCAAATACCATCTGATAAAAGTTTAACTATAGTGTATTTTATTCAATAGGCCTTACTACATTTACTTTCGATAACAATTTATTATTTGAGGAGAGATTTTCAAATCAACTGAACAATTAAAATGGAACCGTGAATAAAATTGTGGGAAACTATTCGCTCATAAAACCTTCATTCGATTGAATTTGTTCAGAGTTCTACATAAACAATTTCACCTCAAAAAATAAAAAGTCATATGAGAATTCAAGAGTGTGCATTTCTGACCATTCGAGAACAAAATGTTCTTTCTTCTACTTTGTAATGAAATCATTCGAACGCAAAATATGAATTGACAACAATGGCAACAACCCTTAAAACCTGTCGAACTATGAGTTGAATGGCAACATTGCTTGATCCGTCAACCATTGTAAGTAGGTAAAGACGCCGTCGTCGATTACTATTGTCCTCCGTATACGTGGTAATTTTAAGCTATCCCCACGCTGGTACGATGGTCAACAGCTGTTAGCATGGTGTCATTTACTGGTTTCACAGTTATTTTCTTGTTGTTATAACTTCTGAGAAACATCCCTATTGAAAAGCCGGCATATTTTACGAGTTATAGCAAATCATCCCTTCTTGGCTTGGTACGCGTCAAGTTCATTGATCCTACAATATCTTCTTTTGGATCTTCAACTTTTTCGCACACCATTATATTTTGACTTATGCGATGTAAACAATCAATTAAGAGATTCTCAGGTGAGAAGGTGATTGGATTTCAGTGATTGGAAACATTGAGGTTATCAAAAAATACATTCTCTCTGTATGTGAATAGATTCATCAATTTTTATGTTCTTCTTTATTGAATAATATTATCCGTTCTCATTCATTTTCGCAGAAAATAAACCATGTATCAGAGTACAAAAACGACATGTATTTTGTTGCGTTGTTGGTTTAGCTTATATATATATATATATATATATATATATATATATATATATATATATATATATATATATATATATATATATATATATATATATATATATAGCTCATCAGCACTATATTCATTCATTTATGGAAAGATCTTGGTTATGGAAAGGTTTTACAAACTATGAATGAAGCAATGATTAGCGAATTAACTTGGATTATCACCCTTGGTCATCGATGCTATCTTCGCATCTCAATCAATAATTAACCAGTTAATACTTCATTAGCTGCTGGTAAAGCTGGCTCTGACTAAACTGATATTTGTGTGTTCTCATTCTTAAATGAAAATGCATTTATTAATCAGTATATTAAAACGAAAAACGGATCATTATGATTTTCACATCTTGGCTACACAAACAATGTTTATTATCGGTAGACATAAGTATTTGTTTCTAATATGCTCCACTGTATCAATAACTTGATTACAGAGTCGACAATCACTGCATCAGATAGTACTCGAGTTTTGGAATCCTCTGAGTACCTGGTTCCACTAGACCAAAAAAACTACAATTTTAGAATTTTTCCATTTTTTTTTGCATCTGATTAATCCCAATTTAGTTAGATGAAGAAAATGTTCAAAAATATAAAAAATCAACAATTGAATTTCAAATTAAATGTTCATTGTTGTAACAATGACATTTTTAACAAGGATTTCTCAGACTGAGAGTATCCTAGAGACTTGAATCTCTTCTCACTATCATTGGAAGATATGAAAGCAGGTTCTGGCAGTTCACTTTTTTTTTTTAATCCATTAGACTTTTTTATTAGAATTTTTGAAATTTTTTATAATTTTTATTCCAAAAAAGTAGGTTAAAAATTAATATGAATTGTGTTTCAACTAGAAAGGAGAAGGAAATTCAAAATTTCCAACGGCCAGAACTTGCTTTCACGGATCATAGATATACTTTCTTTGAGGTTTATCTTTGGTTCGTGGAGGAAGCAAAATATATTACGTCTGCAATCTATCGAAGCAAGTATGATGTTCGTTCAGTTTATTTGTTTCGTTTTGTTTGCGCTCTATTGACAGATCGAAATGAGTGGTAAGAAAACAATTCCATACCATTCCCAAACATCACTGTCATAATACAATTTAATTGGATTCAGTTAATTCATTGTAAATTAGGTGAACTTTTTTTTTATTCTATGAGAAATGTCAAGTTTGTCTTGAAGTGTTGTCTTGAATAAAACTCAATTATTATTGCGATGATAACAGTACCACTGATATTTCGGAGAAGAATTAATTTTAGTGAAGAAATACTCCACGCATGGTTCAAACTTGATAAAATCTTTGGTAATTCAAAAAATAATCATTTTCACTGGGATATTTCATTTACGGTTTGATGTATCCCACATGAAAAAAAGAAAACGAATCAATCACTGTTCTTTTCAATATTTCAATTCCCTCCACATTATTATCATTTTCTTTTTTTCGAATTAGGGTTGATTGTTGAAATTTGGTTTTCAAGCAATTTAATTCATAGTGAACATTGAATCGAGATCTAACGTTGATTCGTTCATGTATATAGGCATATAACGTAATGCATGAACGATTCGCACACTATAAATGATATCCCAAGTTTTTATTTGACTTTCTCATAATGTTGCACTGCTCCACATTCGAAATGGATAAACCAAATAATTATTCCTGACGCATTATTATATTTTCATCTCATTATACATAATTCAGAGTCATGAAAATAGGAGCAGATGAAAATAATAGTAGGATGAAAATCATCATTTGTAATTTTAAAAGAATTTTACCAACACATTTTGATGGTGGAGAAATATTGTGAGATGATCTATTTAAGAAAACAATTTGAGTGTTTGAATTTGAATGTTAGAAGGTTAAATCAAATGTTCAATTTATTTCTCATTCGGTGATTTTCTCTATCAGAATACTTGAGATCCCTAAAAAACAAAACTTGAAAGCAGCAGAAGTCAATGACTGAGCAAAAAGAAACTATCAGTATGGCAGTTGTGATATGAAAAGTCAGGCAAAGTATCACATGAAGATGTAAAACCTTACAATTATTTACAATTTATATACTTTCTATATGCACCATCTGAAACGACTGATTAGAGCGATTCTTTTATAATGTCGAGTAACTTATAACGGAGAACCATAGTTCAAAATCTATATGGAATTATACTTCTCGTTCCTACAGATGAAATATTGAGGATGAGTCAGCAAATATCGAGTTGGTTCTACGGGAAATCAGGTTTCAACTTGGAAATATTATAAGCAAAATCCAGTATCGCACATGTAAAAAGCACGTGTAGGGGTAGTATGTAGTATGTCAACAGTAATACAATCAACCAATCAGCTGATAGCAGAAACTGGTCCATAACCCTCTACTCCACAAGAAATAAACGTTGACTGAATGACTCAGAAAGTCAATCCCATTTTTCGTGCGGCCAAGTGTACATTGAAATATACCGGGTTTATAAAGATCTCCTGGTATATTTACATGGCTCAAATATTCTTCTACCGGTATATTATTACTTGCATCAAGTTATACCAGTATATGTACGTAAAGATATGCCTTCATAATCTTATCCTGTTACACCGGACCTCGTGCGCCTGTGCCTTGATACGCCTTCATTTAGTACATTTTCCAAACATCATATTTGTTCTCGACTCCTGGTCTAGTTTGTGGTAAACTTCGTATTGATATCTTTCGTAATCTGTCACTTTTGTGTAAATATCTGGAATGAATTAAAAACATTCCAAAAAGTTCTCATTTTCAATTTTCTTGAAATATTTTTCTTTTTCTCTCTATAAAGTGATGGAACCAAATAGAACCAAAAGCTATACATGTTCGAATTGTATGAGTCCGAGTTTCCACAGAAAATTACTGTGGGATAAAATGTACCATTCAGCCCTATTAAGTGAATTTTACAGGTTTTTCAAACTTATAATCATGTCGATTGCTCGATGTCGATTGTCATGTGAAAATTGCTGGTCATTAAGGTACCTTTATCCACTGGAAAAAGTCAATTTTAGCAAAAATGCCATTTTTCAGGTCATTAAGTAGCATCAGTAATTATTCTATCCTCTTTCATAATATTTCAGTTGCATTAAGCTATTACTTCTGGTTATTTTATAATATAATATTTTGTCCACGTACTACGCACTTAAAAACACGATTGAAATCTGTACATTCATGAAGTAAGAATGCACAAACAACTTCCTTTACTTTAACTCCTGATTACTAAACACTAGTTTTTTACTGTGCACTAGAAAGTTTTAACAAACGGATGGAATAGTAGTTCATTCTATATGATCACGGTGTATAGAGTTTCGCTCATCTTACAACGCACATTTCGCGTTTGCCTAGTGATATCCCGGTATATATGAATATTGTTGTTACTTTTTAAGTGCAGTGAGTTGATCAGTTTGATATGAGGGGAAATATATTCACAATCATTACATACTATACGTTATAATTCACTTGTGGACCCAGAGCCACAATAATGCAAGTTGAAATTCAACTGTAGACCCAGAGTCACAGTATAGAATAACTTGACATAGATAGAGAAAAATAGTATATGGTTCTATTTTGATCATATACGAGAGTGGTAACATGGCAATCTCTCCATCTCATTCTTCAACACCATGGTAAACGCGTTGCGTTGAAGTCACCATGGAGATTTGTTGAAGCCAACTTTTTCGAAAATATATAGCGTGATAGATTTGTTGGAATCGAATGAAAATGAAATATATTCTATATGATCAAGGTGTGTAGAGCTTTCGAGTATACTTTATATATAGACATCTCGCTCATCTTACAAGGCATATTCTGCGTTTGCCATAGTTATTCAGAAGATGCCTATGTCCATTTTAGGCAAAATATACTTTTTCTTTCCTCTCCCTCTTGAATACGCGTGAGAAATAACGACAGAAACTCGCAAACTTTAAAAACTGAAAATGGCCGAAAAAATTCAGATACATAGAAAGACAGGCTTAATATGCAACAATACAGAGCAACATTGAGTTCAAAATGATAATAATGTTGCTTAACGACCCCACCAACAGCTAGGTTATACGGGGGTACGAATGAGCGGATGACAATGAAACGATGAAACGATGATAGATGAAAGGACGTTTACAAAAACCCATGCCTTATGCGGGACTCGAACCCACGCCCAACGGTGACTTCAGTTACTACCGCTAGCGATAGTTGACTTAGCCACCGGGGAGGCTAACATTTTGTTAACTAGCCCCAACCAAACACAGTCGGCTACTGCACTAGCGAACTCTGTGTACAGTTATGAAGCACTATTTACGGTATTGACCTAAAACTGAAAACAGCTGTAAATCACTTCCAAGTGATTTCATTGGCTGAGAGGTGTGGCCATGGGGAGTAACAAAGATGAGGTGTACGCCAAATCAGCTTTGGTCGGACAAATGATTTTAGCCAAAAGAGTCCTGTCTCCACAGCTCTCTTTCTCGATTGACACGATTCCGCATAGATCTCTTTTAAAATGGCCGTTGAACTATCGTTTGTCCGGATTGATACGATTCTTTGTAGACACGATTCCTGATTCGTTCCATTCCGCAGCGACCTCTTCCCGCGTCCAACGCATTTTCAGCTTTTAACCGCTTTCTATGGATGAGATGTACGCGGACCCGTCTTGTTTCGTTTCATTCCGCAGCGATCTCTTTCCGGCAAGCTCTCATTTACAACGACGCGCCAAAACGCTCGTCCAGTTCGACACGATTCTTGATTCGTTCCATTCCGCAGCGATCTCTTTCCGCGTGCAACGCATTTTCATCTTTTAACCGCTTTCGATGGATGAGATCGTTGCGGAATCGAACGAAAGTGGACGTAGCCGTATATTGATGCTGTTTAGTGCCACAAGAATTATCGTTAGTGCAAGCTTAGTTTACCCACAATTCAATTCACAAAATCGATATATAATTTGGCGATGGTGCTATGTGCGCAGCATCCCCGAGGATGAGCAATAATGGCGTTTTTATGACATATACACCTGAGTTCTCGTTAGTACTGGTTAGTGCCACGAAAATTATCGTTGCTGCCAGCTTAGTTTGGCCACAATTGGTTTCTAAAATCGATACCTACATAAAATATAACTACGTTACTATCTATGTGCGGGGCCAACTTCACTCTGGCCCCGCACATGATCGAAAATTGAAACTTCTTGACGTCATCATCTCAGATTGTGTTAGTGCTGGTTAGTGCCACAAAAATTATCGTTAGTGCTAGCTCAGTTTGGCCATAAATTAGTTTCAAAAATCGATATTCAATCAGCGACGATGCCCCTGATGAAAAATGTTTTATTTTTCGATGTCACCATCTTAGATTGTGTTAGTGCTGGTTAGTTCCATAAAAATTATCGGTAGTGCTAGCTCAGTTGGCCATAAATTAGTTTCAAAAATCGACATTTAATTTATCTACGGTGCTGTCTATGTGCGGGGCCAACTCCACGCTGGCCCCGCATATGAACGAAAATTGTAATTTTGTTGTTGTCATTATTTCAGATTGTGTTAGTGCTGGTTAGTGCCACAAAAATTATCGTCAGTGCTAGCTTATAGTTTGGTCATAAATTAGTTTCAATAATCGATATTTAATTTAGCGACGTGCTTGTGGCATACATAAGCTAGCACTAACGATAAATTGTGTGGCACTAACCAGCACTAACACAATCTAAGATGGTTACATATGCGGGGCCACCGTGAAGTTGGCCCGGCGCATTGATAGAATCGTCGCTAAATTGAATATCGATTTTTGAAACTAATTTATGGCCAATCTGAGCTAGTACTAACGATAATTTTTGTGGCACTAACCAGCACTAACACAATCTGAGATGATGACGTCAAAAAATTTCAATTTTCGATCAGGTGCGGGGCCAGAGTGAAGTTGGCCCCGCACATAGATAGCAACGTAGCTATATTTTATGTATCGATTTTAGAAACCAATTGTGGCCAAACTAAGCTGGCAACAACGATAATTTTCGTGGCACTAACCAGTAGTAACGAGAACTCAGGTGTATATGTCATGAAAACACCATTATTGCTCATCCACGGGGATGCTGCGCACATAGCACCATCGCCAAATTATATATCGATTTTGTGAATTGAATTGTGGATAAACTAAGCTAGCACTAACAATAATTCTTGTGGCACTAAACAGCATCAATATACATCTTATTCCGTGTGACAGAAAAATGCCATAATTACTCATGTTCGCATGTGTATAATTGCTTTTGACCCGCACATAGATAACATCGTCGCTAAATTATTAATCGATTTTTGAATTTATTTGTGGCCAAACTGAGCTAGCACTAACGATAATTTTTGTGGCACCAACTAGCACTAACGAAGACCTGAATTTATACGCCATAAAAACGCTATAATTGCTCATGTGCGGGGCTGCCCCGTACATGACTTAGGTTGATTTTGCTCCAAACCAATGTTGCACTAACGATAAAATAAGAGGCACTAACGAGCACTAACACCATTCAAGGTGATGACGTCAAACAATTTCAATTTCCGATCATGTGCGTGGTCAGCGTGAAGTTCGCCTCGCACATAGATAACATCGTCGCAAAATTATATCTCGACTTTTGACATTTATCTATGACCAAACTGAGCTAGCACTAACGATAATTTTTGTGGCACTAACCAGCACTAACGAAGACGTTGATTTATATGCCATAAAAACGCTATAATTGCTCATGTGCGGGGCTGCCCCGCACATGACTTAGGTCGTTTTTACTCCAAACCAGTGCAGCACTAACGATAAAATGAGCGGCACTAACGAGCACTAACACAATATGAGATGATGACGTCAAAAAATTTCAATTTCCGATCATGTGCGGGGCCAGCGTGAAGTTGGCCCCGCACATGTATTTGGTAAATTAGTGCCAGCACTATAATAGCACTAACGATTCTATTTGCGGCACTAACCTGCACTAACGAAGCACTAACGAATGACATTTTCAAAATTCGATTTCGCACATGTGCGTGGCCAACTTCACGGGGGTGACTTACCCGGTACCTCATAGACCCCCTTGTTCCCGAGGAATGTGACTTCTCTATTTTTCTGTAACAAGGTTGTTTATAAAACCACTGTTTATCCACTACATTCTTCAAATACGAGGACAGGTTTTATAAACAAGTGGAGGGTGCTCCAATGGGCTCTCCACTGTCTCCAGTGATAGCGAATATATTTATGACGGACCTAGAAGAAAGAGCTCTATCAACTTCCCCCCTTAGACCTCGTTTTTACTATAGATATGTCGATGATATCATTCTGGCGTGGAGGCACGGGGACAAAGAATTAGATAGTTTCATAGTACATATGAATGGGATGTACCCCAATATAAAATTCACGACTGAAAGGGATATAGATCACAGTATAGCGTTCCTTGATGTGAAACTAACGAAAGAGAAGGATGGGAGTTTGAGCCATGGGGTCTACAGAAAAATGGCACACACAAACAGATATCTGAATGCTAAATTTCACCACCATCCAGCTCAACTCAGATCGGTGGTGAAGTCTCTTGTCAATCGAGCGAAAACTTTATCAGATAAGAAGAATATTAAGTCAGAATTAAATTTATTGCGTACATCACTCCAAGGGAACGGTTATTCAAGGAACATGATGAATAGAGAAATATATCGAACGTATAATGAAAATATAATGGGAAAGAAACTAGAAGAGGAAGAATGCGAGGAAGAACGGGAAGACGTAAGGAAGACAGCATTACTACCTTATGTGAAAGATGTGACGGATAGAATAAGTAGGATATTACGTAAACATGACATCAAGACTGCTTTCCCAACGGACAGAAAATTAGAAACCTTGTTACAGAAAAATAGAGAAGCCACATTCCTCGGGAACAAGGGGGTCTATGAGGTACCGTGTAAGTCTTGTGACAAAACATATGTAGGCCAGACGGTGAGGAGAACAGAAGTACGAGTCAAAGAACACAAATTAGCGGTGGAAAGATTGCAAATTAATAACGCGCTGGGAAAGCATGCGAAAGAAACGGGACATGCAATTGACTTTGAGAAGACTTCGATGCTCTCGGTGAATGATCGGCTCTTATCAAGATTGATAAGAGAGAAAATAGAAATAGAAAAGAGACCGACAAGCTTAAATAGTAGAGACGACACCCTCAATCTATCCATCACTTGGAAAACAGTGTTAAAAGAGAGGATAATACAAAATATTTCAGAGGGGAAAGAGCATAATAATGATGGAGATGTGAATGGAATCAAGGGAAAGAGAGATGATGAGAGAATAGAGGGGAAAGAGATGGAGGAGAGAAGAGTCACGAGGAGCCAGACCATAATAAACCACCTTGAGCCACCGACACGAGATGAATTTATACTGTTTTTTTATTGTTTTTATTGTTTTCTTTTTTTTTCAGGTAGTTTTCTGTTCTCATTTTCATAACAATACTCTTAATCTAGTCGAGCGGTAGCTCGACGGGAGCCAAGTCCCACGCGAAGCCAGCTACACGCTTACACTGTTTACACGAAGTACTTACAGGCAGTTTTGAGCATACTGTATCTCCGAAACTAATGAACTTAGATACCTCTAGTTTGTTGTACTAGAATGAGGCGCCATACACGACACGGGATATCAAATTTCAGCTATATCGGATCGAACGTCTGGAAGTTATAGCACTGCGAAAAGTGTACTTTTTTCGTTTTCTTCTTCTTCTTCTTCTCCTCCTCCTTCCGTCGTCCCATACGAAATGGGCTACAGGCCAAACGAATTCTCCGATTTATCTGATTTTTTCAGGGAATATGTGGACCCATATGGAAATGTGCCTTTTGTATGATTCAACCGGAAGTTAGTTTTTGAAACCGGAAGTAATGCTATTTTACACTCCTTTTTTAAGTTTTCATTATTTTTAAAAATCATGTTACAACATATTTAAATGAAATTTCAACGATATATTTGTACGGATATACCAAATCGGTTGTGTGTGAGAGATTTGTCAATTGATAATTTTTAATTGGAAAAGATTGAAATAATAACGTACGGAAAATGTAGAATACTGTCGTATCGACGATTAAATCACGGCCACCAATGAACCATCGAAAACTTTGGGTACTTTTGTCTCCGCTCTATCTATCTGAATGATCGCCACCGCCCACCAGACACAACTGAATGTCAAATGAAACAGCTGATATTTACAAATTATCACATTGATAGCTCTTTGCCGTATTCAATTTGGTATCCTCAAACTTAAGAAGAAAAGGAGAAGAAACAGCAAACTGCTATAGAAACGGAAGGTAAGTCCAAGATGCGGGGCTAATCGAAGTAGCTGAATATTATTAATTCGTATGCTAGGCCTATAATTATTGTTTGTCTACGATATAGTAGGCCTGCCTAGGCCCATGTGTTGTAAATATTCTAGCAAATGTTCATAACTTACATTAATTCAGTTATAGTGGCAGAACAGCTAGTAGGCCTAGGCCTATTACACAATAATGTGTTATAGATTGTATGCCTATGGGCCATAATATGTCTAGACTATAGGCAACACACGTCAGTATGTTATCTGAACGACAATATTATTTAAAAAATATAATCAACAACATTCAATAAAGACCTACTAGGCCTACCACGATATAGTGATACCAACAGACTGCATTATAATATGACGGTTTACCGACTCCCATACTAATAACAAGGCAGGCATTTGTGGTTTCTTGTCGACAAATCAGAGCCAGAGATCCTATTTGTCAGTCATGATTTAGCAGATTCCCATTTAAACTAGTTGTAGATAAGAGTGGCTACGGTACTGGTGAACTGTTGACTGTACTGTTTGACGGTTCTGTTGAACTTACAAAATCTATCATTTTCATGAAAAACAGATGCCACCTCTAATAATAATTCTATCTATGACGTAGTTATACCAACATATTTAATTATAATATAAAGAAGGTGTACCGACTCCCATACTGAAAAATGTAGATCGTTCCTCCTCCTCTCCGAAAAGAGATGTTCTACAAAATCTCTGCCTATTTTAGTAATACGTATATTTCAAGTACCGGTATTTAAAGAATATTCCAACTTCACGACCATGTTGAATCAATAATGGTATACGATTAGGTAGGAAATCAATTAAAATATTGTATTTATTCGAACGAAAATTTGATAACACAAAAAATATATTCTGATGCTATTTTGGTCGAGCAAATCATTTTGAAGCAACAAAAATTACTGATATCCCACCACAAACCCTGACGGGTAAAAACTTGGAGCCAAGGCCTGAAATATTTCAACAACTACAAAAACTTCTTCATATAAAAGGTGTGAAATCAAAACTGTATGCCAAGTGCAACTAATTATTTATCAATACGGCATGGAAAATAACAGGAAACACTTGGCTCATTGCCCCCCACGTCCCCTCATATAACACCAAGCAGAATTGAAGTGAAGTGCATGATGCTATGAAATGGGTAACTTCACGTTCCTGACACAGGGTAATATGATTCAAGAAACTTGCCCTCCCATCTATTTTCTATTATAAAATTTCGGTTTCCATCAACTTGGTGTCATTTTGTAGGTAGTAATTGAGAAAACTCAAATTTAAAGCATACATTCATATCTACATTTATATCTAGGCTATTTGAAGAAAATAAACAATTATTAAATTATTTTCTTAAAGACGATTGATCCGAATTGCATACAAATTCGTATACGTGTATCAAAACATGCATCATACAAATTAGTATACTTCATGTGTTTACATTCAGTGACAATTTAAAGCTATTTGGAGAGATTTTATTTCTCAAATTTTCTTGCTCACCCTGATCTCATGATGTTCTCAGATAGTTTCAGATAATGTTTCTCAAAATTGGTCCAACTGATTTGACTAAAAAACTATACAGTTCTAAGTTGGATGAGTCTGCATGCATAAAAAGTTCATATTCATCAGTCAAAACCTGCGACCTGTGCAGCATAAGTTACTTACAAACAAACAGAAACAAAAACATACAGACAAAGCTCTGGACGAGTGGGATGGAAGTCTTCGCTATCGCTCATCTAATTATTAGATGAGCGTAGCGAAGATTTTCACTCAAGTCTTACGGAGCTTTTTTTTTTTTTTTTTTTTTGTTTTTTTTGTTTGTTTGTTTGTAAACACTGCACAGGTCGCAGGGTTTGACCGATCGACATGAAACTTTTTTTTTATATGCAAACTTATCCAACTTAGAACTGTATAGTTTTGAGGTCTAATCGGTTGGACCATTTTTGAGAAACATCATTTTGAAGTTTCTAAAAACCCCATAAGATTTGGCTGGGCGGAAAAAACTTGAAAAAAAAATCTCTCCAATACGATTCAAATTTTCCACAAATGTGAACACAAGAATAATATACATGAATAAAAATTTGGTTTGATATTCGGACCAGCCATTTTGAAGAAAATAATATAATAAATGTATTTTATTCATCGAAAAGATAGAAATATTAGTTGAAAAATGTTGCATTGTCGAAGTCACGGCTTTCTAGATTCACTGACATCGGATGAAGTTCATTTCAAATGATCAAGGTTTGGAGAGTTTTCGATTATACTTTATATAGACATCTCGCTCATCGTACAACGCACATCCTGCGTTTGCCTAGTATAAATAAATATCAGGTAACAGAATGCC
Source organism: Brachyptera putata (assembly GCA_907164805.1). Taxonomy (NCBI): domain Eukaryota; kingdom Metazoa; phylum Arthropoda; class Insecta; order Plecoptera; family Taeniopterygidae; genus Brachyptera; species Brachyptera putata. The sequence goes on from OU015462.1 coordinate 29,223,128, forward strand.
TTAAGCACGGAATGAATAGACTTGAATAACAAAAATATCTTGTAATTAGATGAGCGTAGCGAAGATTTTCATTCCATATACCGAAAAATTTTGGGCTTGGTTTTTATTTATTTATTTTTTTTTTGTGTAATTTTGTACGCGGCATACAGGTCAGGAAAAAGTGTCAATCAACTCGAAACTTTTTTTACAAATTGGTGTTATACCAGAATAGGTTGGGATTGTTTTTCAGAAAAATCGGTCAAACGGATTTTCCGGAAAAAAATCGGAAAGTATGGAAATTCCCCATAAGAATAGGCCAGGGGAGAAATACTTGGTATTTTATTTTTTTCAAAAGCTCTCAAATTTATACTGAGTGTGTAAAGATCTATCATACCTATTTCAAGCGATTTATGGAACAATCGGATGTGAAATAACGAAGAAAACGCATTTTTAAGGTACTTTTTTACACATCAATAAAAGCAATTAAGGAAGCAATTAAGGAACTATTAAATATGAGCAACAAGTGTCACCAATAAATTAAAACGTTTAAAATCTGTGATGTATATGAAGAAGGCACTGGTTTGATTGTTTGGAAACCAAGGTCCATATACCAACAGACGGCCGCGGTTTTTAAACCTTTGAAGTGATCCATGGCCTGTATATGTACATTGAGCTGACCAAATGTTCTTAATTCTACATTTCCATACTTCTAAGCTCATCTCACAACGCATATAAGGCGTTTTCCTAGTCTATCTTCATCCATATCTTACTTCATTATCCAGGTATAAAGAACATGCATTTGATCATGTTTTTACCCAGGTAAATGCGATTATTCTTACATGCACCCACCATCTGACCAGAGCAATCATTAGATGAGCGTAGCGAAGATTTTCATTCCATATACCGAAAAATTTTGGGCTTGGTTTTTATGTTTTTTTTTTTTTTTTTTTTTTTTTTGTGTGTATTTTGCACGCGGCATACAGGTCAGGAAAAAGTTTCAATCAACTCGAAACTTTTTTTACAAATTGGTGTTATACCAGAATAGGTTGGGATTGTTTTTCAGAAAAATCGGTCAAACGGATTTTCCGGAAAAAAATCGGAAAGTATGGAAATTCCCCATAAGAATAGGCCAGGGGAGAAATACTTGGAATTTTATTTTTTTCAAAAGCTCTCAAATTTATACTGAGTGTGGGAAGAACTATCATACACATTTTAAGCGACTTATGGAACAATCGGATGTGAAACAACGAAGAAAACTCATTTTTAATGTACTTTTTTACACATCAATAAAAGCAATTAAGAAAAGCAATTAAGAAACTATTAAATGTGAGCAACAAGTGTCACCAATAAATTAAAACGTTTAAATCTGTGATGGATATGAAGAAGGCACTGGTTTAATTGTTTGGAAACCAAGGTCCATATACCAACAGACAGCCGCGGTTTTTAAGCCTTTGAAGTGATCCATGGCCTGTATATGTACATTGAGCTGACAAAATGTTCTTAATTCTACATTTCCATACTTCTAAGCTCATCTCACAACGCATATAAGGCGTTTTCCTAGTTATTATTAATCTACCTCATCTAAATATCAAGCTCATAAGACCCAACTTACGAATATCGCGTGAGATTTCGTAATTTGGGTTATATGAATATAGCAAAAATACTAAAATTACTTTCCAATTCAAAGTATAATTTCAAATTGTTTTTATATTATTCTCATTTTTATTTGGAATAATTTATTATACTCCGACGAAGAAATGTATGTCCTGGTCTAAGTCAGTATTTTCCTTCCCTCTCTCGATCTACAAATGCAACATTGAAAAAGGTCGATATTTTCATAATTTAATACCAAACACGTAAATTACACATTTTCTTGAATCATATTACGTTTCCCTGTGTCAGGAACGTGAAGTTACCCATTTCATAGCATCATGCACTTCACTTCAATTCTGCTTGGTGTTATATGAGGGGACGTGGGGGGCAATGAGCCAAGCGTTTCCTGTTATTTTCCATGCCGTATTGATAAATAATAAGTTGCACTTGGCATACAGTTTTGATTTCACACCTTTTATATGAAGAAGTTTTTGTAGTTGTTGAAATATTTCAGGCCTTGGCTCCAAGTTTTTACCCGTCAGGGTTTTTGGTGGGATATTTTTTACTTCAATTCATTAAATAATCCCCTGATGATAACATGTCCAAACATGTTGAAACGTTGGGAAAATAATTTTAATCGTTTTTCTAATAATTATAACACACATGGTAATCCCGGAAATAATAATAATTCATATACTATATTGACCATGAAAGTTTAAAACATCATATATATATATATATATATATATATATATATATATATATATATATATATATATATATATATATATATATATATATATATATATATATATAAAAGCATAAGATCCGAGGTTCGATTTCCGGACGGAGCGGTATTTTTCAGGGATAATAATTTCCATCCTATCAACATCACGTTCTGAACGTGTTAACAGAAAGCCATGTACTGTACTCATATATATATATATATATATATATATATATATATATATATATATATAAATATATATATATATATATATATATATATATATATATATATATATATATATATATATATATATATATATATATATATATATATATATATATATATATATAAATATATATATATATATAGACCTATATATATATTCGAGAGGTGAAGGTTCGAACCACTAGTGTGCTAATGGTGTGAGATGGGGAGACGTTCGATCGGAGCCCTCATCCTTCTCTGACACAAGATAATTGATAGTAATTTCAGTTAAAATACTCTCGTTCCAGTTTGAAAAACGTTTTCGTTAAAACTGTTTGAATTAATGTTTTGTGCGATGTTGTTCGAGTTTTAGTACTGAATTGTAATTGAAATCCCAAAAGTACTACAGCCATAACGTTGTCGTCGTGAATGACTGCATGCATACCAGAGACTGCATATATACAACGTATTTTTTTTTTATCAAGAATTCATTGTGCAGAAGTGTGATGATAGAAGTGCAATTTGGATTACATTCTTGAATCACTCAATGCTATTATAGTTGATGATGGTAGGTTTTCATTGCGGAGAAACTTGAGTGACAATGAGTCGTATTGTTTCAAGTTCTTTGGTTGGTTCATTAGATTTATTCATTTTGGATTAGCTAAGTAAGAATAAAAATTACTCGTGAAAAAGAACAGTGTTCTTTAATTCTTCATAAATAATACTTTACGAAAACAATTCAGTGCATATTCATTAAAATTAATTCATGTACATTCAATTTATCACTCTTCTATAACACAGTTACAAACGGTAACCTGATTCAAATTCAAATACATTTTCATAATTTAGTGTTAGTGTTGGAGTTGATGTTAATTTCAATTCCGGCTTACATATCACAGTAATTTCAATTTCGTTGTGAGTATCAATTTGATTCTAATTTTAATTTTAATTCTGATTTCAATTATAATCATACTTCAATCAATATTTTGATTGCAGAGTGAGAATGGCCAGAGAAGAGAAGATTCCATTAGAAAAACGCTTTTCATCTTAGCTGAGAATATTTTTCTTCGAAATGCGTATATTTAGGGTGACAGCATTCATAGTTAGACTACACTTCCTACCAGTGTTGTAAAGTGGGAAGGGGATGACATTCCAAGAGTTCCAGTAACCACCGCTAGATGGCAGAGTTTTCCATATTTTGATTTCGACAAAATCTAGTTACATTACATATTTCGGCCAAGGAAAATGAGAAGACTATAAAATTATAGGTAAATCAGGATTTCAAATATTGATAAGCAAAGTTAAATAAAGATGTGCATTTGTAATTGTTTTCTACTCTCATTCGTTAACCGGGAATTTAGCAATGAAAACCATCAAATCAGACACATTTTGATTGAATTGTTGATCTATCATGAAATTATTTCCCAAAAATCGACTACACAGATCTAATTGTGAGGGCATTATTCATTGATTGCAACTTACCGCAAGTCCGTGGTGTTTGTTGCTCTTAAGATATATGTTGCCAAAGTGCACCCTGTAAATCTGTATAAGATGCAGGCTCTTAAATATCCCACCCCGCCCTCAAAAAAAGATAAGTTTGTTGATTCTAGAATTCCACCATTCAATTATTTCCAGTTTTCATTAATTTGCATTGTCTTTCATTCCTTTGATTAAGATCAAAACCAGTTACGCAAATAATGCCATTATTATTGTATATGATTTGGACAATACCAAATATACCTATATATAACACAGTTTTGCCCTTCAACACGACATAAATTGAGTTTTCTAAAACTTCTTGTTTTTAACGGTATAAACATTTCAGTCCAGTTGACTAGGTAAGTGTTACTTCTACACGTGAGTAAAATAAGTGAATTTTACAAACCTAAATATATACAAGCCCTGTGCATATAGGAATGAATACAGTTTTGGTTTATTATGTATGAAGAGGATGCATGTGGACAGAATAATATAACAATAATAAAGTAGAAAAGTACTAAAATTTTAAATCCCATTTCCAGGATTGCTTATAAATCACCCAGCTTACATCTTAATGCTATGATATTACAATGCAGGATTTATAAGCACCATGACGAATAAAATGAATTAGATTCTTCATTGTAAAGCAAGAACTCTATTGAAGCGAGATTTAGGAACGAAATCATGAGAGTAATTGAGTATCTACCTTAAATAAGCCCTATGAAGTATATTTGAAGTTTAGTAGACTTTCGTTGAATTGTATAGATTATATTTATCATAATGTACAGCAGATCCTTTGTAAATAGTTAATATACGTCTTCGTTCTACGTCAAAGAAGGGTTTGGTGTATGGGATTTCTATTTGTAACTATTATGTACCTAATATAAAGGATATAAAGAAGTATAATACCTGTAGACTGCTACTACTACTATATACTGCTACTATTATATAGGAGCTAAAAATCGATTTTCTAGAAATCTTTGTCTTCTATTATACACGCAATTTTAAGTCACACCTTTATCTTTATTCCCCTTAATATTTTGCTCAAGTATTTAGTTGAAATCATATGAGCATTGAAAAACTGTGATATAATGCTAGAATGATGAAGAGAAAGAGAAAGACAGATAGATTGAGAGAGAGAGAGAGAGAGAGAGAGAGAGAGAAAGAGAGAACACAACGAATATATTTGGTATAATTTATAGTTTAAGAAACAAAAGTTAGTTCCAAGTAAGGATATAATTATGCACGTACGTTTAAGGATTCCTTTACAGACAGAATAAATAAAACGACTATCCTTTGTCTGTAATAAAATGATAAACGCCTACAGTAAGAAACTTCTACAACAGCCATTGCAACCCGTACGTTAAGATGCATTATAGAAGTGTATGACCTCACTGGAATCGCTACGGGTCTTCTTATGTTTCAACTTTCAACTACCGGTATACTTGCACCTAGTTTCCTTTCAGTATGAAAAGTTAAATGTGTGGTAGGGTAGGATGCTAAAAGTTTATGTATGAAAAGTTTCAAACCCAACAGTAACCAGTTCATTATTTTGTGATTGGATATTTTGTGATGGAACTTTCCATTTCAAATGATTGAATGCTGGAAGTAGTTTGTTCAAAAGATAAATAGTTGTTTTAACTTCCTTCGTTTCTAGTTATCAGTGTAACATTGATTTGATGACCATTTAAAATCACACGTATTCTGATGATTTATGCAAGGATAAAAAACAAACTAAAAATCAAACTGTCCCAGCTATACGGTTCCAACCTTTTATTTGTATTGTAAGTTGCTAGTTTTTAGCTTCATTACACACTAAACGGCAATAAACTAATTATATGAGCACTCATTCTTGGAGAAAAGGCATATAGGGCCTATATGACCTTCTAAGAATCAAAATTGTTATCAGGAATGAAGTATCGATTCACTTTTACATTAATTAAAAAAGCTTTCTACTACACGCCCCCATGCGTACTTAAGTACGCATAGGGTACTTCAGTACTTCAGTGCTACTTCAGTAGTGAAGTAGCACAAGATACAAATAATGCTTTGTATCAAACGAAATAGAAAATACTATTGCATTTGATTTTTCGTCGAATTTTGCTGAAAGTATCATTGCCTGAATGCCATTTAGATAGCTGTTCCTGTAGGATATTTGAAGGGATCCAGTAGTTTGTATTGGTTTGGCGTATTGCCATCACTGATTGGTTGGGTTGTAACTTTCACTCCTCTGCCATGATAAAACGTTCACGTAGTAAATTATCAACCCTTTTGGTCAATTTCGAGACTTTCGAGGTTGATTACGACCGTGTAAATGGGCAGATTGAAAGGTTTCGCTTTTTTTTAGTTTTACTACCCTCTCAAAGTTGATTAGAATTATTTTCTATCGACAGTGTGCCTGAATTGCAATAAATAATATACTTATCAAACATTTTGAGTTGAAGATCACTTCCAAAATCTGATTGTTAAGGTCACACGTTTCTATTAAACTTTCATCTTTATATTTAAACTAGACGTTAAATTTAATAATTCATTGTAATAAGTTTGTCTGCATCATAGTAAAACTGAATATATTCTTAACCTTAATAAGTCTCGCCTCAGTTAATGTAATAGTAATCTCCCTCTTCGGTATGCTTACTTAATATGCTTATTTAGAAATTCTCTCTTGTAGTGCTAATGCGTCGTTTATACTAAAGAGTAAAAGCGCACTGACTTAGAATAATCGGATTATGTTCAATATTATACACTTTCTTCATATCTTGTTTATTGACTCATAGAATAGCTTTCAACGTGTAATGTCATTGTTCGAGTTGAGAAGAGAAGGTTAAGTAACGAAGAAATTAGAACAATTCATTTTATATTTCGCATACGAATGTCTGACAATAGTAGGCTATAAGGGACAACGTAGATCTATACTCGTCTCATAGTGAAAGTGATTGTCCCGATTTTTTCCGCGTGAATGTACCATAATTCTCTTTCGTACATACTCTAGACATCTTTTACTAGCTTGTAATAATAATAGTATGATTGTAACAGTTTAGCATTTATTCATCATCGTTTAGTTATTCTTATCTCAGCAGATTATGTTCAATATTCCTACACTAATCGAGCTAATAAGTCGAGCGGTGTGTATCGTCCGAAGCCAAATCATGCGCGTATATCATTTACCATTAACTGTTAAAACGTAATTAAAATCCACTGACACAATTAAATCTGTAAATAATTATCAATCATGAATCAAAATTCACATATCAACAGAACAAAAATCGATAATCACCCAAAGTTTATTTCCTAATCAACTTAATATTATATTTTTAATATTCATGAACGGTGCTAAAGAATTTGTTTAAAACTACCTTTGGTAGTTTTGTGGGACAAAGTGGATATAATGGATGTAATGGTTTATTTTATTTGTTATGATTTGTTATGTATGACTTATGTGAATGTATGTTGATTTACATTAGCAGCGGATAAAATAATTGGAAAACAATGTATACAGTCAATTATACTGTTAACTCTTAAGTGATGTGTAACTTCCCAAAAATACACTAGAAATTGGAACACTGCAATAATACAAATATTCACCAAGATTTATTGAGGGTTGCAATGGTTTCCCGTTCTTCTGAACAAGTAAAATATGACAACGACACAAGCCGAAAAATGAGTAATTTCATATTCAGTACATGCAGAGGTGGACTGGGGGAGGCGACAAGGGCCCAGTCGCGAATGGTATCTGATCATCTGATCATCTGATTCCCTCGTGTCGTTATCTCAGACCTGCTCAATTTTGAGGTTGTTCGGTGTCATTGCTACTCCAACTCTCCAAGTTCATACGAATAATTATCATGAAATTGATATGAATACATATCAATTCGAAACAAAGATTTCTATGAAGTGGTATTCGAGAAAGTAAATAAAATCAGAAGGCGTTAGTTTCCATGTGACATCAACGAAATAGTGTTATTTTTCTAGAAAGCCAACGCAATACTTTATTTCTACGGCAGCCTCGATGTTACAATACGATCGAGGGAGATGAATTAGTTTTCTGTAGGGAGTTGGAAGTAAGGAATGAGGAAATAACAGACGCGAGCAATGGTAAGGAAAACGAAGAGAAACGAGAACACGCTAAGTAATTACGAGTCGGTACGCTGCGGTGGACAGAACCGGAAATAAACAGTCAATAGAGAAAAAAACATCCTATTCATTTATGTCTCGTGACTTTGGATTTCTTATTCTTTGTCTATAGTTATGTTAGGCCGAAAGTTTGGCTCCATGCAATAAAATCAAGGATGTTTGAAAGTACACCCAGAAGCCCTAAAATTAAGCTAAGAAAAAATGTTATTTATGTCACATTTGCTCACTGCCTGGGTTTCATTGGCTATAAGCACAGGATATATTTCAGAGGAGGTATTTAAATACAAATATGGATCAACTTGCGTGTACCTACTTTTGAGAGAATAGGAAATTAATGCTGTTCTCGGGTTATGGTTTATTCGCCTCTTATTTCGATCATTAATTTGAAACATTGAGAACATTTTCAAAGCAGTTGATGAAAAAATGGTTTTGTAGTCATTAATAGTATGAAATGTCTTCAGTTTTTTAGTCAATATTGTTTCGTTCATCATAGATTTGACTCTGCTGTCATGCTTCATAGTCGTATAAAGATCTGAGTGGGATATACAATAAGTTTGTATTACTGATTAAAGGGGATATGAGTAAATAGACTATGAGAAAATAAGTTCGACAGGTATGTTGAAGTTATAAATTGTGTGCAAGTTGGTTATATAAGTTGGTTCTACCGTCCTACATTCTTGATCAAAGCTGTTTAGATATAGGCTCGGGTTGAAAAATGTAAATTGAAACCGGCACCTCCACTAATAAAATTTGGTTCTCATCTAATGAAAAATAAGCGGATTATTATTTGGTTTTCGTCAATGACTTTTGTACTTTGAAGTTATTCCAAGATGTTTTCCTGCACCCAGTTGTATTGTTTGACGTTTTTATAATAACCAAAAAAACACATAAATTTATCTAAAAACAATAACACAGTGAAAGTGGTTCCTTTAGTTCAGAGACGTAGAGCATCTTTCTTGGTTGTGAAGCTGTTTCTTTGTTGATTGTGGTTTTGAGCTCTTAGTGTGGGATGAAATAAAGTATAGAGTAGAAAGGGGGGAGATGGAGGAGGAGGCATTCGGACGGACGGTTAGGTACTGGTACAGACAGTTTGCCCAGAAACAAGAAATGATAGGCTTAGATTACGTGCGTTGGGTTTGTAATACATGTAGGAAGTTCAAGTTGGAAGATTAACACACGTATGCACATTGAATATCACATTGAAATTAGGTCAACTTTCGTTTTGAATCAGTATTGAATAGAGAAAATCAATTTTGATATAATTTTGTTGACTCCACATCTGTAAATTTCAAACATTTAAATTGTTCAGTCACTTTTGTCTACTGTTTTGGAAATACTGAACTTGGAATGATTCTGAGCATGTTCAATGTTGCGCCTATTATGTTTCTCGTAATTCGATAGTGGGCCTATGTAAAGAAATGAACGAGTACTGTATATATTACAGTATTGTAGTATATAGTATTCATATAGCGTCAGTATTACAGTATTATTAGATGGTGTTGACATTCATTCGAAATTTTTTAAAACACGTTGCGAAATAAAATATTCCGTTCATATCATGCGTTATACGATTCTATTTTTATTTCCACTATCAAATTCAATTCAGTTCTCAATGTCTAATTCTATTTTTAAATAATTTTTGTTTCGCTGATGCTTAATTAACCTAATTTACTCATCTCTATTCCTTGAAATAATTAATTAGAACTTCAAACAACAAATAAAATAGTTCCAGATGTAGCTCATAGTCATATCTAGAGAAGCACATTTTCCGGATGCAGAGAAGTCCTTCATGACATTTCGTCCTGAAAGTAAAGTAACCAACTTTTTTTTTCATAAAGTGCTAACATATCCGTCTTGGATATTTCGAAAAGTTTCGTTTTTAAGTGGATTTTTTCCATGCGGCACCCTTTCACTCATCCAACATAATAAAATCAAAGTTTGGTGTGGAGAGGAAAGAGGGGAAGAGTACGGCGATTGAATCGCTCAAGAAGAATGATGGAAGTTTCCTATGTGGAAAAAAGTTATTTTATTTCCGCAGACGATAGCCATGTGTTGAAATTCTCATCAAGTATTTGAGAGGCGATGAAAACCGCGGAACATTTCTGAGTAAAAACAATAAGTCTTTACCGTGTTGATTCAGAGATCAATCTTATAATCCTTACCAAAAAAATCACTTTCTTGAGGTTTCTCAAGAAGTCTTTTTCACAGACTCGGAAAATTACGATATTCATTTACATATTTTTCTTTTCGTTTGAGTTTCTCTTCTCTGGAATTTATGTTGGTTGGTGGATCTAAAACACGTTATTAACAAGGTTTAACGTATTACTGCGGTTAAGGCACTGGCAAATAATAATTCTACCTACTTGTTTCCATTACTTAGTCTGCAATCTTTCACAACCTTCCTGCTGAATATAATCTAAGGGCACTTCTTCACTGATATCTTATAATAAATACGCTTAAACTTAGTAGAGGAAAATAAGCCATACGGATTAATATGGATTTATTATCGTATAAAGCACCGTCTCATAATAACTTTGAACAGGCATTGTTCATCACTGGAGTACGAAAGTGTTCTGTTCGTGCTATAATGAAGTCCGTTTACTATTTTAGACACTTTCAGATACTTGTGCCACAGTTTAAGTTTGTGAATATGTTGCCTTGAAGACATCGTGTTGATATGAGGAAATATATATATTTTGGAAGTTTGAGTAAGTTTTACATTAAAGTAACTCTCATACACGCAAACAGATTTCAAAAAATGAGATACAATTTTTGTTTAGTGCTTTGTGTGTGTCTGTGTGTGTATATCTGACAGAATTGCTTTGAAGAGAGGCAATGCCGTGAAACAAAGTACAGTGAGTGAATTGACACGCTGGTTTCATGGTTTGATTTCTGAACGAGAACTATTTTCCCAACAAGAAGATTCTTCTGATTGTTCAAAGCTTTGCTATAAATACAATATTCAACGTTCTATCTATCACAAAATGCTGGATACTCACATTCTTCATTTTCAATACTGACTTTCATACAATATGAAATTTGTAAATGTTTCATTATTTTTTTACACATTATGCATGTACAAACATATCAGAAAAATAGTATTAATTCTCAGAGATGAAACAACTCATATAAGTATTTCAGTATGGAGTGAATCCCCAATTTTCATTTGCCTCGAAATTACTCACATATGTAAATAACTCGAGTAAATAACTCTCATAACTCGGAATGTACTGATCCACCGTATAGTAAAAATACGCCCATGTAAAGTTAATCGTACCTTGCAGGGAACCATCATTCAAACGACAGAATATTTATTTATCAAAATAACGATATTTATATAGACCTATACTAGGTTCACAGGCGACCTAGTTGATGTTTTGTTGCAGCTGCATTTTATCTTTTTGCATGTTCATTATATATAATGAATATTATTATAACATTTATGGAAACATGATAGTGAACTAGTCCCCACGGTTACAGTTTGTTCATCCTTGCACGAAGTCACGTGATATAATGTACAATGCATATTACGATGAGAGAGATAACAGAAACAACCATGTGCGAATAGAATTGGGTTATAAACGGCACTTCCACCAAAACTAATACCAATTGTGTTTTTTCCTGAAAGATATCTTCAAAAAATGTATAGTAATATTGACTAATACATATTGTTACCAACTTTGATGAGTTTATATCACTTCTAAACTCGGTGGTAAATAATGCTGAACATGAACAAAATATAATGGATTCTACAACCACTGACCACCAGCATCATTGATGAGAAATTTCTTTCAAATCACCAAATGTACGCAATAATCAAAGTTGATCAAAAACAGAAGATTAGATTCGAAACTATATATATATATATATATATATATATATATATATATATATATATATATATATATATATATCATGTAGAAACCGATGTTACTGTAGTAAAGTTTGAATTATACAGATTCATTAGGATAATTGTAATGTGATATTGATATTCAAACATATTCTCATGAAGAGAATAATAATGTCATGATTTTATATCAAACTGAGAATACATTATTGTTTTTCGTATGATGAAAACGTGATGTTGTTTCATTATATCTTAAAACTTTGAAAACTATAAAGTAGATGCATTCTCCTATATTTTTATCACTTTCAATCTCATGCAAATTCTTTCATGAAAAATATGAAAATGTAGAATTGTGACAAACTCAAAACACATAGGGTGGATTGCAAGAACGAAGTTTAACCCCGGTCTACTTTAGACACCGTCTAAAGCCCATATTACACTGGGAATGAATAGCCCGAATGGGTTGGTTGCAATTGATGCGCGCAAGCGCAGAAGACTCATCTCTATTCGGCTGTTTGAATAGATCCAATTGACTCATTTGGAAATAGTTCTATATTGTCGGGTTGCATTCACTGAATAGAGCCCACGTGATCCAATTCGCCCAATAGGAAACTGTAAGTATAATTTGGGCATTCCCGCCAAATAGCGAACAGCTGATTCCAATGTGAATAATATTAGTTGGGTTAGGAATTTGTCTGTCATTGGAATTATTTGAAATCATTCGTGCTTATGAAATAGTATCTGCCCATGCTTATATTATTGATGCAGCCAGTGCATATATTTTAAAATGATTTGACATCTTACAATGCCACCGAAGCTAATGGCTAATGCCCTAGGTATAGTAGACTAGAGCATTGACTAGGATTAGTTATGGGCCTATAGGGCCTAGCTATGGACCTATGTAACCATTACAACGTATAGAGTAAACTTATCACTCGGGCCTACCCTTGGTCTAGACGATAGAGCAGTAGTCACTGGCCGTAGGCCCTTGGTTGGAAGTCAAAAGCATCAATTCAGTATATTTTTATTTGCATTTTTATGTCAAATTCAAAGTGACACTTCGAAGTTTGCCGTGATTTCATGATCTTTATTGTAAATCGTGCCAGGAAGGCCGTGTCTGAGAAGGCTGTGAACCATTCAACCAGCCCGGCCTAATGGTTGTGTGTAATAGCTCAATTGCCTGGTTGGAGTGACCTTGAGGAATGAATTGATTGCATTCAATTGCAACCATTCCCAGTGTAATACGGGCTTAAGTACAAAATAGCATTGCCTCTGCAATGCTATTTTGTACTTAGACGGTGTCTAAAGTAGACCGGGGTTTAAACTTCGTTCTTGCAATCCACACATAGGCCTACTTCTGCTTTACCAATCGGTCTTATATATGTACACGTATTCAATAACAGCTGTTCTATGTATTATTTGAGGGTGAAAATATCATTTTAGGATACACTTTTAGTGTTGACAATATTATAATCCCATGACAAATTCATTTATGAGCGTGTAAGTATATAATAATATACTGAACACATGATAAAACACTTGGCATTTTATACTAATTGTATGAATTCATATGCACATTACATAGCACAGTATGAAAATGTACCACAAAATGTATCATAATATAATCTGAATCAAGCTAACAAAATACATAATAATGGTACTTGAACTCTGAATGATGTATGTAAACATATGTAAATATATAATTTCTACATATTATGTAAGCTTATAAAAATCCACAATAAAACATCACTATATCCACTTATAAAATAATGACGTAAATCATGTGCATATATTTAAAGACTGTAAAATTGTTTAAAACTCATGAAAAGTGTTTCTGTACATAATAACTTCTACTCTAAACGTAATGCATTCTTTCTTCCACTGTAGAGTTGAAAGTAGACCCCGTTGGGCGCATCAAATATGAAGTCAGTGGAGCGGAAGTTCGCGTTTGGCTCGGGAAATGTATGTGATATTATATTATACGAGCGGTTAACGCGGTTTCAAGTCTAGCTCGCACAAACACCAAACCGGCGGCTACACGCAGTAGCCATTGTGTGGTCCACTATAATAGATGCATGTTTGCTCTTTCTTATATTATAACGTGTAATGTATTTGAAATTCGGACAGGAGAATAATTGGTTGCGATTGATAATATAAAAATCTTATTTGAAAATATACAGCAAACCAAAATGACATATGAGAGAAATAGATGTGAGAGAAATAGAGGAATGTATGTTTCAATATTTATGTTGTTCCATGATCAACAACTGCCCATTTACTCACTTCACTGTATAACATCTGAACATATTCATACAAAATCTGGGATATATCTTTCATTTCATAAATTACATCATTTATTGAGTTACTAAAAACTCTTTCTATAGAAATGGTTCACCCTTATTGAGCACAATAAGATTTCCCCCAAAAAAGTGAAGAAAATAAATTAACATCTATATTTATAATTTTATATATATGATGCATTATTTCTATTTCCATATAATATATTATAGGCCTATAATTCGACATAATTCAACTTTCTGAGTACAGGAAATGTCTGTGTGCTCATATTCTTGCCAGATTGCAATACTGATTATTAGCATATTAGCCTACATCAAGTAATATGAAAGTAAAGTACGCAATTACGATATCATTACAACATGCATTTCAATTATTCTCTGTATAATCTTTTGTAAATCCAATATCGAATGGCTAAACTTTATTGATAATACTATTCTTCCAATATGAAATACGTTCTTCTGTAAAACCAATATTCTGCTTAGTTCACTGCTCAGCGATCCTATTAGAAAGTTAATCATGTTCAGCTGTTCAATCGTGTATAATTATGATAAGAAACTGTCAAGGATTAGTTTACTTAATGGAAACGAATTGCACTTGTATATGCAGTGTAGAATAATATTGTTAGAAATTATCATAATATACCTTTATATTATTCTTATCATTCTCTTTTGTCTTGCAGTCTGTGCACAATTGGAAACTTGTCGAAACACTTTGAACCAGGAAAAGTATCAATAACACGACGAAGACAGCGTCGAGAACGAATAACCTGTATCGATGTTGTCGCGTACAAATGTATATTTGTGATGAAGTTTCTTTAATCGTAATAATATAGTGCTGAATTGTGAATAGTTGTTATAACCATTGTATTTATTTTATTGTAGTAGAAAGTACATATCACCTAGAGCTTTTACAGTATCTGCTTAAATTTCTGGGTGGTATTAATGTCTAATACTGAACATTGTTTCATACATATACGTTTTCAATCAAAATTACATCCTAAGGCAAGGTGGAGGGGATTAAGTTTTTTTGTGACAGTATATATGTTGAATGTATGTAATATATAATATGTCAATATGCTTCATTTTATGATATATTATAAAAGTAGCTATAGTTGTTAAATATATAATATAGTCCACATATTATCTAGCTTGAATATAAATGAAGTGAAATACATCTTATATAGCCTATAGCCTACATTGCCTGTATATACCCTGTTAGTCGGTAATATAATCGGCTTACGTAAAGTAGACCCTCTTTCGAGTTGTTGTTTTTAGAAGGTCACGATTTTAAAGTTTTGAAGTTAATTGATGGTTTGGGCAGTAAGTTTAAATCCCTTAGATATAAATTAAGGTTCTGCTTCGCGATAGATCTTGAAATGAACATGGGTAGGCAAAAATAATTGTTCAAAGATGAAACAACATCTGCCGTAATTCAGTATTGAGTACGTGTTTTATGCAACAAATTATAAAATATTATACTCTCAATTTCCGACACACTGATATCTTAATATTATTGGAAGCTAACATAATTATCGAAGAACTTTATTTTCGTGTTTTTCAAATAGTTCAACATACCTATTAGTATTTGGTTAGGTCATTGAATGAATTCAGTTCATCTCCGATCAATGAAAAATCAATGTAATTTTTTTTTTCATATTTTATGTGTATTTTCCAGTATTTTTCCCAGTATTTCCCAGTATTGTTTTACATTTTTGACCGTACCATGATCGGCATATTCTTCTATTTGTGACTGCGTTAAGAAATACTCATTTATCGCGTTAAGATATTAAGATGAAAAAAAAAAGTCCAAGATGGAGCTAATCAGTGTTACCAAAGTTATAACGATCTGCAATGTCAGTGTAGACCTATGCAGAGCAACCAAGCAGACTCATAACGATACTGCAGAGTGCCCAGTATATATTATTCCGCTTTCCGAGCCTCTGGATTATTTGGCCTGAGAGAGTAATCCAGATTATCTGCAAGTCTGTAACACTGTAGAGAGGATGGTTGAACGAGAAAGACAGAAATGGACTATGATATATTTGTCTCGCAATACACTAGCAGAAAGTTATTAGTTGAATAGAGATTGTGCAACACAACGAGTATACATAGAGTTGAGTTACGGTTAAGAAGGCTAAAGGGCAATAATCCAGGTTTGGAATCAAATCACAAGTTCACAAGGCAGAATGTGTGGTACAGTAAATCGAGTTCTAACTCAAACAATGAATTAAATCTATATGGTTTAAGCCTTGAGTGAAGTCTAAATAAGTAGCATTATTGAGCTTTAAAGTTGTTTGTTTAAGTGAAGTTTCATGGCCTGGCACTAGAAGCTTTGTGAGTGTACTAAAATTCTAATGGGTGAACGAATGAAGCAACAGTTAAAAAACAAGTTTTTCAGAAATTGTAACTGTATTGTGAGGGAAATAATCTGAAAAATTGATAAACCATGAATAAATCAAATCAAGCGTTAATTATTCGTACAAGACATACTAACAAATTTAGAAAAACGGAGAGTACTCAAAACAATGCGAACGATCGAAATATAACGTTTTCGTCAAGATAGAGAAAAAGTACAGAAATATGGTTTACTTATAAGCTGGAGAGAGATAAATCATGAAACAAGCAGCTTGAACTACGTTTCCGTATTATCTTAACTTTTAACGAAACATTTCCAAACGTGACTGGTTTTTAATGACGTATACAACAGGATTTCCGTAGTTTTATTTGTATATAAAACTTTTGAAAATAAGAAGGTTAAGCAGTTCTATATATACCAGCTAAGCGCAAAATCCCAGATTTATTCTGCGCGTAGGTAATGCAAGATGAGCTACGAGGCCTTTAGGTCCCTCGCCCACTATTCATCTGCTCCACCGACTAGCCATGCACATAAAGCAGTCGTTCTAAGAAGATACTGTATAATACGAGACTATATATGCTCTATATTATTATAATACACACTGTAACTAAGCGTTGTAGAGTATAAAGAGAAGGTGGATGCAGCGATAAGACGCATTTTAAACGCTTGGAATCATATTGGATGCGTCATAAATTAAACAGGCAAGAATTATTTGACGATATTTCTCATCATTTGAAACTTCGGTCTAGTTTAAATCATTGCAGTAAAATGAGATTCCACAGTTGAAATATGTTTATAGTCAAACGTAGAAGTCTGAAACAATAGCGATACGGAAAACGGGAAATATAATATGAACAAACGAGTCATAGTGATTAATTGAAGTATTTTCCGCGTATTTCTGGAAATTCAGTTAAGCTACGCAAGAATATTTGTGTGAAATATTTGTTAGTTTAGAGTAATGTTATATTTTGATATAAAAGCTCAATTTTATATATCAGATTTTTATATTATATATATATATATATATATATATATATATATATATATATATATATATATATATATATATATATATATATATAGAGAGAGAGAGATATGTATGTAGAGAGCGCGAGAGGGATACATCATAAATATTATAAAACCTACATAATTGAATTTCACGACAAGAAATTCACAGTTAAGTCAATTCGTCAGTTAAGTTGACTTCACAGTTGAGTGAAGAATGTTCTAGTTTTCACAAAACTTTAACATTTACTGATGTATTTAACATATATCATTTCGTTGGAGAACCAACGTGAACACGTGTTAGCTATATTTCAATTTTGAATTTTGTCGTCTTCCTCGATATTATTCACCAAAATATCTTCTCTCGTTCTCTTCATTTTCGTAATTCTAGTTTGTTAAATCTCACGGCTGTTTCACCTTACCGTCGAGTCGAGGTATTCTTTAATATAATGAAGAAAATATTACATCATCACGAATTCTAATTTAATTTTACATCAAGTTGGAGAAGAGTAAATCAAGACGAGACCAAGGTGCGTGAGATACAATAATGTGTTTCAAACATGAAATGTGTTTTTGTTTAATGATACGTATAAATTTTCTTTGCCTACTGTTTTATTCACCATCATATATCTCTTGGAATGCAATGAAATCTAATGAAATTTGGAGTTCGTGTCAACAATAGAGAGAGACAGAGAGATTTCTTTGTTATGAAGTAAAATAATATATCATACATACATAACATCCCTCAAAAACAGTTGTTCTACATTTCCATATCTGCATTGTCTTGAAGGCACATTCTTCTAATATTGTGAACATTTTTCTTTCTATTCATATGTTTTATAATCACCCCATTATTTACTAACAACAATCGGAACGTTTTAATAGTTCAAATACTGACCAGCACCCTTGTGAACACAATTTGGTAGTTCATTCATCACCAACATCAACAAAAGTAAGTTAGTAACTAGAAATTATATGCGTTTAAAACTGTTTGTACCCACTACTATATATTATTACTCTCATGACCTTTACTGTAGCATTAAAATTAGTATAATCAATATGAAACAGTAAACCCTTGTATCGATGTGTAAAAGCCATGAAGTAGGCCTGTATCAATGGGAATTGTGTTGTGTATATATTTGATATACTTGTGCACATTATATAGACCTGATGATTAATGCAATGCAGAAGATTGCAAGCATAGTGACAATATGCCAAAATAATACTACTTTTTTCATGTTGGTACTGTACAAATACATTTATACATATATATATATATATATATATATATATATAAAATGTTTTTTTTTTTAATGTTGCTTAACGACCCCACCAACAGCTAGGTTATACGGGGGTACGAATGAGCGGGTGATAATGAAACAATGAAGGGATGAATGGTGAAAGGACGCTTACAAAAACCCATGTCTTATGCGGGACTCGAACTCACGCCCAACGGTGACTTCAGTTACTACCGCTAGCGATAATTGACTTAGCCACCGGGGCGGCTATATGTATATATATATATATATATATATATATATATATATCTTTAACGAAGAAGATTCTGTCTTATACACATAGGATTGCTATAAAAACACAGAATGAAAAGCAGTTTATTAAAATATAAAAATCAACAATAAGAACATATTTGAAAGAGTAATAGAATAACAATAGAATGAGAAACAAAAATTAATATAAGTTGATTAAATCTAGGAATACTATCTCAACTATCCGTATAATGAAAATGGAAAAATAATAATGAAAAATTGAAAAAAAAATGGAAAAATTGAATGAATACAGCTAACAATATTTGAATAAGAAAACAAAGAAAAAGAAGAACAATGCAATGATATGAAAGAGAAAAAAAACAGTACGCAATACAAAGAAATCAATGCCGAAGGCTGTGAAGATGATGTCTTAAAATTTATAAAGATCATTGAAGCGCGAGTGAAAAAATGTTATACATAAATTTGTTGTTGAGTTAATTTTTTTTTCACAAAATTGTATGAATAAATTGTGAATCGTGCCTCGAGCACGCACCACTAGTCCTATCACTTCTATTCTCTTGAGATAGTATAAGGTTCCATGAAGTAAGGTATGGTAGCCTCGTGGATTAGTTCCATTGTTTCAACCACGGTTTCGGTTTGAAAAGACCAAGATGTCTTCGAATTCAACTATCCGTTCCAGTTACATTATTGGTGTCAACAAAGACAGTATAACACCACTGCCTTCTAGATGCAAGTTTGACTCTATATCGAACATAGTCTCCTTTCGAGTGATGTCATACGTTTTTCTGATAAGTGGACAACAATGTCCCACATTTTTTTCTCCAATAACAATTTCGTTATCAGTTTGAATGCTTCCAACTTTTCAATAGTTGCTATAGTAACCTGACAAACATACTAACGTCTTACAGTAATTACAATGAACGCTAACGTTTTTTTAAGAACTGACGTCACTTATAGGCTAGCTGCTCGACATAGTAAACAATGCGGTTAGCACGTGATGTCTAACCACAAATCAGAACTCGACTAATAACGGAGAAGTTGGCTTTTTCATCATCATTTAACGACATGTAAACGACACTTGACGGATTAAGTAATTTCTATCGTGATTTTTATGTGTATCTTCATCAGTAATTAATAACTAGCTGCAGCTTCACTGAAGGAGCTGGGTTTATTGAGCTCGTTAAAACAAACAGAAACATAGTCGAGTTCATGCCTATCACGTCCGTTCTGACGAGGTTACCTTCCAGGTAGCTTAATTGATTTGTAAGATGTTCTGAGCAAATGTAATGAGAGATTCTGGTATCATCTGAGGATATAATTGGATTCCAAATTGGTGAATATCAGGCATCTCTACTAATAGTATTGTCGTACATCCTACGAGTATGATGTATAGCAGCAACAGTGCAATGTGCATTGATAAGATGACTTAGTATTGAATAACGAGGAAATTATATTTATAGGCCACATGCTTTGTTGACGCGAGAGAGAGAGAGAGAGAGAGAGAGAGGCATACATTTTCACTACATGAAGGACAATAATGAAATCATTCGCGCAAGGACTCATCTTACTTTTCAATAAAAAATGAGAGCAATAATTATACGTGCGGATCGAAAACTTCCATTTCACTGACCTAATAAAATCGGGCCCCGTTTTTATGTTTTCGTTTTTCATTTTTTTCTCCTTGTAATTTTGTAATGGATGAGAAATACCGAAGCAAACGCATTAAAACCATACATTTTATTGAATATTAGGGAAAACGAAATTGGCGCAAGTAGAAGAATATCTACAGGAATTGCAAATAGAGTTTAAAAACTGTTGAAGTACCGGTAATCTAACACATACACCGCGTTTCCCTATAGATATATGAGCGTATAACGAAGACTTCCCTTCTTACCGAGATTAATCGAGATTCGTTTCCTTTTTGTGTTAGCCAATAGACTTGAAACTTTGCAGTAGATTGAGATTGTATTTGAGCAAAATTGTAACATCGAAAAACTAGGGAAATTCCAACATAGGCCTACTAATACAATGGAAATGAAATTTTCGATTTTTCAATTCTATCGTATTGAACTGAAATTGTCACAACCTAAGGTTCGTATTGGTCTATAACATGTTTCTATCAAGTTCAAATGAATTTGGATTGTTCATTTTGAGAGAATGAATAATTTTATTTGAAAAATGTCAAATATTCTAAAAGTGTGTAAACTGTTGAAGGTTAAATCAACATTGCTGCTTATGCTATATAAGGTATTCTTGATAGTTCCGAATCAAGGATGTTATATAGCTTCGACAGGCACATGAAGTTCAGTTGCTAACGCGCTCGCTCCATGTGATCCGGTAGGTGAAGGCAATATCGGACCTGGTTCGAACCTCGCTACCGTTCATCCTGAGCTTACAGTTTTATTTCCGTGGTTGTTCTCTGTATATGGTCTAGGCTAATGCCAGGATGGTTCCTACAATATACGCCACGACCGCTCCTTTTCTATTACCTATGAGAAACCTTCTTGTCATCATTCCATCATCTCATTTATCTTTCATACGACGCCAATAGATCTTAGTTATCATGACAATGTGTCGTTAAACCAAGTATGAATAAAAAAAGCTTCGATTACATTTAGTATAAATATCTCGCTCATCATACAACGCACGTGCTGCGTTTTCCTAGTGATTATATAGTAGAAACTTAACACTGATAGAATTGAATTCTGATAAATACATTTACGAATTGCCGAGTTTTTTCAAATGATCCAAAGTTTGATGAATATGAAATGATTATTGACGAAGTCTTACATAGCAATTCTAATCCATGCAGAATGTAGGGATATCTATATATTGTAGGCTTATATTAGGCCACATTATCATTTTCATACTTGATTTTTTGAATAAAGGTGTGATTCGGAGTGTGTAGATATATGATTTATGATATACGATGTATGAATTATGAAACTTGATTGGATATTTCGTAATATTCAAGGAATATAATCGTGACACATCCAATAATCTGACTTAATTAATATCAGATCCCTTGTTTTCATCGTTTTGATTGATATTACACCGTTTGATATATTATTTCAAAATACCAGTTTTGAATATGGGCCTATTTCTAATTAGAAGACCATTTAATTGGTTTCTGCTGTAAAACGTCAACAAACTGACGATGTTTCCTCTATTTTTGAGTGATTTTTGTTATAAAATTGCATATCAATCAAGAATGACACCGCCACATACCGAGTTGACACTATAGTCGCTTTATAGTCTGTTACAGGACACATGCCACATCGATGGATGGAGACAGCTCCAATTGGCCGGACTAGTCTCATATATATATATATATATATATATATATATATATATATATATATATATGTGTGTGTGTGTGTGTTATTTCACATACTCAAACGACGCATAATTAACCGGTAAGCTAATATATGATTCAAATGTATATTTCTGGTCTTTGCTTTGGAAAAAAAGGCCAGCATAGCCTGGTTGAAACGTCAGCTGTTTGATATAATTGAAAATATACATAGTATAATTTAGTATATATATATTGTTTTTAATGTTTCTTTATCAATACGACTAGAATTACCCATCAGAATCATATAGAGTCTATCAATTAAAAACTTTGTATACATATATATATATATATATATATATATATATATATATATATATATATATATATATATATATATATATATGATATATATTATGATAGGATGGATATTATTAACACTGAAACCATCTCGTCGGGGAACCGAACATTTCAACATCTATCTCTATATATGTACAATACTTACAGATTTTATGAATGCACTGTTTTCTCATTAAAACAAAAAAATCCATTCATAATTAATAATTGAAGCAATTTTTATTCAAGAAATAGAATGAGGATTTGGAATTGTATTCTATAAATCATGAGCTTAGAAATGATATATTTAGATATTTTTTTCATATTTGGTTAGTACTTAGTTCCACTATACATGTGATGTACTTGACTTCTCTTAAATACGATATGGATCAAAACAAAAGTCACTCATGGTAATACATTTCAAGTAATGATCCAATTTTTAACTGAATAACATAAAACGTACACAATAAATAGTATAAATATTTCACTAACATGAACAAAAGTAATAATATGTGTTGAGCTATATTCATGTACGACACGATTAATAGGGTGTTTTTCAAAAGTAGTAAAATGTGTGAATATTAAAAGATTATTAAATCTAGTAAATTAACATATTGTTTATAATATTCATTAGTATCATTAAATTATTTCTTCAACTTCAACTGAATACAACTCATGCTCTGATTGAACAGAGTATTGATACAAATACTTGGAGAATAAATGTAGGTTTATCATATTTCTGATAGAACTAAACAAATTTAAGCGTATTATTATAAAAACATAGTTATTATTGAGATTATTTCATTAAGAAATAGATTCATATATACATGGGTCTATTTACTTTATTGAAGTTTACTAATTATTTCGATTGGTAGCACAGTGTAACATCATTGAAACAGTTTGTTATATTTGTACCGAGATTCTCTATAGCATCCAACAAAACTCCCACACGTAACAAATTGCAAATTCTGTAATATGATAAAAAATCAATGAAGGTGATTAATACTCAACGTACAGATTTCACTTCGATTTGTAATAAATTTTGATTGAAATATCCAGAAGAGATTAGTCACAATATGACTATAACACTGCGTACGTGGTTTTCGTTGTATGAGACACTCATATTAAGGACTTCGAAGCGACATGAGGTTAGTTAAAGCGTTCAATCATAACTTTCATATGAAACCAACAAAAATACTGCGTATGACGTAGTTGTTCTTGTCAGTTTCGATTTATATAACTTTCAGGAGAATATTATCATCTCTGGACGAAGGGAATTGAAAAGCACAGACTGGAAATTTGTGTCCAATATGTTGCAAAAGCAACTCTGAAATATGTCCGAAATGCGAGAATAAACTAAAAACTGGTAATATGTTACCTCCTTCGTGAAATAGTTTGGTTTACAGGCGGTTGAGTTTCCCTCAAGTCGCAGTTTTTCCGCCAGATCACAATGGAAGTAGAAAGAAGACTGTTGACGTTTTCTTGAACGAAAATGTTTGGTTTTGATATGTTTGAAATGGAAAGATCGTTTTCACAAGGTTTCTGTTAATACGCAATTTGAGATCGTAAAAGAATGAGGAAATATTTACGACCTAAGGCGTATTTTGTCATCCAGAAATATTATGTGATAGTATATTACGTTATCATGATAACACGTGACTCGCTAATACGTCGGAGCGAGTAGTAAAAACACAAACTTTTCACAGCAATTTTAAAATTTCAGATTTCTTTAGATTTTATTTTATCCACTCTTCGAAGACGTTGGAACCATGACATGAAAATGAATATATCGTTCCTAACATAGAAAAATAAAATGATAAAAATAAATTATTTTTTGGACTGGCATCTCTATCTTACCCTGCAGTACTTCTGGTGTGTACATAATCCCACACTGAGCACAGTATCTACGAACTGAGAAGGTTCCGAGTGCGGTACACGTTTTCCCTAACCAAGACCACTTCAAAACACGGGTGGTTCGGGTCTCTTCTTTCGTGAATACATGAAGTCTGTAAGTAATGTCACAGTTACAGTTAATAGATGTAGCCTATTCTAATACAATTTTAAAACATGTTTTATTCATAAAAAATGATACGTTATATATTTTTTATTAAATATGATATAATATAAAGCTGAACTGATTAATGGTGTTAATACATGAAGTACGATATTCATGAGAAGTTAAAACCCATCTAGTACTTGAACTATAGAAGCCTTGTTATTTGTTGCAGCTTCGTTATTTCACATGAACTAAATGAACAAACTTATTACACAAACTATAAATAAAATACGTAACAACTCGACAAATAATGATATATCATGATAGAGGAATAACTACTCGAGAAATGAAGTATTTCAAGAATTTTATTACTCAAATACTAAACTTAACCATTCACTGTGTTGCCAGAATATGTCTTGTGTATTTTCCGTAAACATACGCTCTCGATCACAATTTACTTGGCCAATTTCGGGTGCGAACA
The DNA here is from genome assembly GCA_907164805.1 of Brachyptera putata. Taxonomy (NCBI): domain Eukaryota; kingdom Metazoa; phylum Arthropoda; class Insecta; order Plecoptera; family Taeniopterygidae; genus Brachyptera; species Brachyptera putata. Next base: position 29,248,365 of record OU015462.1, read on the forward strand.
ACGCCATATGTGGTACAGTGGCAACCCCCACATGTACCTCAGAACTATATTACGGAACACAATAATAGATCTATTCCTGGTAAAGTAGTAATCATCTACACCACTGGCGTGATCAACTGACCGTGGTGTACAAATATTTCTCTTTTGCAATGGCTAGTCGTACAACATATTGTCGATATCGGGATTCGACGGCCGTGCCTAACGACCTGAACAAAACAAACACATCACGTATACGTATTGCTAAATATATATATATATATATATATATATATCTATATATATATATCGATATATCTTGTGAACCCTATCGTTTTCCAAGACGATTCCCAGAACGAGTCGAGTGTTTTCTCTTCGTTTACTTGGTTATTGAGTGAAAGAGATAGAATATGAAGAGCCTGAACCTGCCTGGCTGCTGCGATTGATAGTGGAGGAACACGGGGATGAGCTACGCACATAAAACCAACCCATACCCGAGTCTTATTATTTTCAACCTAGTTTCATTGACTTTATTATTCATTTCGTTGCTATACTTTGTTGAATAGACGTATAGTTTTCAAGATAAAACATTTCAAAATATTTTTGTAGGTGTTAATAATCTACTTAGATGTATAAAATCATCCATTTTACAACACAGGAAAATATAAATTGAAAAATGTATCCACTCATTTGATACACTGAGTGATAAACTGAGTGTACGTTATTTTAGCATTGTGCACTCAGTATTGGCAAGACTGACCTTTAAGCGGATTGGCTATGCACCACAAAAATGGGAGATAATCCCTGATGAACCTTTTTAGCTTTGAAGCAGTAGCTATAAATATGTGAATATGTGCTCTGTCACTGTTGTAACCATTAGTAATACTGTTGCATCGATACTCATTAAACGTGAAATTGTAATCTAGAGTCATGATACTGCAACATTGATTTCAATTCCACAAGTCAGTCAATCTGAAAACAATTTACAAAATAAGGTCAGCAAACAATTATGTCAAATACGTTTTACTTTTATTGATACGAGGGTTTCTGTATTTCATGTTAAACGGAAAGACCGATCAACCATCTCAACCTCTCCCTCCGCCTATTCAGTAACCTCACTCGTTTTAATCACTGAGTTGCATTGGATATGCACGATTTTCGTCAGGCAAGTTGATGAATCTATGCACCTGTAGGTCTACCGGGCTCAACTTCAGTGACAGTTAGTATTCTCATCAACCAATGCCATATGAATCAATAATTTCACAATAACGGGGTGATATGTCTGGGTTGATCATTTCAATTGACAGACTTAAATTTCGTTTCCTGATCACTGCTTTGGAAGCAAAGACAATTTAAAGACGAACTCGAAAATTAATCAGTCTCTGAGGATAATTTATGTGATGTAATTTAATTAACGTATACTAACTAGGGTCTTGAATAATATTCAGTCTGTTGAAACAATAGTTATAGACGATAAGACCTCTCAACGTATAGAGAGACAGGTGTGTAAACAGAGATAGATATGTCGTCGAAATGCGAGGTCGTGTTGGCACACACGTCTCTGCTCTGGGTAGCAATTGATCGAGTGAGATCCTCGAATAGACTGAGGAAAACGTGCACGAAAAAGATTGAATAGAAAAAAGATCTGATACAGTTCTTCAAAGAATTTTCTTTCACGGAATTATTCTAGCATCGTGTCATCGGTTAAGCTATCGGGTATAGAGACGGGTATTGAATGGATTAATTTCACGGGTGGTTACCGAAACGACCGCAACGCTCATATAAACACGGCTGATGGAATGATTTGTGAGTAGGCCTACTATGACTGAGATAATTCTTACAATAGTTTTAAATGACGTTATTATTATAATTTGTCGGGAAATTCGTGAAAATTATTTTATTATGGAGTAATAGATAGAAGTAGTATGGAATAAGAGCGTGGCTTAGGTTTGTGTGTATAATCTTCACGAGTAGAACTTGGCACCTCCACCGATGGAAATCATACCATAATACAGAGAACCACACTCGAAAATATATTACATCCAACCAAGTTTCATGATTTCGGATATAACTATTCTCTGAAAGTCTAGTTATACAATTGTTTTTCTGTTCAGTGAAGTACCGGAAAATATCTAAAAGATTAATGAGACGGCTAATAGATATTCCTTGCATACTAACATATTGTGTATACAATATTCTGTGTAGATATTAATTATTCATGCAACAGTTACCTATTTTGAATTTGATTCAGGAAAATGTACAACATAATTCAAGACTTATTTTCAGAATTTGAATCTAAAAGAAAGTTTCAATTCTCTTCAATCGAAACTTGACGAACTGATATCCGTGAAATCTAATTAAGAAATAATCGAACATGAAAAAAAATATGGTTTACATGTTTCCAATGTCAGAAAAAAATAATCCTCAGATATGTGAACTATATAGATTATTCTCTAACTGTCGATAATTTTGCTCAACCAATCTTTATAATTCATGTGTGTAAGATTTATTTCGTAGGAGTTTATCGAATTGTCTTTTATTACGTGAACTTTCACATTTTCAACAACAATTTGAGGTTACACGAAATTTTGTTCATCCAGAAAATCCATCTCAATCAGCTGAAGTATATTTATCTCACCACCCTTCACCACCTCTTTCCTCTCTCTATTAATCCTTCCTGTATCACCATCAGCTTTTCAGATTGAGGTACCAGAATTGTGGGCCATGCCATATTTTCCTTTGTATCGTAACATCGTATACTGTTGAAGAAAGTGAATCCTTTCTGTTTTAGGGACTGCACGATTGTGTTATGAGTAATCTGTGTTACAGGACGTTTCGATGTGGTTATGAAAACTCACTGCTGAAATGACTTTCTGCATTGCAGTGTACTTTTTTCAAGGGCCGGCAAATATTTGAAGGGCGTTAGCCTTTTAAAAATAAAATGATACGTAAATATATAAAAATAAGTAGTATAATTTCATATCATATACATTCACATTTAGCGAAACTATTCTGATTAAAAATCAATAATATTATTATTTGAATATATTAATTAGTCTGGTAACGATCAAAGTTGATGAAAGTATCCTTCTGATAGATATAGGTCATAGTGATTGCCTCCATACAGTGATAATTATTAATGTGCTCTTAAAAAAATCCTAGTGCTTGTCATATTTCTGAGATAATGTGTTATACTAAATGAATTACTGTATTTTGGGGAGCGAGGGGAGGGGTGCCTAGGAGCGCAAAAGTCTTCATACGGTCATGGTTCCGCGCACAAATTCTATTGATAAGATGACCTGAAAATATGAAATGACCAAATTGTTAATTACAATTTTTTTGACCCTTATGTTTCCACTAATTTTACTTGACCTTGATTGACAGTTTGACCCTCGAACTCGTATAATTACATTCTTCTCTAATTCAGTATCATGTCGAATAATGTCACATCACAAATGAAGATACTTTTTGCCGTGTCATTCAACTCAAGAGCTGCCTAAAGACAAAAATAAAGTGAGGATTAGGCTGGAAAAATTTACTCTCGTCACAATCAGTGATAATTACCTGTTGCTTTCGTTCTTTTATTCGTAATGAGTTTTCAGTTAAGCTATTCGTTTTCTGTAAAGTATCCCTTTTGTTTGCCAAGAGCCGAACCAGGAGATTCGCAAAAACTTAAAAGCTGCCAGCGAGAGCATTTAATTACACTAAAAGTGACAAGTTTCTACAGTGATTATTAAGCTCTTTATATTGCCATTAGTGGTTTTCTTTTGAAGTTTAAAGAAGAAACCGTGTTTCTACAATATGAACCAACATCAAAGTAGAAATTCTGTGTAATATATTGAGAGACAAAGTTTACTATATTTTAATTTTTAGAACAGTTTCTAATGAAAGAGTTAAGAGAATAAATTGGAAGACTTTTTGCTCATTTATACTTGACTTGACTTATAAAACATAATGATTGTTTATGAAGCAGTATTTATCTCTCGTTTTCTATATGCAACTTTAGTTACGCATTTTATTTTTTTCGATACAAAATTAAAATAATGAGTACACTTGTGATCACATCAAATGGATTAATTCGACATTATCAATAATTTTTTGTATCTATGTACTATTAAGTGTAACTATTGTAACTATTAACTGTGTAGAACGTTTGTCAATTCACTCATGTAGTAATCACTTATTATCGAGTTTTACTATAATGATTGGCAGGCACGTACTGGCCATAAGGCCACACCAGCCATTGGCCTGTGGGCCCCCATAGTTCCTGATAACACAGTTTCTGAGAAGCAAAATTAGCCTCCTTAGTCCTTACCACTCTGAAGAATCTATGTATTCGAGAAATTTCGTGTAGTTCCCAAAACCTGTAGAGTCAAATTGAAAAACATAAAATTTCGAAAAATTTCCCTGCGGGGCTTAATTCTCTCCTCCCTTGCATTCACCTCACTATGCACTGCACACTTAGTTTTGGGAGCTCACAATTGAGTCCTTCCCCGAAGCATTAAAATAGAACGACCATGCAGTTACAATAACTGTGATGGGCAAATATCAGTTGGGCACCTTGAGTTCTATAAGAAAACACATTTTATGCATCCGAATCTTATCTGAAACACGTTAAACCATATTTTAAAAGAGTATAATTTCGAAAAATTCCCTGCGGAGCCACACGGGTGCCTGCCCCCCGTGGGTCAAAACTTCGCGGTAACGGCTCGATAAGCCTACACAACTCTTCTTATATGGCACTTTTCATTATATTTTCATATAAACGCATACTTCACTGTCTATGTGACTTGCTCTAGACTTAGCACTTATTTGCCTTTTATAATTATTTATGCACATTTTATCAAAGGTTTATGTATGGCACCCTTTAAAACCCCCCCCCCCCCAACACTACAGCTACACCACTGCTATGTTCAAAATGATCGATAAAAACTATTAATTTTTGATAGAGAAAAAATCTTCTTTTTTCCTTCTCCTGGATTTGGTTTTATATAATTAATCAATAATTAAATGGTCGCCATAAAGTGGGCCCTCAATCTCAGTGCTGGCCGGTGGGCCTATTACTTGCCAGTACGTCCCTGATGATTGGATGCGTGAGTTTTGAAACAGAAGACAAATGGGAACACCACAATAGCGTCACAGTTGCTTGTGGACCTCAATTACACTAATTCTACGCCCACAATAAGATGATATAATTAGACTAACACTATGCCATTGTATTGTTTGCTCAAAACATCAGTCAAGCAGCGGTTAACCAATGACGTAATGTGATGTGGTCATGCTCTGTGCCTGCATGTTTATCTGTTGGACTATCACTAAATCAAAACTTTTGATCATGTGATTGTTTGTAAGTGATATTATATTGGCAGTATATGCAAGAGAATACACGTACTTACTTCGAATGTCCTATTGGCTATTCTACATCTAATAAAGTTTTAATCTGGTTATCATTCAATTTTAAAAATGCTGTCTATATATTTATAATACATTGCCACCTCAAGTAGATTTCTGTTTAATGCATTTAATACGTTTATTTAATTCATACATATCAGGAAGTTCATCAAACTCATTTCACAACCCAGTAGATGAAATTAAAATCATATGTGAACGTCTCGCATTCATGCACTTTAAAATCTGAGTACCCCCAACCTTCGATCTATTCATACTAACGACCAGTATTGTTACAAAGACATGTGGTGAACACCTCGAATACTGCCGAGAACTACGTTGTTGTCCTATTCTTGGTTTCCAGCTCTAATTGAATCTTGCTAGGGTTAAGTCAATTACCGGTACAGGCGGAATCCATTGGGCCGACTTCACTATTGCTGAGTTGACGTTCCTTGCTTCACCATGCACTATTACTCGTTGCGTCAAAAACATCTCAGAGCCGACAAGCTAACAATGTTCCACTATGTCTAACTGCTTCGTAGCAATAGTGAATGGAAATATTTGGAAGTACTTGACAGTACTGAATTAGATGGAGTTCCAAATAAAAGTGAACACAGACCCGGGTTCACAATTAATATTATAAAATGTAGTTATTGTAGCGATTGATTTGAATTGCCGTATTTAAAGTACCGGAAAATGTATGTGCTTTAAATTGATTCAATTAGTTTGATTACATTTTTGCTAGTCACAACGGAGGAAAATCATTGGGAAATAAATGCTTTTTTTAATGAAATATGTTTTTACTGAGGCTGAAATCTGTGATATACTGCAATGAAATTGGACTAAAGCGTAATATACATTTTGTCTTCACGTTTCAATATGAAATGTGTGCATTCATAGGTTCATCCTTTTCAAGTAGTTATTGCGTAGCATTTCAATGCATGTATTCGAATTATATATGAAGTGAGTAACTAATTAAGAATTATACAATGCACAACAATAATTTTATATACAACATTCATTTTTCTCATTCATTCTCATCATTTGTATGTAATATCATCTCAATTAATTAATATCTTGACATTATTGCTTGGGATGAACGTTTTTTTTCAAATATCGAAATCTTGACACAAAGCCAATGTTTGCCTTTGAAGGCAAAGGATGAAAGTTAGACTGCAATAAACTGCAATATCTTCTCGAAATATTCTCAGTTTTATAAGTGGAGATGCACTTTAGTTTTGTTGACAGTTTTATTCTGTTCAATTTTGAAGACTAGAGCTATACAAAATATACTCATCTCATCTGTTATTTAACGTGATATATATCTACGTATTAGCTGCAGAAACTCAATTTATGCACACATTTCCCATAGATTTGTACATTGTCTTGATATTAAATACTTCCTAATACCTCAACGTTACTCACTTCTAAGATGTATAAACTTCCCTGAAGTATAGCTTATTGAATATATGTAAACTTTCGCGATGTCTACTCAAGTTCGTATAATATATGAACCATGGGATTATATTATGAAGTAGTATAAAGTGAAAGTGCCATATTATCTGTTATTGTTTTATTCCTTTTCATCCTCATTGTGCATTTATTCACATTTTTGGCTGGTGAGATTAATTTTATTCGTAGCATTTTACACTACAGAATTATTACTGTTACAAAACCGTTCGCCATATTTTTTTTCACATTATCATTTCCACATACGTTTTAATATTATAGCGTAACACTTTTCATCTAGTGATATAAAACAGTGAATCGACTACTGTTCAGAATGACAGTTTTGCTTTTATACATTTCCTCTGTCAGGATACGTACTCTTCATTCAAAACACATATACGTTTGTAATCAGTAATATATGTTACATCTGCATTACTATACTGATGACATGCTGGCTTACTGACACAGGAAAGATAAAAACAAAATAAATTGAATTTACTACACAATCTGCTGGAGCGTATTGAACAATGTCAATTAAATATGAAGGTATTTCCTGATTCAATTTTAAATTATTTTTGACACAGCTTATACATTAAACTCACTATTCGACAACATGTTTCTGTCAACCAAATTAAATAACGGAAATAATGAAGTTTTATTTTATCATAAGCCCAATTTGATTTTTAATTTGTACCTGGCTGATTTCAACAAAGTAGATGATTGTGACATGATTACAAACCAGAGGTGAAATTACAATCAGCAACGATATAAGAGCAATCAAGATAAATTCGATTTCGCTCAACTGATTTCATATTGCATTATTATCAATTAAGTGATATTTAAGATTGTTCCACTGATACAGAAGAACATATTCCATTATTTCACTTATCAGCCCCTTGATATAAATTGCTTAGGGATGGATGAACAAGGATCTTCCAACAACATCTTAACACCACTTCACACTATACTCCACCTATCCTGCAACAAAATGATCACCAGCCTATCCTCACACCATAATCGCTCCGGTAAGAAACTAACTTTTTTGATGATGACTTTTGTGATTAATATCATCATTGTTTGTATTTTTCTTGATTGTTGTTAATATTTTGGTATGCTTCCCAACTAGCACGCATGATACCAAGACGTTTGTATTTTCTTGGCGCATACAGTATTCCTCTTGGAGTGTCGCCAGGTAGTCCAATAGGTCTTCAATACCGCTGCGTACAACCATGGACTTATGGTACAACTCTGTCTGAAGGAACACTGAAGTGGCTGAATCAGTGAAAACCACCGATCTTGATTCAGAATATTCAGTTTTTGTTTAGGCTTCAGATGATGTTAGACTTACTCCATCTTCACGTAAGTGTTAGATTACTTTTTCCCGATTAAACGATATTCCAAGATATCTTATTCGTTCCTCGCGTGTGATAAAGCGAATAGATGACCCTTGGTCGAGAGTAACTCAGCGAGTCGGATAGCATACCAGTCATTATATTCATTGCACTCTTCGTTACTCTGATATGTAAGCCCATATCATTTAGAGGTAACTCGGCCATAGATCCAAGATTGGAGGTTCCATTAACATATTTTGCTATGGCAGAAATATCATCTGAATATGCCAAGGTTGAAACATTGTCAACATCATGAACCGAGCTATATGTATCCATAGAAATCGGAATTGCTTCTGTCCGTTAAACTTTTCATTCGTCTATTGTAGTTTTGAAAAGTGTTGGTGATAGTGGTGGTCCTTGTGGAACGCCAAGCATGAATGTAATCGGATTTGTTTTCTTCATATTGGCTTCAACTTGAACTCAGTTAAGACTTTATTACTCAGTTATTATTTTATTATATTATTATATTAATACGAATGACGGAATGGCTCACCGTCTTCGACATCCCAGGCAGCCCTAGAAACGACGGTGGAGTCACCTTCACCCCCCAAACCCGACATCGTTGGATGGGGAGATCGAAAATCGATATATATATATATTATATTAATAATTCGCAATGTGAGTGATTGAAATATTCTTGTAAATTTGACTTGGCCATTTCTTAATTTCGGTGAGAGGCGATTTAATTAATTATTTTTAGAATTTCTATAATCATTATTCAAATAATCATACTTACATATATGCATGTGTTATTATTAAAATGATAATGTTAATTTCTATTATGTTTTCAGAACAGTTTACAAGAAGCACTAACTTGAAGTTCTGATGAGGTTGACTCAAAGTAGTTCCTGATGAACTTTCACGAAGTTAAACAACCATGTTGACACTCACTAAAGGTCAATTCGGGTCTCAGCAAAGTAAAACAAAAGATCGTAACTTGTAAGATAGATCGAGTTGAACGTAACGAAACTCGACGAAAGAAAATCATCAATCGTAACTTTCTAATCCTTGGAGATTATTTCTTTCTCTTCTTTATATTATGTTCAGGTTTATAGCATAGAAGGAAACATTCAACCGACATCTTTACTAACAATTTCAAATTTTCAACATCATTTTCTATGATCATGAATGACTCAAACCTAATGTAAAATACTATACATAAACTAGATGAAAAATACATCGCAACCATGCTACATAAACAATGAATTAACATTGAAATAAACTCTCATTATGGCTTCATCTCGACCTGTCAACATTCCTCGCAAGGATGCCATTGATTCCAAAATATACACCATTCTTTCGTACAGAGGGAAAATACTGAATGGTTGCGATGTATTTTTCATCTAGTTTATGTACCGTATTTTACATTAGGTTTGAATCATTTATGATCATAGAAAATGATGTTGAAAACTACTTAAGATATAATCGAGTATAGACATACCTTGACTAGAAAAAATAATATATCAAGAAATTTAATGAGAATATTTGTTAAAAAGATAACACAAAATGATAAAAATATCCTGTATTTCGAATGAATAATCGCCAACAACACTGATTTTGTAATTTCATTTGAATATGAATAATTTCAAATGAATACACGTATAATCACTCCAATGTATTCACAATATTTGCACCAGTTATTCAATTCAAAAATTGCTATCTATAAAATCGATAACTTGAGCCATGTACGTGCCTCATTTTAATCATCAAACTTGTTCAATACACAACCCACCACTTCAATTTATGTGCACTCTGAGGTATAAACAACCCTGTTCAACATTGCGCTCACATCTTGTAAAAATATATTATAATATTCTGTATTTTCGAATCCCGATGGTATATCTGTCTAAAGGATTAAGTTAGTCTAGGCTATATGATTATATTTAAATCACATGGGTATCATTCGTAACATCGTCTATCAATACAAGTAGATACATAAACACATATCCCACCTAGAACCGACACAAACAGACTAACAATGTCGAGCAAATATATGAAACTTTTCTGTGAAATGTGTGCTATATTCTTCGACATGCAAGTGTAGCAGATATACACAGATGCAATATGTTTTCTCATTCGTTGAACTAATGTTGTAAGATATGAAATATCACATTATCACACTCAACTCATTGTTTTATAATCAATATAAATATTCCAGTAAGTAATTATTAAGTCATTAATACAATATAATAATTAATTGATCATTATTTATATTGAATAATGGAATTAGAATGAGTATTTAATATTTCACATGCCAATAATGGGATTGAAAATTGATCGGCTAAACAGCGGTTTCAGAGAGTCGAGTAATTAATTTGAGATCAAGAGTTTCCAAAAAAGGGAAATATAATTGTATACAAGTGGTATTACCTACCAATATCAACTTATGGCGCGGTGACGTGGACAATGAGCTCGAGGAATGGAAAGAAGTTGGAAGATGCAGAGATGAAATTTCTCAGGTTCGTAGTGGGAATAGCTAAGATGGAGTGAAAGAGAAAGATGATGATAAGTTAGGAATTGGGAATGGAAAGATGCTGCACATGGTATGAGCACATGATGCGAATGGAAGATGAGAGAATACCTAGAGATGTTTGTGATGGTAAAATACAACTTGACAAAGAGGAGATTCGGAAAACCAAGAGAATGGTGACAGGAGGGATTGAAGAACGGAGTAGTCAATCATAGGGAAGAATTGAGTCAATTGAAAGACGAGAGATGATGGAAGATAGAGAATGGTAGAGGGAACTCGTAGGAAGAGAAGACGATGAAGCCTACAATAATTAGAAAGAGGAGATATGCGAAGTAGACACAGACTCGCCACAGAATACGTATACTAAGACTTATGTCATGGATAATTTGGTGTTACACCCCCTGACCAAATTAATTTGGTTATCTGTGATTGTAATAACAATCATTAATTAAATATATTAGTTCTGTATAATATGGATCGTTAAATTGATGAAGGTTGTTTTTTAAATTTTTTACTTCTGGAATTTTACTCACAGTCGTAAATAGGGTGTTAATCAAGGGTTCACTTGTGATAACTCTATTTGTGAATATATATATATATATATATATATATATATATATATATATATATATATATATATATATATATATTTCCTTGTTATTTTTGTCACAGTTTATTTTTCTTTCATGAACTTTTCAGTTCTAACCAGAATGGATGCATACTGTTGTTTTCAAGGTGTGAAGCAATAGAAACATTTGTGCACTATTGTTTGTGAATTTCAATCTTAACTATGTACATACCAGAGAGGTAAGTCCAATCTATTCAACGTCTTCACGAATAAACTTTCGAGTAATAAACAAAAGAGAAAGGCAAATTTGGACGGAAAAAGAAAATGGAGAATAAAATAAAGAGAAAATAAAGATAAATAAGGTGACTGATTTTCCTTCTCCGCCAATAATACAGGTGATTGAATTCTTCATTATCATTCAATTTTGTTCGAGGAAGGAGATACAATCAAATTAATTATTCCCTTCGAAGTGTTGAAACCGCTTCTAGCGAGCCGCGTCCGAACAGTCCGCTCTTGTCAAACTTGGGTCCAATTGGGAAACATTGACTTTCTGTCAAAATTTAGGTGTTAATACAAACTGAAAACAACAAAAATTGATATAACTCATTTTTAATTTCTTTCGTTCAAATTCGAACAGCCCATTTACTACGACTGAACATGATCTGCTACGTGGGATGGGACACATATCTCGGTTTTATATACCTACACTAGCTCGTTCACGCAGTCAACTACATATCAAGATCTGTGTATATTTTTATTATTTTAGTAAGCACACATAAGATCCCTGAAGCAAACAAGTCGTGACTGAGTAGATAAAACAGGAAAGTTTCACGCAATCTGTTTCCCCTCCAAACATATATACTTTAATATAGTTTATGATCTCCCAAGACGGGTTGGTTTCTTTTATCTATTGCCTAACCATAATCGCTATGAAGCTAGCTTGAACTTTATGTATTACCGTTTTTGCTGGCTTCTTTTCTATATTAACAATATAAGGATTCCAAAGAAATATTGAACCATTGAGCTGGAAGATCAAATATACAGTTCACACTTTACAACAAGCACTCGATAACGGAATTTTACCTTATTTGATTAAAAATATTTTTGATATACATTTTACTTTTATATTATCCATTTTATCCAGTGAGCAGAAAATTTACATTTTGTCAGGACGGAAGTCGTACCAACGCTCATCTTTGCCAGAAATATCGATATTTGATCAATTCAGTGGTGGTCGGCGGATTTTTGAGAGAACATAGATTCTATTGAATGCTACTGATTGCGAATTGGGCAATTTTTTATTTTGGGACTCTTTTGGAGTAATTCTTGTGGTTTACAAGCATTATTGCTCATGAGTTATCGATGGAATAGGCCTGATGTTCCAATTATCGAATATAATGTGAGATATTGTGTTCAATAAGGTGGTAAAATGAAGAATTAAATTGCAAATAATGTTATGGCCTAATAAGCGTATAGACCTAATGGTAATTGACATGCGCGGTCAAGTATTCTCTAGAAGTTGTCTCTTTTTCGTTATATTGATTGAACTTACAAATATTTCTCTTTCACAAGAAATTAATATTAATCATTCACGATCATTCATATTATTCATATTATATATTTGTCAACCTGTGCTGATCATCGACACATCCATCCATGAATGTGAGGATGGCGGTAATTTAACATCGCAGTGAGCAATATCGCTTAAAAATCGATGGTAAATAAACACAGTCATAAGTAAGAAAAAAAACAACTATCAAACATAATTCTCATGAATCAATTATAATGAAATGCCTCATAAAAATTGATTCAAATATCAAAAAAATTATCCATTCTGTGTGGAATGCCCGTTACATACATCATTATTGAGGCTAGTTTCATCATGAAGCAGTAGATTCAATTACATCCAATGTACTTTGATCTTGGATTCTCATTATAGAATTTTCCAGGATTTTGTTGATGCTTCTTTATGTTTCAAGGATTAATAGATGATCCACATTCCGACACGGGTAGCTTGATATCAGGGCAATGACGGGGAACAGATGAGAGAATACATGACTGTTACCCCTATCACCCTTATCTCACTTTTGGGCTCTTTATTTGATTCTCTTTTATGTCAAATGTTGTCGAGTGACTCTCAGATCAAGGTATAGACACAATCAAAAGTTGACTATCACATTTTTTAAGACTCTGAAAGGGATTTAGTTTCTTTATGTGTTTGTGTGTGGTATTGCTTTTATTGACGGTAACGGCAGCATGCACATATGCTGACGATAAAAAAGCTAGATGATCTTGAGTGAAACATCTCATTCATGTAGAACATTACTAACACCATGGATCTATTTTCAGTATCGATATTATTATTCCTTGATCGTATTTGAGAATAAGTTTTCCAAGATGAATCTTTTTTGGTGGAAGTGCCGGGTCTCCTCTTTGATGTCAAGATTAGTATAGATTTTTTGAAAAATAACATCGAAACTGATACAGAATCATTGTTTCCCAATTGAGGCTATGTATGAAAGACAAGGTCGTTTGGACGGGGCACTACAAAGGCGATCTTACCACCCCATAATATAGTTATAGTTCAATATAGTTCGAGTCAATAATTATAGTTAAATCTAGTTAGAGATGAATATAGTTCACAAATGACTATAGCAGCGTTCACACACTTATCGTGCACATCCAAAAACTCCAACAATATTATATACAGTGAATGTTATTTTCTCATTTTATGATGAAATTTCTCAATTAATTATGTAATATGTTTTTTCATCTACATCGAAACTTACTATGATATCATTTTCCCAATCAAGGATTGAAAGTAGGCTCGTTTGAACGGAGAACCACAAGAACGAACTAACCACCTCATTTTGAATATTTTAAATTGAAAACAATCAACTTCATCGCCGCAGATATGAGTCTTTGCTTTCCAGAACATGCAATGGGTGGAACATTTTCTCGATGGAATTTATGAAAGGGTTATTAAGTTATGTCTAACATTGTACATATACATATCTTTCGTACTGAATGTCTGGTTCTCATCACTCACTCTTCACATCTCACTGAGTCTACGTTGGCACCACTCTGAAAGGAAATGGAAATGACAACAATGGCGGATTAGGATACATAAGGACTGACGCGTCGCTGCATTCCTCTTACTACCACCACAGCAAAAATCTAGAGCCGGCGAAAACCTTCTCGTAAATTTAACAATGTTTTTTTGCGCTTATCATTTCATATTGTTAGCTGCTCCTTCAGTATTTCAAATAATGAACAAAATAACAGAATAAGGTCAGTTTTATTTCATATCGTCCGATGTATTGTCCACACGTTTTTATAGTCTTTTGAAAGCCCGCATTGAGTTGTATTAGAGAAGTTGTCTTCATTGTCGAGTGTATAGACCAGCAGAATGGTGTGTAGGAGTTGTCATTCTTTGGAAGCACTACTACTGTACTGCACTTGGAAAAGGGTCTTAGATAAGTTTTTGGGACACGTCTCACTGAAAAGTGCAATCATAGTTTTCATTCAAGTTCAGTAACTTTTCACAATAATCCTTTCTCACAGGGATTGAGTGTATACTAATAGTGTAAGCTCTAATATAGTTGCCTTCACAGATGATTAAGAGTATACAAAACTAAGTATAGAATGATGATATAAGATCTGACAAACAAAGCATAGTAATTATTGTAGCAAGGCGAGAGAGATATTTCTATGAAATATCCTATAACTATAGACAACACGGTTTTAAAATTATTAAACAAATCCGAATTGACAGGTACTGTTGATGATTTTGATGAATTGAACTGATCAATAAAAAATACATTTAGATTTCTTTCAACAAATGGCTGGTCCGATGTTTGTATAAATATGTTATAACGTGTGATATGTTTGCGTGTGTGTGCTTTGAACTGATCAAAAATAACTATTTAAAAGATGTTCTGAATTATTTTCCTTCTTGATCATTCTCACGAGTTTTCCCAATATTTCGCTGTTTGTTTTATGTAGTAAAGTTGTTCATATTACTAAATTAGTACATGAAAAGATTGCACGAAAACTTCCGAAATCCTATTCTCGCTCAACCTGTAGTGCACCTGTAGTGTATCAGAAAATGAAGTACCTGTACGATAAATACCGGGGTCTTCGCCAACGTTTATCTATGTTTGTACAGTACGAATATTTTTGATTCAATTTTTTAGATATAAAAATAATTCATTTTCATCTGTTCACAATTATGACTGACCACTTAGATCTAGCCTAGTCATCAATATTAAATTCGATACATTACAATATAAAAACTACTTAACTAACTCATAACTGGATATAAGAGATAATGGTAAAAATAGCGGAACATTATTGGGAAAAAATACCGATAATACTAGTTAAGACTATAGCTATGCAATGAGCTTCAAAATGTATCGAAAAATGTCAACGCTCGTTGCTTTTCAAACTTTGGAAGACTTTGTTTCACTTAATTAATATTTGAATTTTTCCTTTTCTTTCTTCCATGTATTGTATATCTTTTTCCCAGAAAAATTGGTTTTTCATGACGTCGCTTCCCTCAAGAACATATTCAAACATTTATCTTGATTCAACATACATGCTTTCATCTCTGATCTATAATACTTTCGTTTCTATTAGAAGTTTTTCAATTGATATTGCATCCTAATCATATACAATTAAGCGACCTCCTCGTTAAAAATATTAATATTCAATATCTAACTACATCTTATGGATAATTAAATACTAATATCCGAATTAAATTCATTTCTTAGAAAACTAGATATCTTACAGAACGGATAACGCCCCACATGAGTCATCACATATGATCTATTCTACAGTATACCAAAGAGTTAGATTGGCAGTATAATGCGAAACAAACCACCGAAGACATTCAATATTCAGATATTTCAAAATCGATTATGTATGTAGTATTCATGATAAATAGAAAACAACATTTGGAAATGCAAATTTCATGTTTGCATTGAGAGCGAATGTAAAAGATTTATCACCAACAAATGCCAGTATACTTCGATGCTGCCAGAGATTGTTTTGTTTTAAGTAAATCCCTATCCTCGACATAAAATCTGAGGTCGCTACGATTGAACAGGCCGGATGATAAACGGATCAGTGCCTCGGTTCAGACAAATAACTAATTAAAATTATAGATAATACAATTCGGATAGAGATCAAGTTGGTTTGGTTGACCTGATTCTGCAACCGCATAGACCAGCCAGACAGAACAACAAATTAGGATTCAAAACAGACGAATTGGAGATGTAAAATGTTCACCCATTTCACGCAAAACATGTCACGAAAACAGGACGGTGATATTTCACATTGCGAAATTGTTTTTTCCAATTCTAAGAAGATTTTAATGGAAAACCGTGTTTTCAGAAGGTGAAGTTTTCGTTGTAAGAGCTCTTATGATTCGATATCAACAAGATTGTCAGAATAAGTATGAAGTCCAAACCTTGTTTATGTCATCCTGGACATAACGAGCCACGCTCTTATATTTCCACACACAGAGGGAATATTCTCATCGAAATCCCAAACTCCACAGAAATACTGTTTTTGTTGTCCTCAGGGTAATTGTTTATCGTTTTACAGCCTTTTCAATTATTACTGACTAGCTCACTTGACTAATGATTGGTCTATTAAGATGACTTTAATAGTACGATAATATTCAATAAGTTCATCAAGAATGATTGTGTAGCAGATTACGAACATGATGAATGGTTCGTTTATTTTTGAACGATGTTGAAATGTTAAAAAAAACGAATGAAAACATTAAACTGCTTACTATTGAATCAGTTTAAGCTATATTACTTCTGTATAAATAATCATGACAAGTGGTTTGTTTGAAATGTTGTTATATAAATGTTTTTCGAAAAAGTTTTACGGTTTTAGACTTGTAGAGGAGTTTTGCTTCAGGTCAAATGTTTGACTCTGGGGACGTAACTCGATCTATCTACGTGCTTCTGCCTCGTCATTGCAAAGGGAGTTCTTTTTATTATATATTACATCCTTCAGGGTTGAACGACGTATATAGATCTGAAGAAACTTTGTTTGTGTATTTTTAACGTTATAAAAAAAAATCATATGAGTGTATGCTTTTCATCAAACTTTTCATTAAATTGGCAGTGGAATATTTTCATTTCTAAAATATACATTCTCGTGTTTAATGAAGGTAATTATGAAATAATTTATTATAATATAGGTTGACTTTTCGAACTCATGATGTGTAAGAAAACTTTTGTAATTCGTGATAAGTAAACGAATAATTTGGAAACTTTTCACAAGTGTAAATCATACTTCAACACATACATACACTTACCCCAAAAACCACAGTTAATTAGTTAGTACTTCGGTCTAGTTATATCCTGCAGGCTGTATACCTCCATGTTCACTCTCAAGTAACTTGATCATGAACATATGGGTTGAAGTGAGTATATGATAATGATATTACATGTCTTGAATTCAAACTTGTGGTAAAGGACGTGGAATAATATGCTGTTGTGCTAATGACAAAATTTATGGAGACATGTTTCGAAGAAACAATGTCAAGAAAAAGAAAGAGCATAATGTTTGACTTCGAAAATTGATTCTGATTCAAAATGAGCAAGCAAGACTTTAAATAGATTCGTATGGATTTGAATAGATTCAAATAGAACTGCTATCATCAAATCAATTCAAATTTTGTCATCATAGAACCAATCACAGGATTATGTGATCATCAATGTGATCTAAATCACCGTATTATCAATTAATTATACCTTATATAGACTTCAAGTCTGTTGAAGTTACCTATGGTTGATTATTATTTTGGAGCGGTAAGATTACCTGTGTGGTGCTCCGTCCGAACGATCCTACCTGTCAACCATTACCTTATTTGGGGTATAATGATTCTGTGTCAAGTTTCAATGTTGATAATAAAAAACCATATAATCAAATATCAAAATCGAAAATATAAAATATAACGTTCTCTATTGCTTCATTGAAATATTTCGTTATTATGGTTGATCAAAATTCGAATACATTCAAAACTGAAACGCGGAAAATTCTACTGAAAATCGAAATATTTCATTCTCCTTGTGGAACAACATGGAAACTTCCAACAATATCTCAATAGTAGTCCCATGCTATTATTTCTGATTCAATATGGACGTATTAAAATATTTTTCGTGCTTTCATTATTTAAAACTTGACCTTTCAATAATTAAAACCACAATGCATAGCGCATACCATGTTCAAACCAGAAGTGATACATTTTCGAAGTTCATATGTTCGTCTGCATATATGATTATAACGATTTTAAAGAACTTATTCTACCCCACATAAATGCCTGCAGACTACACGTGATTACTAAATCATCCCCGGTACTATCATGGTAACTACCCTCTAAACTGCATGTATATCAGTAACTCGGATATTTCATGGTATTACATTAAACATATTATATTTCAGTTCCATAAACCGAGGATTTTGATATCTTCATCTATAATATATTGTTCGTACTTGATAATTTTCGGGCCAGTAAATGTCACGTGGATGCCATAAATGGAAAATCGATCAATTCCTACTATCTTCATCCAATCACTCTGAAACGAGTTTTGAACAAGAATAAAACATAAATGATCTCACTATTTACTGAACATAATAGTATTAAAACAGACCACTGAAATTGTACGTTATAAATTGTACGGTTATTTACGTGATGTATGTTGGGATGACGGGATGTATAGCGTCATCTTTTTGGGTTGGAGGGTATTTCATCTCATTATCATGAATCAATCTAGCAGATGTGGAACAATTTACCGACAGTATTCAGTAATTCTTATGAAATGTATTTGTTATTATTGATTATAGTGGAATACTGATCCTACTATGCAGCAATTGCCTAGAAATGATAATGCTACTGCGGAGTACATATAATTTACTTCAAACTGTACTTACTGTAGTATTCTTTGTAAAATTGAAAAAAAATGAAATAAGAACGAACACATGCTTCAACTCAATTTTATTTACTTAATGTCAAATCATTTAGAACACTTCGTGTTCATTCTAGGACAATGATTAAATAGATTGGATCCAGGGCGATGAAACTGAACACATTTTTTCTGTCTAAAATAACGAATACGACAAACAAGAAGCATCGGCATGCATTTGATGTACGTATTTCTCTATTACAATCATAGAACTTCACTGCAATTCTTATTTCATATAAATTTGATTTTTCGATCACATGAGGAATCATAAAGAGCTGAACGCTCATTCTCTGAATAGCTTCTTGATTTTATAGACATCTCATAACAAATGCTTTATATAAATTTAGTATGGACGTATATTACACATAAAAAGACAAGATAAATAAAATGCAAGCAAATCAATTGCACCATATGACGTTCACCTCCATGACGGAAGTACTTATACCGTATACGATATGCTTTCAGAACAATTTATTACTTATATCGGAATTATTGGAGTGAGTTTTGAAAAAATATGATATAAACAGACGGTCAGAACGCTTTGCATTGTCTACTACTCAAACGCAAACAGACAATGTACAATCCGAACATACACTTCAATAATTTCCATTAAAGATTCACAAATGGAAAATTCACAACCACTGACATTTATTAAACGTGCATATCTAATCTTGATACTTTGAGCCTACCATTCGCAATCGCAGTGTGCAGACTTCCGAATGTAGCCGGAATGATTGTAGCTGCTCCACATTATATAAGTTGGATAGAAGCTGTAAATCTCTACACACATAATTCCATACTAAAGTCATCATTAATCTACTGGACTGTGTCTGACACATTTTTTTTCAGCGTGATATTGTTATTTGATACGTTTCTATTTCCACTTTTAATAAGGTTTATATACTATGGCAGTTACAGATATAACAGATTGAATCGACAATTTTCGTTCATTATGTACACACATTGATGATAGACGTTTTGAGATGAGGTACTGTATTAGATTGGTATTGTAGAAAGATCAATATACACTGTCCGGTGTACGTCCAGATCTCATGGTTGAAGCTTGAGTACGTACGCCTCTACTCAATATAGACAAATTGAGTGAAGTGCATATTGCGGTTTACATAGGCGATGATTTGTCTATTTGAGTAGGCGATATGTTTACGTATAGAGCTTCCAATGTGGTCGTTTGTTAGCGCCACTGTAACGACAAGTTTATTATATTAAGTAAACTTTGGATACGATAAGGTTAGAACTTGTGCTGCCACTTGAGTGCCTTTCATGTATTCCCATGCGAAATCTGTATGGTTCCGTTTGGACCCTATTCAATGAAGAAGGGTACATCTGGGATGAGAGATGCTAATGGAAATCAACTAGAGAAATCAAAATGCAATTTTTAAGTTTGTGTGTAACTGATGCGATCAGATATAAAATATATATATATATATATATATATATATATATATATATATATATATATATATATATATAAATTATTATGTTCCTATAGTTACGACTACGTGTTTACCTACACAATGGGGATGCTTAGTGAGAGGATAGTTGCAAGGAATGCTAGGATTTATTATAGATAAATTGCATCTCCTGCATTTCTCCCGTGCATCTTCTGTTCGCTTTTCTGGCCGCGTCCCGATGAGGTCCACTCTCGAAATACGTCCATCCCTGTCGATAGTTGATCCCCAAGAGAACGACGGTGCTTTCGTGAAGTGACACGCGAATATAAACAGCTGATACACAAGTGCATTCACCTATCTTTGCAAGCCATGCACATTGTCAATTTACTAGAGCAGATATGCACGCTGGCTATAGTGATTTCCACTCTGGTTGAATTTCTTAAAGTCCCTCTTTCAGATAGTGAAATAGCAATGACATTATAGGTTGCTGATTACATTAGCCGGGTAATAACGATATTCTAACATCATGACCTACATCCTTCTCCTCACTAGATGCTCGAACCTTCGTGGTTAGTGTCGATGATTATTTTTTATTCAAATTTGTCTGTTGGCGAGCAACTACAAACTCTAGAAGAGTCGTATCACTCTTTGAGGCGAATATATATATATTATATATATATATATATATATATTGTTATTATATGTGTTTGAAGTTACAGAGAAATATAAAAAAGATTCCGTCGATGTTCGAATTGAAGACAAAAGTAAATAAGAAGCAAGCCCGTTTAATATAATTGTTTGTTTCGGATGTTATAACGGTACTGTGTGATGCATGATGGCGGGGTTCGTCTAAATATATATTAATTAGTGAACAATTAAATTCTCGAGTCAAGTGTTTCAGTTTAGGTTGTGAAATGAATTATTTCTGAGCGTACCTACGTTGAGAAGTTTGAAGTGCCACAAGTGAACCACTAACATTAATTAATTTAGGTTTAGAATTTTAGCATTGTTTCCAAGTTCACGAGTTGTATTGAGAATTATATTGTTACGATTTAATTTCATTCCTCTGTCAGATATGAGCATTGCATTACAACGTATCTCAATAGAATCTACTTATACGTGTATGATTATGAAAATGCGTATTGAACAATGAAATAATCAATCGTTCATGATGATAGCTATCTTATAGGCATCATATTTTTTTCTATTTATATAGGATAACGATACACTGTACAGAAAATCAAGTTATACTGGCGTCAGTAAATGATGAATGAGATGGTGGTGAGTTGAGATGTAAGGCAATTTTATTACGTGTTCCGGACAATAGAAAGGAACCGGTCGTGGCCTGATGTAGGAAAACAACCCGTGGAAAGGAACCCTCCATCAGGATGGTCGATCATGACGGGAATCAAACCTCGGTCTCCCGCATGACTGTTGAGTCACTGGCTCAACCGCATCAGTTAGACGATATTAGTTTGATGCAATAGAGAATGCTCAGCAAAATTCAATAAAATTGCAATAGATTTCATCTGAATTTATTCATCTATATAAGAAATATAGAAATAAGAAATACCATTCAGGTTGAATATGGACAGGAGTAACTAAATGATTAGCTGGAATCATCACATGGTTATCTGCTGAAACGTTAACAAATGTTGAAATTCCGAACTACAGAGACACGTCTCTCAATGAAATTGATACTTGCGTGTATTACATTAGTACATGTAAATACTACATTGGTCGGAAGATAAACAGTAGTTTGAATATGTGTATGCACTCAATTTGAATTCGATATTAAGATCTAATTTCTTCTATCTGATATCTTTGAATGTTTCTGTATTACCTCTTCACAGGTACCACGTATATTCGACAGCAAATAGAGGCCAATATATAATCTCATACGTTGGTGGAATATGATTTTCTTTGAAATAGGATACTATCAGAATTAATAGTGAACTGTAGGCCTACTATATGATGATTTAACATCAAAACTGATTGGTTACAACTTGCAAGGATACATGTTAAAATTGGATGATGGTCGAAATCTCTCACATTGAAACAAAAGGATCTGATGCTACTGATTTATTTGGGAAGAATTGACCAAGTTTAAACATAATATTAATCATATGTCATGCACTAACATCCACTCCACTCTAGAGGCCAATATATATATATATCAGATCACAATAAGATCAGATCCGTTAGGCGGTTATTCTTCGGCTTCCAGACGATCCTCAAATAACGACACAGCGAGGAAGTTCTGAATGTTAATTTCCAATTGACTTACTCATTGAAACAGTGACCAATAGAAACATCTTTGAATTTTGGTCTGGAATCCATACATGATTGTGAGTCTTTTTTCCGATTTTATTTCACTAAACTTCTATTATCATCACTGAAAAACATGAACTTTGGTGGCGAAAATTATAGAGCAACACTCTACATATGTTATGTTTTAAATAAAGGATGCAGTGAGTTTCATGTGATTAAAATTGATTCGTATCTTCGACTTTAACGAGCAAAAGGTTGGAAAACCCTTTCTCATCTTCTAATTTTTACCATTCAGTGGACCTTCATCAAATCACGTCGTCGAGATTGCGACAGGCGTAGATCCATATTGTGGTTGCCAGATTCGTCAGCTTGATGATCAAAAACTTCTAGGCGTGAATAAGAGAACTTGTGAAATTTGTTTTCAGTAGCATTTAAGCTGATCCGTGATGGATGAAGACCTGCCAGGTTATTCCTGAACTTCGAAACCTGGAAAAAAGCAGCTTAATAATGTTAAATTTGGTGTGTTATTACTCACAAAAACAATATTCAGAAACTGTTACGAAAGGGTTTAATTTTTTATTCAAAGTATAAATACGTAAGTCCTAGGACTCCCATGTGAATTGGAGTCCTAGATCTCGCATTGGCGTCCAGTGACTGTTTCCGCCCCAAACGAAATTTGCCAATTCCCCTTCCATCCTTGTTATAAGATCAATAGGTGGAGGAAGGATGTGAATCGTGTACCAAAGTCTTGAAGGCGGTATGTCGTTGACATTGGTGATGTTCGATTTTCCCGTCTCTTCAGTGATTCTTGAAATTTGGAATCCAAATATCTTCGGCATCTTCCGATTTGTTTCATGAAATTCGATTTTGAAATACCGATTTTTGTTCCACTTATCATTATTTCTGGATCATATCCTAGCCTTAATTCATTCTCAATGAGCCGGAGAAAGAATGATTTGAAAGAATGAAAGCAAAGAATGATTTTTATCGAGGTTTCGATATAAGGAAAATAATTTTGATAAAACTTAAGCTCGAAACTAAAGCTCAAGATGAACATTGGCTCACTTTTGAACGAAGTAGGCAAATAGAACATTATATAGGGCCTATTACGAGTAGGCCTATAATATACTGCATGAAATGCTATAAATATCACCGTGATATTTGATGTACAAACGGTTGCCGTTTTTTTTTTAAATAATAGTCCGTGATTTTGTAAGTATAAACATTATCGTCGTCATTCCTTTTCAGTGTATCTGTTTCTTCGCTCTTTGTAGAGGTGACGAACAGATTCACATGCCTTTGAAGTTCCGAGTGAATCACACCTAGGATTCACGACCCATTAGGTCTAGAAAGGCGATGACTTAACTTTCACGATTATAGCCGTCTGGTCATGCTATTGGCTAGGTAAAGAAGATTACTTTCCGTTTGTGGAAAGAGGGGATACTTAAAAGGTCTGAATTAAGCTTAAGTAGTAAGTAGACTCAAGTGACAGAGGTCATAAGCTAATAAATAATACTATAAATAATAAATAGTTAATAACTAATAACTTTATAATCCCAGGGAAAATGCTAAACATTCAAAACCCAAGATTTTAAAAATCTATCTGCTGCAACGTCTACTTGCTAGGTCTATTATTGGCTATTCATGGCAATAAAATATATGGCACGTATAGCACAATTATTATCATCATGAAGACGAGACCAATAGTTTCAGTGAATTGACAATAGCTTGTTGCATTTCAAATTCTAGAAGATGATTAATAGATTGACTTGACAAAGTTTATTGATGATTGTAGCGAAGATTTTCAAGTCAATAATTTTAGAATTGGTTGTTGTATATTTGCGTATTCGCGTTGAAAGAAGTGATAGGCCTACGTTCCATATGTTTCAACTTATCTTCCCTTCCATCTCATACGCAGATATTCAGAGTTCAAGAGTAGAATAGTACTTATAAGAAATTGAAGGATTGAACGAAAAATTACAAAATGTATTTATATATATTTTAAATCTACGTGTTGAATTCAGTTCATATTCATGATCATGAAATCTTCAACTCATATTTTTTGAATAGTAATATTTCACATCTCCTTGATGAATTATTCTATGAAGCGCACATGGCGTTTTCAAACGTATTAATATTAGTACAATGAGAGCTTGGGATATTCATTCTTATGCCGCTTTTACTGACTCGCGTTGAGAGCGACGCGTTACAAGCGTCAGACGCGCTGGCCAATCAGCTAACGTGATTCGCGCGAAACGCGAAACGTGAGTGGTCAGAGCGACTGACGCTTGTAACGCGTCGCTCTCAACGCGAGTCAGTAAAAGCGGCATGAAGTAAGAATGCTTTGTTTCAAATGCGCATCGTTAATGTATAGCTTGGGGAGATTCACCTTCTTCAATCTGCATTCACATGCATGAAAGATTTGTAATATAATTAATTATGCATGAACTATAGTACTAGTACTACTATGATAGGCCTACTATATTCAATCATATATTGGTTGGATGAGAATGTCCTGATTCTGAACGTAGGTTTTAAGAAATGAGTTCATCCAATCACAAGTAGATATTGTAGTGTCTTGAGGTAGATAGTTCTAGCAGAGACTATTATATATATATATATATATATATATATATATATATATATATATATATATATATATATATATATATATATATATATTACTTCGTAATGGTTTCTAGTGATTTTTTATGATTTTTATGAATTTTTTTGAATATAATTTTTATGAATCAGCTTTCAAGTACGAAGTATAAAATATAGTACAGTCAAATAGGTTTATCTGTTTCAAACAGTAATCTTTAGTCTATGCAGTAATATATTCACTGATAATTATTTGAATCATAAATATTCGACAACACGGTCAAGTTGCCAAAGTGCGATATGCTCAAATATATTATGGATTAACAAAGATATTATTTCTGGTTATGATTATGATTTCTCAATAATTAGATAAAACTTCCGATCAACTTACTACAGAGAATCGAAATACAAATTTGTTGTGATTTGGAAAACGTTTGGCTAGGTCCATTATTATTATTCAATCTATAGTGTATCATATAAGCTGATGGATTTGTCTTCTCCTCGAGAATGATTTAAAATACCTTATCACTGTCAAATATGTAATAAGTAATTGTCAATTCATGAAATGTAATGAATAAAAACTATTTGTCATTTCGTGTGAGTTTTGAAGAATTCATTAAGAAGTTGATTCGAAACCGTAGTTTGATAATTTGACGACGATTATCTTCAAGAGCATACCAAGGGAATCACAGTTGAGTTGGTGCTAGCTATAGCAATGAGACGTCGGTTTGCACTTTTCAGTTCTATCTTTTCTCTCGCTATCTCCTATCTTTTTTTTCTCTCTTTCTCTCTGTCTAGTTTACGTTCGCATTGGTAGCGTGCCAATCGTGCATTCCTTTTACTGCGATATATTATTCCCTCGTCTTCCACATCATTCTAGTTTTACGTCTTATTCACATTTCCTTTCAATTCATCTCCAATTTTCCTGAAATCTTTACCTCCGATTTTTTTTTCATCACCCACACACGTATTATTTTTGCTTCTGGTTCCTTTCTTCACCAATGCTGCGGCCATACGAACGTTCATCATTAACGGTTGGCGTAGTATTTCCTATGATATTTCTTAAAACATTTTGAAACAATGTTTCCCTTATGATTTCACCATATGACAAAATCAGTGATCTATTTCTTCCGTGATGCGTATATATATGCTTATATGGTATCTCTCTCTCTCTCTCCCTCTCTCTCTCTCTCTCTCTCTCTCTCTCTCTCTCTCTCTCTCTCTCTCTCTCTCTCTCTCTCTCTCTCTCTCTCTCTCTCTCTCTCTCTCTCTCTCTCTCTCTCTCTCTCTCTCTCTCTCTCTCTCTCTCTCTCTCTCTCTCTCTCTCTCTCTCTCTCTCTCTCTCTCTCTCTCTCTCTCTCTCTCTCTCTCTCTCTCTCTCTCTCTCTGGAAACAGTTGGCGGGTCTGAAAAGAAACTTGTCTCTCGACGTTTCGGACAGCTGCGGCTGACCATCTTCATGGAGTCGTCTTGTTCAGGAACAGAAATCGATTCGAATGGAATCGACCGAACTAAGTGGGAAGGCCGTTTATTAATTAAAAGGAAAATGTTTATTAATATTGATTAATTAGTTCTGATCAATTTTGACCCTGAATCCTGGCGAAACGTTGGTCTTTTTAAATAATAATATCCATGAAATAAACCCAAAAGATGTCTTTATTTTCATATATATATATATATATATATATATATATATATATATATATATATATATATATATATATATATATATATATGAAGATTATTATTATTCATTTTCTCATTTCAATATGATTCCTTGATGATACAACCAAATAAGAATATTCAACATAAAAGTTTGAAACTTTTCAAAAATAATTGAATTGCTAAATATTTTTTGTCATTAAGACGGTGTGTTTTTATGGAAGTTTGTGTAATTTAATATTCGTACTGGCTGGCATATAACGCTGCCTTATAAATAATGAAAGAAATGAAGAATCTGAGAACAAGAAATAGCTGTCCAGGGAAATATATCGTATGCTACAGTGACAACATCCCAACTTTCTCCTCTCCTTGAGTTTCTGTTAGTGTGGAATACGCCAAGTCCAACGAGCAAAACTTTGTTATTAACAGTAAACTCATCGGGTGCACAAGATATTAGATTTTGCTATCAGCACGAAGATTGTGTTGACGTAATGGAATTAAATTTAGTTTGTGTTCTTGAGACAAGGTGGATCTCGTTCAACCGCAAAGACTATTCGCACCGGAAAGACCGGTAACTTGTTTCATGATATTCCTATGTAGATTATATCCTCTTTGCCATTACTTGACAACTGAATAAACTTTCAATAATACTTAATCTTCATTCGGACCAACTCAATAAACCAAATTCCATTGTGTATGTATTCAAACTATTCAAATTTCTATTCTCCTTCTGAATAAGAAATATATTCTCAAATATTTAATGAAAAATTGAGTGTGTTTTTGCTTGAACCACAGATAATGGATAAGCTCGATTATCTGTGCTCCAACCAACGAAGGATTTTATTTTCGCACCTCCATCTTTGTGAAATATTGTATTGTAATAGGTTCAGAAAGTCTTATTTTTATTATCAATCTACAAGAGACACAGTCGTATATATGACGTTCTAATACAGTCGCATAAGAATTTATGAGAGGAATTTCGTTAAAATAACGCATTCTAATGAAAAGTTGGATTCGAAAATAATAATTATCAAGTATGTGTCGTAAATAGTATAATTACTAAGAATAATTATTTTTCTATTACATGATTGAGAAGGCATGAGAATGAGAAAGTATGATACTTTATTACTTGAGAAAGATCAGTTTCGTTAAACTAATTTAACTGCTATGTAACTTAGTTTAACTGCTATGTAACTGCCAACTCAACTAGCTGTCAAACTACACTCCTTACCATGTGCGTGCGGATACAACGGCTTTACGATATTCCACCAACCCACACATGTATCGCACGGAGAGAGTAATGACAGGGAATGTGGATGAAAGTGGACACTAGTGGACAAGTTCTGACGCAAGTGACATGACAAGCGTAGATTAGTTGCACGAGTGATGGATTGTTGGACATTTACTCTTGTGTCTTGAGTTGTATAGCCGTGGTGGTCCTGAGAACTCGTTACTCATCTTGACGTTAAAGACGGGCGTGGATTGGCTACTGGTGAGTTATGAGATAGAATACAAAGATCAACCGAAAGCGGAACAAGAAACAAATGTCGAAACCTAATAACTAATAAGGATCATCAAGTTGGACCAATGTACAATCGTTGCAACTTGAAAGGAATGGGGGTGTTGCGAAGAAGATCGGGTAGGAATGTTCGAACTCTGTGAGGATCGCGCTAAGCTTAGACTAAAGATGCGCTCAGTATACAGTCCTATGCAGACTTCTTCCTTCCAACTCCAACTTCCATTTTTAAAGCACATTCACAGACAGCAAATACATAAGATTCAATACAATGTTTTTCGTTTAATTGAAAATTGATTTGCAAGAAAAATCACATAAATTGTATTGTATCAATTAATTTTAGGAATGTATAACATTGTACCTGCTACACACATGCATAATTGCTATGAATAAAAATGCCATAAATTTGACCTCCAATACAATGTTGTATTTTAATATGATAATGCCTTGGAGGCAGATATCTTGAACCGGGTTTATTACTTTCTAGTTCATTTCACCTAGAACCATATTACGATAGTAGTCTAGTCTATACCCATACCATTTGTGTGCCGTGAAATATACATATGATATTGTTCAGGTGGACTTGTGAGTCAATATGAACGTATCAGTATACGCATAATAATATTCCAAGTAGGAGGGAAAAAAATATATATTTACACGTCTCTTTACGACTTGAGACTGCATTTTGACAACAGTTCTATGTGTTCATAACGAGAGAATTCAGTATAAAATGAGATGGAATGAAAATGTGAACACGAATTGTTTTTTTTTAATATGCTAG
The DNA here is from genome assembly GCA_907164805.1 of Brachyptera putata. Taxonomy (NCBI): domain Eukaryota; kingdom Metazoa; phylum Arthropoda; class Insecta; order Plecoptera; family Taeniopterygidae; genus Brachyptera; species Brachyptera putata. The sequence continues at coordinate 29,277,834 of OU015462.1, forward strand.
AAATTTTTAATAGTTGAAGATTAAGTTTAGTTGTTCAGTCATTATTACTTTGTGTTTATCTGGTGTGATTTATATAATATCACCTGGTGCGTTATATCACTGACATTATCGAGACTTGAATACCCGTTATCTGGATCTTACTCGACGGTTCAATCAGAATCACGCCATGTCAGTATAGTATATACGTGTTTCCGCGAGTGGCGACGTGTGCTCATTCAAACCACCGATTATTGTGAATCATAGAGAGAATCTATAACTCCTAATTATACTGCAAAGTAGACCTTAACCTTTAATCATTCTTAATTCGCCACTTTCTTATCGGACATTGACGTCATTCTAAGAATAATTGAAATAACATAAAGACATATCACTCAATAGTTTCTTTTTAATGGTTTAGAAAACTTCGTTTTCAACACAATGTGGAAGTTCGACAATATTCTAACCATTCTACTTGGTGTGTTGTTAACTGTGAATCATAGCTCACAGGTAGGCGTATACATTTTCAATTATTTTATCAAATTTAGGATTATATTCTGAATTAATTTATAGGGAAACAAGATAGCTATCAGAGAAGACAGAATCCAAGAGCTTTTCCGCAACTTTAGGTTTGTGTTGCCAAGCTACAAGATTATCTATCAAATCACGAAATCCGAGTCTCGATTCATAATGTGTACATTGTATCAAGCTGTGGACGAAATCGCATTAAATGCTCATCCTCCTCATTTGAAATTGCTTTCACGCTCTAGTGTGTATATCTGTAGCTATCAAAAAGCTTTGCATTTCATCTTCTAGCCGAGATATCAAGTCTCTCTAGAATGATTTACTTGCGTTGCTTATATATAACAAGTTGTATATTAATGTTTAGCGGTCAAATGTAGACTCGCCTGACTATGTGGCTGCCGTCGTCGAGTATAGTCCTTACACGAATTCAGTGGGCGGTAATGCAACGGAAGTGTTCTATAAGAACGTGGATAACTATGTCCAATTGATTATAGATGCTACAAAAGATGACGACCTGGTAAGCTATGAGTGTTGATAGATTCCATGATAATAAGAATAAAGTCTTATATTGGAATAATACCGTTTATTATACAATAATTCAGTCAAATGTATAAATTAGGTCAATGTCCAAATTCATAGTTATTACAGTCACCCACACAATTGCTACTCAAATTCATAGCAACTCACAGAACTTCAAGTAACTGTTCACAATAAGTTTGAATAATTATGTAATAATTAAAAATACGTTCATTTATATCAGGAAAAACTACGTTGTAACCTAATGAATCAAAGTATTCTGTTGTTTTACGGCGCTTCAACGGTAATACAATATATTATTTTGAAATACTGAACAGTTACTTTAATCAAAATTGTATTTAAAATCTGAACGATGAGAAGAGTTTGTAGAGTGGGAAAAAGAACCAGATGATGAAAATGATTAAACTGGCCGGGGAGAAGTTTGTGGTTGCTGGTCATAGATAGCGGTGATATGAAGAGAATGTACAGGAGAAGTAATAACGGAAGAGAAAATTACTCTCAAAATGGAAGGAGATGAAGTGTGGGAAAAAAGACACGTAACCTGTAATTGTCGAGTCCAGAGAGTAATTGTCATATAAACTTGCTTCGGCCGTCTTATGTCAGTTCATCGTTGAATATAAGTAACGAAATGTACTTCATGTATCAGAATAAGTAGCAATGAACAAAGAGAAAATGAAGACAATTTGTTCTCGATATTTTTTCCAGGTGGCAGATATAATAGTGTTTCCTGAAGCTGGACTTTCATCTCTGGGAAAACTCTATCTTACAAAGGTGCCTCTACCATTCGACAAGATTATTCCTTGTACGGACACATCTGGCCAATACGATAGCTTGAAGAAACTCTCTTGTGCAGCCAGAGACAATGCCATCTATGTGGTTGTCAATCTATCAGAAATGTATCTGTGCCCGAATGGTAGTTTGTCAGATTATAATGAAGCTTGCCCTGAAACTGGGATACTACGTTATAATACTAACGTGGCTCTTGACAGGAGTGGAGCTGTCGTTGCAAGGTAATATACTTAACGAGAGTGCAATAAACGTATTATTTGTTATGGCATGTACAGCTATTACAAGAAAATACACTCACTATTTTATAAAAAAAATATTTGTTCATACTTACAGAAAATACTATCCTTCACTGTAAGTGAGTTCAAGTATGTTTCGACTTCCGTACTTCTTACCACATTACAACAATCATCATAGTGTTTTGATAACAGTGAAATATATGAATAATCTTCCCAATTAGAAACTATGTACTGGTATTATCAATGAAATACAATTTCTAGTAAGAATAACGGTTTAATATATCATCTGACTTCAATCAGTTGGATGCGCAGGTTTCTTGTAACACATACATTCATAAGTCATGCTAACGTTCTACTCATTTGTACCATAACCTGGTTGTATACGAACTACCTAAATATAGAATCATTTGCCTCTACAAGGCTGATACACGAATAAATCAATCTTATTCAAGGAATTGAAAGTTTCTGCGAATACCACCATATTCAAGAAGAAACTGATAAAACTAATATGTTGGATTTTGTTTGTCTCTAGATATCGAAAGCACCATCTGTTTGGCGAGTACCCCATAGTAGCCACACCAGTGGCAGATTTAGTAACTTTTGACACCGATTTTGGTGTTAAGTTTGGATTGTTTACTTGCTTCGATCTCATGTTCGATAAACCGGCAATACAACTTGTTGAAGAAACTGGTACAACTGATTTCATCTTTCCTACAGCCTGGTTTTCAGAATTACCTTTTTTAACTGGTAAGACATGATTATTAAAATTCAACTTTCGAATTTGGGAGAATATAAAATAATGTAAGCATATAGCATATACTAATTGAGCATGCCAAGAAGAATTCGGAAAAAATCATTATTCAAATTGATAAATATTTTGATAATGATGTACTACATCTTTGGATGATAGAAGAAAAAACTACAATCTCATGTACACCAGTATGAGCCGACGTCACACTCAAAAATATAATCTACTCTTCAAAACAAGACCGAAGCTAAACAGACCGTAAAGTTAGAAATCATTTATTTAATACGTTTACTGCAAAATGCGATAGCTAGTAGATGATCCCCCCAGATAGCTTAACTGTTTTATTTCTTCCATTTGTGGCTTCTTTCTTCCAAAAAAAGAATCTCTTTTTATTACTTTGGTTTTCAAGCAGATTTACGATCTTTCTGATGATAAACTCAATGGGCAACGCTTACTTTCCACAAAACATGTCAAACATTGTTCCTAAAAAGAACGAATAGAGTAAACCTCTTTTTCTTTCCAACAGCCGTTCAAGCTCAAGCAGCGTGGTCTTATTCGATGGACGTCAATTTCCTTACGTCCGGTTATAACCAGCCAGCAGGGGGTAGCGCTGGTAGCGGCATTTACGCGGGGAGAGAAGGACCTTTGCAATATGTCATGCCCTCAAAAGATTCGACACATCTTCTTATAAATCGGATTGCAAAGAAAAACTTAACTGGAGTCAAACAAATCCCTTCAGAAGGTCAACAGTCAAGAAGCAGCATGACTTACAATGAAAATAGAGTTGAGGACGGTATTTTCATGAAAGCAGATGATCTCTCGGCTTATGAGACATATCTTTTAGATTCGACCACACCGAGGGAAGTTCAACTTTGTCACGGCCAGTTTTGCTGTGACTTTGATATCGTGGGTAATATGAGTGCTGATCATTCTTATGGAGAACGCTACTTTAATAGGCTAGTTGCTTTCAATGGTGTACGTACGTTTACTGGCGTCGCCACTGGTGGCGTGCAGATATGCGCAGTAGTGTCCTGCGCCGACGAGAATCAGTCTACTTGTGGACATGTTTTAGATAGTAGTTATAATGCTGTTGCTACAGGGTTTCAATATATACGTATTAGAGCGCCCTTTATGCGCAATTCTGCTGCACAGTTTCCTAACACACTTATTATGGGTTATGGTATCATTCCAAATGAGGACTACACATTTACTCAGGTTTTTAATAATGATATTGCTCATTGTGATATGATCTTAAATAGAGAAACATCTCTATTGACATTCGCTATCTTTGGTCGTGTGTTTACGAGAGATGGTGATGATGTCACTTTACCCAGCTCTGGATCATCGAACATTGTTTCTGTCGTATCAATTTTCATTTTTAGCATAATTTTTGGATTAATTAATCTTATATCTGTATAATTGTTATTTTATCATCTAGAACTAGCACTTGAAAAAATGCTGTACCATAGCGATTGAGCTGTGCAATATTCTTCCGTATTCATTTCATTATCTATCATGCAATAAGTTGTTTTAAAGCTGCTTTCATGCACATTCCAAGTGCTTCATTTGTCAATTGTCTGTAACAATAAATAGATCATTTGATAACTTTTCTAATTAAACAGTAGTTTATTATATCAAGTTTTACTTCCATAACACTTATTCGAACTTATACTCACTTATATACATGTATTTACACTCACAATAGATATGATATACTATCTTTGAGATCGAGGTTCATTTTTATAGTTACTTCTCACATTGTACCTGTCGTATGTTGTTTGAACGATCGTTGTTTCTGATACGATTACGGTAAGTATGATAAGTGAAATAACGTTATCAGATAAAAGTGAGGTAGCAGCTGTATTTTCGTCTTGATCCTCACGTAAATGATCTTATGACTGGGTTCTTCTCACACTCATTACTTAGCCCGTTCAGACCAGACGATCCCCGATGCACGATATTATCTAATCCTGTAACAGAATAGTTCATACTACGAGAGGTTATGGATTCACTTTATTGAGCTTTCATAGCGTTTCATAACCGTACATTATTTTATAATATTGTCATACAAATAATTCTAGCGTTTTATAATAGAATAGACTTGGATTATGAATTCTACGTTTCATGATACAATAATATAATGGCCTGGTTCAGATGGAATGTTCAAAATGACCCAATTTGCAAGCGTTTTTGATATTGTTATCAGTAAATATCTGTCATATTAATTTTTAGTGTAGAAAATAAAAAATGCACTGTAGTGGATCTATTTTTATTATGATGATATTATAGAATTCTTACTGCAAAATCCGTACATGATTCATATAGAGCCTATACACAGGACTTCATAATGTTTTCTATAACTATGACAGTATTTTTGTACGAGTTATATATACCATTCAAAATGAAATTACGTTGAAAAACAACTCAACAAGTTGCACTGTCTTTAAATAAAACACTAATATGAATATCAGTAGATATTGAATAGAAAAATTCTATATCAAAATTCTAATGGATAAGAGTATAGGAATTGCCCGTACTGATGGAAATATACTTCAGTTTACAGTATGCAATGACGTAATACTCGTATCTGAATATCAAACCAATACAAATATCAATTAAGTAATAATTTTCTTCAAATTTAAAAGTCGTATTTACCAATGTTTAGTTATTGTGATTGAAATAGCAAACCATTTAACGTAACAATACCTCAATCTACGTATCATATATTTCATATACAATTGGGTCGGCTTTAGGTTTGTACACAGTACATGGTTGGTTAGTTTAATGTCGCAAATAATATCAACTGATGCTGTGAAGTGGAATAAGACAAGAGCTTCTCTAACAAAACAAAACAAAAACACTACCGAAACGACTGGCTCAAGTTCCATCAAATTAAATTATCTCTTAAGCAGCCAATTTTTACGCTTCGGTTAGTCCGACTTTTATACACACTAGTGTTAAATAATCAAATTAAGTTCATCTGGCTCGAAATCAACACCGTAGTGGCGTGCTTAACTCACAAGCATCGCTCTCATTATTAAAAGTGAATTTCCTCCGATTTATTGCATCATTTAGATCCGTAACGGCGCACTACGATCTGCCTATACGATCTATTGGCGTCGGTGAATGATATATGAGATGGTAGTATGATGAGATGAAAGGTTATTTTATTATGTGTTTTTGGATGGTGGGAAGAAGTCGGCTGTAGCCTGTTGTTAAGGAACCATTCCAGTATTGACCTGAATGGCAGAGGATAATCACGAAAAACCCCTGTCAGGATGGTCGACCTTGGCGGGAATCGAACACCGGTCTCCTGAATGACGGTTCAGTGTAATAACCACTCGGCCACACGTCTCAGTATATATATATATATATGATTGGATGAGTGACGCGAAGACTCAATTTTATACTGTACTCGGAAAAACGTTTTTTTTGTTGTTCGCGGTACACAGGTAAAACTATTTTTTTTAAATGAAACTTGTCACAAATGTTTTTAGAAGTTCCATTAGAGACATTGTTCATATATCTTCATCTAAATCGATACTTTAGGTCCTATAGTTTTGAGACGCAATCGGACGAACCACTCTCTCTCTCTCTCTCTCTCTCTCTCTCTCTCTCTCTATATATATATATATATATATATATATATATATATATATATATATATATATATATATATTTATGTGTGTGTGTGAGTGCGTTTTCTACTCCTCGTAGAGGGACGAAGGATTTCAGTTATGAATATTATGAAGCATGGCTTTCAATCTTGATATAGATTAAAAGAAAACACACACGCTAACGGGACGACACGGTTATGTGCTTATGTTGGCTTTAGTCAGGTTTTGCATTATACAAAAACCATCCATAATTATATGTATAATTAATATTCTTTGCTAGAAGCATATATTAGACTCAGGTCAGAGTAAATGTGAAACATCAGTCCAATAAAAAAAATAAGAATATGAAACTGAAGAAAAGTACTTTTCCCGGTATAATGTTGTCTAAATCATTAAAATATTAATTAAACAGTTTCTAGCACTGCCCTATATATATATATTGTTGGTAAATAAGATGAATGCTATTTACAGCATCCGTATCCTTATTATTATCACATGCATCCCAATTAACAAATTTACTGGGTCAGTAAATATCACTATACAAATTTTTAGAGCAAAATTTCTCAGTTATTTTTTTATCGAGTCCATCTTCTCCATTCTATTCCTCCTCACTCTTTTCCCCTCATACCTCTTCCTCTCTTCCCATCAATATTTGTAATTACTGCATGAGTATATTCAATATAATTGGTTGATGAATATTATATTCGATCTGTCTTAACGACTCAGAAAGACCTGAGTCAGAATAATCAGTCAAGAATCGATTACCCCGACGTCTCCGTATAAGCATTCACTACCAGAATCGGTACATCGCATATTATATAAATACGCTAGCTTTCTTATCTTTAATCCTCCATACTCTTAACGCTTTGTGACTTGCTACAGGCGCTGTGAAACCCCTTAACCGTTAGTCTATATTAAACACTATTGAAGATGAACTGAATGTGAATGGAACCAAATGTGGTTCATTGCTTCACATCAGTTTATACATTATGAAGATTACCGTTACCTTTCTAGGTCAGCGTCCATAATCCACAACGTGATGACCAAAAGCTACGCAGTTTGTTCAGATTAGAATGACTTTCATTATTTGCGGATGGTGCTTTGACTTGTTAGAGAGGTAAAGGATATTTACATTCGTCCGTTAGGAGTTCAACATTGTTATTAATTCAGAGAAGGTGTGATTTCAAATGCGTGCCATATTTCATTGAAATCAGTTCGTTACTTGAAGAAGTGATTCACAGTTTAATTCCATAAAGAGAAAATTAGGATAATTTCTGACTTATCAATGTCTCACGCTTCGGCGTTTGCCTTCTTCAAATAATCAGCTTAAAATTATTTTAAATCATAGCGTTTTACTATATAGCATAAAATTATATATATTTCTCTTATCATAACAATAAGACATATTATATTCTCCAATTTACGGCTTAGAAATTAGATTGAAAAGCCTTTGAAGTCATGATAGAGAATGATTTAGATTTTTTCAGACTATTTTTTCTTATAGCTTTTCGATATGGAATTCAATACATTCTCAAATAAGACTGGTATTCTTCGATTTGTTGATTATTCAAGGAATAGCAAATTGTTGCTCAGCGGGGATACATACGTCATTTCAATCCAGTAATCATAGAATTAACGATTATCAAAATTATTAACACTTTTGTTCGTTTGAATATCCTCTAATATACGTTTTCTTCATTAGATGAGCGTAGCGAAGATTTTCACTCAAGTCTTACGGAGCTTTGTCTGTGCGTTTTTTTGTTTGTTTTTTTGTTTGTTTGTAAACACTGCACCTGCACAGGTCGCAGGGTTTGACCGATCGACATGAAACTTTTTTTTTATATGCAAACTTATCCAACTTAGAACTGTATAGTTTTGAGGTCTAATCGGTTGGACCATTTTTGAGAAACATCATTCAGAAGTTCCTAAAAAACTCATAAGATTTGGCTGAGCGTAAAAAAATGAAAAATAAAATCTCTTCAATATGATTCAAATTTTCCACAAATGTGAACACAAGAATAATATACATGAATAAAAATTTGGTTTGATATTCGGACCAGCCATTTTGGAGAAAATAATATAATAAATGTATTTTATTCATCGAAAAGATAGAAATATTAGTTGAAAAATGTTGCATTGTCGAAGTCACGGCTTTCTAGATTCATTGACATCGGATGAAGTTCATTTCAAATGATCAAGGTTTGTAGAGTTTTCGATTATACTTTATATAGACATCTCGCTCATCGTACAACGCACATCCTGCGTTTGCCTAGTATATAGTCATCGCACAACATCGACAAAGTGAAGTGATAAGATACCAACACCTCAAGTCGAACGGCTGATCTAATGTAATTAGTTGAGATCGCGAACTATTCTAATTACATCGTGGTAAGGTTAAGTGTTGGTGAAGGAAAATGGTCTGAGGTGCTTTAGATTAGTACCTATATCATCATAGCTAAGGTAGACGCCAATTATGTTGGTATAGGCTATTTGGCTATAGATTTCCTGCTATGAGCTTATACTGGGTTCATGCTGCTATCACAATTCCGGTAATTATCAGTGATTTATATTAAGTCACTGGTTTTGTGGGCGGAACGTAGATTAGTAATTAGAGCTGAAGCGTAATCATTTATGAGAATCGGCTTCAAAATGGTATGAGGAATAATTATTGTTAAATGTAGATTACGAGAATACAATGTATTGATTTGACGACTGCTGTAGTGAACTGTATGACTTTATAACTATGAGAAATGTATGACTGTATTAATTTCCCTAAATGAATTTTAATATTCATTTTCTTGATAGTCATATATTATGTTCAATGAAACATTTGTTAAAAATTTTGTCGTTCGAGAAACATTTTTTTTCAAAATATGCCAATATTTGTTGAATTGAAGAGTGTTATTGTTTGCTTAATGACCCCACCAACAGCAATTTTATGTGGGACGGAGGGAATGCAGGACCCCTATTCCTGAGATAAATGAGATGTGAGAAAAATCAGTGAGAAAACTATATCATTTAATAATGACATATTTCATCTCATATTTTATGTGAGATACTCGTTTTCTCACTCATTTTTATTTTTCTCACATCTCATTTATCTCAGGAAACTATCTCATATAATAATGACATATTTCATATCATATTTTATGTGAGATACTCGTTTTCTCACTCATTTTTATTTTCTTACATGTCATTTATCTCAGGAATAGGGGTCTTGCTGAGCCGGAGATAGAACCCGAAGTTTGACGGGTTCATAATTAAGAGATATTGGTATTACTGTACTACTACAAGTTCAATAATATATTAGTTTATTCATTATTTTCCAACATTTTCGTACATCCATTCAATGGCTCTATATTTTGGGCTTTGTCCTTCTAGCAATCGATGAATTATGCATTACTTTTCAATAATACACGAGTAATATCACTGGGTATTGTTCTAAGGTTTTTAATAATCTGCCTAAAATTACGTATACCTGATTATAACATAAATACATATCAATAAAGCTATACGCATGGTCCTGCAAACGTACCTAATACACTTGATTATTTCTCTGTTCTGTTGTGTAATTTGAGGTGTGTCTGTAGTTGTGTGTGTTGTATGTGTTGTGTAGTTGTGCGTATTCTGTGTGCCATACTCATTTATAATAAAGCTATTATGTTAACGTTAACGTCAACAACACAATGACCTAGAGGTATTACCGCTCCGAATGACACAGCCGATATCTAAACATACATCGGGGCGCCTGAAGAGCATGTACCGGAATAATGTCAACTTGGTTGTATGACGTGGGCTTGGGTGTCCAACCTCACCTGAACCCTGAACACATTTTACAACCATCTATTGAAAATTACCCCGAAGCCCATGTCACACAACCGAGTCTATTATATTCCAGTATACGCTCTTCAGCGTCCCCCATACATCTGCGTACCACTTTGCGTGTTTGCTGCTTTCAAACGTTGGTCCATATTGAATTGTTGTTGTAAGTGGACAACAATGTCCCCCAAATGTGTTATCCAATCATAACTTCAATATTACCCTGTTTGCCCTCAACTTTCTATTATTATGGTAACATGACAAACTGACAAACATCGCATCTCCTACATGATGTTGGCAACAATATAATATTACAATAATGTACTTCAGTTTCGTGGTTCAATTCATGGTATCAAGTCATCTTAACCTTTCAATATAGTAGTATCGGTAACAACCAACCGAACTCTCTAATTATAATAGTCAACTATATTAAAGCTACACAGGTAATCCAACAATAGCAGCTCAGGCCAACCGCAGATCCCGCCACGGCTTCGCCCAATTAGAGAATAACGTCATTTTCCTAATGGCATCGTGTAATGAGAAGAGCACCTATTGGTTGTACTGTTTTAACCAACAACCGGTTTAATTGCATTAACTTGGTCGCCGCAGAACAGAACTGGCGAGGAGAATGCCTGCATGCTATGAATAATAGATTATTAGTTTTGTATTAGGTTGGTTTTTCAAAGGGAGAATGTATTATATAAGCTTATCTATTCACTCTTTTGTATACCTTATTTTAATCCACACTTTATCTACCACAAAGTCTGTATTTATAAAAATGTGAATATTTTAAAGTTAGTTGTGTGTTTGATGGTGAGAAATGGTAACCTACTTCATTTCAAGTAGTTTTTTTAGTGAAAGATAAGAATATAAATTCAATTCAATCTATTTAATGGAATGTACGATTAACTGACCTTCTGTTTCACTCTATTAAAATTTATCTATGCATATATTTTATTGCGATAGGTGAAATCTGCAGAATACTTCTAAAATGTATGTATATTTCCATTCTAAATTAGGTAAACTATAATAAATCTATTGAATACGTTTGAATACCTATTGAATACTCTCGAATCTGGAAAACAGGATATCAATTGTTGCTAATAATGTCATTCAATCCGTGTTTGTACCGGCAATAATGAACTCATTGAGATTTTTAATCCACAAACAATACTGTTCTGATATTATCTTGAAACCAGAATACACGGCATTAGCCGTACTTGGTTTGTATATATATATATATATATATATATATATACATACATTTCTTCGAGTAATTTGTGCAATGTATGTGATACAACTCAAAGAAAGTCAGTTTATATTCGCCGATGTTTCATAAAATAATTGTGAAACTTTATCAAGACTGTAACAGGAAAAAAATATGTACTGATGTTTGTACAGCTTTGAATAATAGAGAAATGTATACTTAACGAAAATCCCAATTATCAACAATCATAGATTCTTGGTGCGAGATGTTTCAATATAGAAGGTGGTTATTTAATGAGAATGACTTCTATTCTAAAAATATGATCTATATTAATATTTCAATTGATATTTGAAGTTATACTAACTTCGGTACAATTTCCTTATCTTGTTGATGCCTTGAGAATATATTCTGAAATGAACATGGAACGTCGGTGAATATGAACTGATTTGTTTGAGTTTTATTACATTTATTGCTCAAGTTACCGAGTTTGCTCGAGTTACCTGAAAAACTATTTTTATCATTCTAACACGTGGTGAACCTGGAAGAGCTCCCAAAGAGAATCCAAATGATGCAATATCTCTGTTTATTATCTGACAGTTGATAGATTTGAGAAATATCAGGAAATTAATATCATAGATAGAATTCGAAGTATTTTGGTGGAAGGGCCGTGTCAAAGACGTATAGGTACTAAATGTGAAGGAAAATATATAATTATTAAGACACCAGATTTGTATGTATCACTCGTATATATCAGCAAAGCTAACTGCTTGTTAAATTGAGTGTAAATTTTGTAAACATATACTTCCCAGGAAACTAGAGGGAGTAGCGTACAGCATAATATAGAGGTACTAGACTAGAGAATTATTTTTTCTTACTTCAAAGATCTGAATTTCGATAGCTTCCATTAACTTTATTTTGGTTTTAACAAATATGACCGCTGCACATTGAGAAAAACACAGTTGAGTATTTGACAAGTTTTCATACGAATCAATGGCAATACATTTCAATATAGGCGTATATATATATATATATATACAACAATGAATTGTTATTGTCCATGAAAATTGTGTACTATCGAATTACTCGTGTTCTCTTTGCTACGCTAACAATCAATATGTGTTAGGAGTGTAATCATGTCTAGGCATTCGGATTAATTCTGCTTCAGGCCGGATTATTTCTGCTTCGGGCCGATATAAATCTGTCACAATCTAAATTAATCTGCCATTACAAAACAATCAACAGAATTCGTTTCAAATCGAAACACTTGTTTATATTTGATTCATGTATTGTACAAATTGTGATACATCAATTTTAAATTCAATAATTAATGTTTGTGACATTTCATGGACAAGCTGCAGAAAGAAAGCAATTATTATAGTATAGTATAATGAATCACATAGTCTCACGCTAAGCTGAAAATTACCGATAGTCGGCATGAATGACAGAATTATTTTGCAACAATGATACTAAAGATACATACACACACATTGGTGATAATTAATGTGAATTATTATCACATAGGGTTGAACTACAATATCAGATGACTGATTTGAACACTCTTGAAAAGAACTCTTTCGAAATTGATCAAGACATTGATTAAGAGCCTGATGAGCGCTAAAATGAATATATGTTCTCTAATCAAGGATTTCCATAGTTTGTTATTTCCTTTTCACAAATAAAGAGTTTAATCAGGCTGAGGGTGATTTCAATAAGCCCTGAGAATGCAGAATGTTCGCTTGCTTTATCTTTAGAACTAATAATGCAACTAGATAAAACAGAGCATATGCGTAGTAAGATGAGCAGAATATTTATATGAAGTGTATTGTGATGTTTTATATACACCTTGAATCCCAAATTCTCTCTACCAAACGCCATTCGAAGTATTGGATGAGAACACTGAATTGTAATTCGTGCCTGCCAATCTCAGTGATCTGTAGCGTATACAGCCGTATTCGCGTTAACCCAAAGGTGTGATTACGATTTACGATATTACTGATTGCATACACTGCATTGTATACTTGTATACTGCATTGTATACTATACTGTATTCTCTTGGAGTTAGTATCCGTTGCCCTTTGGGGTGTATTTTGAACATGGAGTAAACCAACCAAGCATGTATATGATGATAGTATTGCCAGTGATTTTATTGAAGCTAGAATTTAAGACCGATATTTGTTTACCAATTTCATCAAAAGAGCAACTGACAACACTACTGACCTAAATGTGGATTCATCTTATAAATACTCTACTTTCATCATGGATTGAAATTGTTTCAACCATAAATCTTATGTTCAGCTGAATGAACATTATATACATATCACCGATACAGTACATGCAGATAGTGAGAGTATATCGTCTCAAAAATCTCAAAATCATCTCGAAAAATTGAACTCAAGCTTTCTCCTGGAAGATTAACGATTTCAAAATTTATTATAATTTAATCGATTCAAAATCAGAAATGTCATCGTGTCATTGTCGCAGCTATTCGTGGTAATGTTTCGGTCATTTTGATACGTAGAGGATAATGAATGGTACTATATTGAAGAAGAACGCGTTCCATCACAAGAGAAGGTATTAGTTTGAAAATAGAATGGATTGTCTAGTAAACACATCTACATATAAGCAGCTCTACAACTCAAAATGTAAATTACCACATTTTAATTTGAATGAATTTTATCTGTACATTTTATTGAACGATTTTTATTATCTCTGTTTTTAAGAGTTCTTGCTATTTTTTTGTTCATTTTTGTGATTTCTTCAAAGGTTCATAATTAACATAGTTGATATTGACAAAAATAGAATTGAATTTGTTCTCAAATAATCTTACAACGGCACTCTAGCTTCCTTCATTCGACTTGATAATTTATTATCAATTCATTATAATTGATATACAAATTTTATTTGTAAATGAAGTTTCAATGTTTCATCAAAATATGTATATGATACATGTGAATATATATATATATATATATATATATATTTATATATATATATATATATATATATATATATATATATATATATATATATCTACGTATCAAAATGACCGAAACATTACCACGAATAGCTGCGACAGTGACACGATGACATTTCTGATTTTGAATCGATTAAATTATAATAAATTTTGAAATCGTTAATCTTCCAGGAGAAAGCTATATATATATATATATATAGAATATATATATATATATATAGAATATATATATATATATATATATATATATATATAAATATATATATATATATATACATAGATTTAAATATATTCATGTATATGCATATATTAATATATTCAAATTTCAATATATCATTTATAGTGAATAATGGAGATATGAGTTTTTCTAGATTTTTTTAACTAGCAGCTATGGTCAATACAGAATGGTGGGGATAAGGCGGGGAAGTGAAGGGTGAAGAGAGGGAGGGGACGGGGGCGTCGTTACCCGTCTGCCAGCGTCGCGGCGCTGTGCGGCGCCTAGGCCAGCTCCCGTCGAACCGGCGTTACGATTTAGTCGGCGCTCGACTTTCGACTCTGTCATACAAAACCGGCACTCATCCACTGACGTTATCTGATCATCTAGTGTTACGAGTAAAGCAAGGGCCCTAGTCACACCCTCAAGGACCAGGTTCGAATCTCGCTTAGGTCAAATAAATGGTGGACCAAATGTGATGTCACTTCACTGATACATCAACACAGTTGGTGGTTGGACCAAAATCCTTCAGACACTAAAAATATCTTTCATTTATACATTCATTAAATAATCACTTGGATGAATATACCGTGTTCCTCATAATTACCTGTGAATTAAGTGCCCGTAATAATTATTCATGAGAACAATTGAGATATTTGTTCAATTACTCTGAAAGTACTAGTTATTAGTGTGTGTGTGCGTATGTGTGAAATGGAATAAACTCAATTGAGATGTGCTTTCGTAGATTTTACTGTTGACTGAAAACAGTGGTGAATAACCTCATCACATTACTATACTACAAAGCAATTAGTCTGAAGTGTTTGGTTCTTGAACGCTTTCTTCAGCTTTTTTTAATGTGTCTTATATTTATTAGAACATTCAGGACAATATTTCATAAAGTCTGACTTCGTTAGTGTATATGGGCGAACTTTTGTATTTTGAATTATAGTTGTACTTTGAAAGCGAAGTGGCCAACAAACCGTGTTGTTATTATAATCTCTGCATTTTACAAACTTGAAAACTTTTCAACATTTTCCGTTTTGTTTTCATAAACTTTATATCATCATTATCATTGTCATCTTCTACGTCTACTACATGCTATAGTGTGAGCGGGTAAGCAAATAGATAATAATTTATATCACATAGTCCATAGCAGGATAATGACAAAGTTTTTCTTGTGATAACTTATACAAATTGGCTCTAATTTAATAATCATGTTGACCCTTCTTCCTTGATATTTTATAATGAGGAGAGACATTATTTGATAGAGCATGTATCATAAATATATGACACCGTCAAAGAGATTTTTTTGTTAGGAGTATGAAAACAGTAATGTTTTTATGCACAATCCAAGCATGCAATTATATTCTAATTAGTTTACGGAAGAATCGTACATGAAAATGAGTATATCGGTGTGTGTGCATCCAAGACACCGGCAATTACATGCGTATTATTTCATGAAGAATAGATTGAACATGATCGTCACTGACATTTCCACAATAAACAAATATAATTTATCGTCTCCACTTTCACATTTTGATATATTTCTTTATGCTACAATTCAAAAACAAATTGCATACTACTATCCTCCTGTTTTTAATTCAGAATATGTTTATTTTAAATCCTGTACGTCGAGGTGAAATATATGTTCATTCTTGATCATTTGAGGTGGGAGAAAATGTTTGCTAAAATATATTTGTGGAAACATGTCTTACATCCACATTTGAAGATAAAACGGATACTTTATTTCACAGCGGATGAAAACGTTTGAAAACAATAAGCGTTATGTACAATTCCTTCCGTCGAAAAAAAAACTATGAACACAAGAAGTTAGTTTACTGGAAAATATTTGTAATTAACTGCTTTACAAACTAAATCTTAAAAACGTTCACAAGAGATCTTAATTTTTTGTGATGTTCATTCTAGTTTCCTTTCCTTCTTTCGTACGTGCTAAATGTTCAACTATTCACAGCATGTAACCAGACTACAATCGTTATAAGTTATGGTAATTCTTGAATCTTTTCTCAAAATGTGATGTAAGTTATGAATTTGCTCTCGTGAATACACGTATTCCGTCTTCAAACTATAATATGAATGTATTTGTAACCTTAATGTCCTCACTAGCATTAGGAGTGACTTGCATTCGGAACTCAAACATAAGAATAACAAAGTAAAAGAAAGATTTATCAAATAAGATAAAAGTGTTTAAACGGATAGAAGTTTGGGGAAGGAGTATGTATTTCTAATATGAAGGTTTTATCAAACATTATCACTCGACGCCATAGCATTTACATTTGAGGTGGAATCGAGAGTTCAACATTACAGTAAATGCGTTTAAAAATCTGAACGAATAGTACAAATGTCAACAAAAATTTTCAAAAAATGATATGGCTTACTGTTGTCCAATCGTCGTCGATAAAGTGTTCTTATAAACGGGAGTACGGATTTTCTATCCATTTTCAGAGAATATGAATTTCAGAACAGTCATAATACTGACTGTACCTATCACTAGAAAGACGCAGCATTAGTGTTGGCATATTAGCAATATGTTCAATATAATAAATCAATTATATTATCAATATGGAAATATGTTAAATTTAATGGAAAGCTATGGATATTGATACAACGCGTTCCTGGTCTCATTATCACGTATTTTTTTAAATGTTGTGAACTATTTATTCGGTCACAATCTTCAATACGATCTGATCTCAATAATACATTTTTAATCGATCTGTAAAAAATTAAATTCTAAATATTTCGTTGAAAAACGGCTGATCTGATTCATGTAAACATTTGGAATAATCTGTATCATTTCTATGTTTAGATTTTTTGGAAATTGTGAATTTCTTCGGAGGTAATAATTTTTCGATAATTTCTTTTTCGGGTTAGTCCTATGCAGTTTTTGAACATTTTAAAATGTTTTTTCTCGATAGTAGTGAAATCGATTGCGTCAAAATCCTAGACAATGTGATGACAGTATGATAGGCAGTATGATACTATGCAGTAGATATAATACATGTGAATACATGTGACATGTGAATAGGTCAACAAATGCAGGTGTGTAAGTTTAAACAAATTTTTGCTCTTGTTTATTGTATGATCGTTTTTTTGGAGTAAAGTGAAATTGAGTCTTTGCTTCGCTCATTCAATGAAATAGATTATGAAAACTATATAAAAAATGATTCGGTAGGAAATAGGTTACTAATCTGACGACTTTGTCACATCCTGATCATTTGTTAGATAAGAACATTCCGTATGAATGTCCAATCTCTTACTGAGTCCCAAAATTATTCATCTTGTATGAAATTTACGCATTTTTTAAATTATCCATATCATATACCCAATAATGAAAAAATGAATAACCCTTCTGTGGAAATATTTAAAATTCTGATTTTATAATTTGTATCAAATATCCTGAAATGTGCAATGACTACGTGTCAATTTAACTATTTGTGCAATTCTTTACATGGGGAATGTTCACATTTCTGCATTCGCTTCCATTTTTGTATCAATTCATGTGCCCACGTTATTCTAATCAATGCCAATGTTATTTAAAAACCAAAATCAGACGCCAACGACATGTGACCCAAAACTTTATTATAGGAATAATGTAGAGAAACTACCAAAACAATATAAGATTTCACAACTTTATCTAGTTTATACACTATAATGTATAGGCCTAAGGCACATCCAAATGTTTACAATATAGTTCGTTACTGCCTCTACACACTTCATTTGTAATTTATGCATGCACCAAGAACGCTCGAGTGAACTTTACCTTCAGGTATTATTCAGGATCGAACTGAATCTCAGGTACACATATATTCCAGGAAGGAGAGATTACGATGCAACATCACGACACCAACGTTATCCTTTGTGACACGAAACTATCTTCTAATGCGATATAGTGAGGATCGAAGATATATATAGTACTTTTATTATATACATTTCTTGGATCTGCATTTTTACAACAGACAATGAAGTTGGTATTTGTATGGATGGCGGCAAATACAATCTAGTTTTCATATTGTTTCACAGATTTCATTTGAGATTTTATTGTTGTTGATTATCGAATAGAATATCAAATTGTTATACTGGTGTACTCAAACTAAATTAATTTTGGATTCAAATGGTGTTGTATCGTTTGGTACCAACACATTCTTTCAAGTATTGATCAATTTATTTTCTCTCATTTCGTTTTGTTCATTTATTATGATCTATATATTTTAATATACTCTTTTATGTATGTGGTTCTTTGCGTCACATATTACTATGTAAGGTGAATGGAGGATCGTATGAGACACTGTTTTTAATATCAATGTTTAACACTATCATGGTGTTAATTTTCATATATTTCTAGATTGACCTTCCTGATATAACTAAACTAACAGTGAACATTCCTACTGACGTTTATTTAATTCATTTCTCGGACCAAGTTAGTACTTCTGTTATATGCATAATATTGCATTAAATTCGTATGAATATATTATAAAACATTACCAACCAGAACAAATCATACTGAAAATGATTGTTTTATAACATTGTCGTATTAAAATGTTATCTATACTCTTACTCGAGGTCTTAACAAGGTTTTCTTTGTCTTAAACAAATGAGGTGGTCGTCCAACTCAACGATCGATACCATTAACACTATATTTTTCATAGTTGTGGTGTTTTAAGTTTCTTAGGATCATTTATGAGAGATTTATTATAAGAAATGTAGCTGCATCCTTCAAAAGCGATACATTCTTGAACTTTAAGCCAGATTAGTTTCATTCCCGAAGTTATCACAATTACCTAGTTGGTAGACGACCTTCTTATTGTGTGAATACAACAGTAGGCCTATAATAGAGATAAAATTTTGATAAATGATGAAATTATAAAATTATAAAATGATGATAAAATGTTGCCAGATAATTGCATGGCTATACGTTTTGATGAACTCATTTTATATCTTATTAATATTCATACATTCTCAACATTTTAAAGTAAAACCAAAATTCATTCTATTTGAAAAATCTAAATTTAGTAATACATACATGTTTTTAAATTCCAAGATCACTGAACCAACAATCAATAATTATTGTATACTCTATGCCTTATACCGCGTGGGTTTTGAAAGGGGATTGATCAAATAATGATATCATATTACTCATTGGTACACCTAAAATTCACGCATTTGTCAATTCAAGTAATGTATATTCATTTTTAAATTATTCGAATTTCAACCTATTTTCATCATTTCAACGCATTTGATTATTGTTTGAATTGAATCAGGATGCATTGTTAACCATCTCACCATTATTATACTTTCTTTGTGATATGATATGGATGAATCTCTACGAAGAGCTGCATGTCATATTTAATAGGATCTAAAGAATCCACGCGATGTGATATTCATTATAAACGTTTGATTATTCCCTGGGACTGTCAGAGCCTTCTCTTCGTGCATCACATTAAGATAATAGGATATTCATGTTAAACGTCTCCGGTTCCCCAAACCTTGCGTGAAGCTAAACCGATATTTGAAAACCGAAGTATAAGAAGAAGAATATCATATATCTCCTGGGTGTTACCCACGCCTTTCTATTGTAATTATCTAGTTTTAGACGCCCGTTGGGAAACCAGACTGGGAGATCGTTGGACTGACAGACAGGGGAATTGTGTTATGACGTATATCTAGTGTGGACAATAGGATATTAGAAGATGGACATATTAGGGACGGTAAAGGGTGTTCGAGTGTATTTAATGTAACAATAGAAACGTCACTGTGAAGAGAAAGAGAGGGATGTGATGGGAAATATATATATATATCGCGCTCTGTTTTGAAACTTTTTCATTTTTGTGATATTTGACATAATATAACTAGAAAACTAGTTCTACTTTCTTATGAAATTTATTGTTGTTACTTTTTCATTTCTTTACAAATACTTTCTCATGAAATTTATTGTTCTTACTTTTTGCTTTCTTTTTAATTTCGTGATAGTACATTTCCGTATTAATTTGATTTCTGGTCAGCATACAGTAGATTTTTAATAATACATAATAATGTACATGATATTTGATTCATTTGATTTCATGATTCAAAAAGCGGAACAACTAGTGAAAACTTGACACAAAACAATTGTGAGGTCATTGTTGAACTCACACAATCAATGTACATTTGAAATTAATTCTATTTCTGCACGGTAATTATTGTATACATTTTTTAGTTCACATACATACAGGGTATGTAATGTGTATGCAAGAGTATGCAAGAGGGTATAGGATCAAAATAAAAAAAATACTTCATTACATTTCTGCGAAATGTGCCTTACATTATTGGAGCTGAGATTGTGTAGTAACAAAGATGAGACGCGATTCCGAAATATTTATAAACTATAATAAAATATATCATTTTCCATTGTATTAAAATATATTGTAGGCCTACGTATCAAAACATGTATAGCATTGTCCTGAGAACAAAATCCCCACGTCTACTAAATGGCTGTTACATCCTTTATTAATCTTTTCAAAGCTTCAACTAATTTTCTCTCTTGGTACGTAAGATAAATTGCCGTGAATGAATATTCCTTTATACATCTTAGTCGGAAATGAAACGTTCCATTTACGAACGATACTCAACTTATACCTCAGTAATACGCTTCCCTGACCAATGGCTTAACTCGGCACACGCACGATGCCAACTTACTAACAGAATCTCCAAATCCAGCAGAATTAGTTCTATTCGTGCGGTTTTACGTGACTACAGAAGTATAACTTTAGAAAATGAACTCAATCCGTCCGAACCAAAACTTGAGGAAACACTTCCATCACACTCCTCTTCTACTAGCGTCGAGAGAAGCCTAGGCATCTTACAATTAATTCAAATGCAACGGTATTATTATTTATTTCGGAAGGATTTTCATTCATAGAACAAGTTAGACATGATGATCATCTATTCATTAAAACTTATCCTGAGAAATCTCCAATAACTAAAATATTTGTTTTCAAATCTGAATTGAATCCGACAGGGAATCAACATCGAACGCAAGACTAGATATAATTTCTAGTCTACTTGGGTGCGAACTTTTTATTTTCACGGCACTGTCAAATTCATTGTGTGGGTGTATATGTGCTTATTCTTCCTTTTGACCTTTATATAATCCTACCATGTCCGTCTATTTTGTTACTGATTCCGATGTTTTTCTGGAGTAACAAACGGGTCTAAATTTTACATAGTATGCCAGTACGTTGTTGTGTACGCCTATATATATATATATATATATATATATATATATATATATACACTCGGGCTATAAAGCCAGTAGTATGTTCATTGTATTTTGTTTAATTAAATGTGGCTTTCACTTGCTCCCCTGAAGTTAATGCAAGTGAATATAACACATTCTTGGTCATTGTGATATAAAAGCGTCGCACTGTGCTACACCTTTTCTTACCCTCTGCAGTCGAATAAAGATATAAATAGCTCGAGTTCAACGCATACTCTTGATTAAAGTAATATATATTGTCAATTCATAGTAAACAAGTATTGACATTATAATATAGGCCGCTCTCTTCTCATATGTATCAATGATGTTGAACGAAAGGAAGAATCTAATTATATAAATGAATAAAATAAGAACAGGTCGATGGTAATTTCAGACAATTGTTTATAGCCTACAATGAATAGAATGAAAAAAATTATAACATATCTTGACATAATTATGACATCGAATAAATTGAATATAAATTTTGGAACACCAATTTTTCAGTGCTGTCCCATTGGTTTGATTTGATGTGATTCTGAAAAGAGTAAAATGTTTTTCCCCACATTCTTCTGTCCAATGAACATGTAGTTAGATGAGCTTTAGCGAAGATTTTCACTCAACTCTTGCGAAGCTTTGTCTTTGTCACACAACGCACATTCTGGGTTTGCCTAGTGGTATCATATATAAAAATGCAAGAATATCTATAGTTGGTCCATTTCTTCATTTGTTTTTAGACCAAGGAACTAAATTTTGAAAAATATGCTATCATACACTTTTTAAATCCATTTTTTATGTCTGTATTAATAAAAATAAGACTCAACCTTTAAATAAAAGGTTGCCATCAGACGCAGAATAACAATATATATATATATATATATATATATATATATATATATATATATATATATATATATATATATATATATATATATGTGAGCACGGAGATTTTCGCGGCCAATGGTTGATGGTAAAAATGTTTCCACGGTAAATTTGCTGCGATTAGAAAGCATGTTGGGTCCTAAAAAGGACCCAACATGCTTTCTAATCGCAGCAAACTTACCGTGGAAACATTTTTACCATATATATATATATATATATATATATATATTACACGTGGATGAAAAAACACAACACTTAATGTTAATAAGTAATATTAACACTTCAATTATGAATGCCATAACTGAGAACAAATTAGATGACATTATTATATTTTAGAACTAAATATTCCCATGGTTACTATTTTCTATATGCGAATGCTGCTCAATAACCCCATCAACAGCTAGGTTATACGGGGGGTGGTTACTAATTCTTCCTTCAAAATGAATTAGCATAATTCAATATTAGGAACTAGAAACACTTTGATAATCTAGTACATCTGAATATTCGGAGTTTATATTTTATTTATTGTTACTTCATGTATTTGATGGAAGAAAAGAGAGTAGCATCATCACCATATTTACGAATTCACATTTCAAAACAAAAACGTATTTGGCACCAAAATACAACGTACATTTTATGAAAATGAGAAGATCGTACAAACGAAATCCAACATGAAATAAGATCTCCAGCGTACCGGTACGTTTTTCTTATCCAAAGTTAGCAGTTGGTGAAATTCATATGCATCTAAATGTAATCCTTGTATGTCTTCTTCATTCACGGTCTTCCGTCTTCACGCACGAGTATATTCTCTTCTTTCGCTCTACCCTTCCCCCCTTCCACCCCTCTCCCACTCCCCACCAATTCCCGCGTTCGTGTCCCTTCACCCCTTCATCGTCCTCATACACGAGTCATGAAATCTCATTTTCCTTTACCGGATGCGACTCGACTATGTAATAATATTATGTCATTCCCATCGTGGTGAAACATTTTCTGCTTAGGTTAACCCTGATGGCCCGAAACAGGGAGTAACAACCACCAAACCGGCGAAATGTCCCTTCATTTACCCAGTGTAATCCTCTTGCATCAGCCGCAGTACCGTGGCACTAGCATCACATGACACTATGTGATCACATGACACTGGTGTAGGCCGGTGTGTGGTTGTTGCAAATATATATATATATATATATATATATATATATATATATATATATATATATATATATATATATATATATATATACCTAACACAAGACCTTGCTGGAGAATACAGATGGTACATCTATACGTGAGAAGAGTCTTGACTATTCTGCTGATGAAAACAAGAATTTTTCATGAGAATAAATATTTGATTTGTATTTTGTAATGTGGCACTCATGAGATTGAACACCGTATTTTCCCCTCTGTTTAAAATCTTATATCCCATCCAAAACCTTGCTGAAATATTAGATCGTATTTTAATGTTCACATTTGAATGAGGATGAATATATGATGTGGAAACATGGTGTTAAAAAAAGAATATTATTTCTTGTTTAGTCATGAATAAACTATTTGAACAAAAATTGATGAATTGATAAATTGACAATTATATAATCTAAGAACAAAAATATATATATACATATATATATATATATATAATGTTCTAAACTTTCATGGTCATCGGTATTTGGATTAATATTTTCGGGAATACCATGTGTGTTACAATTATTATAAAAACGATTGGAATGAATTAATTTTAATCGTTTTCATAATAATTGTAACACACATGGTATTCCCGGAAACATTAATTCGAATATATATATATATATATATATATATATATATATATATATATATATATATATATATATATATATATACATATATATATATATATATATATATATATATATATATATATATATATATATATACATATATATATATATATATATATATATATATATATATATATATATATATATATATATATATATATATATATATATATATATATATATATATATATATATATATATATATATATATTAGTGATGCCTTCGGGTAACAAATCAGGAACCGGGTACCCGCCGAAATTACCCGGGTATTTAAAAAACTATATAAAACTAAAAACTATATGACTATATGACTATATATGCTTCTCAGTTCTCGGTAAAGAATAGTATTTGGTATGGCAACTAGAGAGCGGTTGACAGGAGAGGGATTCAGTACACTGCACGTGTGACCACAGATAACGGTAGGCGGTGCGACTAGATTTGACGAGCGCATTATGACAAGTTGAGGGAGGTCTGAAGGAAGGTGAAAAAACTTATGTAGAATGCGAAGTTGAATTTCTCTCGGTATCTTGAGTGATTTATAAAAGTTATTTTCTATATTATAGGTACTGGTTAGCACAATTACCCGGAACCTAGACGGGTACCCGGGTACCCGGGTAACAGAATATTACCCGGGTAATGCATTACTCGTACCCGACCCGGGTACCCGGGTACCCGAAGGCATCACTAATATATATACATATATATATATATATATATATATATATATATATATATATATATATATATATATATATATATATATATATATATATATATATATATATATATATATATATATATATATATATATATGTATTGTATATTTCCTGAATAAATAATAAATGTGTACATTCTATACATATTGGATTATTATATTAGCTATTTCATAACACGAGGATGGTCTCCATTACTGATTCAGTATTAGAATATTAAATCCTCTTAATAAAATAATTGATCGAATCTGGGAATTGAATGAATATTCTGTACACACAAATAATGACTTTTTGTTTACAATTTGCTAATTGGCAGTTGAATGAACTAACTGTGTTGAGACAAATCATCGAAATGTTTGATATATGATTGTATTACCATTTTAATCAACTAATTATGTAACGAAATGACAAATTAGGTGTTTGCTTCATTATTTATGAATGAGAATATCCTGACTTCATCGGTCATATTTTTTAAATCATTCTCCCATGGGTAATGACATCGAACTGATGAATTTAATAAAAACTCATATCATTATAAAACTTGAAGCGTGTATTTGTATGGACTGAATCCAATGTAGTGATTACTGTACTCTTTGCTAATAGGGTGAATAAGTAAGTCAAACATGCGCTTTTTCTATTAAAAGAAGAATTACAGTCGTTCTCTGTAAGCAGTGTGTAAAAGGGATTCGTAAGTGGAAATTATTTTTAATGACGGGAAAGTAAATCATTATAACTATCTAAGAAGTTCTTCTGTATTGCTCCACAATTTTAATCCATAGAAATTGAATTATCAGACACAACGAGAATAAAATAATATAGATTGAGATATACAGGCAAATATAAGTACACACATATAATGATCAAAGTTTCAATATGTCATTATTCAGTATACAACGGTCATCATTATTTTATACTCATCCTCATCCTCAATGATTTCTTGAACTAACTCGCGATCAACAAACTTTCATGTACCTCGTAAATAATATTAGACTTCACTCTGCCATGTGTTCTATTTTTAAGAGAAGAAAGAACATCCGAAGACACAGTTTTCACCATTTCCATCAGTGCATTATAAGCATAGAGCGAGTTAGCGGGGGTAACAACATGCAATCTGTTTCATAGCTTTGGCAGTCAAGAAAAATGGTGGGCATCCGCATTAAAGCCTCCAGCTCACTTTATTATAGCTACTGGCGATGTCTTGGCTAGTTGCTAAGATAGCTAGCTAGCTAGTGGTCGTGTATATACTACGTACTATAGTAGACTTAGAGCAATAAAAAAGAGAAGACAAACACACAAAAGTGAGTGTAAAGAAGAAGTGTTGAAGTTGGGTGTTGGTTGAAAAAATAAAGGAGAAAAAAGATTATCAAAGTTAGTTATTATGGTAGAATAAGAATTGTTCGCTACAGAGATATTTGGAACGGAATGAAATATACATTATAACTATAATTAGAAGAAAACTTTACTCCAATTTACTTACCGGTACTTGAAGTCATATGCATTTGAGTGATACACGATTTCAAACTGTTCTTTCATCCAAAAGCACATTTGGAACTACATTAATTGGAAATTCAACATTTTGGTGGAAGCGCCAGGTTTTGAGTTTATTTCCATACTCTATCAAATGAATAATGAATGCTTGATCAAGGACCAGGTTTTGTGTATCTATATTTCACTCATCTGTATATATTTTGTATCATATTCATGGCATTTATTCAGCTGTCGACATGCCCATTCCATTGTCTCCATCACTATCCATTATCCGTTCGTAATAATAGCGGTCGCTCCATCACTAATATTTTGTAATCACGAATAAACGAAAATGTACATTTTATCCACGCAATTGTAATTGTTAGAAAACATCATGCGACTATTAAAAGTTCAAATATTTTTGAAAATATTTCCATAGTTTATATGTTATTCTACCTTATTCCATTGAATCAATAACAAAAATGTGATATTGTATATTCTAGACTGCAATATTGATAGAACTCGTCCCTAATATTTGAGCGAATATTCAATGTAAATTGAGATATAAAACACTTCATAAACACATTCAACAGCAAACATAAATATTCCTTGTTGTGATATCACTGAGAGGTACCTTATAGCGTACAGCCTCCGTGGTGCTCTATGTTGCAGTATTGGAGACCAAGTTGCGACCAGTCTAGACCATCGCAAGCGACGGGCTTATGTCAACGATCTAGACGTAACATTTAGGCCCCTTCTTTACGACAGACCTAACTTTCATCCACTCACATATTACATTCGCTCTCGCAATTGTTGGTCCCCGCCCATAAACGCCACGTGAATGTAGTACCAGTGGCAACTCTCAGTGCTAATTTTATGTGCCTTTTCTGATAAACCCTACCAGTAAGACCTCGCCAAAAGCGAGCAAACAAAATTTTAAAAATTTCGAATTTAAAAAAGTTTGAATCTCGGTTGCAGTCTATCGAGTTCGGTAAATGAAGAACACTGGAAATTCTTGCCGATTTCCATGAAAGCAAGCCGCGTCGCAGTTCACTGTGAATGCATAGAGTAAGTAGTACCGGTTCCTCCTCTATTTCCTGAAGCCTCTTTCCCTATCTCCCGGAACTATCGTCCAACCTAATTGACCAGTACAAACTCACCTTACACTTTCTCAATATGTAGTGATCTTCATGAAACCGTGAAACATACCAACAAGCTATATTTATTGTATTGACGAAGAATTAATCATTGTTCAAAGACGAGTTTATTTGTCTCACTTAGTTGAACTAGATCACCAGGAAGATCTTGAATCTCAGGAAGCCCGTTACTATGCTATATAAACCTTGACCCACGACATTTTATCTTCTTCTCCTCCAGCTATATGGATCATCCACATAGAAAGAACACATATCGCTACAGAGAAAGAAATAGCAAACTAAATAGCAATCGAAATATCCAACTTGCTCTCTACTTTTTTAATCGGGCATGAAGTCACATATATGAATTGACCCTTTGATTAGGTCCAATGATTTGTCATAATGTTGAATAATCACTGAATTCACATGTGAAAATTCAACGGTGTGCCTAATAACCGGTAAATTACACGTGGTTTTTCGCATGCACGACCAATTGACAAAAGCACGCTATAATTTGTTATTCAGTTCGACGTGTCACCAGAGCCTCTCCAGCGTTGAGTTCTGAATAATGATTGAACTCACGTTGCAAATTGATGATATAAACCTGGTCAATTACCTTGCTTCATCGCTCTCTACCATCACTCTTCTCTTCTATTGACACGCATGTCAACACGCATATATCCTCCCCCTCCCCCACCGCCTTTCAACCTACAACACTTGGATGTCTCAACCGATACAAACGCGCGTGATTGATATCGGCTTCAACCTGAGAACCATCGCCTTGAATGGTTAGAACAAGAGACTTCGAGGTATGGACGTTGACACACAATAGAAACTCGTCTGTGCACAGAAAACCGATAATGATGCTCTCTTTGGCAAAGTGCGTTCGTATTTATCTATCATTAAGGTGTATGCGTGGTTCTAGACCTTTAGATATCGGAGCTATTCCACTGTTCTTTGTATTGTATCTATGATTCATTGTTGGATTATAAGTAATTGAATTACTCAGTTTCTGTTGCAATTATCTTTCTACTGCAAATATTTTTCCATCAATACAATTTGAAATAAATGAAAAGAACTGAGACTTATAACATACACTGCTCGTTGATGAAATGACTAGAATCTTTGGACTCTTGATTAATTCAAGCTGTGGAATGTAAAAACTGGAACATATGTCTAAGAATACTCGAAGCAGAAACTAGTTGAAATTAACGCAGTAAATGAAACTGTCCACTACTATACTGGATTATACCCTGGATTATCTTCCACATCAGTAACGTCACAACGGTATTATTTCATTCGAAAAAAGAATCACGTTTGTCCAGTCCATGAGGTGTTGGACCATGAATTAGAATTAGAGTTACTGTAGCTGCTCACGAATGTATCTACAGAGCTGTGGCTAGTTTTTTTATTATCTTCGTGTCATAAACATAGAATTGCAATTTTATATAATGCAAACAATAATATGATCTACATTTTTAACTGAATAACTACAATTTCGTTAAACTATTATATACGTGTATCTATCATATCTATCTGTATACTATCTTGATTTAATGACTGATATCCTTCAGACTATTTTCATTATTACTGTCAATATTTCTCAATTACATCATATAGAACTATGAAATGAAAATTATAACGGCATATAAACGGTCAACTAGTTGTAACTATAGTATTGTAGATTGTTTTACAATAGATAAAGAAAAACAACCAAGCGTTTAGAATTAACAGGTGAATAACAAATGTATTCAGGTGCCTCTATACATGCACATTACGAAAAATCCGAATGGTAAAAAATGTCGAGTTCCTTTCACAACTGGAATGTTGAGCGGATGCTAGCATTTCAATCAAAATGAAAGAGTGTGGATGTGTAAACTGGTAGAAGCGTTTATGAACTGGTGCGTTAAAAATATATGGCTCGACCCGAGATACGAAATGTTTTGCAACATGTAAGGCGGGGAAATCTGTTTTCACGTTATCTATATGGACTGACGGTTCATTTATTTTTTCTTGTCGCACACTTTTTTCTGGAGAACGAATCATGAACGCGATAATTCAGTTGCCCTACTTGACCAATTATTCAATTTGTACACACAATTTTTGAATATCAATTTTGACGGTATATGTTGAATACAAAACTGATTTGGATTACAATCCAAATCCATAGCCATAATTGGGGAACAATTATTTTGTATCAAGTTTCGATGTTATTAAAAAAAAGAAAAAAAAAAAACATTATGCTCTGATTTAAGATTAATTAAATTCCACATTTCTAATAAAATAATAACGTGAAACATATAATGAGGCCGCCCTCGTTGGCTCAGTCAGATGAGGCAAGCTTCAGACAGTGAAGTTACCACCGGGCGTGAGTTCGAATCCCATGTGTTTTTGTAAATGTTCTGTCACTTATCACCTCTTCATAGTTTCCTTATCATCTGCAGAGCAAACTCATTCATACCCCCGTATAACCTAGCTGTTGACAGTAATCGTCTTCAAAATATAACAAGAACAAAATATAACGATTGTATCATTGAAAAAGCACGGTATTGACAGATAGAGCGTCAGGAACAAGTGTACTTATCTTGCATTGCTATATCAGTCAGAAATACTTGATAGTACCTCTTAGGTACCTACTCAAAAGTCGATTAACTTGAACCATTTCAAGTTCAAAATGAGAAAGACAATGAGTGAGACGATTTAGAATTCAGTTCACGAGTAATTAAAAAGCATATTCTTTCACTATAATCGTGTATAGATAAGTGGATGTCCAAGCAGTCACATTTCACTGTGCGCCAAACCATTCTATGGCCATACGAGACCTCATATTTTTATTTGCCATGGTTGTTATGATGCTATGTTATGATGTTATGATCATTTAATTTTTAATAGTATGTGAAATTTCGTTGAAATTCTGTTACAATATAACTTATATGATTTCATTGAAAATAGTATATTTTGCGATGTATACTACAAATCAAGTTTGTCAGAATAGGTCACTGGTCAATCATACGAAATCATCACTTATAATGCATGCAATTCAGAATACACTTCATAATATATTTTTGAGAGTAATTCTCATAGGATTGCTTTCGAAAATGAGATATGGTATTCTATCACTCTCATCTCATTTATTCAATATTATATATATAATTATTATAGATCTAATTTCAAATAATGTTTTTCTTGTCGACATATCTCCTTTATTTTTCATCTATTCTTCGACGTTGTCATCCAACAACTTATTACGTTCACATTATAACTGAAATTGTTTCAATTTATTGGAAGATGGAAGAAACTCGACTGGTATATTT
Organism: Brachyptera putata; assembly: GCA_907164805.1. Classification (NCBI taxonomy): domain Eukaryota; kingdom Metazoa; phylum Arthropoda; class Insecta; order Plecoptera; family Taeniopterygidae; genus Brachyptera; species Brachyptera putata. The sequence continues at coordinate 29,309,048 of OU015462.1, forward strand.
AGAATTAGGTCACATAACCTGGATATGCACTTCTTCAGCTACATTTCTTGGGTACTCGTTCTCGGGATCTTACGTTCATTATAACAATATTTTTCATTTTCAATTTGACCAATTCCCTTTGGTGACATATTCTGTTTTCTTTTTTGAATTATTAATCATATCACTCAATCATTCATATTCTCTTATGGTCGGGTAAATTATATTACAATGATATACAAAAATGTAAGACAAAAATGTCGATTTGTGAAGAAATTAGTTACATTGATTGTATATGACTAGAGAGATGCATTTGAAAGTTATCCGTTATGATGTATAGTATACAGATACTATTAGCTATTAAGATTATTCCAATAATATTCTATTTGATTGTAATGTAAATCTATATATTCAAGTTATATATACGTCTGTTACCTGAAACGTATTCCTTAATTATGTGTAGTTAGTGTAGGTATATGGAATAAAATGTGTCACTGTGCTAATATACTTGATATACTATACAACGGATTTTACCCGACTTCTTAGATTTTCCTAATATTTTCTGAAAATCATTATAAATTTCAATCGCGCTTCCTCTCTTTGTCACTCTCTCTCACTCTCTCTCTCTCTGTCTCTCTCTTTGTATCTCTTCATCTCTTTATCTCTCTCTCTCTCTCTCTCTCTCTCTCTCTCTCTCTCTCTCTCTCTCTCTCTCTCTCTCTCTCTCTCTCTCTCTCTCTCTCTCTCTCTCTCTCTCTCTCTGTCCCTCCCATCTTTCTACAAAATGTTTCTCATTTTTTTTATTCTCAGTGACTGAATAATTTCTCTCCTCTGCGGCAGAAGATAGATCCACATCTACGTGCGTCAGATTGCACATCCGTTCAATCGCTGTAAGGACGGTCACAAACATATCCAGCTACGTTTATTTCTCTTCTTATTTGAAATATTTCTTGTGTAGCCTTCTTGTATATATAGTATTTATTCTAAACACTGATTTATTACGTTGGTGGTTGCATAAACGTGGTAAATATATACGAACGTCTATCTAAACCGAAGAGGGGAAATCCAAACCAGCCCCATACTTTGTCGTACGTCATATGAATCAAATTAAACTTTTTATTACTCTCACCTCAAAACTGACATAACTACTTATTCATAAAAACGGCAATTTCCCGTCTGATGATAAATCTGGAATGATTAAAAAAATCGTAAAACATGTTTATTTCCTGGTTGTGGTATAACGTACAGTCGTTATCCTATCAATTGAATGTGTTCAAAAGTTGTATCCTTGTTGAATATAATTGAGATTTTAATAGTGAAAATCATTCACGTTTGAGAGTATGTGAATAAAAATACAATGATTGAGATCATGCGCTGATAATACTAAGGAACAAGAAATAATAAACGACCAAGCAATTGAATGAATTGATAACATGGCTTGTGGTTCCAAAAGTGAATTCATAATATTCGTAAATTCTCAGGGTTGGTACGTCATTCGAAAGGCGAAAGAACATCTGCAGTATATGTCACTGTCATGTCAAATTATTGAAGCTATCGAATAAACATAAATGTCAAACATTTTCCCAAGTTTTCGATCCCATTTCAATAACTCTTTTGATATTTATATAATATCTTATACCTTCTACTTTCAATAAATCGTCTATCATCAGTCACGAATTTTTCCAAGGTTTGGCCTGAAAATGCTTTCAAGTGTCTTAACAACTATTATTCAATATGAAATTAATTTTTGAACAAAATAATATGATCAAATTCAAATTGGAGTAAAAGCTATTATAAAGTTTCGAACTTACATGGAATTGTATATTCAAATGTTTAGTTTGAATTGGGAATCTAATTTTGAAAAGTCTTATGAGCCTATATACAATATAACGTCGCATTCTTTATAAGCTGTTCAAAATATAATTGAGGGCTGAGGCAAAGGATGTACGCTTAGGATCAGTTGAACGGGACACCACATGGGCGATCTCAATCCCAAAGGAATGTTGAATGTATACTATAGCTGTTTCAAACATTTTTATTGTGAAAAGATTTAGAAAAGGACCATTTTATTTCTAATCTCCAGCTCATTTAGTGAAATATATTATGCATGCAAGCGATCGATGCAGCAAAATAGCTGTCAATAATAATTTCAGTTCTCTGTATCCTGTTCCCTATAAAGTAATGTCTCACTATTTGTAGGCCTATCTAACCGTAAAATATTATCAGGATCAAATAGGTACTCAGGATAAAATGTAACACAGTGACTTGTCTGAGGGTTGATTTATCAGTGTATTACTTAATTGTCACACAAATAAGCATCTATAATTTTTTTTTTCTTTTAATAACATCGAAACTTGATACAAAATCATTGTTCCCCAATTAAGGCTATGGATGGAAGATTGGATCGTTTGAACGGGGCACCACGAGGGCGATCTTACCACCCCAAACTATAAACTAGTACTTGAGTTATTCATGATTATAATTACATTGAGTACCGAAACTGATAGTTCGAAGATGTTATCACCATGGTTATCCATACTATTTGTTCTCACTAACTCTTGAAAGAAGACTAACTGAACTTGATAAAAATGTGCCCAAGTTACGTTACAAATACAAATAGAACCATCTAGAAAATCCTCAAGTTTAGGAAATTATCGTTCTTCCCATAAAATTATAATGCAAAATTGTTTGACAGGGTTCCTTATTTACATGATTCGTTTTGATTTCTGCCTTTTCATTTTATCTCGAATCTTAGCTGTAAGCTGAAATTTAATTAATATATGAGAGAAGTTGTTCAACTCTGAACATCAACCTGCATTTCTTTCATATAAGTATAAACATATAACGAAAGCGACCTAAAGTTTTCACTTCTATACTTAAAAACGTTATATTTTCCATTGATCAATGCTATTGTGAACAAGCATTATACATATATATGTGTGTGTAACTCGATTAGGTAATTATCAAAGTTTCAAGTCTAGCTAAACTACCACTATACTTCACCTATTGTTTATTATTATCTACTCAATGCAAATCACGTTTATTACAATCAATTTACATCTTAAAGTAGGGTATATTTAGCCCGTGAATAAATTAAACACGATAAGCGTAACACGCATAGTAAAACGACTAATATAATTGGTCTTTGACTAACTAAATTATTCAAATTGACCATTTAGTGCCATAGATAATATCAATTTCCCAATTTGAGTATTTTACCAAAATCATAGCTTGGAGTTACACCACACAAATGTAACTGTGTAACCTTTTTGGTTTGTAATTCGAGCTTCCTGTGTGAAATAATAACCATCTCATACATTCATAGCGTTAGTTTCAAAGTAACATAAGTAGGCCTATATACACAAGCTATCATAAACAAAACAAGGTGTAGGAAATGTTTTTCGGATGAGGTTCTTTGTTTCCAACGTACTTTACTGTTTAGTACGCACATATATATTCATTATATCTTTTCAGTGTTTGTTCTATATTCAAATTTCAAACTGAATTCTTCTTGTACTATGTTTGGTACAAACTAATCTAACGAAGTAAGTATACAAATATACTAACTCAATAAAGGTGGAATCATTTGATATAGTAGTCAAACGCAGCAAATGCGTTGCAAGATGATCTAGACAATTGTATGAAGTCTACTCGAAAAGTTCACACAACTCTTGAAGTATACTCAGGAACTCAACTGATTTTGGTTGAAACTGCCACGTCTATAAAACTTTGAATTACAGCGAGCAATATACTGAAAAAGGAAAAGCCACTATTTCGAGCTATTCGATGGAAATGTATTTCTTTCAAACGGCTAGCCCGATCTCAGTCAAAATTTGTAATTACTTTCAGTAAACATTTGAACATTTTTGAAGAACTCATGTAATGGTAGTTATCGAAAATTTGTGATAGTGTTTCTCACAAGTGCGAATCGATTTGACCCAAAAACTATACAGTTTCAAGTTGGAGAAGTCCGCGGGATAAGAAAAAGTGCCATGACAATCAGGCCAACCGTGCGACCTGTGCAGTGCGTAAAATAGAAGAAAAACAGACAAAGCTTCATATTGGTGGGATTATGTCATCAGATCCATCCAATTATTGTGGAAAAGCAGCATTTTTTCTTCGTGTTTTACGCTTCAAATGAACAATTAGAACTTCTTTTCCCCTTCTCTTCTTTGAAGAATTCTTCATAATTCAGTTGAAGATTTTGATTTCATAAACTACATGACGAGTAGCATTCATAGATAAGAGTATGAGTATATCTCTCGTCTATAGTATCACAAATATGAAATATTCCAAATGTAACTGTAAAAGTAGCAATAAGAACCACATTATTATTCATACATTGTTTTGATCTATACTATAATAACACTGTAACAGTAATGTTCGTTCTGATGAATCACATAAAAAAGTAAGTTCATGTAGAATATTTAAAATATTGTCACGATATTGGAATACCGTTACTGAGCATCATATAGTCTCACTCCTACTCCACCATCGGATGAAACAGACTATAGGAACATACTAGAGTGGAAAGTTCTATAGCCATATCGCATCCGCTCTAGAGTATCCACAAAGTGCAAGCTTGCAAAGCCAGGTGGATGCACTTGTGGATCAGTTGTTTTACATACGCGTATCACTCCACAAACACGCCGTCGATCTCTCTTGGACCAACTATCTACAGGGACGGACGTGTTTCGGGAGTGGACCTCATCGGGACGTGGCCAGGAAGGCGAAGGGAAGAGGAGGAGTCCCAGGTTCGCGTCTCGCCACGGTATCACTCTGCGAGACTCGCCACGGTGTTCTTGTCGTGAAGTATTAAATAACCTATATTGAAGGTAAAGTAGCCAGCCTAGGCATTCTTGTTCCACCTTTCCGTACATTCATTTATTTGTTTCATAACCTCTTTCGGTATTTATACTCTAAATTATCCTTCATTCAATAAACATTTATTATTCAAGGTCCAATAACCTATAGATTTGTAATCAACCCTAAGATCCCTGCGACTACCCTTTCACTATACATCCCCATTGTCTAGGTTCAAAACGTACTCGTAACATGGGTTGCAGTGCGGTTTCTTTTCAAAACGTAGTCGTAACAAGATTAAGATAATTATGTTGTTCCTATGCTGTAGTCCAAAATGCAAACAAAATACAACTGAACAATCAATGGTTTCTTTCAATATTCCCAGTTTTGAAAAGTATTGATGTTATCCATTTTCTGAATATTGCAATGCATTCTTTGTACGCAAGAGAGTTGTATTATGTGCGGGATCGCTAAATTACATCGCTTTCATCGTTAAATTAAATTACATTTTTTCTCCACGTTTGTTCGATCTTCACCTCCAACTTACATTCTGACAAGTTGGAAAGCGAAGAAGCAACAAGATGCCACGGATATAGCCTGAGTGATATAACCCGCCAAGTTTTAACCACGTGAGCGTGATGGGTTCCAGTCCCGTGCTAGACTTTCTCAAGTATATCATTCGCCACCCCCCATAAAACCACATCGCTAGTGGGGCCGTTAAACTAGCCATCCAAGAAACTCAGATCGACTCCTCGCCAGGGTATTGCAAGTTTTATCACTCTTTTTCTTAAGACTTTCTTGCGAGATCTTATTAAATTAGGAAGTGGAGTGGAAATCTTATTCCCAATATAATTGTATCGTGGTAATAATGTAGCTTGATTCTCTGCAGACTAGACTCTCCTATACCTACGTCACGTCCCGTGTTTATGATACATCTTGTCTATTGAATTAGTTCTTGTTCTTCACACATTGTAGCTAGCTATAGTTTCTGAGTAGCTAGGATCGTGCTTTGCTTTCAGTACAGTTAATTGCGAGCCAACAGTACTCATCACAAGATTAAAATATGTAAGCCATAATAAGATGGAAATGTTTTGAAAGAATTTAAGAATTGAATCAATCAAAATATTTCCTTGTCACCATGAAATGAATGTAGGAAATTGAAGGAATATCTATGTTGAATATACAACAAACTGGGTGAAAAAAAGTTTTGCTCATCAACTTTTATGATTGTTTGGCACTTATCTGTGTGAAATTTATGAAATTTATGAAATTTATAAAATATTTACGTTGAATATACAACAAATCGGATAAAGAAAAGTCATCAACTTTTATGATTGTTTGAGACATATCGGTGTGAAATTTATGAAATTTATGAAATTGAGGAATTATCTATATGTTGTGTACAATGTTGTGTCTATATATGTATACAACAAACCTGGCGAAGAAAAGATTTGCTCATCAACATTTATAATCGTTTGGTACATATCTGTGTGCGTAGTGCTCACTTTCAGATAGCAATTTGAAGGAATTCAAACTATGATCTTTTTGATCAATGAAACTCGGAAATCCATGTGTTCTGTGCAGTGTTGAAATGATTTTGAAATATGTTGCTGACATTTTTTTCAAAGTTGGGTCACTATGTACTGATGATATGATACCAACTCGCGTCTTCAGATTGAAGTATTTCCGAGGTCAGAATCTGAAACTATTTTCTAAAGCCATTTTACAAGCCAAGTAAATGGCCGCCCCCCCCCCCCCCCCCCATCGGTTTCTGTGTCATTTAGAGGAAGTGAAGGGAAATAACTTCCGTGAGTTGAAAGTTTGTTTACATATCAGTGAGTTCGAAGACTCACCTGTACACTGTACTGAGTACTGAGACGGACAGGAAATCTGTATTGTAACGCTATTAAAATTGTCACTTAGGACACATAGGGTTCGATTCCCGATACATCATCCATTCTAACTGAGATTTTTCGTGTTTCCTCAGCCATTAAAGTGTACTTGTGAATGGTATTGTCAAGATACGACCGATTCCTTAAAGAGCCTGCTCGATATGGATGGACGTTCCGTAGATCTTTGAGCAGGATGCAGATTGCAGACGTCCATCCATATAGTGCAGGCTTGTTAAGAAATCGGCCGCGTCCTGACAATACCATGATTGATAATCGGAGTTCATTGGTACTTTTATAGAAATCAAATTAAATTATCACTCAAAAATGTTTACTATAACATATCAACATGAATAACGTACAATAGGAAAATACGGACACACACACACGCTATAATTGAAAACTTTATAACCATTCAAATTGAATGACTGGATTTTATTATTGTGTTGAAATTGAAATGAATGTCGGAATGGTATGATGCATAATCATTATGATATGATGAATGGAGAATGTTTCATTTACAACCTAAATCAAAGTAAACAAAATCAAGAGAATATAAATGTAATAACATATGTGGTTTAGAATGCGTAATAATTTGAAATTCATTTTACTTTTCAAACCTTCGAGTTTTCTTTAACCTTCTTTCACACTTCAAATATTTCTCCATGTTCATAATACCATCTGACTATCAGCACCTGGCGTTACGTGCTCGCATCATTTGAAAAAAAGTCAGCGTAAGCCACACGAGTACAGAACTAGCGTCTTCAAAGAAAACTTGCTATATTTCCTACAGACAGGAAATTTGTAAACCTGTAGTACATTCAAAGGAAACCAGAATGAAAACTTTCTCAAGATTTGATTGATATTTCAACTTGAACATTTCACTTTCCTTTACTGGATTCTTTGATGTTGCTAAATTAATTGGATTATAATATCTTTGCTTTTGGCCTGGATAGTCAGCTCAAAGATGACAGAAATGTCAGAAGTGAGGACTTGTTTGGTATAATCCTGTACATCAAAATGGAGTAATGTTATTAAACACAGATAATTAGTATATATATATATATATATATATATATATATATATATATATATATTATATATATATATATATATATTATATGTATATATATATATATATATATATATATATATATATATATATATATATATATATTCATTGACTTGAACTTCATCAAGAGTAAATTTTTAATTTGATCGAAAGGTATGATTTGAATATACATAGTCACAAGTTGATTCAGCTGACTCAAATATCCAAGAGAGATGAAAGTAAACACCGCCCGTGCGCGTGCTGTGTTGGATAAGCGGGTTGGTCTTGGGGAAATCTTAAACATTTTCTCTTATTGTCGGATAAAGAGACGATTTTCATATTAAACTTCACTTCATGCGTGTAATGTGCTGCATATAAAACAAGTTTGAATGTGCACCCTACGTATTTGTGTCAATGAACACGAGACGAGACATTTTAGACTCCTCAATTTATTACAATCACATTATGTTCATTATGTTACAAAGATGTAAGTAAGATATGCTTGATTGAAGTTTCAAATCAATAATAGCTGAACAAATCTAAATTTCCTCTATTTATTATGTATCAATATACTCCATGTCACCCATTTCTATTCATCATTTTATTTTTCAGAGTTTCATCATAACTTCTATTATCATGATGTGTTATGTTTTCCCGTGTTTTTATTAAAATATAAATCCGCTTTAGAAATACTCACATTGCCCGACCACGAACGTACCCGGCTCGCATTTGTTAAACCATCCTATACCATCAATCGTGATGCTACTGTCAAGATTCTAAAGTTTTTTCTCATCGCACAAGACCATTGCTTTTCGTTTCGAGCAATTTTAAAATCTTGTTTAAAATTTCCATACCTAGTTTTATGTTCAGCTCAAAGACGATACACGAGCGTGAATACAAAGAACATTTCATCACAGAAGGATATTACTAGCAAAACTGCTTCCATTTCTTTTGTTTTTGATTTCTCATAACAAAAACCGAAGCGAAATCACAATTCATAAACCAAAAGAGATTGATTCACTCCTAATCGAATATGTCAACCAAGTCTTGCATGACCATATTTAGTTTATACAAGGTGTTTTGATTTAATTTTGTTGGTTTGATGTTGTTATGTTGAGCGAATTATTGTTTTGGCGATAGTCTTACTTTATTTAAGTTTGCTTTATTCAAACGAATGTAACTGTTATCAAGTATAGTCTCAATTCGAACGTCATTCAAACCCGCATTTCCAAAATTCTTGGTGTCAATTGGCATGCAATAATTTGTTTTGTTGTTTCGATGAAACTAGAGTTTGAGCATGGAGTTGTATTGTAATACAACTCCATGGTTTGAGCTTATAGAAACTCATTTTTCCTGATGAAATACCATGCGGTAATTTCTTCCATTACCATGGAAATTTTGATGCAATAAAAGCTTCGTAATTGAGGCTAAGAATGAACTATCAAGTCCGAGAAGCTGTACCTCTCTGTTGTTTTATTACGTCTATAGGTTGTCTTGTCAACAAAACTGTGAGATGAAGTGGATTATTTCATAGATTACATTCGATACAACAATCTTTGTTTTATTGAATTATCATGATCGCCTTGATCGCATTTACGCTGTAATATTCAAAATCTGGGATAACACAAATCTTCAAAACAACAGTTAAATAACATTACAATTAATACTTCACGAACTACGTCTGATGAAGACTCGTTTTCCAGTCGATAACTACTACTACATGTGGCTTACTTCACACTCTATTCACAAGTCCTAAAGCTTGGAGAATATGGAGAACTTCGTCTTAAATCACTTACATGGACTTACATCACTACCTCACTCTATGATCTACTCTCACACGGTCCATTTACATTGACCCTGCAATTAACGTCGCCACTGCGCTAAGCCCTTGCTGTACTTCCGATGACTGGAACATTTCCACTTTCCACTTTCGTCATCCATGCTCTCATACGATTTCTCTGTGTTATCGTTCGCCCTTACCGTACGCGACAATTATTGTTTCTGCGTAGACTTGAAACGCTTCAACTATAGCTTTACAGATATGTTCGGTTGTAAGGTTTGTAAATACATTTCGCTTCACAGATAAATTTAGTTTTGTGATTCACTCAGAAAAGTCCATCCCATAACCTAATTTACAAAAAAACTTCATTGTGAAATCAATTTGAAAAAGAAAGTAGCTCGTGAAAGGATTTAATCCGCTGATAAAAAAAACGCATGAACTACTGGTTCAATGTATCACTTTGATTATGAAGTAAGATTTACTCTCATAAGTACGATGTTCGTATCGGAGTAACTATTTTCAGAAACAAACCTCGCTCCACGTAACCTTCCGAATATTAGCGATGCTTGCTGGGTAAATATAGCATCCGCGTAGAGCAGAGGGTGACGTATGAGAAGCGTGCATGTAGATGTTGTCGGAAGAAGACGATTTCGGAAATATACCTTCTCTCTGAGCATTTGGGCGTGTGAATAAAGTGCGGTGGGAGCTACATGAAGAACGAGTAAGCGGCCGGAAGATTGAGGTTTGTGGAAGGTAATCGATGAAGGCTAAATATTATGGAGCCCCGTCTTTGAAGATATGTAGTATATCCAGTTTTCCATTTTAAGCCATACAATTTTGTGTTTACCGTAGGAAGAATATGCTAATCCCCAATGTTCTATGGTATAAGTCATGTCGTTGTTTACAACACCTTCGGCGACTAATGAAGACATCATAAAGCGTAGTTATGTTGTTGTGACTCAATTGAGATCTAGGTGTTCACAGTTGATAATGCCACACACATTTGCGATGAAACTAGGGGTCTTGAATCTAAGATAACTAATTATGAGATCTAATTATACGGATCCTCTCTTCGTCACTAAGTTGAACCATTTGAAATATATCAACAGACTTACGTCGAGCTTAATGAATAACACACTATTTGAAAGGGTACTTTCCTATTCGCACATCGCTCAAATTGTTAAGATCCAGGAACCCACCCACAGCGTACCATTTTTAGTGGCAACATAACATTCACAAGATTGCAGTGACTTTCCGGGAGACCATATTCTATTGAAACTGCTTCACACCGTGCAGAGAAGTATCGTCTATAATAATATCGGTCCATCATGAACATTTACAATATGTTAGTTGTTATTCGTATATTGTGTATAACGGTACGCTGTGATGTAAACATCGATGGCAAAATATCGAGTGTGACTGTTACATACAGGTGATCTTTGTCTTTATAAAATCTGACTCCTTAGGATTTTAGTCTTTCGACGTATATTGTCTGCAACTTGTGATGTGTATGTTAATTCTTCATCTCATTCATCTCTCTCATCTTCATCCGTTAATTCTTCATTTCTCCATCTAATTCTTTGCGCTGTTGGAGTTTTATGATCATTCACATCTGTGAAATATTCTGGCGGGAACGTTTTGCTATATGGAGACTGAGGATGCCTTAAACAGTATAACTTGAAAAATAATATCAATAAAAGACGTATGTATTATTACGATAAATATCTTTTATATATGGGTAGTAAAATTCAGATTTTGAATCATGCTAGAATATGCAGTTTTCAATATAGGTTATAAAGTTTCCATACTTTATCGGTAATTTACCCATTGTATCAATGAGGTCATCATAGATGAAACAGGCAACCAAGATTAAATATAATAAAATGTTTCCTATTCTTTTCATTCTCTTGACATTATTATGATAAAAGGACCATAGAGGTTATTTGAATGACTTCCCAAGTTTAAGATCAGGAGTTATAATGTGGGTCATATTTTATAGATGGAATACATTTTTTATAAGAGACATAAAAATGAATACCGGTATACAAAAAATTTCAAAAAATATGAAACAGAATACATGCGACGATAGGTATAGATGAAGCACAGTGATATGAAATACGGATAATTCTTCACACTGAATAATGCTACCTACGATAGTGAAAATATATAAAAATGAATGTGGAGATTTTTCTTCGCGTATCTGAATACATGAAACCCATTGGATGAGCGAAGAAGAAATTCAATTTCACCATACCAAAAAGAAAGAGAATCCACGCTCCACAGGTTAAACGAGAATAAGTATGTTTATGAAACTTGGCACACACAAGTGCCATTATCTGACTCGATATTGTATGGTTTTGAGGAGGAACCGGTCGAACCACATTCGAGAAAAATAATTTCGAAGTATGGAAAACCCTCATAAGAATGATTCAGAGAGAAAAAATGGGGAAATATTTCCTCCGAATGAACTAAGATTTATAAAATATTCAATAAAATAAATTTTTAACAATATTCCAAAGTTTCACCCGAATCAAACAAGCAGTTCTGAAGATAAAAATTAATAAGTGTTCATTTCTGACATCAATTAAAGAACTCTTATAGAAAAGCTATGAAAAGATGATTGGTTCGTAGGATGATTAATATTATCAAGAGTTGAATTATGTTGAATTATAGGTAATGGATCCAGATCACAGTGTGTACACATTTGCCATTTTTCCTATAGGGTTGTTTCATATGAAATTATCGCTCAACCTGCGCTCATGCTGCGTTTTCCTAGTGCTATTTCAACACACTGATATACCTGTAGAATTTAATTGTTGGATACATCGATTTGAACTATTGACACAATGTATTATATACATTAAATACATTTTGAAGCATTATTGCTTTTCATTTTTTTTATTCTAGTTTCAATACATTATTGAAAATTATTTCAAATTCAACATCAACTATGTGGTGATGAGGTTGACCTTGTGATGCCTCGTTCAAACGATCTTACCGATCTACGATATATTCTTAGCCCCAATTGACCATACAACAAAATTCTATTATGGTTTGGATATAAATACAAATATTATATCTCATGTGGCATGGTTTTGGACAATCTCGTATATCTGCCTGGTCATCTGAAACCAATACTTTTACAACTGTTTAGGTTTTTGTTCGTTCGTGTTTAGGTTTTAATATTTCATTGATACAATTTGACTATTACCAGGTGGAAAATAAAATTTTAAAGTGTATTTCTTTTTCATACTTCATATAAGATCAACAAAGTCTATTTTTTTTTCACAACACGCATCTACTTCTTTGCTCACTGAATCACTGGTAGATAACGATTTGAATGCCTCAAAAAAGAATGTGTACCTTTTAGGGTGTATAAAAAGAGGAAATAAACATTATAGTGGTTGAGTTTTCGACGGAACGAATAAAGAGTTCAATCTTAATGTGTATTGAACGTTGAATTCGTTTCCTAGTTAATTGCACCGCTCGTTTGGCCTATCTCAAGGCATTCCAATGAATCCCTAATGTGTCCCGGCATTGATGGATCACGTTAACCTAGGGGCGATTGTTCTCCCAAACCATCAACGCTCAAAGGCAGAGGAGTTCAGACTTTCGTCTATCGAATGGCGTCGACAATGAGATCCAACTTTCTTTTCTTATTATATATTTTTGTAAACAAGATTAAAAAAGTATAATGTTTTGTACTGAGCAGAGTCTTCCATAAGTTGGATATAAATTGGTGTTGATGTGTTTTATGCTCTTAGTAATCAAGTAATTTTATTTCTAGGAGTGACTCATATAAATAGAGAGAGAAAAAATAATTATTCATTTCCATTCTACAATAAAATATGTGGTGAAAAGTGGAGAAAAACAAATATTTTATGTCTACATTCAAAGTGAATGTAGTGATTTATTTTGCTTCCTTGAGATGAAACATTTCCTTGAAATAACATTTTCCTTGAAATAATTTCACTTTTACAATAACACAGTTTGATGGCTATTTATTCGATTAGAGAATACATTCAAATTATCCACTCCATTAACCTCGTTCAAATCGGTCTTATTAACATTTCTTTCATCTCGCGAGAAAAGTTTTGATAGAAAATGAGATCCAACTGTCTTAGCTTTATAGGGCTCGTAAACAGCTATTTCATCCAAAAGTTTTCTCATGACAGCTCCGTAAGCTCATATATTCGGCATTAAACTGTCAACAGAAAGCTTCTTATAAAAAAAATGTCCATCGCATGTTTCAGGCTAAATATTTCAGCGTGAGTGAATATGACGCAAGTAAAACATACATTGAAACTATGTGAAAATAGTATTATATTTTAAATAAATCCAACTATACTTCAAATGGAGAGATTTTGTTATAAATGATGGACGCACACTGGAATGGTAACCATTGTAGAATATACAATTAAATTCGATGAACATCCCGTTCAGTTAAAGATTAAAACGTCTGTGAAAAGAACATTTCATTTCAAAGAGGAATTAAAATTTCCCTTCGGTTCATGGTTAAAAATTAGATAACAAATATATTCTCACGGAACAAAATAAGAATTGTATCATTCTAACATGTTTTTATATTTTACCATTATTATCATATTAATATTATTATTTCGGCTCCAAAATAGAAGTGTGATAGAGTATATTAATAATTAATAAAGTTATCCTTATTTCCAGCAGGGGGAGGTTTACCCTAAGGTTTTCGTGTTTATTAACGGGGGTATTCAGCACTGGGGATGGTTTCCCCCTATAGCTGTCATTCGTGATTCAAGTCAAAGGGGGGATTCAGCATAGGGGGTTACCCTGTAAATGTTTTTCTGATTGATTTGGGGGGGGTCCCTGACCCCCGGGAGGGGGCCCCAAGTGAATTTTCTTGTTCGTGGTAAAGGGGGGATTAGCCTGGGATTTTCCCCCCCTCAGCTGTCCACATACGCATTCAGTGAAATTTAATTTTGTAATATATGTAACATAACTCGAATACATTTTCTCAATAATATTTGCATGCGTCAAATAAGTATTTTCTATCGATTCAATAGTTCTCGATATAAGTTTCGATTAACAACTAAAAACCCAGTCCAGGGAGATACATAAATTCAGCCACAAATGTAACATTCATTCCTTAAGTCTCACAAAAATAATGTTTTTTAAAATTTCCCCAAAATCTATCCCAAAACATTTCAAAAGTCCAAGGTGAACTCCACCGTCTTGCAAGAAAAGGCACCCCAGGAAAAGGCGGCCCCTTGGGCCCCCCCCCCCTACAAAGACAAAAGGGTTTGGGTAACCCCTCCCTAGTGCTAAGATCCCCCTTTAAAATCAATCACGAATTACAGCTTAGGGAAAACCCCCCTAGGCGCGAACCCCCCCCTTTTCCTTGAACAGGGAAAGACAGATAGGTGAACCACCTAGGGGGAGCCCCCCCCCCCCCCCACCAACGCAAAAAGAGAATTACAGATAGGGGAAACCATCCCCATGTAAGATACCCCTTCAACCAAAAACGAATTTAAACTATAGGGGAACCATCCTTGCAGCATACCCCCCCTTTTCCTTGATCGGGAAAACAGCTATGGGGTGAACCTCCCCAGGGCTGAATCCCCCCCCCCCCCCCAAACCCCAAAGCGAATACGCTAAGGGTAAAACCCTCCCTAGTGTGCATACCACCCCCTTTCCTTTAATAGGGGTAACAGCTTTAAGGGAACCACCCAGGGCGAGAACCCCCCCCCCCCCAAAACCCAAAGCGAAATTTCAGCTATAGGGTAAACCCTCCCCCAGGGGGAGATACCCCCCTTCAAATCAAATACGGGTTTAAATAAGGGTCCACCCCCGTGCTGCGATACCACCCTTGCCCTTTAATCAGGAACGCTATAAGGGAAACCCCCCTAGGGGAAAAATACCCCCCCCACCAACACTACGATTTTCAGCTAAGGGAACCCCCCCAGGGGTGGATACCCCCCTTTAACCAAATCACGGTTAAAGTATAGGGTAAACATCCCCATGCGAGAACCCTCCTAATCAAACAAGAATTTCAGCTATAGGAACCCTCCCTAGTGCTAATACCCCTTTCCAAAACCGAATAAAAGCTTAGGGTAAACCTCCCTGGGGTAGGGAAACCCCCTTTAAACCAATCCGAATTTCATATAGGGTAAACATCCCCAGTGTAGCCCCCCTTTTTGCCAAAAACGAAAAACACTTAGGGGAAAAACCCTCCCTATGCGAGTACCCCCTTTACTAAAAACGAATAAAACTAAGGGTAAAAAATCCCTGGGCGGAACCCCCCCTTTAAAATCAAAAACAATTACAGCTATGGGAAACCCCCTAGTGCGAATACCCCCCTTCAACTCAAATCACGAATTTCACTATAAGGTAAAACCCCCAGGCGAATACCCCCCAAATAAAATCACGAAAAACGCTATGGGTAAACCCCCTTTGGGGTCAGAACCCCCCCCCAACTCAAACCGAAAACATCGCGAAAATATAGATGAAGCCAGGGGTATGAAAAACGGGTAATTCTTCCACAAAATCTACCCAGATATGAAAAAATATAAAAATGAAGTGGAGTTTTTTCGCGTATGAATCTGAAACCCCCTTTGGGTAGCGAAGAAAAAATTCTTTCACCATACAAAAAAAAGAAACCCCCGTACAGGTTAAAAAGAATAAATGTTCTGAAAAATTGGCACACACAAGTGCCATTATCTGACTCGATATTGTATGGTTTTGAGGAGGAACCGGTCGAACCACATTCGAGAAAAATAATTTCGAAGTATGGAAAACCCTCATAAGAATGATTCAGAGAGAAAAATGGGGAAATATTTCCTCCGAATGAACTAAGATTTATAAAATATTCAATAAAATAAATTTTTAACAATATTCCAAAGTTTCACCCGAATCAAACAAGCAGTTCTGAAGATAAAAATTAATAAGTGTTTATTTCTGACATCAATTAAAGAACTCTTATAGAAAAGCTATGAAAAGATGATTGGTTCGTAGGATGATTAATATTATCAAGAGTTGAATTATGTTGAATTATAGGTAATGGATCCAGATCACAGTGTGTACACATTTACCATTTTTCCTATAGGGTTGTTTCATATGAAATTATCGCTCAACCTGCGCTCATGCTGCGTTTTTCCTAGTGCTATTTCAACACACTGATATACCTGTAGAATTTAATTGTTGGATACATCGATTTGAACTATTGACACAATGTATTATATACATTAAATACATTTTGAAGCATTATTGCTTTTCATTTTTTTTATTCTAGTTTCAATACATTATTGAAAATTATTTCAAATTCAACATCAACTATGTGGTGATGAGGTTGACCTTGTGATGCCTCGTTCAAACGATCTTACCGATCCACGATATATTCTTAGCCCCAATTGACCATACAACAAAATTCTATTATGGTTTGGATATAAATACAAATATTATATCTCATGTGGCATGGTTTTGGACAATCTCGTATATCTGCCTGGTCATCTGAAACCAATACTTTTACAACTGTTTAGGTTTTTGTTCGTTCGTGTTTAGGTTTTAATATTTCATTGATACAATTTGACTATTACCAGGTGGAAAATAAAATTTTAAAGTGTATTTCTTTTTCATACTTCATATAAGATCAACAAAGTCTATTTTTTTTTCACAACACGCATCTACTTCTTTGCTCACTGAATCACTGGTAGATAACGATTTGAATGCCTCAACAAAGAATGTGTACCTTTTAGGGTGTATAAAAAGAGGAAATAAACATTATAGTGGTTGAGTTTTCGACGGAACGAATAAAGAGTTCAATCTTAATGTGTATTGAACGTTGAATTCGTTTCCTAGTTAATTGCACCGCTCGTTTGGCCTATCTCAAGGCATTCCAATGAATCCCTAATGTGTCCCGGCATTGATGGATCACGTTAACCTAGGGGCGATTGTTCTCCCAAACCATCAACGCTCAAAGGCAGAGGAGTTCAGACTTTCGTCTATCGAATGGCGTCGACAATGAGATCCAACTTTCTTTTCTTATTATATATTTTTGTAAACAAGATTAAAAAAGTATAATGTTTTGTACTGAGCAGAGTCTTCCATAAGTTGGATATAAATTGGTGTTGATGTGTTTTATGCTCTTAGTAATCAAGTAATTTTATTTCTAGGAGTGACTCATATAAATAGAGAGAGAAAAAATAATTATTCATTTCCATTCTACAATAAAATATGTGGTGAAAAGTGGAGAAAAACAAATATTTTATGTCTACATTCAAAGTGAATGTAGTGATTTATTTTGCTTCCTTGAGATGAAACATTTCCTTGAAATAACATTTTCCTTGAAATAATTTCACTTTTACAATAACACAGTTTGATGGCTATTTATTCGATTAGAGAATACATTCAAATTATCCACTCCATTAACCTCGTTCAAATCGGTCTTATTAACATTTCTTTCATCTCGCGAGAAAAGTTTTGATAGAAAATGAGATCCAACTGTCTTAGCTTTATAGGGCTCGTAAACAGCTATTTCATCCAAAAGTTTTCTCATGACAGCTCCGTAAGCTCATATATTCGGCATTAAACTGTCAACAGAAAGCTTCTTATAAAAAAAATGTCCATCGCATGTTTCAGGCTAAATATTTCAGCGTGAGTGAATATGACGCAAGTAAAACATACATTGAAACTATGTGAAAATAGTATTATATTTTAAATAAATCCAACTATACTTCAAATGAAGAGATTTTGTTATAAATGATGGACGCACACTGGAATGGTAACCATTGTAGAATATACAATTAAATTCGATGAACATCCCGTTCAGTTAAAGATTAAAACGTCTGTGAAAAGAACATTTCATTTCAAAGAGGAATTAAAATTTCCCTTCGGTTCATGGTTAAAAATTAGATAACAAATATATTCTCACGGAACAAAATAAGAATTGTATCATTCTAACATGTTTTTATATTTTATCATTATTATCATATTAACATTATTATTTCGGCTCCAAAATAGAGTGTGATAGAGTATATTAATAATTAATAATAGTTATCCTTATTCTATCATGAGTCTGATTGATTAGATAAAATTAGATTCTTCTTTGCAACATATGTTCTTCTTTGCAACATTGTGTGATTAGAAGCACATTTGAAATACGTCAATCTTTATCACTTCATTCATAAATATGATGTTCGATATAGTCGGTTTTGAACGGCAGAAGTTATTTTCCTCTCTTTTTTTGACGAACAAATAGTTCCATGCGTCAATTGTGCCATTCGCATGTATATAATATTAAAATATCAATATTTTTTGCGACATGCACTTAATTTAGGACAAACACACTATAATACATTTAATACTTCTATCACGTGTGGCATTAACAATAGTTGAAATGCTCTAAAACTAAAAAGACCTGCACATGAATGTGTATAATCTCTACATAAAAGAGAAGATTACAGATTATATAGTCATTACATGGGAAACGAACATCTGCCTCGCAATCAGTTCTTAGCAAACGCCTCCCCAGTTTCTTTTTATTAAAAAAAAAAATAATCAGTGAAAGACTAAATAGAATGAATCATACGATTTTTACAACAGCAAAGTGAAAAGAAATTACATTTTTCTTTGACTACAAAGAAAGTTTGATTGCGATGAAAAGACATATATTTTATTCGTGCACCAACGAATTTGATTTATGTTCGAATTTGTGATTTAGTATATTGAACATCTGTGAACTATTTAAATGTGTTACTCTAGCGAATCTCAAAATAATCTGGTTTTCGGGAATGTTTACTCAAATTTCAATCAACAGTATTATATGTATTAACCTCGTACATGTACACTTACACTACCGCCTAAGGGTGACTGCTTAATTCCCGGTTCATACCTCAATGTTATTAAATACCTATATGTATATGTAAATTAATGTTAAATTGTTAATACAAACTGATGGAACTATCGCTCATTTTGAGGATGTGGCGGTAAATTGAATTTCCTCTCAGATATCCTCTAGTTTTCATATAATTTGTAATGTCTTATGTTGATTTATGGCCGCGTGACGTAAATAACTGTACTGCTGAACAACCAATGCTGTTTGTGTTGATGTGTTTGTTTGTGTTACTAACCAAAGAGCTCACATTGATGATCAATTATTGTGATCAGGTCCGAGATAGACACTGATACTCGGTCGATGCAGCTGTGAAAGCGAGTGAAATCACAACAGAGAGATAATTAATTTCTCGTATAGCAGTCAAGACTCAAGAGTAAAGTATATATTTGTCTAATCACTCTAACCTTTTTAACGGTAATATTACCATTGTTAATTATTATCCTACTGTCGGTTGTAAGATGGTATTATGTCTCGATTTAATTTTTAGGGAAGATTATTGGAACCAATTTTTTCTAGGACGAGTGTTTTCTGTTATAGTCTTTTCATGTAATCATCTGAAGGCATTTTTCTATAGATTGATTACACATGTTCTTAAGATAATGTAGAAAATTAGAAACATGGTAAGCGTGATGGCTATTATCAAGAAAAAATGTAATCACATATAAATTATTATAAATTTTAAATCTACTGTTGATCAATCTGATCAACCTTTTATCAACCACAAACAATAATCGAAGCCTAATATAATCGAAGCCTATTATAATCGAAGCCTGATAATCATCTCGGTAATCTGTAACAATTACAAGGGAAATACGTGATTCTATACTCATGACGTTCCATCTTAATTTGCTCTCAGTTCTGAATAAAAATTCCCACGAGTTATCAAATGCGAATGAATGAGTCGGATATTAATCACATATTGAATAATATTGGTATTAGATTCTGATAAAATATTTCAACATTACATATGTATTGCAAACTGTTACCCTCCTAATAGAGACAATATTATGGTTTACATAAGAATACAAATAGGTTAATATTTGAATAGTGAGCGTAGTATTTTCGTAACTTGAGAGCCATGAGACTAGACTAAGCAAAGTTGGTTATATTTGCATAACTTGTTTCGTTGTAGTCATAACTACGGTACACCATCGTAGTCTACAGAAATCCATCAAAATGTATTTCATACAAAAACCTTCAGAACGTAGGCTAACTTTAAGAAACATATCTTGATAAAGTTATCGTTATATCCTACGATCTCTACGTCGGATCTATAATCCTATATATATGTTTTTATATTTTTTTTATTTCTGTAACTACCTGAGATCTTGAAAATACACCATTGATTTTAATAATAATTCTTTAGAAAGTCAGTTGTACTTTGTATACACCCCACACATATATATTTCACCCCATATAATGATGAAATACTTGTTACTTTTCTTCAACCATCTATGTTCGTTTTTATGAAAGTTTATGCAATGTATTCTAAGCGAAGCAAAGGGTGTACATGGAAATTGTATAATATCTAGGTTGTTCGTGAGGGAAGATAGATGGAAGTATAGGGGATAAGAGAGAAGGAAGTGAGATGGAAATATCAGTGATGATAGGTTAGTGAATGACAGAGAATTCAGAATAATATTACTATAAGTTATACACAAAGGAACTAGTAGCGGTCTCCATTTCCCCGCAAATATCCGAGTTGGTTAACTGTAGTGTATTTCCGTTAAACGTTCTGCACTTCATCAAGTTAAGTTAGTCTACTTGATTTGAGGAGCAATAACAACTGGTGTGTACTTCCAAACTCGACTCTCCATAGCAGAATAATAATCCAGCCAGTTCATTACTTGAATATTGGGTGAAAGAAAGTGTTTTGATGTTACACTATAATTTACTCAAGACTGAAGTACGCAATTTCAATTGGTCACTTTTTATGAATAATTATCAGGATGAGACAGCTATGTTCATCTTGATCTCAGCATCACTCCATGCGCTGTCATAGATTTAGATTTTACATTATAATCGAAGTCATACAATATTAAGGAATGAAGTATTTGGTTCAGAATTCTCCTTAGATACACCATCTGTGCAATATATCAATAAGAATGTTCACCCATTCTCAGACACCATCAAAGAACATAGATATTAATAATAGGGGCGGTTTTTCATTTTCTTCTTATTATTTCAGATCTAAATAGAAATGATGAATAATACCAACAAAAAAATCTCAACATAAACTCTAAACTATATGATATAATCAACTATGCCTACAGGGGATAATAATACATTCTATGGAAAGATATCAGCTTCTTGTAGTTGAAAGGTCAAGTGAAATTTAGTTTGAATTTGTGTATTAAAAAATATTATTCAAATTTCCATCTCGTGAACGGAGAAACTACAAGCTGCAGTTTCACATTAGTAGGCGTAAGAATTGTAGGAATGTAATAAATATACTTGCATGAAATCAACTTGAACATAATATAAATTGAATATACTCGAATCTTAATTATATACTTCTTAATGTATTTTGATAATTTTTTCTATCGATACCACATAATCGTTATATTATCGCTTGAAACCAAATTTCTCGAATCGTTCCAAAAACTCGTATCTTCAATTTACCTTCATCTTATACTTATCTTATTCATACTTATCATCTGTTTCTGAATTCATAAGATTCATGTAAGATGCATGTTATAATTTAATTGAGGATGATATATGTGCTTGAATTGAAGAATTCAAAAGACAGAACCAATCTTGGGACTTTGGGACCCATTGGACAGATGTTTCTACGCATATTATTTGAAAACAAAATGAGATGTTGAGTTATAGTTTTGTATATGAGTAGTAGTACATTTTATTAACTCCTCATTCATTTTATTTAATCAAGTCTCTACAAAATTTCAATATGTTATTGTCAATTTACTCCACCGGTGTAATCAAAAAGTTTATCAAATGTTTGTTAAAAGTAAATTAACTATAAGAAAAACAGAAATTAATCACATTGGTATTATGTACACAGATGCAAGCCTATAAATCTAGACCCCATTCTGTTTTCAGATAACAGGGTAACGGGGGTAAAACATCGTTCCCATGTGTCCCAAAATCCCAAGAATGGTCTTTTTGATCCTCCATACATTCAAGCACCTATATCATTGTTAATTATATTATCACATGCCTGCAGTATCGGTAATGTGTGAGTGTATATGTGTGTGTGTGGGAGGGTGCGCTTAGGGATGTTTGGTTCGAATAGTACACGCTTTGGGACTACATTGAACTATTGCGGATTAATACAACATCTGGCGCCGTTATACCGACAAGCGTCCCGACGCCGTACAACCGACGCTATGGCGCCGATATTTATGCAGAAAGCATTAAGCTACCCAGCTACTTTTTAAACACAACAGTATAATAATAAATTAAACTTGTACAGCTTGAACAAAGTTTTCGTTAAAGTTAAGTTAATAATGTATTATCACCTTGGTGTATTGCCACATTGCTTAATTACTGATATACAATATAGACGTGAACCGGAAGATGCGATGAGGAAGTTTGAAATGATGCCAGAAAATATTTCAAGTGGAGACCGGAGATTATAAAATCCCAGGAAACCAAAATAAAACGGTAAAAAAATCGTTTTCGACTTGATAAAACAAGCACGATAAGTACAACATCCTTGAAGTGATGAAGATATTGTGGTGAAAAATTATTTCAAGTTAATGTTTTTCACCAAACTGGTTAAATTACATTTCACGAAGTTTGAAAGTACTATAGGATGGAAAACCACAAATGTCGCAGCATCGCCACCGAAACTTTGCAACAAATCTGCTCAGTACAGACCGCAAAAGCCTGTGGAATCAAGCAACATGACCCTCACTTACCCTTCTCTCTTCTTACTTTTCAACCCTTCGCTACTTTCAAACACCAACCCCTTAGACCGCTACTTTAGACTGTTGAGCATAGAGGTTGACAGTGAGAAATGTCACCATTCTGATTGATCTGCCTGCGTATTTACACATGAACTGGCCGTCATAGATAGATTCATAAAGTGATATCTGTTACATTTTTTGGTTCAAATATCAGTTACCTAGATTAAAGTGAGATAAAATCTATTCACGATGACATTTAAATTATTTTTCTAATACATTCGCATTCAAATTGTTTCGATGAAATAGCGTTGCGCGATGTAGAGCTATGTAGGTATAACTGGAAGATCAGTATATCGATCGATGTGGTATTTCTGCTCGTTATATTTATAAAAATTTGTATCAAGCGGTCTCTTGAAAAGATGTTTTTAGAAATAAAACCCTACCCTTTATAAGAAGGGGAGCTTACTTTATCTTGATCTAAATGATATACGGAATGTTTTTGGTTTGGTTGAACAAAATGCGAATGAGCGAATTCTCGAAGCATGGAACATTAGATTAACATTTCTGTCGTAAACATATATCTATTATATGACTTCAACATGAAAAAAGTTCAAGTTTGTATTTATTTTTAACCTGAACACATTAAAATATAGTTAGACAAACTTTTTTTGAGTTATTACTAACCGATTAGATAGAACTGTCACGTGCAGAATTATTTCTGACAAATAAGTAGGGCTATAGTATTAAACTGATATAAATGTCGATCTTTCTCTACGAGTGTGGTCGGAAGTCGTCTTTTCTTTCGTGCACGTATTTCTGTATAGAGACGTTGAACGTTCGCTTTCTGAGAGGCGAATCTAAAACTGGGTGCAGATATTCACTAACTTTGAAATAGAAACGTTACTCACGCAAGAGCAACCAGCGAAACATAATATTATCTGTAACGACTGTAACTCGTGTCTTGGGACAAATTCAAACACAATTTCCTGAATTATATTTGTATTTTGAAGGAAACTTGCCAAATAAACATTTGTAATTTTGTAATCCGTGGATAAACACCAATGGAACCTTAGAACACTTAGAGTATTACTGATTGCCAAAAATGTGAGGAAATTCAAAAATCTTGTATAGCTACATACATTTTTTATGAGTGATTTTTTGATAGAATATTGTTATCCGATAATATGATTGAACAGTATACTTGTATTTTCAGCACACTTTGAATTAATTTTTCTGTTATATAAGGAAAGAATATTGACATTGCCTATCAGAACCGTTTGGACACATAGCTACTATCTTATTTCATAAGTCGCCATTTAACATTTGTATGTCATTAATATTGGTCCGAGTTCAATATGAACAGTATACATACAAATATTGGTAAGCTCTTTCCTACATTGCTAGATAACTAAAATATATTCTATCCACTGAGCTTACATTAACCGGCATTACAAGTGTGTATTTTCACAGCGACTATATGCGTGTATATGTGGTATGAGAATGCTTCTGCTTACTGAACGCTAAGCCAAGCTTTGGATATAGAGACTGCTTTGCCATACTCTCGATCCACATCAAGGAGAAAAAAAGACACGGATGGATCAAAATCTATAGCCAATCGAATCATACGCTACTGAATTATTTATTATATTCGTACGACATCGCATTAAAATTGTATGATCAAATCCTTACATTTTAAAAAAAGTTTGCCTTTCGAGTTTATTTTCTATGTATGTGCATAAGCGATGTGTATCACTATTACACTATTGTATCACTATTGTGTATCACGATCACTATTACACCACATTTATGGTGTATATAGACACTAGACAGACATTCCTGAACAAGCTATGTAGAGAAATATCTTGACCATAATAATATGGCGCTTGCGCATTATTCTCTTGATGACGCGGTATCTGTAACCCGTTTGTAGACGATACGACGCACATACAAACTTGCGACGTGCATAGAATAATGTGTATACTTCTTATCTGATATTTGGTTTGAGTTCAGGGTACAACAGGATAGAAAGGTTTTACTCCTACTATGATGAACATGTTACAATTATCATTAGATTATAGATATGAAATAAGCTCAAATTTGACGAATGTTATGGAAATTTCGTATTACAAATAATTCACTTCAAAATGTAGAGAGTTTATAATGGCAAATCGTTGGAAGAACTAAAGTAATAGTCACAGAATATGTTAGACAAATAATGTAAGTTTGCCTTCTAGACATTGAGTAGGCTTGACAAAATAATTATAAGTGCATATGAAAATTAAGAACAAGAAGAATTAAATGTGTGAGTACATTGAACAATAGATGAAAAATCATAATGATGGAAATTATTTAATGGACAAGAAGAGAAAGTTTGCGGTGAGATAAACTCACAAACGTGACAATTTATTAAGCCGTGGTCTTTTACAATATATATATATATATATATATATATATATATATATATATATATATATATATATATATATATATATATATATATATATATATATATATATATATATATATATATACATATATATTTATATATATTTACACCAAAGAAGTTGGTAAATTGACAGTAATCCCCACTGATGTATTTCTTCAACTGGCCCTTATTTATGGCCAATGGAAGCAGTGTCTTCTGTTTTTTGCCTTCGAATCTTCGAGTAGAAAAAAGATTTTTCATTCGTCGATCAGCCAATATTTGTGATGATGTGTGTGCGAGTGGTATAGGTGTGAGTTTCACGTCGGTTCATTCATGGATGTGACGTTTTGACAGCACATAATTCAGCTTGATTCTAGACTTGATTCTATCGACGGTGGTGCCACCCTAGAAACTGGTTCTGACGGTTGCTATTTGATACTGACAAAAGAAATCTCGTGTCGAAGAGAGGGATGATCCGATATAGACCGCACCACAGTTTCTTCCAACCCACTCGAGCGATGAAAATGAAACTCACTGCCCCGAGTTGTCACAATGGACTCGTGGAGCATTGATAAATCTTGTGGTATTCAATAATCCATCTTCTTATCTATGATTGTGGGAATCCTTGGTATAGGACTATAGACCATCGATCGCGTGAAGGAAAACAAGACAGTGTATTGGTTATGTGTCTTTGGATATAAACCCTCTTCCCATCGGAGAAGGCGAATTGAGCAACGGAAGTGGTACGGAGAAACATTAGAACCTTTTTCACGTTTTTCGCAACAGTTGTGTTTTTGTCGTTTTCTCCCCCTAACTTATAAGAATCGATAGTCGAAACTTCTGATTCACTTGCGAAGAAAACAGGAGAGAAAAGTTATAACATTCTAATAACATATATCATTGTCAAAATGATGCAATCAATATGTGTGAGAATTTTCACAGAGCTAGATTTCCAATTTTTTTTTTTTGTGATTACATATCACAAAGAACTACGTTACACCACCAATCATACATAAAAATTCGAAGGGTTTTTGAAAATGATGTGAAGTAGTAGAATTATGGAACAGAAATAAAGTAATGAAATTGCTTTCCGCATCCATTTATTCTTTACGCATTCAATCATGTATCACTAATTTTCTGTGTAGATGAAGAGAACATAATTAGGTATAGCATACGACTCTTCTGCTCAATCTGTTTTATTCATACATATAAGTCGAATTAAATGTCACTTGCAATAGTCTGCCATATATGCACCGCCGGAATGATTTACACCAAGTAGGCCTATAGGAGGATTTTATATGCATCAAGTATAACTATCAGTCCAAATATGCAAATATGTTAATACTAGTGAGATTATCCAATATAAATACAAACAATTCTCAAATACATTACTTAATGTATATTACCTCTGGCAGCGTGACAATACAGTACTTTATATGTCCAACCGCTGGTTATATCATGAATCACGTTAGTACAGCTGTGTTGCATTGCTGTCAGTACTAGTTTATTTCATAATATTCTAGCAAGAAGACTCCTTGCTACTATGTGGTTGAGATTGATTGACCATTTTATCTTCCATGACATAGGTGATGGTAAAAATTATAATAGTTGCTTTATATACGACTTTCTAGAGCGAAACCTCTGCGCATGCACCAATTATAAACTCTTCTGATTGGTCAACCTACTTGTTTGTCACGTACCGTTCCCCATGTCAAGCCATGAAATATTATATCAAAAGATAAAAATGCTTGAACGTCAAAAATATGTTAAATTGTGTCGACGTCCAAACAGAATGGCAACGAAAAAACTAGCGACGGATCTTGAATTCATTGTCAAGTGTTTATTTTGTGTCGTTCGAAGAGTTTTTATTTCAAAACAAAAACTGTTTGCCCGTCATTTTCTAACTTCGTTGATTTATGAGTGTCATATTTTAATAATATAATAATAATACTCGCCTATATGTAAGATATCCTTTTCGTCCCATTTTTTGACAATATAGGTATATCAATCAAGAGAGAATGCCGTATTATTGCGACAATACAGGTTTCAATACCGGTTTCAAATTGGGCAGTGCGGTTTTTCGGAACAAGCACTTTAAAATCTTTCTGGAGTGGCGTGACCATCTTTAGAACAACTTCTTTCTTTCTCGTGACGTTTCACTGGCCTTTCCACTACAGCCTTCTACTGAACGACACTTCCTGCCCTTAAGTGGCGTTGAGAAAAGCCTATTCACGGATAGAGAAGGCGGAGGTATAGAAATCGTAGCCAAGTGGACAGCGAACATTAAAATGATTGATTGCGCAATGAGAAAGAACTGAGTGAAAAGGTACTGAGCTGGATAATACTTTGATACAAAGTGACCACATGTTAAGTGATATAGCACATGGAAATCTATGGCTTTGTATTCTATCACTGCTGGTAAAATGACAGTATAAGATAAACGATGATTATAATGAAAAGTGAATTTCTAATTGATTTTATATCAAACTGGAGTTTTCAAATATAGATGTGATTTTCATTACAAATATTTAATCATCATTGAGGGAACAATGACTGTAAAAAAGTAATCGAACCAGGATACACTGGAGAAGTATTTATATTTTATATGTGAACGCGCTTTTACCATTTCCCATGATATTAAATCCGAGTAATAAAGAGTACAATTGCTGTTTGTCATAAATTTAAAACGTTTGGTCGACTGCAGAATATATAATAATTTGAGCTCTCATGGAAGAAATGAAAGTATTTCGGAATCCAGCATGCTGTAATATTGCGTCCATGATCATATATTTGAACGTAATGAAAATAACAGCTGTTTGAGATGATTCAAAAGCCAAATATAATGCTTGTGCATAATGTATTTGGATGAGCGAAGCGAAGGCTCAATCTGTACGTTACATTATTAAAACTGAAAACAACATTTTTGATTTTGGTTTGTTGTTCGCTATACATAGGTGAAACAAAAGCAACTTGGCACACATGTGTCATCATCTAACTCGATACTATATTGTTTTGAAGCACAATAGGTTCGATCACTTATTGACAAAAAACACAATACACCATGATACCATGAGAATAACCCAGAGGAGAAAATTTTGAAAAATCTTCTTCGAATCAATTTAAACATAAGAATGGTAGGCTCACACTTTATAACAAAGTTTTACATACATCGGATCAACCGTTATAAAAAAAATAATTATGATGTGGTTTTTTTCAGATCAATTGATCAACAGGTTTCACGAATTTTAGTTAGGTGTTACTCGCTAACTATTACTTGAGATACGAAAATAAAATGCGTAATCAAGGGTGATGGCGAGTTAATCCGCTAACTATTGCTTACAGTCAGTTGGTAAAACCGTACTTTGGAAGATTAAAAGGTGAAACCAATTAAAACGTTGAACGATTAAAAAAATAAGCAATAAGTAAAACCGGGCAGGCAATGGTATTCAAATCAAGGTGCCTGTAGGTTTCCATCACATCCCACATAAATTGGTCTATATCGCTCATCCTCAAACGCATATACTGCGTTTTCTTAGCTAGCAACAATGCTGACCAATGTTTGTATTCTTACCGGGCATGAAACGAAGGACATGGCAATAATTCTTAAGTAATTTTCTTGTCACTTTCATTAAACGCGTAATTTCTTTTTCTTATTCAGCTTTCGCTCTCTTCTTTATTTAGATAATGAAAGCCTTAATTGAGTGTAATTTAAATTGTCTTGACTGGAGGATAAAGTAAACGTTTTGGCAATTTGAGGTGATTGCTTATTGATCTTCGAGTTGAAGATAGAATTATAGCCAACACTTTCCCCTTTTCTTAACTTGGTGTGTGCATTAACTTTTTTTATCACTAAACTACACTGCTCTCCGTTTTTCAGATTTATTTCGGAATAAATTCCTTCTTGGCTACATCCTACGATACTAAACTAGACCATTCTATTTTTTGAAGACAGGGTCCTTATATACATCTAATACGCTTAGATGTCTAGATCTTCGCTCAATGTTTCTTTTTCTTCAGACTGATGAATAGGTTATCGTAAAATGAGACAAGAGTATTAAATATGATGAAAGTGGTACTTGTATGATCGGATAAAATAAAATAAAATTCGACCAATATATAGATTGAGGTGATTCAAAATATTACGAACGAAACAATTCAATTTTTGCCTGTCATTATTGAACAATTTTGAATCAATTGAAACTGGTATTTTCTACAAAAGAAATTACTATTTAGGGATACAAAAATAAGCATTATGATGACAAGAACTCAATTTAGTGCCCACGTGTGATGTAATCAACTCCAATCTAGTGGCATGGTTGACCATACAGTATAGTTAGCACAGCTAGCAGTATTTCAGTTTTCTCTGTTGTGGAACCGGAAGAACATATTATATGACGAGGTGTGGATAGAAGAACGTCATCATATTGATTTTCGATAAAACAATAAAGAAATTATGCAAACAAGCTCATATATGTATTTCACTCAAATGTAATTACCCTCAAGATTTTGAATTTGGCTTCATATATAATGTACCGTACTCCACTTTAATTTATGAATTTATGATTGGTTTAATAATCTATCCTGTCATTCCACGTACGTACGTATGATATGATATGTGTTCTCTCAATGGGCGTATCCTGGATATGTCCAGAACACCGCACCAGTATATTATTGTATAAACCTAATGCCAGACCATTTACTAAATAAGGCAAGCGAGCGAGCGAGCGAGCGAAGGGCTCCAGTTCCCGTATCGGCTCCGAAACATTCAATGCTCAGTCAACCTGAATGTAGCGTTAACGCAACACACAACGCTTGCAATTGTTTATTGCATGCGTCATTTGCAGTAACACTTTTCATTGTTGGGAGCTCATTCTCGAAATAATTGTCACATTATTAACGAAACAAAAAGTTATATTAGGATGAGTTGAATGAAGGGTATTAATTAAAGTGAAAATGTGTTATCACTTTTGTATGCGAAAACCATACTAAAACATTTATTGTGCATTTTAAACATGTTAGATATATTAGTGTGTCATTTCAATATATTCATTTGACAATAAGTGATGAATTACTCCGATTTGTTTTAGAAACGTATTGTTATCAATACTATAACTTACTTCTAGCAACTGTTAATAAGACATTTAGATTGAAATATGTATATTATTACAGTTTTAACCTAAATTGTAGACTTGACATGAAATATAGGCCAAACTTTATAATGTAAGATTTTTTTATGGCTGTCGTAGGTATAGGAAAACAGTCAAGCCTACATGAAAGAAGAGTAATTATGAGCCTAGAGTATTGAAAATATCAATTGGTGCCACCAATAAATCGCTATTATAATGATATCATCATTGATTATAATCAGATTTCATTTGCCAAATTTCATTTACATTACCAGCACATGCAGCGCAGTGGTTTCATCCTTAATCCTTCATCCCATAATCTCATTAATCATCCATCTGACGCCAATAGATCTTCACTATCATTACAGTGCGTCGTTAAACCCTATATATATATATATATATATATATATATATATATATATATATATATATATATTCTGAAAATCATTCATTCACATTTACCATTGATCATCATCACTATATTAAAATCAGTGATGTGATTTTACCAACAGCGAAATATTCAACTAATGCTCGTCTAAATCGCTCAACAATATTCCGAAAAGAGAATACCAACACACTTTCATTTCAACAATACCTTTGTTTTTATCTCTTTGACGCGTAAATAACACGTCAGTCATGTCAAAGTTCCTGTCACAGATAAGCCACACGACTAATTATATCGTTATTGATGGGAGTTTTTTTTTTCATTTTCTTTCTTCACGATTTATGACTTTTTTTATGATTTTCACACGTCAAACCATAATATTTATACATCACGTTTTCAGCCAGTGAGTTTGCTACCCTATAACTCGTAGTTTTACTAGCCACACGTATGTTTTATATTTAGTTTATTCGCAATGAAGGATGAGCTTGCGGATATTTTTCATTATGTATTTTATATGATTCTGTAACTAAAAATAAGGTTGCTCCATGAAATGCATTTGATATTCAGGATACCTATATTTTAAAACCTCCGTGAATAAATGTTCCTCAAGATTGTAAAATAACTCAGAATACATTAGTTTGCAGTGACAATATTATATGAAAAATATCCGATTAATAAAGGATAAAAGTTGTGAAAAATTTGAAACAACGAAACGAACTCAATTATTGTTTATATTTTATACTAATGTTATGGAGTTTATTGGATGCGCGAAGCGAAGAGGTGTATATATGAATACAGCTGTCATTACGTTTCATATAGAAGTCTAATATTACATCTAATATCAAACTGCATCAGATATTTCATCATTAGAATAGTCTACGAAATGAACCAATCAAATGGGAAGCTAGATTTTAACTTGAATGCCGTCAAAACATCAAGTTGATGTAACTTTTTGAAAAACTTCAATTTCATTCTCAATAGCTCATCCATCAACGCGGAAACACATAACGCGTTTTCCTAGTTATGTACTCACTACTCTTTATACCATCCGACGTGTCATCATGCGAGGTATAACAAGGTCGTATTCCAATTTAATTAGAACGGAAAAAGAACGGATTAGAAAAAGGTCTAAACGATGTTTTTATTCCGGATATGACATTACCCATTTAAATAACACGGAGCGTTTAATCCAACGTTGGTCTGTCAAGTTACCTTCTGACTTCACCAAAGTGTTTAGTGTCAAACTATTGATTCTTGAACCAATAACCATGGCAGCCACAAGAAAGTTTCTGTCATGCTGCATAACTACTCAGCAAGCATGCTCATTTCACTGTTGCTGCAACGGGTCTCAAACAGCTTGACGAAACAAGCTTTTTGTCTAAGCATGGAGAGAACATCTTGAATAAACAATAAGTGCTCCTCAAACTTCATCAACTATTCGTTTGAAAGTTATATGAAGTATGCAACATTGTTCACAATTAATTTGTCACTAACGTGACATATTTTGTCACTTCAAACAACAAAATATTCTAAGAAATGATACTGTGAATATTTTCTTGGATTTATTATTATGTATCATATCTTTGTTTTCCATATCTTGTTTATATTTGATTGGAAGCTTATGGCTGAGTTTTCCCGTTGCTTTGATAGACACAAAAAAAATGTTCCATCTCAGACACACTTTGAGCGAGCTTTACAGTGAAGTGATTGAATTTACTAGAAAATATAGAAAATGAAATTTAATATCATTCAATGTGGAACATTTTGTTATGAGAAATAATTCAGGGAATAATAACGTGATTTATAATTTCGATACACGTAGCAATGTTGTCCATCTTCTCCCGATTTTCAATATCCCTTATCATTCAATATTACTCACCCACAAAGCTCTACAGAATTTAGCATTCACCCCAGTTTAGGAAATTTACCAGCCTCTCTATTTTCATTTTTACGTTTTTTCAAACCTCTTTACATTATGCATTTTATTCGTCTATTCTTGAAGAATCTTGTTGAAATTTGGTCGCTACAGCCACGTTTCCCCCAAAGTTTCACTCTTCACGTGTCACAGGGGATGATGTGAGAACAAAAGGGGTGTTTTCAACCCCTTCGTGGCTGAATCAACGTGCATTCAGTAGTAGAACCATCGACCGACCTACCCTTCCAATACCAACTGATTGGCAGAACTCACACTCGTGAGTCTTTTTATTTCTCCGAAGAAGGAAAAGAAAAGAAACAGAAACTATATAATAGTGTGTCTATGACGTACTACATGCAACACACATATAACGTGATTTCGATGAAATCTTCTGGGTATTGATAACGCCATGTGACTCTATCTCAACCAATCAGAAGTGACGAATATCATGGTAAATTCTAGACACTTTTTCAGTTGTTGAGAATAAAAGTTGTATTTTATACATTACGTATATCAACTGCATCTGTATTGGAGGTTGCTCTGGTTTTAGTTGTGTGCGATAAGTTTCGTGAACTAGTTTCAATCACACTCGACCTACCTATGGGATAGTCTGACGGGGTCAGTCGGAAATAAGTATTTAGAATGGAGCTGCCTTTGAATAATGTCCCTATGGAAATAGTTAGAAAAAGCGGGGATAGTTGTTCCATTTTTGATAACACCATGCAGAGAATTGATTTAAAACTACTTTTTCAACGTGTTTTTTATTGTTTTATTTATAGCGAGTCATTTTCTCTTTGAATTCATCGATGTCAATGGTATGGTAACCCCGTAAGCATATGTATATGTATATATATATATATATATATATATATATATATATATATATATATATATATATATATATATATATATATATATATATATGAGGATGAGGAAAAAAGATTCTCTCTTGAGTACGGAGTCTTTATCATCCTAGTTTTCGTTATATCCGTGTATGGTTTTGGTGATTATTTCTCCCCCAGATTTGCGGGCTACGGCTCCTGCACAAGTGACTAATGTTACGAGTAGAATAGCTCCCAGTAGTAAGCATAATAGTTCCAACACGGCTGTTCTAGACAAGTTTCTCTAAGTTTCTTGTTTTCTCTACCGTTTGCTCTTCTATTCACATTCTAGCCTCCTCGCCTAGAACTGGCTTTGACGTCTTGTCTCTCTCCTCTCTGCGTCGTCATGTTTAACCTTCCCTGGGAACATATTGTTTTGGTGTCCAATTTGGCATTGCTATACTTTAACCGTATGGTGTTTTCCTGGAATGCTTTCTTGCATTTCAATATATTTTATTAAAGAAAATGTGTAGAAGAATCACTGAGACAAAAACATATTTCTTGTCGCCTCCAATAATATATTATTTTGTGTCAAAAGCTTCTACAAATCAAATCAAATACAAAAAATATTTCACTTTTTATTTCACTCAATTCTTCTGACATCAGTCAAAATGTCGTCGTCTTTTCATTTGTCTTAATATATAAGTAATAAAGAATGCTTCACATGACCTTGTAACATTTTATCACATGAACATTAAAGGGGTGCTAACACTACTATTATGGAACGACTCTTCTTCGAGTTTAAGAGTGATATATAAGTACGGTACATTTTCAGTAACGTGTTTCACAACACACAATTCATTTCTCTTTTGCAGATGATAATACATTGCGGACAGTGTATTAATTCACAAGATAGTTGCTGTAAATTATGATAGCTACAATTAAGTATGATTTGATTACTTATATTAATAGTCTGTGCCTACATATAAACGTCTGATACAAATCCGTAGAAGATGAACATTTTTTAAAACGTTATATCTCATAACTTAGATTCACTCGAATTATATGATCAATGGTAGGGTCTACACAAGAGAATATAAATAATCAACTCCAATTATAAGATGATATAAATTTTCTATATACATGGTTATAATTTTGTTTTATGAAGGTAGAATGAGACCGTACCTATGACTGTTTTGGTGATAAAGTATACCTAATGTATGTATCTGGAGTCGCATTGCAATTCCTTCAAGTCCCATAGCAATTACTGCAGCCGCTTTAAGAATAATAGTGTGCGCCATTCTCGTTAAAGGCTTAAGTAATTGCTGTTTTGTAGAGAACATTGTTTTACAAAACAAACTTGAGATTTAAAAGTATTCTGCTATAGAATTATACATTTGAGAATGTAGTATCATATAATATACAGTGACATAAATCTATTTAATTGAGTACCAGGACTGTTTTCTTCCTATATGTAAAGCAACTATAAATAAATATTATAATGAATTCCACATGGATAAATCTCAGTTAGGATAAGTTTTTGAGTAAGCATTAGGAAAGTACTAAATATAATGTGTTGTTTGTACGTCAGCAAGTCACCGAGAAACATCGCTGAGATTTCTGACTGGTGATTTATTGGAAAGTAATCACGTTTCAAAAGAGAAATGGTATCAAAACTTTGTTGAAAGGTTCCCCTCTCCTCTGGGTCATAACTAGAATATGTGACCTGAGTGCATAAGAAGGTATCCCCATGTATATTCTAGAGATTTGACATAGAATTATGATTTCGTAGGAGCTCTAGAAGTCGAATAGTAGGAGGTGCATGAATGATTTTTTACTTGGATAAAAAGTATTTTCTTTTGTCATACTCTTTGAGTGTTTTCAAAGTGAAACTTTCTAGAGATTTTGAGACTTGAATTCAGATGTCTAAACATTATTCATTGTGCTAGTCTACAAACTATAGGCTAGGCGTGTATCACAAACACTTTGATTATACCATTAATGTTTCGAAATGATAGGTATTAATTAAACATATAGGCACTAGATGTTTGCTAACTATTATGTATTCACCCCAGTGTTTCGACATTAAACATCAAGGTGTTTGTGGGATAAAATACGTTTCAATTTCAAATTGCATGGTTATTTCTCCATTTTCGAATTATAAAATATGGAAATATTGAAAATATTCCAATAAAAAACATATCATTTTTGATTTTTCATCTGATTCTCATTATCAATACTTTCTCTCTCTCTCTCTCTCTCTTATATATATATATATATATATATATATATATATATATATATATATATATATATATATGTTATCTCGTAAGCTTAAACGACTCATAATGTGATAAAAATGAATACTTATGGATAATTCAAGTCGTTTTTCAATAAGAAACACCCAATAGAATATATATACTAAGTATATTTTGATATAATATTGGAAGGCTGACGTTTCAACCGGTCTATGCCGGCCTTTCTCAAAGCTATTAATATTCTATTGGGTGTTTCATATTAAAAAACGACTTGAATTATCCATAAGTATTCATTTTCATGATATATATATATATATATATATATATATATAACATGCCTGAAACTAAGTACACATATATATTGTGATAGCTGATAACATACAGTATGATTGTTAATTTGATATTCAAAATACAAAATACGAAATACCGTGAGGCATAAAATATACGAGGTGCCGGGTTGATTTAGAAAATCGTATGGTGGAGGCTCCGGGTTTTCTCTAGTTATTACGTACGACACATCATTTTTCTTATTCCGCTGAAAGCACTGCTTTTAATGAATGACTGTTGATTTATCATACGCATGTAAACTGCTGGTGAATGTGCAATATTATATGTTATAAAGCTTCAATTGTTTCTGGAAACAATGCACACGAGACTTATGAAACAATTTCTCGCTGTTGAAGGGGACAGATATACATATAAAAACACCTCCTAAACTAAATTTGAATAATTAAATATACATTTTGATGATAGATGTTATATATATTAAGAACTAGCGTTTGAATGATATGAAACAATGGAATTTCGGAGTGAAATTCATACAATATTTTCCTCGATGTATTACGTATTGCTCTTCGTGTATGAATTCCATTCCGAAGATAATTAGAATAAACATGGATAACAATCAGCGAAACACTCATATCATACTGGATTTCGATCAGTGGTTCAATTATCGTATTATTATGAATAATGATTTCATAAATACAATTTACAAATGTAGAGTTTCAACATACTTCATCAAGATTCACATTATTACATTGTTACCGTAATCAATGAACGAATTTGATTACATATTTGAAAGATCGTAAGAACTACATTATTTTTGCAAAGCTGATAATCACTTCCAGTACCTACTGTATTTAAAATTGGTATTTATTTTGTGATTTTCACAAATATCAATGTACATTATATTATTAGGTATACCGTAATGTTTGCGATATGTTATTCAAAGTGAATTAATAATGACATCCACAAACTGAAACTCTGTATTCTTAACTATAATGTAATATCAATTGATCTATTTTGTTTCAGATGGATCGACACTTGCGGTTTTTGTAGACAACGCTGTTTGTTACGTTAAAAGTGAGTACACTGGACTAAGAATGAAAGTTCTGATACAATTTCATCCGTTTCAGTCCCTTTACGACTACGTTCAATTTGGTTTACAGAGTTTTTTTTTTTTGAGAATATGACAATGAATATGATGATTTTTGATGACACTTTCTACTGATACCATTTGTTATTCATGAACTTTGAATATCTGTATTGATTGATATGATATTATCACAGTTTTACTATAAAATTATCCATAATTTCACCTGCAAGACTGCTTATGACTTTTTTTGGCACATATTCAATATCTGTTACATTTTTCTCACCAAAAACATACGCAGGTACAAACTCCAGAGCCTATATAATACATTTGACTCACTTATCGTTTGATCTGAGCAAAAAGGCCTTGTGTAGGGTTAAAGTGCTGGAAAGCTCAAATCCCGGGGGTAACATCTTCAAAAGGGTATGCAAAGTTTAACATAGGATGATCCATATCCGTACATGTAGGCACAAGTTGAATATTTTCAAATCACTGCTCAAAGACTTGTATAGTTTGGAAATGATTTCATAATTCCAGTATATACGTTCCTAGTTAATTTGCGGTCACAGAAATAGGTACGATGTGAACGAATTTGGAAATCATACTGAATGAGAACCATGATTCATATGAGTAATTGGATGAAAAAAGCGAGAAATTTCATTTTTCGTATCGAAAAAAATCGCCAACTATGTTTTTTATTATTATTATTCTTACTCAGCATGCAGGTCAGTCAATGTGACCGATTGACTTGAAACAGCTTCTGGAGATTGGTGTTTGACGTGAATTGAGATTGATTCCGGGAAAAATTGTATCAACGTTTGTTTTCAGGAGAAAATCGGATTTTCTAAAATACTCATGGAAATAACGTTGGGTAGAATTTGTCAATTTTTGAACTTCATCTGATTGAAATGTCATTTGAGTATAATGTTCATATTTTGTTACTAACCATTGTTATCAAGTTTGAAGAACTTTTGATTTGTTGCATTTAATAAAATGAATTAAATATCAGGGGAAAATATCAAATACTGAGAACTGATTGAACCGAATGGAAATAAATTCCAGAGATTATTATAATATCATCCTGATGCGTGATACTACTGAGATTATAGAAATTTTGATTGGTCGTTTTCAATAAAATGAATTATTTATTGGAAAATATTAAAACATCAGGTTTAAAATTACTGAATAAAATCAACATTTCAGATAGAATGGAGAAGGCTATGAGTTATAAGATTTATATAAATGAATGGATGAAAAAAATAATCAATGCATGGAAGAATGAATTTATAAGTGATTGAATGAATGAATGCACGAACGAATTGATTAATCAATTGATGAAATGTTTAATTAATTAATCAATGGACGAATGAATGTGGAAAGCTTGATTTCAAAATCAATGCGTGTGTATAACTTTTGAGTATTCCATAAAATTCCATAAATATATATGACAGCAATGTGGAAACAGATTATATGTTATGATACAATATAATGAAAACCCAATATGTTTCCTCGTTTAATATGAAATACTCTTGAGTTGTTCATTTCCTCACCATCAACTAGATAAATCGATCATCAAATAATTCTCACATATTCATTATATGATGCGTACCACATGCTGTCAGCCAAGGTAGCGGACAGCAAGGTCGAGACAGTCGATTAGGTCCGATAAATTATCTTACAGAAGGTATGTGGCCTCCTCTTTTTCTTACGTATATTTTTGAAACCCATAAATATGAATTTGTATGAAGTGTGATAGAGTTAAAGGTGGTGTGGGGTTTATCTATATGAACCACAATTTTCCAACGGTATTAGAAGTGAAGTGGCCACCTTTCAGTCTAGGTTATTCGACAAGCAATTTGTTTCAACTTCCAAGTTTATTGGAGCGACCAAACACCGTATTATCGAACAAGAAACCTAATTTAATTAAAGCTATAAAATATTGTTCACCTAGACAATTTAATGTCCACAGAATAGGGGTCATTGAATTTATTACCTCTACACTGAATAATCGATATTAGTATCAGCATGGACTTTTCACCGATGGATAGCTAATTATTTGGGTATTCAATTCTAATTTTATATAGAACATTCGTAAAAAAATCAACTCATTTGATTCATTAGAATAATTTCAGTATTTCAGATTCGATTTTGAAAGATTGAGTTATATTTCTAATCAAAAGACTTGCCCTGAAAAATCTTCAACGCTCAAATGTTACACTATGGAGCTACAATATTATGATGTATTTCGTGTATACAAATATGTGTGAGGAAATATGTGTGAGTGAAATATGTGTAACAAAAATCACAATTGCTAATTGAATCATCGGATAATAATTTTACTTCATATACGGCATTTAGTTGGGGTTTATATTTATTTTTTCTTTCCACTCATGACTGAATTGTATACTAATATGTAATTGATATTCGAGATTTATCTTTCTAGTAGTATAGTATTAGTGGTAGCGATAGTAGTGTGTATTCCTTTAACCCTCTTTCGAGGAAATTGGTACACAAATTGCATGATTATTTTACAATGTAGTTTATAAATATCATCAGATGCTTGCGTATGGCAGTAAGCCATCATTTATGTATTAACAATGAATTAGTGGTTCATAGTATATTAAACAAGTAATACAACAAATACGTGTAAATACGTGCATATTCTCAGTGCATACCTTCAATGTGATTATTTCTCTCTACGCAACTTATCTTAATTGTATCTGCTTATTAATGCCACTTACAGGTTATGATTACCTCGTATATCTCAAGCGCGTATTACCATTTAAATTCAAGTCATTAATGTGATAGATGGTAAAAGTCCATTTGTTATGCAGCCACGATCAATCTACCCTCCACTTGCTCTCATTAGACAAAAACTCTTTTGTTCACTGGATATTAGTTTTTTATTGCTGAAGACATTATCTAAACGACTTCATTGAAAACTCGACATAGAGGATAACGTTGCCTGGGTATGATGTGAAACGGGAATAATTTCGAATAAAAATACATCATTTCGCTGAACTATGCTTCAAGTAGTGGTACTGTAATATACCAACTAAACGGTTTTCTTATGCCAGTCTCTCATTGTAAGTAATCGTTTAATGATTAGGAAAGTTCAGTTTTTGATAATACCGCAATGCACGACTGAAAAAGTGTGTATCGTTGAGAATTGTAATCGTCAAATATATTTGTTGAGAAAATGGGTTGAGAAATTCAAACTTTTATTGGATATATCGAAATATCTTCATATATGTTCAATATATTCAAATAAAATGATATCCAAACAATCATTATCAATGGAAACAATCATTGATACATATATAACGTAGAGAGATGATCAAGAATAATTCAGTAATAGTAATGTGCTCATGTGAACAGTATTTATTATTCGATAAATTCAGAGGTTTTCAGAATAAAAACAATTTCAAATTTCAAAAGTCACTCAGGATTATTACAGGTAGCCAGTAATACAGTAATAACCAATTTTCGAAGATGTTGTCAGTACACTATTTCTTTTATTCACTCGACACTGTCGTTGAATGATATTACAACTGTGCACAATTTTTCATGTGGGAATATATCCTCTCTTAATATCCAAATATCCTCTCAAAATATCGTACTAAATTAATTGTATAGAGAAACCGAAGGAATTCAAGCTATCACTGATAGAAAGTGGAA
This sequence comes from Brachyptera putata, assembly GCA_907164805.1. Lineage (NCBI taxonomy): Eukaryota > Metazoa > Arthropoda > Insecta > Plecoptera > Taeniopterygidae > Brachyptera > Brachyptera putata. The sequence goes on from OU015462.1 coordinate 29,350,264, forward strand.
TATAAAAAAAAATAAACTGTGAACCCCTAAAAAGTGAAAAGTTCGTAATTTTGGAACACTACAAATGCTCAAGTGCTATCTTAACTGCTATCCTAACTTAGCTATCTTAGCAAATGCTAACTTAACTCTCATCAGTCTCTAATTTAGAGGTTGTACGAAATTTTATTTCACAATTTTAACAATTTAAAGTTGCGAGTTTCGAAGTGCGATCAATGCTAGGCGCATCTCCTCCTCCCACACCACCAAACCCCTTCTCAACCATGGTCGTTTGGCTTATAGGCGCCAAATCACAAGCTGAAAACAGGAAAATAAAAGAAGGTTTGCAGTTATTTGATTTTGATTTCTCAGCACTCGACACAAGAAACCAATATCCACGGTCGCAGATGGAAGAATCTGGTATCGAACCGCATTTTACAGTCCAGTTATCTCGCTTGTAATATTTTTCGATTATTAAACCCCGTTTCTTCGTGATTCTATATAGCTTTTATTAATCAAATGAAATCATAGCTTCAGTTTGTTTCATCTATTTACTAGAAAAGTTTATAAAATAACAACAATCAACTTTGCAAAGACGTTACTGCATGGATTTCTTAGCATAACCACATTGGCATTGTGTTTTTAAGATTGATAGTTTCAAATATATCTTCTTGTAGTGATCAGTAAGTACAGACGTCCTTGAAGTAAGTATAGTCAAGTTTTAGTAAGTTCTATTTAGTTTCTAGTAGTAAGCTCAGCCCATAGCAGTACAATATGAATTTGAAACAATCGTGGTAAGCGTTAATAAGTACAATTGTAATATTGTAAATATATTAACAATAATTTTACATGCACAGTACGTCGTGGAACGATTTTTAAATTCGTTATCAAATTGAACAAATCAATACAAATCATTATTTGTGATACAGACTAATAACCGCTTTAAATGTCTGCAGGGTGTATTTTGACAGATCAAAAATGATAAGTGTGAAAAAAATTGATAGAGCCCGTCTGTTAGTCTGACTTACCCTTATAATTTATGAGTTTATGTGATCAATTATATCACCACAAGCTAACCCCGCAAACAGTCTAGCAGGTGATGGGATGGTAGAGGGAACAAAAATAACCATCGCGCAATAAAAGTGCTCCATAAAATAATGTAATGATCTGTTAGGGTGAAATTTGAATATCAGTAAGCTGATGAGAATAATTATTTCCTGGTGTGATTCCTACTTCTCTGTTTATCTTATTCTCTTATCACTGTATTTGACTTTCCTCTTATATTTTTTAATTTGTTCAAAGTTTACGCTATAATATCATGAAGGTAAATTTCGATAAAATCTTCAAAAGAACATACCCCATAGGTCTACTCGAACTAATAATTAATTGAGTAATTTGTACTTTCACTGTTTACACTATTTTAGACTCTCCTATCCGAGTCACTTTTCAAATAGCATGGCTCAGCCGACATGAAGCTATTGACGTAGTAAATGAATGAACTGGAATGATACCCGTGATGGAACTCGAGTTGAATGAGAATGGACTAATAGCGCGTACGCTGAATGGCTATTACTTCGATGCTGGAGTCATTGTTTCGCTGTGTCGACCAGTAAACTCTCTATGTGCTCCAGTTATCTCATGGTTATCCAGGACAAAAGCTTGGATAACTAGGATCTCGTTAAGATAAGAACTCAGTTGGTTGAACAGATTTGATGATGGAGGATTTAATTAAGAGTCGACTGATAAACCGTGAAGAACATAACATATATCTGTTTCATAACTCGGATTTACATTTATGTACTGGATAAACGTCATCATCATTCACTTTATGTTGGTGATTCGTGAAAATACAAGGTTTTAATTTTTACTCGATATGGTCACTTTTTATATTGATTAAGACTTTCAATGAATGAATATCAATTCCAAAATGGGTAAAAAAATTAATGGATCAGTTATTCCCGCTGGCATTTCGGTTAATCTGCTGAATATATTCCGAATGTTCGGAATGTTGCTCCTTCAGAATGATACATTATTTTGTTAATTTCAACATCAGAGTTGACTACTGACGGTATGTTATAAAGTGAGAGTAATATGAGTACATATCACATTCAATCCATTTCCCATATTCCTGAAGATTATAATCCGTAATACCAATTCCGTCATATTTGAGATATTATATTTAGCAATTTGCGGACCGTATTCGTCCATTCGTTCCCGTTCTTCGTGTATCATTCTTTTGTTATACTTGTATTTACTTTTCTCTGTATTGCTCCATTCCAAAAATTTTGAATTTTGAAATGAAGGGCATTTCACTCATGCACTTGTGAGTAGATTGTCTGAATCAAGAAAAATTCCAATTAGCTAGTTTTATAAAACAGTCATTTAAAATTGAAGGCCTTTGAATTTGACAATCTGATTGTGTGGTGAGTCTTGTAGGTCTTATCAAACAATTTGATTTCTTCCAGAACAACTTTCATTTTCGTTCATGATATCGATGAGGAATATGTTTTATTCATTTATGTATATTGGGTTTTAGCGACCCACTGTGATTTCATTTTGTTCATTCATTTTTCAAGTCAATCTGTATATTATATGAATAGTTCACGATGAATGATATGATAATGGCGCGGATGAATGATTAAATGCATGAAGATGCCGAGGGTATGTCTTAAGTAATGGGAATCATAGAGGGGAGGAAGTGGTCGTGGCATGTATTGTAGGAACCAACCGGGCTTGAACCTTGACCACAGAGGGAAACCATGAAAAACTCCTGTATGGAACGAACCGAAGTCCGATGTGCCACCCACCTCCCAAATCACAAGAAGCGAGCGCGTTAGCAGCTGAGATACTTGTGCCGGTAATAAGAAATGACTCGGTTACCAAAAATTGATTCCCGGTTATTCAATTTATGGGACCCGCTCTGCGATTTTGTTTAATTGTAGGTTACCAAATTTAGGTAAACCGATTTTATTCTATATTTCTCAATATATCTTCTATATGATTCCACTGATCAACGGTACGTCACTGATATGCAATAATCTCTACAATTTGATCAGAGCTATTCGAAAATCGAAGCCATGAGAATGCCTCTGGGATACTCTATTGTCATTATAGCAGCCATTTCTAATTTCATTTTTATTGTCATATTATTTTCTTTTATACTGCAAAATGAGACCTGTGAAGATACTAATTATAATATTTAATTCAGGTCCTCGAACTGTTGATATTCGGTTCTTTATTTCAATGAATTTAGAATTCTGAATTCAGCAAAAAAAAAGAAAACTTTGTCCAATTTTGACGTCCACTATGTCACCCATTATGCCCCGTGGCACGTCATCAACGTTTTTGATACATGAAATTCAAATTCATTTGTGATGTCTTCAATTATTATATATTCCTCATTCATGCATGCTTCATTCACTATATACGCTTCTTCTAGACGTCAATTTGTTGGATGCGGCCTCGTGAGTAATTCTTTAACCAGTTTAAACAGTAACTGATCAGCAGTTTATTTTGGTGTAACTTAGTTACGGTGCTTGGTTTTTTACAAAGTACAGTGATCGAATTCAAAGATTGGTGGGGGGGGGGAGAGAAGGTTCGAAGATGCTATCCCTGCAAGAGAATAGCTTCTGCCATCCCGATCCCCCCGAACAGAAAATTTTAATGATGTATCCCCTATAAGAAATGTATGAACATATTATGAAAATACTAATGCATAAATACATATCAGAAAATACTAGACCGTGATCAAGTAGACTGGTGATTAGTTTTACTCATCATATGTAATCTTTATCTCAATTTAAAAATATATAAATAAAATGATCATATTGAAATTCTGTCATGTTTCTCGTATAGTGTGTATTAATTGTATACAATCATACTCTAAATCAGCTTAATTTTCTGTACTGAAAATTACTAGTAACTCGATCCTAAAACTGAGAAATATACGATTCAAATGAAACGGTGATTTTACATTTTTTCCTGTGCCTTTTTCCCCCGTACTTGTGTTTATAATTCCTCAATATGTGATTCGAATTACTATCCTCCAACTCGACGACTGGTGAACTAGAGCTCAAATAGTTCCCATAAACATCTACATTTTTCATGTCAAGTCACAAGTGAATTCAATGTCGTTTATAATAATACAAAACCAACTTTATGTTCAAAGTGGAGATAATTGACCGGTACATTTTCGCCTCAGGACATTTATATTACTGTTTTATATAAATGACGTTACTTTCCTTCAGTTTCTTTCTAAACCGAACGGACTGAAAGAAATGGCAGAAAATATCGTTATTATATTTTGCATAACTCTCTTTGTTAACGCCAGAAGCGCTCATATTGGCATGCATTTGCATACAAAGTTCCGTACAAAAGCACGTGACGTAGGTAAACCTTTCACTGTGATTCCATTCTCATCATCCGCTCACAATCTACGGTCTCGTTTCTTCCACAGCTTCTTTTGCGTTGATTTTTTCTTAAATCACCCCATTTCTCACAATTCCTTCCCGTTCACTATCTCTGATTCCCTGAATCCTTGCCAAATTCCCATCAGACCTCTCTACCTCCTCCCTGCTGGTACGCGTCTTACGTTCTTTTTTACTCCCCGCAACCCTATTCTCTTGCCCTTACCCCATCCCATACACAAACCATTGAGCTCCAATCAATGTTTAGACGACCAAATGTTCGGGGTCAGTCCAACCTGGGAATAATCGAAAAGCGTCGCCCTGAACCGCCCCTCAAGCTCATTATAAAACGATATATCGTGATTTGTTCATGCGTCGGTTCTCTCAGGGGTGTTGGAGCGCAAGGTTTTATGGAGCAGGGGTAGAGACTGAGAACCGAATATCTCAGCACCATTAAGTATTGGTTAAGAAACAATTTTACTTTAGGGCATGACAGAAGGAATATTCAATTTTACTTGGAAACCCATATAAAATTTCTGTGTTGATAAACTTATATTATTCTTGAGGTTTTTTAATTTTTTTAAAATATAGGGCCTCTATTGAAGATAGTTTAGAGAATTAGCCTACTTTATATCCAAATAGGTCTTGTGTTTGATTATCATAGTCTATTCAGGTTTGAAAGATGTATTATGTATACGTTTCCGAAGCTTCAGTATAAAGATTTGTGATTTATATTATGAAATATAATCTTTGTAGCTTATAAAGGAGAAAATCCTGAACAGTAAAACACTTCCGTACAATAAAAACGGAAAAAGGATGATAATATATTATGTATTATTAAAAATGGAGGAATAGCGTAAAAATCTGTTTCACCATTTCTTTCAAATACATCATCTTAGTCTTACATGTATGTATACGTTGTGATTTGTCTGTATTATTGGAAGGCAGTTCTGGAACATTGCCACGAAATGGCGGTTGTTCTTCAGCAACAACTTCGGAGATGTTAGTTGTCGGAAAAAGAGTAACTTTTATAAAACATCAACAATAGAGATTGAATTAATTGATACGAAATCAAATTATTTTTTGATGTAAAGTATTTTTCCGAATAACAATCAAGTTATTCGGGTGAAATGTGAGCGAAAGAAAACAAAAATTAGGTCTGATTTATTTTAACATTTGAATATTTGTGAAACGTGTTTGGATGTATTGCTATACTTTTAATCATGGTGAAGATTACTCTGGCTACAAGATAGAAACGAATCAGTTAATACATACATTACACTTCAGTATCAGTACCATTTCAATGGTATATTTCTTTTTAAACACTTTATCTATTGAAAATAAGACTCCCCAGTTTTAGCTATATAATACACAGAACAACAATGAGATTAACAATATCACTATAAAACAACAAACTGTTTTAAACAAATTATTGATGCGAATTATCTTAAATTTAGACTTTAGGTCTAAATGTACAGATTTAAAATTTATTTGCAACTGAAATTAAATTCAACTATCGAAACTATTGCAGGTGGTTTGCTAAATTATCCTAATACTAGTTTCTGTGAAATTATTTCTCAAAATCGAAATCGAAACTTGTAGAACACATTTTGAATATATACAATCCTTACTTCACTTGAACTTTTATACAAATCAACTAACTTTTGTTTGTGCTCCAAACTTGTGTATGAAGTATAATGACAGAGATCTTATTGAAATTATCTGCACTTTGAGAACATACTGTTGTTGGTTCATAAATGACATCTGCCTCTCCCACTTTTCTTGCCCCATCGACGTCAGACTTGAGTCGCACCACATACTATGGACGCACCTTCGGATGGTGCACATAGCCGTGCTAATAATACACCTATTTTCATTACGAGATATAATTTTCATATCTAATCGTTCAAATGTTATTTAATACAATTGACTTGTCTGACTCCGGAGAAGTCTTCAAAAAAACTCGGCAACAAATGAAGACCACTTATTCTTGACGTACCATTCCAGTGCGAGCAGTTGTCAATTGTCAATTTTGAGAGAAGAATAAATTGCATGAATTCCACAACAAACTTCTCCGGACCATCATTCAGCTGGCCAACCACACCCAATACTACCATTGACTCCAATAACATCAAAATGTAATGCATTCTTTAAAATGCTATATGCGATTTGACGCACTCATTCAGACCTTTCAAGACTCAGCAATTCGCTGGATGAATCGACATTATATTCGCTTTATCCGTTGACACGAATACGAGTAGATTCGTACAGAGAAGTGGCATATCATAACCAATCGAGTTTGACAATGTCGACAGAAGAGGAAGAATGATAGGATATCACGTTCATAAATGAACTTCGAACTGAAAAACTTTTATTTAATATTGTTTTATATTGTTTCTGATAGTTTCAAGAATAATATGACGACTCGCTGATACACAGTGCTACACATGCTTCTACATTGTAACCCAGTAGGCCTACTGATACATATCAACACTATGGAAGAAAGTATTACTATAATGGTATCAATGTTCTTATTTTTTAGCCCATCGCGTTCATCAATCCAATAATATCATGTGACACTGTTCACTTCTACTACGACTTTTATTAAGTTTATACCTTATATTTCTTCTTGAATCATTGGATTTATGTCAACATTATATGTTATATTTCATAACATATATTAAGAATGAGTGACATCTGAATATGGAATATCTTTGAACAAAAATGTGATATCATTAAAATATTGGAGATGTTCTAATATTGAATGGAATATCAACTCGTAATAATATAACTTCTCTCTTCGTAAAACTCATCTTCCCTTTGTATGACAACGTAATATATGCTTTATTATGCACATCTCTATGAGTAATACAACACAATTCATTCAACTTCAATCGGAAGATATTTTGAAGAAAAAACATAATCATTATTATTTGATATGTGTTTTTGATATAAGAATTCATATGAAGTCTTACATAAAATTTGGAGCACGAGAGTTGACGCAGATGAATTCAAAAGTTATAAAATTAGCAAACAGGTTACATCGAAACACTTTTAAAACATTATAAACGTTGACTTTAATTAATATCATAACAGGTAACAGCATACTCCTTTGCGTATCTCTATTAAGGAATAATAATCTAGACACACTGGTATCCAAGCATGAAGTAGACTGATTACTCAGAATAATATGGCATAGTGTTATGTTGTGATGAATAATATATTAAAACACATTCGAAAATTTCCCCAACAACTTGACTACATTTGTTATATGTGTACCAAATGCTATATTATGTAATATAGCAATTATTCACTGCGCAGATATCAAACTTATCATTTATTATACTTTTATTGGATGAGCGAAGCAAAGACTCAATTGTACAGCACTCAAAAAAATTAACACGTATTTTTCTTTTTTTCGCACTAAACAGGTTCATTGAAAGCACACGTTTCAACTCTCCATCGGTTGCACCACTTTTAAGAAAATACATTCACTCATGTATAAGAATAAAGCAGAGGAGAAAATTTGAAAGAAAATATACTTCGAATAGACCCAAATTTCACGGGATCTGAATAAAATGATGATATATCCAGAGGTTCGCATAAACCGAATCCCCCGTTGTAATGGAAATGGAAATCATAGTGTGATTATTTACATAAAAATATATCAAGAAAAGCATCAAGTATAACCAATCACTTCGTAAAACGATCAAAATGAACAACAAATAAAACAGGAAGGCAATGAGATAATTGTTTCGAACTCGATATATATATATATATATATATATATATATATATATATATATATATATATATATATATATATATATATATATATATAGAGAGAGAGAGAGAGAGAAATCCATAGTTGCGGATTCGTCTAGTGTATTGATTGATAATTAATTAAACATAAAATATATATATCAATTATAACACAAAAAGAATCCGAAACTATGAATTTATTGGATCATAATACTTGTGAAAGCCTACATGAATCAATTTATATACAAAGAGAGAGAGAGAGAGAGAGAGAGAGAGAGAGAGAGAGAGAAAGAGGTTTCTGCGAAATTCATCAACTTCATGCGAAATTTCATTCTTTTGTAAAATAAAAATATTTTAGTTTGAAGTTGATAGCTGTAGCCGTGTGACCTGTGGAGAACCGACAAAAAAACAGGAAAAAAAAAGAAAAAAAAAACATAAAAACGAACACCAATTTTTTTCAGTATGTCAAATTGAATCCTCGCTAAAGCTCGTCTAATAAATATGCAATATCGCTCATCCAACAACGCACGTGTTGCGTTTTCCTGGTATAATATACCAATTATCGACTGAACAGAATTGGTATTCATTGTTTCATTAGAAACAGTGGAGAAGTATGAAACTAGGAAAACGCAGCATATGCGTTGTAAGATGAGCGATATTTTATATGAAATGTAATGGAAAACTAATAGAAAGGGAAATGCAGACCTTGATTATGAAATTAGTTGATTCTTTATACTCCTGATTTACTTATTGAATATTTCATTCGTTCCATGATTGATCTATTTGATGATTTTCAGAATAGCTTCAATTGATGCAAAAATTGACCTAATTATTTTCATATTTGGTTCGGCTCATCCGATTTATGTGAAACTTCGGAATGATGTGTATATTTCGTGTACTTGAATTCCGTAGAATTTTGGATTCGTTCATAAATCTGATATTCTACATATTTTCTCTCCTGGGTTATTTTTACTGATTTTTCAAACTTTGGCTTACACTAACTTTAACTGGCTAGCTAACTATACACCAACTCTCAACTAGGCAGCATCAAGGTAGATTGTGACATATTATGTGCATACCAAGTTTATCTAACATTTTTCTGTAGTTTGAAAAACATGTTTTTTTCCGAGTGCGGTGAAATTAGGTATTCGAATCGCTCACTCAATTTTTTTTCGAAACGTCCATTATTTTCACATTTTTGAGAATATTGATATGCATGAGCGAAGCGGAGACTCGATTTTACCGAACTCGAAAATAGTGACTTTTATTATGTATATTCGCATAGCACTCCAAATGTCACCAGAAAGAACGAATTCTATTCCGCATACACTTGCGTCATCATCTTACTCGACACTCAGTAATTTGAGCCGCAATCGGTTGCACCACTTTAGAGGAAAATCATTTCTTAATTTGTCAAAACCCTTTGAATGAAGAAAATTTCGAAAGATATTTTCTTCGTATAAATTCGAATTCAGACATGAGAATGATAAATGTTATTTCCTTGTGTCAAACGTTTTGTAGAGACTAATTATTATATATTTATTTCAGATCATTTAACAAGATAGTAGGAAGATGAAAAGGTGAAACCGATTGCATCTTTAGATGGTTTAAATGATGAGTAACAAGTAGAACAGGAAGATCTTTTCGAAATCAATGTGTATCTATAGCTTTCCATATTACTAGGATCGAATGATAACTTATGTAAGAAAAAGAGGAAAACATGTACCAATTAGTTAAGGGATGTAAAACACTTCAGCAGTTGTGTGGAGGGGTGAAAAACTTATAACTATTTATTGAAATGCATCCTTTATTTCTCTTAATTTCCTTTTCCTTTTTTTCTTCCAAATCATTTTTTCTTCAAAAACAAGGGGTGATAAAATATCGGTACAAGATTGAAATATTGAGTACTAGCGATCAATTATATTATATAAAATATGTTTTCCACCTCTTCCACTAAACAGCATGATGATACATAATTCACCATATACACACACAGGAACGCTAAAAATAAAGTTATTAAGACATTAATTTTAAATGAATTACTTCAATTCACTTCAGCATCAAACATGCTCAAGTATAATTGAAGATACATACGGTTGTATGCAGATCGCGCCACCCCCACACTAGTGTACTCATTGTAAATAATTTAACAGCAATGTCCACTAACCCGTTTTGATTAATCATTATTGAATCAATGAAATAATTACGAACCTTTCATGCTGAAAATCAATCAGTTAACAAGTGGACGGGTTGGAAGTATTCGGAAAGATATATAATAGAGTTGATTAGTATAAAAAAGTTGAGTATATGCGAAGTAAACACTAATTAAATGATAGTGTTATTGGTATAAGCGACCCGTGCTCATATTCAGCACGGGTCACTCGTTTCAAAAGTAAAAAAAGTAGAAGTAGAACTTCTTTCAAGTTTTGTCAAAAGTTTCAGTTTGATATATTGTCTACTTTCTTCAGCTACGATAATTTATATCCTTGCGAATTTTTCTTAACATTTTAGGCAAACAGTATGTCTTAAAGTAAGTATATACACGCATCAACCAACCACTACACTTTTACATGATTATCCCCGTCACTACGATCCATAAAGCAAATCCTGCCCCTTTATTCTTCATAATAGGTTTCTTGTGTAGAGGCCCAGTTTACGAGTTTTGCTTTTGGACCCTGTGTCTTGCTACTAAATTATCTAGTTTCAAGTTATCTGTACAGAGGAACGTCGTACATGTAGCAAGCATTATAGAGTATATATGCTGCTTATAGATCGCCGAAGAAGGACAGAATGATAATATATCGGTAGGTACGCCCCTCGAGAGACTGAGATTGGATATTCCAAATTGAATTTCGAATGCTGAACAACTTTAGATGGAAGACGGGGAAGGGGTGAGTGGGACTTGAAGGGATTGGAGAGACGAGCGTGGAAGGGGGTTGATAAGACGGGTGAAATAAGAATAAGAATACTTATATTACATCCTTATCATAGTATGTGGTTGATGAACAGTCTTCTTGAAGTATATACGCAGTAAGCATATTTTTTGGATTGGTTGTTGAGAATATTTTTTCAGATGTTTGAACGTCTTGAATTCTTATCAAGAGCACATATGTGTAGGTTCACATCATGTGAAAATCCATGTGGATCCATTGTATCTCTAACAGAAATTCTCATGAGTATGAATACTTGATATAAAATCTTATTATCTATATGTGCATTGTGGTAATACAATATAAGATGAAGTAATTTACAAGAGCATCTTGTATTGCTCTGTTTTGTTATAAAACAGACATTGAAGATATCGAGTAGAGCGGCCGCTCGGTGGGAGCCAACTACCGCGGCAACAAGCACGCTACGCTGCGTAAATGAAGGTCTTAACGGTCTAAAACGAGATTTTGAGCAGATTTTGATTTTGATCTGAAACACTAAAAGATCCCAATGTCTGGAGATGCATTTGGCAAGGGACAACTCCAATATTGATTGGGGTAATTGCAATATCGAAAGTATCATTTTTTGAGACGTTTCAGAAACGTATATTGACAATGTATTTACAGATTCAAAATTACATTATGTGAGTATTCAACATTCAAAAGGGGAGAATATTTAGAGGAAACCATATTTACTCGGACCGATAGAAGCTTTACAATTATTGATTTGTATGCAATGAGCCAAATATTTTCAAATTATTCTGTATCCATACAATATGGTTTATCCAACGAAATTGAAATTCAAGTATTTCAATAGAAACAATTTCAGTGTAACACTAATGTAGCCGTAAGTTGCAAACGTTTTTTTTATGTCACTACTTTTGTACGCCAATTTTTCAAGTCACGCTGGTCGTTGCTCCTTTTTATTATAAGTTTTGTTTTGGTGAAGGATACGCTTTACTCGTTTAGTTTCGTTTTACTGCAACAAGCACTCTTCTGTTGTTGGCCTTCATATTAAGGACCAAGAAAGGAGGGAAGCTACAAAGAGTCTAGCGCGTTTCACGTTGAGACTCAAGGGTCTGCGTGCCTCCGTGAGGTTGACCACACCGTTACCACAAGGACGTTACTTCTGTGACAGACATTCTTCAGTCAACTACAGTCTACTTGATTCAAAATCATTGAACTGTTGAATATCTCTATACTCTTAACGGCATGTTTTCTGAAATTATTTAACCCAAACGTAATTTCTAGAGTGAATGTGTACAATTTTTACCGTGCCCGTCAAAACGGTCCTATTTTTGTGACTGTGCCCTTATTGTTGTATTTATTTAAATTTACTAGATACCTTCATTACATTCGTGATTAATGTGAGTGTATTTTACTTTCAACTTTGAAAATTAAAACACCGAATGAAATCTCGTATCTCAAATAAATTATGCCTACATGTTAAAATGCTATTATAGCAGTAGGGTTCATTGAGCAGTATTATGGATGGGATAATATTGGTACATTAAAACTGTTAATTATATAATTATAATTATTTTGAATCCTTGCACCTGTAGTAAGTAATTGTCTATTCCATGTAAACATATGAAAAGACATTCAAAAGTCGAAATGCTCGAGATTATATTTACATAAACGTTCATGTTATTGTTCTTCTGGGCCATTACCCTTAAGCCCCGTTTAGCTTGCAAAAGAGAAACGTTAGCTGCCAATGATCATTACGTTTTATTATATTACCGTTTAGAACGTGTATACTATTATTACAAAGAGTTTTCTTATTGATGTACTGGAATATGAATTCTTTTGTTGAACTTCTAATATCAATTTAAAATCGCTCGTTTCTATTTGAATAGAAAAGAGTTTGAATGAAACATTAAATCGGATTTCGGTCTTTTATTGAACACTGATTAAAATAAATAGCTCCCTCTTCAAACGTTGACTCATGCCTTTACATGAAAATGCTATCAAAATACTAGGACATATATACATTGGGCTATTATATACCATTGCGAATTGCGTATTAAACACTTTTTTATATGTGCATATTCGGTTTTTATGTGTGTATTTAGCTTCTGTCAAATGTCAAATGTATATATACTAGCAGATTCAAATACCATTTTTGAAATACCCATCTACAAGCACATGCTCTCTGTAATGGCTTAACATTCATTTCATACTATATTCATATATATAAATATATATAATCCACTTAATACAATTTTATATGGGCTTTATCCTGCAAATAATAGTGTTTCAATGATTTGCACTGTATAACGTCGTGCTTGGAAACGTATTGTTTTGGCGCGTTCAAAGCAAAATGAAAAGGATCACACAAGTATAATTCTCTCTCACTCTCTTTCTCTCTCAATCTCTCTCTCTCTCTTTCTCTCCCTCTCTTTCTCTCTCTCTCTCTCTCTCTCAATCTTCCACTTTCTCTCTCACTTTCTCTCACTTCCTCTCTCTAGCACTGTATCGTCAAAGACAATGTTCTGTTCTTACGATACTAGGCATATGTATAATGAAAGTTCTTCTCGAATGCTTCAAGCTATAACGTGGTACACACATAGTCTATAAGATGAACATGAACTGTTCCACGTTTTGCTTAGCGCGATGGTGATAATATGGTTTTACCTTTCACATGAAGCCAAGTACATGAGCGAAACCGCGTGCACGAGCGATTAGCAATGTAATCCATGCCTTTGTGCAGTTTACTGAGCTAATTTCGTGGAGCGTGTGCATTTACTTATTGGATCCTATATACGAGAACGTGGATCACTGAAACATAATTATATGTGTGACGTATATTTATTATTGTGTTGCTCACGCTTGCTCACGCAAGAGAGCATGATTTCTTGAAGATTGTCTTGTTTTCAGATTCAATAATTTCTCACATTTTATAATACTTCTCTACTGATTTTATTATTTTGTATAATTTGCTTTTGCAACACAAATATTTAACTACAGTCAACCGTATGCTTGGATTCAGCATTCAGACCAAAACCTTGAATATATTATGGTAGGTCTATGGTAAATTCAGTTCTGAAATTGTGCCACATTATGTAGTTTCCAGTATGTCAATGTTTAAAATTTAATTAATGTACCGGTAATGATTTTTTAAAAGTCGAGTGTGGCGTATTTTATTCAACATGGCATCATGTACCACGTTTTACCACGTAATCAAAGTAAAATGATTGAACTTGGACTTCTTTATGGACTTCTTTATTAATCTAGTGATATGTGAAGACTCGTGTACCAGGACTTGTCCGCGTATACTTGGACAACTTGCCTTCAGCACAACCGTTTTACGAGTAGAAAGTTTGAGGTATCCCGATTATGGGCGAAGTGTGTTGAGGATATCAAGGATGCCGTGATTGCTCTCCTCTAAGAGGTCGCAAGGGCATTGTTAACCTCAAGTAGGTTTATAGGCGCAACTTTTAGCTCTTAGCCAATATGCCTTTATTACATGACATAGCTAAATTAGAATGGATTGTAGAAAGCGGACTTTGTGCTATACAAATATGTTCAAAACCAACGATAATGGTAGCACTGGGCAAAGTTAGTATCAATATTTTGAGCTGACAAAAGTAGAGGTGAAAAGAATTCTATGGATATGAATTAATAATTCAGTGTGAATAATGAATTTGATGTCCTCAATGACGTAAGCTTACAAAACGGAGACTAATACAAATCAATCGATCGATTATATAGGCCTACCTTGAATTAATTACTTACTTGTTTGACATCATTCGATTTCTTGAGCTATTCATATTCGGAAGAATATTCAAATTGATTGCTACATGACTGTAGAATTCTTCCGAGGAATACATCGATTTCCTTTAGATTCAAATCCTCCATTTAAGATTCTATAAGGGAATTTTCAATATTATATAAAACCAGAGTACGCATTGTGTTAAAAAAACAGATTTTTTCATATTATGAAGACAAAGTTATATAGTACGAGTTTTATTCTGGATTTTTGACTGACAAGAAAACAACTTCACGCTTGTCTACAATTTGTCAAACTTTCCGAAATTGCACGTCAGTCTATTAAATTAGAATCTGATTTATACAGCCTTTTATAAGTTCTTCCCCTGTTTATTTGAAAAGACATGGAATTGCAGGAAAAGGTTTAGAAACAAATAAACCTGTTGCCGTTTTTACAATAACCTCATCTTTTTCATCCCTTACATAACTTTCATTTTTATATCAAGGTGGAAGGTATTACAAAACCTGTAATGTCAAGATATCAATCAATGTATTTCAATGTATGTATTTCAATGTATCAATGTACACATATTGTGATATTACTAAGATAGTGGTCTTGATTCTCATCATTATCATGATCTGTTTACGTAAAAATTGTTATAAATATGAATTTATATGTATGTATAATATATATATATATATATATATATATATATATATATATATATATATATATATATATATATGTAGGCCTATATGGCCATTTTATTACTTGGGTGTTATTGTTTTCATTCCTGGCTCATATTATTTTATACCTTATAGTTGATACGATTTGTGATTCTTCATTGGAATTCCATTCCATTCAATTATTTTATGTTCTGATTGTTCCAACCTTAACAACTACTGTACTGCATTGCAAATTGTATTTACATGTCGATCAATCGAAGTATAGTGTTCACGATATATCATCCGTACTTTTTGAAGGGTCAGTCTATCATACAGTAAAAAATTATATATATATATATATATATATATATATATATATATATATATATATATATATATACATATTTATATATATTTTTTTCCATTTCTCAAATTTTCACGGATGTATGTGATGTTACTTATTTGTTACCATTTAAAGATAGCGTTGTCCACATATTGTCATGTTCACGGAACCTACCGCATAGATAGCTGTTAGCTATTCTATTTTGTGCAGTCCAGTCGTCTTGACAAAGGCGAGTGAAACGTTGAGTCAACATTGAAATGTGTAAGAACTGGTCTACATCACTGCTATCTTTCAACGGTTTCATCCTAGAATATGACTATCGAATATACATACACATATATATATATATATATATATATATATATATATATATATATATATATATATATATATATATATATATATATATAATATATAAATATATATATATATATATATATATCATGTATGAATATTATTAGCACGTAGCTTGTTGCTCATCATTAAGATCGAAGTTTCTAGTAGGCCTAAATATAAAGCGCAATGTCGATATGTCGATATGTGGTGCTTGCTATGAATAGTGAGGCGTCGTGACAATATGAGCACATAGTTCAGGCATGTCAAAGAGTTAGTTAATGATGCTCATACGAACACTTGACAAGGTGCTCATGTGAACACTTGAAAGTTCAAGTATTTTTTTCCATCTTTTTGTTGACAATCTCAGTTTTTCGTTCAGATTCAGTTAACAGCTCATTTAAAAAATAATGTATTGCAACTTGTGTTTCTTAACCTAAAACTGTCTGAGATCGACGTTACCGATTGAGAATATACTAGTTACAGTGTCAGCATCAGTTTCACTCTTGACAATAACTAATTTCAATTGCAAACAAATCATCCGTACAGTTTATGATAATATGAACGACAATTTCATTCCGTAGTTTTTCAAAATTCGCATTTCCCTGGATCCATCAGAAATAAAAAGTATCTGAAATATGTAAGTAGATAGCTTGAATATCAGTTTCTAATTAGACTTACGAATGACATCACTTTTATTTATTCACGCATCGATTCACGATTCTTCTGATGTCGACGACTTTATCTCCTACGCTCACCGATGCACGAATTCATACTGCCCGGTAATAAATACGTATCAGTGCTGCCGACAAATTAAACAAAAACAACTTCCACCTGAATTCCTCATTTCCGGCCTTTGAACATTATTAATGAGTATGTGCTAACCTGAACTCCCCACTCGTATTTCCCAAGCCAATGTCAGAATACGATGAGTGTCATAATACGTAATTATAAAGCGTACTTGTGATACGTCTAGTGACCCATCGTACCGAGTGTCCTTTCATCTCGCTTTAATTGCAATACACATTATCAAGGATGCCGTGTATTAGAAGATGCGCGCGCATGTGGTTGGTTGCTCTCTGTAATCACCTCGGTGGCTCCCTAATAAGATTGCACTGTAATACACGTGTTTATACTGTGCACTTCCAGTCGAATCTCTACAACACAAGGATGCATGTTTGGTCAGAAGGAAATAGTGTTCCTTGATTAGAGCAAAAGGTGTTTTGATGGTGAAAGTAAAAGAGCATAATTGTATAATACAATAAGAACCGAATACATTGAAGCAAAATATGCCCAATCATATGGAAAAACAGTATAATGTGGTGAATGTTTTGCAAAGTCTAAGTGAGAAAAGAGAAGGAGATAATCTGGAACGCTGTTTTATAGATGAAAAACATTTCGAAATGTAGGTGAATTCAGTAATGCTATTGTAATTTTATACTTCCATTGGGAAACTTTGGTTTGTTTACCTTCGTTTTGCGACGGTGAAAAATCGTCGTGGTTCCTATAGATTCATCCAGATAGACTGTTTTTCAATTAAAAACGTCATTCCAATAATTCAGTGAACCTCGTTTAATCTACTGTATTAACGACGTAATAATTTAAATCTCTCTTTTTTAATTTTCATCACAGTCGATCAAGGCACTTAACAATAAAAGTTCCCTCTCCCTTTTGCGCACGAAGAAAGAAAGGCCTTTGAACTTTTAATGCGAAATGTGGTTGAAAATAAAAAATGTATAGGAGCACAGATTGATGTTGGCATTTATTAGATTTATTCTTCAATCTATTATCAATATTTTGCCAATACACTATGATGCGTTTCCTATGTCTATCATAATTGGCTGTGTTGCGAGGTAAGAAAATATAGAACGTTCGGAAAGTAAACATAGATCAAATATTTCAATACACGCGTTTAAGCATTGTGATCAAAGATTCAGAAGTGATACACGTTCAATCGATTCTAAATAATTAATTTGTACAACACATATATATCTGGGGTGGAAGAATGTAATCCAAATAGATTCTACATTCACTGCTTATTTCCAACGTATTCTAGAGCTAATTTCGAATTAGAGTGATCAAGTTAATTAAATTTTAAGAAGTTTTGTTTCTATGTGCTATATAGTCGTATAATACGTTATTGCAAGCTGAATATTTTCTGAAAAGGAAACGACTTATAGAGTGTATTTAGTAATGCCATTAGCAGAAGACCCCTGAAAATGATTTATTTTCATTAAATTTGTCCCAGTAAAAAGATAACGCCGTCCGTGACTTGGATACTGAAGCTTTGTTTAACTGGAGATACGTGATTAAACCATTGTGAGTATCGTACAAATGTACTAACTTATACAATTTGAAATTCTTATAGTCTCTATGGGAGTTAAGTCAATTTTTCTCTCGTTCATCTATTCAGATATTTGATTAATAAAGTTTCATGTTCCACATAATTGTAGATATCAGCAGATCGATGATATTATTAATTACAATTCTGTCGTGAATGAGAGCAGGAGAAATAATCTTTAAATATATACTTTTCAATTGCCACTTTGATAGTTTCAATTGAATTAGTTGAATATCAATTGAAGATAATTGTATGAAAACATGAACGATAACTTGATCCTACCTGCAACAATGCTATCACACATGCGCTATAGTTTTGTCTTTCACAATTCGATGAAGACGGAAATTCTATTCTTTATATATATTATAATTTGCACAGGCATAAGAATATTTTAATCGGGAAATATATTATTATAATTTCAATAATATAGTTGGAATGTTCAAATCCATCAACTCCAGCATGATCATAGTTCTAGGTAAATTCACATACCTCCCACCTTGTCCCCATTGTGAGTAAAATTGACACAATTTTTAAAACGTATATGTCAGACCTACTTTCATCCCATCTCTGATAAAGTCACCATATTCTTAGTTACCCTACGGAGTCATAGCAACATATCCCGCGTTCTGTGCACACTAACCAGATTATGCCACGTGTGTAGGAAAACAGGAATCCACCGCTGGATGCCAGGAGCAGCTTATTATATCCCTTGCGGCATGAACCACCCAAAGACGTGTGCGCACTAGCCGAGAAGATTACAAATCTCATCGTTCCATAACCCATCATGCATCGTTCTGATCGCACCGAAGGAGAAGAATACACGCGGGTGTTTCTTCTTTCCGGACACGTCCTACCGTTTTTCATACAACCCAAGGATTGTATGACATGTATATGCGGTACATAACGAGCTGCTTGAAGATATATATTTAGAATGACATTCTGCACTTGAGTCTTCAGGTCAACTGCATAGTATTTGTATAGGAATGTTTTACTTTTTTTATAGGTAGAATATACACACTTCAATAAATGTATAATAGGGCAGAATCGGTTGAAGGATTAAGGTCCGGTGTTACCGAGTCCAGTGAGCCTTTATCTGAGAGTTGATGAAAACAAATATTATGGGTAACCATGGTGATAGCAACTTCTAATTGTCAGTTAAAGGTACTCTCTTGATGATTATTCCGATAGTGTACAATTGTTTGTATTATTGAATGTATACGTTGACTCGATTGTATCACACAACGCCCTTGCTCGCTTAACAATCGTTATACAGAGCGCTTAACTTGTTTAAGAATTCAGGCAGGTTATGATATTAATTTATTATATATTAAGTTATTCGACAAAACATAATTGCAAGAACATAAAATGATTGATGAATATATGATTATGCAACAAGGTACAGGCATAATAATATGCTCACTTATATGAGGAACTCAGAGATACGTTGATTATTTTAATTATGTTATCACTTAAAAAATATATCATCGATGGATTGTTATATATAAACACCAATACAGAGACTGATATGTGTATGCTATATATGTAACGACTTTCAATCCAACTGCTTTCTGAGTAACTTGAGTCCACATTGTATGAGTCTGCTTTGAAGCATCCCCTTCAATATTATGTACAGAATTAATTTGCAGTATAACTGAATGTGACAAACTCCTAGCACACGGTTTACTTGATGAACAGTACTGTGTGTAAATACCAAACAGGCCTTAAATATAAGTACTAGTATGGTAATTAACATAAAAGCTAAAACATACGACAAACATTGACATCACTTGGACATCGTATACTATTAGCATATTGCATCCAATGATATTTTCATAAACGAGCGAAATTGAAAACTAAATTTTAATAGCAATGTGTATTTGGTCGCCAATGTGAAACAAATTAAACGGATAAAATGTAATCAAGATGAATTTTAATTCAAAACTGGATACTATTCTACATCATTAAATTAATTAAACTCGAATGATTGTAACCAAAATTGAACAGGTACAAAGCAGCTGATGCACGAAATCTTATCACCGAGAATATATAAATGAACATCACTTGTTTTAAAGTAAATTTAATTACAATTATGAATATATAATTCAATGATAAAATACCTCCAAACCGTATCAAACTTGATTTGAAATAGCAGTATAGTATACCATGCCGTTGAATAACTATTTGTTCAGTCACATTTATATGAATGCTTACTTGGTATAATTTATTTCAACGAGTTGGCAATGAAGTAGTTGATTATAGTTTTACTTTACATTATGAATAAAATCTGTTTATGCATGTTTTCAGCTTGTAACATGTTTATAAGTGATACGTGCACAAATAACGCGAGCCATAAAATAAAAAGTCAACATCCATAATTTTACAAATAAAATAGCAGAGAATACGTTTATCCCATAGTTAATATATATTATTGTTATATTTCCCACATCAAATGTATGTTATAATAATATATCAAATGTACAAAACTGTTTTTGTATACTCGTCCTGCCAACTAGAGCGCCAACTATAATTCGATAATATTGCCAACTATATTATAGGAAATCAACAAAGCTTATTTTATCTTCAATTATTTTCTATACTATGAAGTCTGTTATAGATGCATTCTATTTTGATGATGTTTATCCCCGTATAAAGCTCGATGTGGCCATCTTTACAAATGAGACCCAATCACCGAAAGTGGCTACGCAAACCGTTCACTAATTTAACGATATTAAACATCCCAAGGCAGCCTGTCTTAGCAAGCTCTTTTATACGTATGTCTTGTGAACGAAATGTTGGCCAGACATGCGGTATTACCACTGTCACGAGACCATCAGTGTCCGGTGATGTATTGCATCCTCACTGATGTTGGCGTTATTAAAACGGAAAGAAGTCGGAAATAAAAATATGTAAACGTATTCAAGTAGATTTGGATCAAGAAGATTATATAGGACAAAACATTTCTCTAAACCAGATAAAAGAATTGTCAAATGGAAACTGAAATTAAATTGTTCAAATAAGATTTGAGAGAAAATATGGTAGTGATGTAATTTCAGAACAATGGAAGTAATATGTAGACAAATTGTACTAGTGTCATTGAGTATATAATATCCTTACGGGAGACTATACTCTATGTATGCTAGTGTGACCCATATTTAATTGACTGAGCGAGTGTCACCACGAAAGCATACAAATTCACACGCGGAATTGAATGTAGAATGTAGAAACACAGATCCTCTTGAATTTCAGTATATATCTCGGAGGTGAAACACCTACACTATTTACCTGATTTAGGTTTTTGTATTATAAAGTCAACCACAAATACATCAAGTCAACGATAGGCTTTTATAATAGAGTAAATGAATTGACGGCTCAAAACAATTGTTTCATTTATAACTGACTTTATGCAATACAGCCAGAACATTCAAAGCCAATGTGATACAATGAAATAATTGTTCACAATGATTATGGAATAGTCATTATGAAATAGCAATAGTGTTATAGGTTATATGTGAAATGGATGATGGCGGTTTCCATGTAACCGTTCACAATGAGAATTGTGTTATAATGATATGGTGATAGTCATAAGAAATGAAATAAATCCAAATTATCGTTATGTATTTCGTTTTATTTTTCTGAGACTCAAATCAGACATTCTCAAGGAACAAATGTCAAAATTACTTTCGACATTTACTGCAATGTCTAATATATCATTTTAATATAATAATATAATAATTTATAATGCCTTGGTTGTTGCCACTGCCACTGAAATTCGAACCGTTCAAGGCAAAATAATTATGTAGGTTGGTGGTGAACCAGATCTTCAAGTGAAATAAGAGTCTATTGTGCTCCCCCTATGTCACTATAACACTATAACACTATTGCTATTTCATAATGACTATTCCATATTTCAATTGTGAGCCAGGCTTAAAGAAAAAAGTACAAAAGCCAATCAACATAGATAGCATTAGTTTTATTATCCGTTATGATCTGTAGAGTTATAAAATATAAAACCACTTCTCAACTTCTTAAACTGCCTTCCTTTTATACACCATATAAAAAAATAAGAAAGAGATAAATGCCACTGTGGATGTGCGTGTGTATATATGTTTGCTTTGTTCTAGACTTGGTGACGCGGTAAGATGGTTCGGGAACGGAGAGATCACAGACCGGGAGATTCAGGATAACTCACTAGGGACCCAGGAGTAGGACCTAACACGATGGGTCAAACGCATCCCTTACATTGGTGTACCATGACACTAGCTACACTAGCGCTGGCAATGGCGACCTCAGGTAAATATAAACCCCTGTGTTACTTTTATCGTTTGAATCTAAATGTACGTACATGCATCCACAAAAACAGTGGACAAAACAAATAGTCCTAACAAAGAACTTGAAAATACACCCGTTATATAGTTGTGGTATTTTAAAGGCCAATTCTATTTATTGACTACATTAATGATTAGATACAGATCTTTCAAAGGCACTGAGTTATTGATAATGTGGAAAGATTTCCTACAATTACCTAATATTTTACAATCATTCACTAGGTAGACGATCGCCCTTCATCTTTCTTGAATTAGATACATCTGTTTGATGCTGTTTAACGACCTCACCAACAGCTAGATTTTGTAGGGGTACGAATGAGCAGGGGGTACGAATAAAACGATGACGTGATAATGAGTGAACGGTCGTTTACAAAAACCCATGCCTTATGCGGGGCATGAACCCGTGGTCGACCTGACTTCAGTTTCTAAAGAAACGGTGCCATTAGGAGTCTATGGGAGTCGGTTTAGCGGAATATCAATATTTTGGTGATAACTTTAGAACGGTGTAAGATATCAAAATTCAGAAAACAAGGAAACACACACATTTCAAATACCCTTCAAGATGATATAAGCTATGGATATTTATAACATATCGCATAATCGTCAAGCGTATACGGTTAAAAATGTGTATTTTTAAGCGTATAGGCCTACGCCTGACAATCAGAGGATTTGAGATGAATAGTTATTACTTGCGCCGTCGTGAAGTTATTCACAATATGTGTTTCCTCGTTTTCTGAATTGCGATATCTCATACCGTTCAAAAGTTATTTCCAAAAACTTGATATTCCACTAAACAGACTCCCGTGGACTCTTAACTGTACGAGCCATGGGGCGGCATGTGGCACTGTCCGAGATCAATATTACTATTCGAAGGTTTAATTGTTTGTTTGAGTTTTGTGTGTATTTTCAATATATTTATTACTACCCTTATATATTCGGTTAGTAAGAACCAATAGAGGTATATAAATATATACAAGACTAATCAATATTGCAAAACATATGGTATACGTGTAATCGCAAAGGAAAGGGTCGTTACCAGCTATACAAACACAAATATCACCGTACATTTGCATAGTCGTGTATTTTTATGGTATTATTGATTTTTCAGAGGGTGGTTTACGACCAAAAACTAGAATATAATTTTCAAGAGTCTCAAAACGTTGAAGTTGTGATTATGATTTTTACAATTATTTAGTTGGTAGACGATTTTCTTCTTTCGTGGATACAAGTATACATATAAACCGGAACTTAAAGGATGTCCCGACTCCTGAAATGGTGTATAGAGTTAAGTTAATTGAGCGTGTGATCTATATGAATATTTTATCACATGGCTTATTTTACTACTGGGGTTTGAAAGGATATATAACTGAATATCCTGACTCTTGGTTGGGACATCGACCCAACCCAACCTTCCCAACCTATCTAAATGTACCTATTTTGTGTTGATTCTAACACAATATTGGTTCAACATTGATAAATCAATATAAATATATTCGCATTGAATAATTGATACCAGACCTCAAAACATGAATGGGTCTATAAAATAACTCATAAGTAACCGCTACACCATGGAAAAACCTGACACCTCCACTGTTATTCATTCAATGTTAATATGATATTAAAAATAATGAGAAATTTATTTTTCATCATCTGATTTCACTCTATACACTCTCCGAAATGTTGAAATAAATATAATACTGAATATTGAAATCATAAAATGGTGTGCATTAAATTCGTTTATTGTCAGATTTTAATTATTACACCAACTAATCCTAGTGAAGTATACTTCTTTGTGTTCACTATATTCTGAGGAATGGATAATGAATACTAAAAATAGATACTAAACATTACAAAAAATGAAATAAACAATCACAAAAATCCAAAATATAACTGAGTGAAGCGTCCATATCTGCTATTCAAAGTTCTTAAGAAATCTTTGAGAGTTTAGACTAGAGCCACACACAAACATGCTTTTAGCGCTCAAACTAACCGTTTACTGATGATAACGTACAGTGAAGAGTGAACGTATCGCACTCTTATGTATTAGTCTATTACGTTGTTATTTCATTCTATTTGGTTAGTGTAGAAAGACTTACTGTTATTACTAAATATATTGGTATCGATAAGGGATTATTCGAATTCTGTATTGAGTGCATCATCAATGGACACTCTACAAAGCTTTTGAACAGCAGGATGGAGCTTACTCGTGTGATGCTTGCATGGTTCGTGCAATATTTCAGGTAGTATGGTACATACTTTTGTTAATGATTGATTAATATTTATAGATATAAGTCTATCATTATAAATAATCATAATGTGATATGTCATAGCCTTATAAAATATAAGATAATTGATGTAACCTTTTTGGCATATATCGTATTGGCTTCGAACCAAATTAAATTGCTCCACATTTTAACTATATGATACATAAATTACGAATACACCACAAAATTATTAGTCATAATACATTCTCATTTAACGTGATAATGTGTGGGTCATTTCACAGCATCCTTTTCAAAAAAAAAATACATATTTATATATATATATATATATATATATATATATATATATATATATATATATATATATATATATATATATATGGTTGTAATATGCATGATTACTTTTCAAGCACGTACTTCTAAAGTACGTTTCTTCCAAAGCCAATTATTCTTGAAAATTAAATTATTCGAAATATTTTTTAATAATACATTAATAATATTCCTTATTAGTCATCTTCAGTCATCTTCAGAATTCAGTTACCACAGTTAATTAACTACACCCCTGACACCCGCACATAACGACTAAAAGCTTGATATTTTGATTATGTTTATATCCATCTTGCCAAGCAAGTAGGCCTACCTGATTAAAGATACATTACCGCACGCATCACTTGGCTCGTAATAGGAAATTATCACTTTGCTTAGAAACGCAATTTTTTCTTCGCTTGGATTATATGGTTTGAGTAAAGTTATCAATATTCATGAAAAACAGTGTATATATATGTAGGAGAAAAGAATCGTTGATATAGAACGGAACGGAAGGAAAAAAGAAAGACTCTAAGGTAATGGACTGTTATGGAATGCACAATGAAGCTCCCATTGATAATGCTGTCGACCTGTAGATAATGTCCGGCAAGTGTTCAATATAGCCATACTTTATTCTTTATACAGAATATGGTCTCATATTCAACCATGATTTGGTTTATTGATCGAAGGGTGAAATTTATATTCATTCACATTTACATTTTGAGAATAATATCTTTTTGATCATTTTTATATATTTTCAAGTTGCATGTTCGAGGAATCGGGATCACTGTTCTAATAATCAATTAGAACTCTTCGACAACGTCGACCATTAAGTAATATATTTTTAATGGAACCTCCACATTCATAAAATGATCCACTATTATTTGTGGAATAATTTGAATTTTATCATTGTTTTGCATGAATGTCCATTGTTGTTTGACATGTAGTTTAAATTAGTCTGGTTTTACGAACGGATACTTATTTCGTGGATTAACTTGTTATCCCTCTTGGTTCGCATTATATTTTCTCTTCTTGATTAATAACCATCTAATTAGCACCCAATCAAGTTTTTGTCAAATCATCTCAGGTATAATTGAATTTCAACTAAGATTTGAGAGTAATGCAAATAAGTGAAAAATATAACTACTACAGTAGTTATGTACATTATCTAAAATATTTATTTCCAAATACGAATTAATTAATAAAATAGTTGTTAAATAATATATGTGAATTTAGAAATACAAAATACGAACGAAAGTTCGAGATCCGCCGACTGTAGAGATGTATGTTCTAATGGAAACAAAGCTATGTTGTCCTGAAATATCAACAAAAACTCTGACAAAAAGTTGATTCAATATACCAAAGTTGTGTATATTATTATTGCATTCATCTTTGTATATGGCATTTTACTGAGTTTTGTGGGACTCATGTGGAAATTCGCTGTATGTGTGATGTTTATTGTGTATGTTTTAGATGCTCATTTTCTAGAATCATGAATAGATTCCTCATTATTATTATAATAGTGTTTGTTATGACGGCTAAAGCAAGCAAAATATGCTTATACGAGTGTACTTTCTAAAATAACATCCCTAAAGTGCGTAATTTTAGAGAGAATTCAAAATAGAATTACAATAATAGAAATAGTATATACTATAATGTGAATGTTGAATGTTCAGTATTTACAACTTGAACCAATGAAGTATATTTATTTTGTGATTATGTAATGCTTGTAGTTCAATAACGGCAATAGCTGAATGACTGGAACATCCTGTGAGAATAACGGAAAACATCAATACATTATATAGATGCGTTTCTAGAGAAGATGATTTTATAGCTCCTCTCTTGGTATCAATCACTCACACAAGGGAACAATTTTATAAAATAAGTACCCAAAAATGTTATCATTATACGTCCTTATTTCGTTTATAACTCTTCTATAAAAGCTAATCGTAGCTTACTGTAACGATAAGACCTGTTCCATCTATCTGATGACATTATCTTGTAGCATAAAAATTATAGTTTTATGCTACATAAAACAATGGAGGAAGTTATTGTGATCTTCGTGTGGTGGAAATAGGGCCTGCTTCATTCTTCATGTCGAAGAGAAGCAGCAATGAGTTCTTAGTAATTTTCTGTGAGATCTGTAAGAATCTACATTAGGAAGAAAGAGATGCTTTTATGAAATCAAATATTTACACAGTTTAACAGTCCAATGTATACAATCGTTATGAAAAACTAGAAACGTAAATAAAATAACATTTCTACATATCCCTCGTCCATCAACGTTAACGTTTTCGCAGTTATTATCACTTGTCGCTATATACCTTCAATGCACCACTGAAAACCTTATATAGGGCACAAGTTATTAACGCTTATAATAACAGGGATAGCTGGGTCTGTCATATTAACCGAAGTAATTATTGTAATATATAAAAGCCACCATACTCATGTGTTTTCCGTATTTGTATCAACAATTTAGAATTCTCGTATACATATTTTAATTAACGCTAGAAGTTCAAGTGAATTATAAAGCTTATTACTGTGAATATATACATATCCTATGAATATATTAATTAATTTCTTGCTGCGAAATAGTATACGTCTTTTTGAGGGAATAGTACAAATTGACATTGCAGTAACGGATATTGTACCCTGTTGAATACATTCAATATATAAGCTTGAGAATATATATGTGATATATTAAGATATGTAAATATATTCATATATGTATATATTACTCTATATATATATATATATATATATATATATATATATATATATATATATATGTATTTGTTTATTTATTTAATAAAAAAAGAAACAAAAACTTGTTCAACAAACATTGAACAGATAAACATGGGAGCATCCAGTTTGAACAGATTCTTATAATGTTCGATTCCGAAAAGACCCGAATCCTAAAATCTTCCATTCCTAAAAGACTCTTTTCCTAAAATCTCCCATTCCTAACTGACTCGATTCCTAAAATCTCTCTTTCCTAATTGACCCGATTCCGTAAATCTCTCATTCAAAATGGCGCTTTTCGGTGCTTGTCCTAATTGAACTCTTTCCTAAGTGACCTCTTTCCTAAAATCACCTATTCCGTACATCTCCTTTTCCTACTTGAACTCATTTTCAAACCTGGAGTCCAAATTGAACAGAATCCTGAAAGACCTCATTCCTCACATCTCCCTTTCTCAATTGACTCGATTCTCAATAGAACTCATTCAAAATGTCGTTGAAGTATCTGTCGTCCAGATTGACACGATTCCTAAAAGACTCGATTCTTTTTTGAACTCATTTTTTGTTACCGCCTCTTGCCCGCCCCCTCAGCCAATGAAATACTTGCGCTTGTTCAAAGTCTTCTATTGGCTACTTAACAATACTACCCTTATGGTCAAAAAGATTTGAAAGCGTGGCCTCACACCCCTCCTCAACCCAAATAGATTCTTTTGAAATCTCCGTAGATATAAATCAGCTACTGACAGTCTTCGTGAGCCGTAATCGAAAATGTAATTTTGTACAAAATCGTATATTTTTAGTTCAAATGTGAATTGTTGAATTTCATCTGTGTTGGAACATTTTGAATCACAGCCATACGATTCAAATTGTCTGAGATATAAAACAAATGAAGAGATAATAATAAGTGAAAACATGAAACTTGTTGCAAACGAAATGCATCCCGTTGAGAAGCTCAAGAACATACCCTCACTCTGGCACTATACCGTTATACGAGAGCAAGAAAGGGTTCTTTACCTGTTCTTTGTTAAATGAATACGTGCTACACCCATGATTATATTTTTGGTTAATCAAACTAATGATCTTATTCTCTTTACATAATTGAAGAAAATGAGATAATGATCGAGAAACTTTTTCAATTTTTGAAAATGGTTGAAGTATGACTGAAATGAGATGATAAAATTCAAATCTCACTTTTATTTAGTCACCATAAATATGCTATTTGCACAAGACAGGAGTTTTGATAGAAACGCTCGACAGAATGGCAATTACAATTTGAACATCCTAATTATTTTTGGTTATAATTTTACAATAAAGGTTACAATAATTAAGTTTCAATTTAATGTGCCCATAATGACTATAATAATTTGTTGCAATTTTTCTACCTGAGTTCGAATCTTTTTGCGATAATCATAGGCAATTCAGAGGTGACAGTGAGTTTAATGCGCCGATGTTGAACTAAAGTTGATTGTTACCGTATCCGTACAGCTATACTCGGTTGTTATTTTCAGTTTGATAATCAATTAACAGTCATAACATTGATTGAATTATGAAAATAATTAGGCATTCATCATGATAATATGGTGCCTATGTGGAAAACTTCCAATTTTCATGAAATTTCGCTCTCTCTATTTTTTTGAATTACAGGATCTTTGTAGTTTCTTATCCTTCTTCCAGCTTATGACATTGGAAGTTATTTTCATGGAAATTAAAACTATCTCAACTTTTTGGTTACTTTTTTCAGGTTGCTCTGATTGCATTTATCTCAATCATTTCTGCATACTTTTTATAATTTTCAGAACGTGATAATTCTGTCAGTCAGCCAGCTTTGAACGTGACGTTTTTATTGTAGATAGATCATCACATTCTGCTTGTTTGGGCTACGATGGTCAATGTCGATCAACCAGTTCATTGTGTACTTCTTCAAAATAACAAGTATGTTGTCCGAATAAGAAGAAACTATAATTATATTTCGATGATGTTGATTATATTTTTAAAAAATGATTCCACTCCAAACCAACGACTATATCCCCATTGCCTCACAAAAGAGGTACGTACCGGTGTACATCGTATAATGTACTTCTTATCAATCATGTTTGAGTGAGCAACATTTGTAATTCATTGAACTCTCTAAATTTTGTAATATAAACGTACAATGAATCAATACTAGGTCTTGTAAAAAATATCGAATAACTCTAATTTTCTGTACGAAGTTCGTATATATATATGTATCAATTTCTTACACGTACTTAATATTTATGTTCTATCAAGTTCAACATCTTCAGAGTTTCTGATTTGTATTTTTAGAACCGGAGTCTAACTTGTATCCCTATTGTAAAAACAATACTAACAATGCTATATTTTCAATTTCAATTTCAAATTTATTTTCAATTTTCAATTGGTCCTTTCACAATATGTCTACTTGTAATACTATCGGTATAAATAAATAAGTGCGGTTATTAATTATCATTATCACCTATAAGAAAATTGAATAATTATTTGTTCTGAGTATTTTCGGCTGATAATTCTTGTAGATCCATATATATCGTATAATGATACTCTACAAGGTACTGCAAAATAGAACGGCTATATTTATATCATTCTAATTTCTACATAAATTTTTTCAAATTGCTTTTACTGAAGAGTGTAGGCCTATAGACCCCCCTAACTTAAACTGAATCTTGAACATCATTTAGTGGGAAAAGTTTGGGGATATATTTCCTGCCGAATGGACGATCATCCTACAACGCATATGCTGCGTTTGACTAATTCTATATAAGAATATTATTATCTTGAAAATCAAAGCTAATTCCAGTTGTCACTTTTGTAACACGTTTCGATACAGGATCACTGCCGAGATTCTCGCGCGTTTACTAGCGGACGTACTACCGCACCCTGTGATTGGTTACGGCGAGGACGACAAGAGGTCTCGCATCAACTGTCTCCAACCAAACCCATTCAGAATTGACGCGGAATTCAAATTCAAATGACATGGAAATCGAAAGTGCATTTTATGAATCGATAATATTGAAGATAATGAATGCCCATTATTTACGCACTCACTTATACTAAAAGTGTGGATGTTCATTCGATATAATATTATAACCCAAATAAGTTCTTTATATTCTTTATTTCGCCCTTGTTTTCTTTATAATCATTATGTAAATTGTCATTCTCTATATTTGTTGGAAAAATTAATTGATTCGATTTAAGAATAAAATACAGCTTGGATTTGTTGAATACACGTGCGATAAGATACGTGCTATTCAATTATGATGGAATATACACGTAGACCGTAGTTCCATATTATTATGTGGAATTAGTAATGTAGATTTTATGATATATTTATTATTGTTACACATGGCTTATGTCGCACAGTGCTAAAGCACTTGCAACATTCGAGAGATGGGAATAGATCGGACTTCACCACAGTAGATCTTTAGAGGTTTTTCATGGATTCCTCCTGTACCCTACGCTAATGCTAGAATGGGTCCTACAATATAG
Source organism: Brachyptera putata (assembly GCA_907164805.1). Lineage (NCBI taxonomy): Eukaryota > Metazoa > Arthropoda > Insecta > Plecoptera > Taeniopterygidae > Brachyptera > Brachyptera putata. The sequence continues at coordinate 29,381,819 of OU015462.1, forward strand.
GTCACGACCGCATCCTTCCCACTTATTACCTAAGAGACCATCTTAACCATCTCTCCTCTTATCAGATGTTAATTGCCATTTGAATGCGTCGTTTCATCATACGCAATAAGACCCATATAACTGAATGACAAAAAAACAAATATTATTTATACACTTATCGCCAAGACTGCATACGCATTTAAGAAAGAGTAAAGTGTTTATTTTGAACGGCCCTAAATATTGGTTAACATTGATTGCATATATATATATATATATATATATATATATATAAAACATAATGGCAACTATATACACCTTGATATCCAAACGCTATTGTGTCACTGCGATCCTTTTTTCATCCATTGCTCATTCTAATAAACTTTTTAGAAAATAAAGAAGGCCTTGATTTAAACGTTTTTCATTAATTGATGACACTTGTTGCTTGGATTTGAACGTTTTTTCAATAGTGAGTGATGTACTAAAATGTCATTATATATTCTGATACATCAAAACGAATGAATCGATTTGAGTGAAAGTTTGGAATTAAATGTTTAATTATTATATAAATTGACATTCGGTGAAAATTTGAATTTTCACGAAGGTTTTTTTTACGAACTTTCCTCTCTGGCTTATTCTTATAGATATTTTAAACACTTTACCATTAGTTTTCTCAGAAGTGGTACAACCAGTTGCGCATCCAATTATTAGTTTGAGAATATTTTCGGAAAAAATATCCATGCTTCACATGTGACTGTTCAATGAAAATGTCGGCTTTCAATATGCATTTTATAGGTGAAAAATGCTGAATTGTTATGGCTTATTTAAAAACAGACCGCAAACGTAACTGAATTAGCGAAATTAGGATCTTGTGACATTTACGTGATCCAGTCAGGATTTCTGTAAATTGAAATATATGAAGGCCTATATATTATATACACCTCAACCGGCATTCACCCGACAGATTAAGTTTCCATCGTATAGAAACACGATTCATAATAGACCTATACGCTCTGCTCGAAAGACAAAAATCGATGTAATTTAATAGGCCTACGTGATGAATGAAACGTGATTGATCTATATGATCTATTCTGTCATTATGATAAGTGATCCATGAGCTCTTTGAGCACATATTTCCTCTATTTTAAATACATATAAAATGTATATTTCTTTCCCCTTATCGTCATTGAATACCTTGTTAGTTTTCCATCACTGAAAAAAATAGTAGGTCAATTCACAGAAAGCTATAATAATGCATGAATATGTAAATCATTATTCATCAAAGGGCTGGGTCTTGGAGGACAAATTAATCAATTATAATTTCTGGAATTGGATTGATGATTACCAGTTTTCTCTAAAATAGCACAAATAAATATCGTCATTATTCATTGAAAGCTAGTTTTAGGGTTGTGCTCGCCTCGGAGAATGAGCCGCTAGGTAGGCCTACATAAAAGAAAAAATTGGTGGAAGCTGTTATGGAGTGCATGTCAACCCTTGTCATGAGATTCGCAATAAAATCTACTATTTTAAATTTTTTTCATTCTTCTCGCGTATCTCTGATATTTTATATGAAATCATTGTTACTTCTACTGTAGTAAAAAAAACGTTTTTTGATTGAAGTTTTCAACCCAGAAACTGTTGATTATAGGAATTATACTGTTCATTATTACATTTGCCGTCTTACTTAAATCTCAGCCAATTTTAATCGTATGGCTGTGATTCAAAATGTTCTGAAACAAGTAAAATATAATCATTTACATTTTATCGGAAAATTTACTCATTTACAGAAAAATACATCTTCGATTAATGCCCAAGCAATTTCAAGAATTCATAGATTTATACCTGCCGATATTTCTATAGAAAACTGGTTGTAAAGTTGAATGGTTGAGTAAAGGTTAGAGCTCTCTTAGATGATTGTAAAATCTTTTTGGTGTAAGATTCTGTAGCCAATAGACAAACCCTTGAAGAGAATGGCCGGCGGGCAGGTGATTTCATTGGTTGAGGGGCGCGATCACGGGCGGTAACAAAAAATGAGTTCTTTTGAGAATCTGTTCAATCTGGACGAAGCCAGAGGTATGTCTCCACATCTCTCTTTCCTATTTGACACGATTCTTAATAGAACTCATTTGAAATAGCCGTTGCAGGAAGGTTGTCCAGATTGACACGATTCCTAATAGAACAGATTCTCAAAAGAACTTATTCTACAGAGAACAGATTCTCTATATCACTCATTTTTATCAAATCATGCCTACAATAACCTTGTCTCGATTGAACAGATTCTTGTTTCGTGCCATTCTTAATAGAACGCATTCCTAAAATCACTCATTTGGAAAAGCGCGCCAAAACGCTCGTCCAGTTTGACCCGATTCTTATTTGACTCGATTCTCCGTAGACCTCTTTCTCAATTGAACACATTTTCAGCTTTTAACTGATTTCTATAGATGAGTTCTATTGAGAATCTGTTCAAAATGGACGTAGCCGATAAACATTGTTGTGACTAGGAAAACGCGTTATGTGTTTCCGCGTTGATGGATGAGCTAATAAGAATGAAACTGAATCATTTCAAAAAGTTAAATCAAGTTGATGTTTTGACGGCATTCAAATTAAAAATTAATGTTTTCATTCGATTGATTTATTTCGTAGACTATTCTCATCATGAAGGAAATATTAGATGCAATCTAAGATACAATATATACACCTTGAGATCCAATTATATTCATTACTCATTCTAAATAATATCTTTGATAATAAAGAAGGCTTTGTTTTAATAGTTCTTCAATAATTGGTGACACTTGTTGCTTGGATTTAATTGGTTTTCTTAATAGCTTTGAATGATGTATAAAAATGTCATTAAATCATTTTTTATATCTAAACGACTGATTGGATTCCAGTGAAAGTTTGGAATCATGTGTATCATTATTATATTGAAATTCGGTGAAAATTTTAATTTTTTTGAAGGACATTTTTTGTACGAAAATTTTTCTCCGGCTTATTCTTATGAGTAATTTGGAAAATGGAAAATTAGATTTCTCAGAAGTGGTGCAATCGATTGCGCATAAAAATCAATGAGATTCAATCCAGATGATGACACTTGGGCTTGCCAAGTTTCAATTGAATTTGAATTTTCGTTTGACCTGTAGAGCGCGAACAAAAAAAAAAAAAAAAAAAAAAAAAAAAAACATGTACATTTTTTTCGGGTCAAGTGTAATTGAGTCTTCGCTTCGCTCATCCAATAAAAGGAATACGATTTATATTAAATCAAACGTGATACCCAGGAAACGTAAAGACTACTAAGACTTACAAGTTTGTAGATCACGATCGATGGTTCTCTCTCGACGAAGAGAATAATGTTCATTTTTATCACCACATTTGAGACAAACCTGTTATCTCTCCAGCATAAATAGTGTTCATACCCGCAGATCAATCCTTCATGATTTCCCGGCGTAAATGTAGCAGTAACAAGAGATGGTGATAATGATTATGAGACTGGCTCCATGTTAGATCGAGGTGTTTCCAGCAAACGAGTGTGAATAAGACAGATGGTGACTTGACTTGTAGGAATAGATAAGGGAACTTGATGGATGATATGTCACGACATAACGACATCAACTTGATAGCTGTAGGTGAACCTTGTTTTTGGGGCTTATATAACGTGTGTTGGATGTAATATAAATCTTTATGACCTGAAACTTTGTTATTGCCTTTAATAAAGACAGTTTGTTATATGAAGCAATACCGTTATTGTATGAAGAAACAAGGCTCAATCATCATTTTCAAGTTGTAAAATGTGGGAGTTAGGTTATAGAGTGACGTAAGGGATATGTTGAATAATTTCATGGGTGTAGTGCAGTACCATGTTTGAAAGTAGAGTGTCCCAGAATTTAGGACAGCAATATATTGCTTACGTGTAAAGGAGCTGCATCGGAAAACTTTTTGATGGTTTCATTCAAAGTTTCATTCGTTCTTGTCCTCTAAAATCCGGAAATTGGACTCGAGAAGGATTCGTCACTTGAACATGAACAAAAATTGGATTCTCTACGAAATGTTCTCTCGAGTAGAAGCGCGAGACGAATAAAAATTCACTTTGAGTGAGAAAATGAGAGAAAGAAAGAGGGTTGAAAAACACAGTACATTGAGAGGTATAAGGAGGAAAGAAAGACAGATGAGGAAATAAGATACCACCCGTGGAAGTGTATCTTGAACGAAAGGATAGTAAAGGAGTAATAAAAATATATTAATGAAAAGCAATGAAAAAGCTCATTAAAAGTTTAGGGTGGCACCATTGACGGTATTAAAAACATCCCTGAGGTGTTTAGAATTAAAACAGGAAAGATTTATATATATTGAACAATAACTGCTTACGGACTTTGATCACATTCTCTAAACGACTATGTGTGTTTTGGAGAACGAACTGTGAATACATTTTAGATTGCCGTGTTCGCATGCAGCAATTGAATGGTATCCGGACGAGTTTTGTGGTGTACAATTGTTTTCTGTGCAGAACGAGGAGCAATTAAACCCTCGCCCCTCTCTCCCCTCTATTCTCTTCTATCCAACCCGCTGCCTGACATTTTGCAATTGAAGGGCTTCTTTTGCTGACTTGCAGCGGATCGCTACACACAGAAGCCAATTCTCTAGAAGTTAGTGCTCCTTGTTTGTTCGGCTTTACACATTCTCTATAATGTAGAATGGCGGTGTGGACATTGGTTCAATATTGATAATCGATACGGTAAATATCGGGGAGGAAAGGGTTTGTAGACAAGGGTGGGAGAGAGAAGGACGTCTTCTTCAACTTGCTCAAGTATTACTCGCGAATGTCTTCAGGGAATGGATTTGGTGTTTCTTTGCTCAAGAATCACAGACTGTAGAGAATCTACATCTCTTCAGAAATCAGAAGACTTTTGAGAGATGTGAAAGAATTATTTAATTCAAGCTTATATAATCATATAATCAGAACCCTTTTGATATTTGCACATTTGAAACTTGGATGGTTTTAATCATTAGGATATTGAAGACTTTCTACGAATTTCGTCGCGTGGAGCGTAGGTGTAAATCATTATTGAATTAAATCTCTGAAGTGCAACGACTTAAGACAGTATCGTACCAAACTTATCAACATCACGTTATGAACTATAAATAGAGGCTTTGATATGTCAAACAGTCTCATGAAGATCAATACAGACACAATTCAAGTATATGTTACGTGTATGCAAAAATCCGATCGAGCACATCTAACGTTATGCAATCCGTGACTATTTTATATATTTACTATAAATGATTTATAGATTGGTAATGACATTTGTTTCATTTTCTTATTAAAAATGGTATTTCCCACTCAACCGAAAATGGGGTTCCGTGAATGACCACATACCCTTTTTTGTGCTGTATTGAAGTTTACACAACTATGAATTGAGTGAATGTAATATTATCTATTATATAAATACTAGGTTTAGATACTGTGTTTATTCAAAACTGTATTACATTTGCACAGTTATATTGTACTACATGAGCCCCTAAGCCACGGTACAAGTATTGTCAACATAGCTTACAAGTTGAGTGCAGTAGTATACATACGCGTATACATAAACCAATAAATAACGGACATATTTTCGATTTCGTGTTATTCCAGATAACGAAACTTTGTTCGTAACTGAACAAACATTTCTCAACGAAAGCAGTACGATGGTTTACCCTATACCGTCTGACGTAACCCAAACGACTCTTTTACCGACGTCGCTACCGACACCTGATGACCTTACTGACGCACCAACGTCGACTGAGCCACCGTTACGGACGACGCCCTACATGCCGATAAAACTACCACCGATACCACATCACCATCATGGTCCTCGGTGGGGTCCTTACTTCGAGGACGGGACAGACGCACAGAACATCACGGCTCGCGTTGGCACGACTGTTCTACTTGACTGCAAAATTGGAATGCTACAAGACAAAACTGTAAGTTGTTTGACATTATATTTATTTTTTACTGTTTTTTGTTTCCCTTCATATGGATAACAATTTATGGTGGTAGATTTATGGGTTTGATAGCTATAGATTGTAAAATACGAGAAGGTAAGGAAGCTAAGCCATAAAATACGAAACAGAACCGAATAGATAAAGTAAATGTGACAAAACAATTTTGCTGAAAAAGCAAAGATTTGATAGGAACTTTGTTTTTTATTCTTCCTACCTGAGCGAGGAAACGATGACACAGCACGCCTACAAGGCATCATCCAATTGAAATTACGGTTCACATCACTGTATCACTGTAGTGATACTGTATTCTGTATCACTCCAATCTAACGAGTTGGATGTGTAATATTTTTGACGAGACAGATACGTCTGATAGTAGCATGTAACTGCTGATTAACCAACAAATTAAACGAGTCAAGAAAAGAGGTGTGAATGAATGTCCAACATTTATCAACTAAAATGTATTTTAAAATTCTCCGTCGCTTACACAAGAATTTTCCTTCGCTTATATTTCTACTTGGATAGCAATTGTTTCTTGCCTTTGGGCTACAAACATTAACAACATTACATTATCTATAACCTTTGTTTCGTGACAGAACTCGGTGCTATAGAATCTCGTATAAGCTCACAATCTAAATTCCGTCGACATAGGTTTCGGTCTTGAGCTTCAGTCTTTAACGGCTGTGTAATTCCAGCATAAGCCTTAAGGCTTATTGTTATTGTCCACTGTGATGTCAGTGAAGTACTTATACACTAGCGTATCCGTCGCTATAGATGCATTCGAACTGTAGACCTCCTACCTCAGCACGACTCGATTTCATTTATAATTAATTTTGATTTCAGTGAATTGAGCTTTGATCAGAAACACAATTAAAAATGTTAAATTATACGCTGGTCCCTTTTCACGCTTTCCATGCAAATCCATCGAAGTTAGTTTTCATCTAGAGGCTTACGGAAATGAATTTGATTCTAGAAAGTCATCGGGAGTACTTAAACAATCTCTTTAAAATTGGATTTTCGAATTGGTTTGTCGAATGATACAGCTTTTCGAACATGATCTGAACATTTATTTTCTTGTTCTGTATTTCATTTCAACAAAACTGCATCCGTTCCAGAGTACTCGTAGCCATGTTCTGTATTCTAATGGAGAGTTGTTGTCAAGTTGTTTGTATCATGATGCACGGAGCTAAATTCAAACAATTCATTACTCTCACAACAGTATCAAATTAGAATATTTATGTACTTCGAAGTATGATGAGTTAATACCCATGGGAATGAAAGTTTATATTATATTATTCATAAAAATAGCGTTTACCAGAATATTTCGCACTACTGTACAGCAATTATTTTATTTGGAGTAGAATTTGAATAAGCAATATAAAACTACACTCACTAGTTTTGTTGGCTATCGTTCTTTCTGGATACAACTTTTCATTCTTCAACTTCTTTGTAAACGCGTATCATAAAAACTTGATGAAATTGATCAATCGACAAAGATTATGCGAGGGCTATGTTGACTATGAAGATGTCTTCAGGTGACTAGAGAGAGGTCAAGGAGAGTTGCGTGATAAAATACCGTTAAGTTCAAGTCAAGAAAAAGCCGCGCTTAGGAAACTTGACCCAACTAGAAAATAGAGAACGTACCTTTCGAATTTAACAACTGTTGACGCATTATGAGCATTAATCTCTTTGAACGTGTTCGTTTAATCAGTTGATAAAATCTGTGTAATGCTGACTTTGAACTGTATAATTGAAAAGGTTAAAAAAGTTAGTAATTGAAGAGTTATTGAATATATGATTGTGACGACTGGACATTGATTGTCTTGAACGTGTTTTAATATGAACGAAACTCTTATTCTTGAACGTGAATTGTATCAAAATTGAGAGAAAAATAGTTTTAGACATTTTCCACTCGTTTGATTGAATGGTTTTCTTTGGAAACAGTGAGCTCATTCAATCCCTACAAAAGTAGAAGTTGAGATAGATAGAAAGAAAGAATTTAATATTTTCGAGTAAATTACCTCATTACTACTATCATCAAACAGAACGGAAACGGTCTAGTCAAATCGGTTCAGGCTGAACCGATTAAAAAAAATTGTAGTATATATCACACCCTGAATACCCTGACTCGATTTTGTAAAAACTGGTTGAAAATCTAAAAACGCCAGTAATGTGTGTTGTTAATTCTTTATGACGTTCTGGCAGCTTGAGATATTGTCTCAAATGCCACAGTTATCGTGTGCTTCCAAAATATCGATAGTTTCCTCATATGAATCGGCACCTCGCCCCCACTACCAACAAGAGCGTGCAAATTTGTGATAATTGATAAAATAGCATAACAAAAATGTGTAGAAACCCAAAACTGTGACCAAGTTTGAAGAGCCTAATAGAAAGTTGAATTCGATCGTGAATTAATATCGATACAATCGCAATGTCTATTCGAACTTACTCGAGTCGAGTTATGGGCACGCCTCAAAATCGTTTCGACTATTTACCACATATAATCTCTTCCACATACGATTCGAGATTGCAACATCCCTTCTTGACGAGTGTTGTGAGCATCGTTTTCATTGGTAATCAATATACGTATTCAAGATATGTATGTAATAAACATATCACATACTCGTATCACGAAAATTATAAATGCATTGTACCGCTGGTCCTATAAATAGTGTACCAACATAACAAACATGTTATGTTATTACAATAACACATATGTTAACACACCTGTAACAACATGTGACAACACTGGAAAAATGTTTTTGCCGAAATATTATATATATTATATTTTTTGTAGTGTTTAGTATTCATTTTTAGTATCCATTATTGGTATTTATTATCCATTCAACAGAATGTAGTGAACATAGAGAATTATACGTCATTAGGACCATGCTATAATTGGTTATAATTCTATAATTAAATAAACTAAATAATTACATAATTAAATAATTAAAATCTGACAATCTTAAATTTAAATATTCACTATTATATTTATTTCAACATATTGAAGAGTTTACAGCGTGAAATCAAATGATAAAAAATAAATATCTCATTATTTTTTGTATTATCGTAACACTGAATGAATAACAGTGGAGGTGCCAGGTTTTTCCATGGTAGCGGTTACTTCATGAGTTCTTTAATTGACAGGTATGGCGCAATTTTTGACAAAAAATTGACACTGTTGTGTCATACAATGAGCAACCGGTTTGCCGACACCGTTTTCCAGCTCTGTAAGTCAATATTATAGGCTTGAATGCTTGAAGATAACACCAATATTCACCAGAATATTCGATGCGCTATTATATGCGCATATTATATTATGAGAAAAAGGAATAGATTTTTCCATCAGATATATGCAGTATGGTGTAGCATATATCTCATATCCACACGAACATCAATTTGACATTGCAATATGGACTTAAATTGAAATAAAATTACCATATATGGTGGAGGTGCCGTATTTTTTAATCAATCGAGTGTATATAATAACTCAATTCTAGTTTTAATCAGAATATAAAATGAAATTCATTACAATTGTATTGTTCGATTTGATTTTCAAACTGATTTGAATACTTTTATTGAACTAGGTTCATACACAAATACACTTCGGCTCATGCTAATAGATTTTGTGTTTTCAATAAAAATATAAAATAGACCATGAATATGTATTTTGCGTCAGAAATCTTACAAACCGAATTGAATCGAATTGATCATATTGACAATATCATAATATACTGGATATATAAATGCTAAATATATGCTGCGGTTGATATTATTAATAATTTTTATTGATCACATTTAATTTGCTGCAAGGTCTATCAAGACGTATGAGCATAATAATATTTTGCTAGCTTCAAATCGTTAATTATTGTCCATGATACGACTATACCATAAAATCTGGAAAGCCCGCAAATATAATAGATTTATATCCTCTTTGGTGTTGATAAATATTTATTTATATTGAAGAAATATATGAAATAATCATCCCACTTGTGTCAGTTATTATTACCAGATATTATCGTTTTCTTACACACTCCCCTCCCTCCTTCACCACCACCTCTCCCTATACCTATCACTCTTCATTCGACCAATTATTGTATTTACCAACCTTTTTAATGGTAATATGAAGTATTTGGTATTCAAGCCGTATCTATACTTATATTACTTCTTATCTACGAATTTAATTTTAAACCGAATAATATGTCATTTCTTAGTGGATTCATCCGAGAATGCGGCACAAATTGATTAGTTCAAGTTTGAATTCCGATCATTTGTCATTTTTACATTAAATTGTAGTTGAATTATTTCTCACTTTATTCGCGATACTTAGTCATTAGTTGAAGTGTAACTGTTCTATCCTCACACTTGATATATATCACCGTCTCTCTCTCTCTCTCTCTCTCTCTCTCTCTCTCGTGCTCTCTCTCTTTCTCTCTCTCTATCCAAGAAATGCCTCTAACTACCAAGTAAATATAGATTCTGCTTACGCAAAAGAACACTTTAAAAAAATGTCACCTTTTGAAGGAATATTCAAATTACTTGGTAAATATTTTCAATAAAGTTGACGATGTTTTGGTTTGTTTGTATTGAGGAAGATATTTATAAGGTTCTGTAACTCATAAGTGATGGCAAAAGCTGGAAGATTTCGAAAACAATTATGTTTTTCATTACAACACAGAATCAACACTCGAATTCTACGTACTCCATCGAAGTCTTGTTAAAAAAAAGTATGAGATAAACTTGCAGTGATTTTAACATTCACATTTTACTTGTTTAATCCTGTAGGTTACTAATGTACTTCAATTCTTGAAATATTTTAATGAAATTTTTCACACTCTCTCAGAGTTTGTCATTTTATCATTCCTCTTTTTCCGACTACCTCTTCTCTCCACCCCTTCTACTCAGAATACATTTAGACTCTAGACAGTGGAAACGAAAATCTTATGCAATGTTTTCCACATCATTCTGAATCTGAATTGTAATTATATTAGCTGTATACATCTCTATGGCGTAGCGAAGACTTTCATCCCACTTACCTAAAGAATACAGGCTTCTATTTTTTTTTTTCCTAATTTTGTACGCGGCATAAAAGTTAGGCAAAGTAGCCAATCAAATTGAAACTTGTTCTGCATATTGAAGTCATATCAGAATAGTTTAGGATTATTTTTTCAGAAAAATCAGTTCGACGAGTGTTTCTGAACGGCATTGGAGAACTTGGAAAATTCCTTCAAAAATATCCCAGAAGGAAAATATTGTGAGAAACAAAAAATAATACAAAAACTCTGAATTTTCTGATGGATATAAAAACATTATTCATGAACATTCTTAGTATTTTTTACATTAAACAGACGAGAAATCAAAAAGAGAGCGAGATAAAAGGTTCATTTTATTGGCTCAACAAAGGTGGAGCAAGTAAAAAAATACCCACAGCTTTCATATTAACAGGGAGCAGGTAGGCGTTTTGAATGATTGATCACTCTCAACGACGGAATATTTTTTCAATTTTGATTTTCATTTTTCTTTCTCATCTCTCAACGCATGTACTGCGTTTTCCTATTAGAGATATTCAAGTCATGCTTGGACTATCTGCGTGCTAATTGCTTATGGTAATTCAGTCTCGCATCTAACGGGCAGTGGCTACCATATTTACATACAGTCGCAGCCAAATTGATATCTTTCGAGCCGACAGTTAGCTAGAAACAACTTACAAATTACAGCTGCCATATAATTCATTAAGTCCAGAATACCACTGGGCTATGTGTGCGGTGGGTTGGTATAACTGTGCATGATATAATGTAGTAGTATTTATTATCTTAGAGATATTAAGGTGATAGAGTTGAATCAATTAGTCACAACAAAGATCAAGAGAAGTTCATATCTTCGGTTTCAGTATAAAAGCTGCATTATGTATTTCAAGAATCAATATATGAACGTCATTGAAGGTATATTTTCATTTACTGAGTTTTAGACACTCATTCACTACAATTGAATAATATATATATATATATATATATATATATATATATATATATATATATATTTATTTATTTATATGTATAAATATTTATATACCAAGCCGCATGTGCATGTCTGTTTGAGTAGGCCCTATTGAATATTAAGCTTAATTACTGTTCAAATAATAATAATAATTGCCTCAAATTACGGGAAGAAACGGAAGTATGTTATTGCATTCACATAATCCCACAAACGATGGAAAATAATTATAAAGACCCTACTAATATTCGATGAAATTGAATTTTACGCGGGAGAGTAAGTACTAAGAGGCATATTCATTGTTTTAAAACGGATGAAAGTTTACGGTGCGCCTTTGAGATAATTAAAGCATCCCAACTTAGAGGTATATGCATAATCATGGCATTGATCAACGTGGACCTAGCATGGCCAATTTTGTAGTTGGCAGTAACTTCAAAAGTCAATTCTGAAGTAAAAAGCCATTACATGGTTCTTTTCGAAGATTAATTCAATCCGAATTAGAACACATAGTTTCATGAACATATTATTTCCTAATACTCAATCTGCACTGCTTTCTTGCATAATAAATAAATGAATAAAACATGAATAAATAATAATGAAATAATAATATCGTCTTTTTCAAGAACCTGTACAATTTTTGTAAGTCATAACTTTCATATTTTATACGCCTATTCATTTTTTTATTACTGTTCATACGTAATGATAAAACAGGTCGCTTGTAGAACGTATGGGAACGTATAATCAAATCATCATATATAGCGTATGTAAGTAATCACATCATTGGTCTCTGTTATCTTCAGTGCATTCCAACTGAAATGTAAAGCATTATGTCATGAGAAAACTGTCTTCATTTTTATACTGTTGGGCGCAGTCAGACTTGATGTAAAGTTTTTAGTGAAACCCACACTCCTGCAGATTTCTTATCTATGAATATGGCCGTGATCAAAACCATTGATGATTTGAAATATTTGAACTTTTATATGTTGAATAAATATATTGAAATTCTTCCATTAATTTTTTACATATAGGCTATGGGAATTATGAATGGACATGTTATGAGAAATGTATTTCATTTTCTTGCAGAAGAATTTTATTTCTGTACTCGAATTATATTTATAAAATTTTTTGTAATAAAATTAAAAAATTAATTAATTAAATTATTAAAATTATTATTGTATTCGTACAAAGCTTCCATACTCATGTAGTTATCAATATGATATGAAAATTAACTAGGTTTTCTAGATCAGAGTTGGGGGCGTTTTTTTCTGAGCAACACTTGTAACTTCGGATGTTGAAAAGCAAAACCGTCGGAATTTTTTTCACAGTCTAATTTAGACAGTAACTAAATTGTGCAGAGCCCTGCACACGACACACAAACTCAAAAATGCTCGAACTTACAGAACGTTTCAAACATAGACTTGTCTGATCGAGACTACCTATTCTCCAATATACCTACTTACTCAGTTACCATCTTATTAACATTGATCCCCGAATATCAATTACCACTTTATTGAACAATTTTATACATGGAATTATTCTTACATCTGCGATAAACAAATAAAGAAAGTCAGTGAATCACTGAGCATACGAGCATAAAAGCAGAGCATAAAACATACTTCATGCTTGTTATGTTACATGTTATATAAAGTATGAGTTTCTGATACATCTTCCATTCTACACTTACACATACATACAGCATTGAATGGCATTAATTATGAAAGTGCTCTCTCTAGCTCGCTGTATTTGAGACGTATATGTCATATATATCATAACATTCATACCAACATTTCAATTCTGACAGAACCTTCGTCGAGAACCCATTTTACTCAAGTTCCTTGTGAAATTATCTGCTGAGTGGGTTCCGGTAGGAAATTGTCATTAGAAGAGGAAGTATGGCAGGCATTGTTGATAGCGAAAAGACATGAGTATAATAAAGGAATTGAGTGGTTTCAGTTAAAGAGGGGTGGAATGAGGAAGAAATAAGTGGGATAGAGTAAGAGAGTGCAAGGGGTATCGAGTTGTGTACGAATAGTGAGAGATAATATAGTGCTCATATATATATATATATATATATATATATATATATATATATATATATATATATATATATATATATATATACAGATGAAGGGAGATAGAATGTGAGATACATATACACCAGTCAAAAATCGTGATGAAAGTTTTTCAGTTCCATTCATCGTCCATATTGGAAGTTGAAGAGTATACTGTTCTCTTTCAACGTAATTGTTAGAGAAAACAGAGTATTAACAATCTTGTTGATTGACAGTTAATTGATCTCCTTGTCTTATTACCCAACATTTGTACGAATAGTTTTTGACACTTCATGCAAACAGAAAGAAATAATAATAAGGGTTGTCATTGTTCTTAAGAGAATTGAAATGCACAAACACATCTCTACTTTTTTTCGCTTTCATATTAATTTTTCCATTTTTAGTCCATTTGAACACAACTCAAAAAATAGCATTCAAAATGTCACTAGATTCAACAAGAGATTTTAAAGTGATTCAAATCACATAAATATAAGATAAAATAATAATTGTGATATGTATAGGCCGTAGAGTGCTTCAAAATACAAACAAATTATCTCTTCAGCCTCTTCTTTCGTCCTTTGTTCATACTTCGTCATGTTGAAAGCGTGGTCACGTGATAGTGAAGAACAGGAACAGAACAGATGAAAAGGCCAGTGAGATGAAAAATGTCAGTGGTACAGTGAAGAGATTTTATGTATTCCTGGACGTGTTGGTATTCGGGGAAATATAAATGCAGATAAAGCAGTCAAAGGGGTAAGACAAATGGTTCAAGTTTATATAAGAATATTTGCATCATAGGTTATATTGCACCCACAAAATAACTAACTATTTTTTAGTGAAGGTATAGGCCTACAAGTTTCTAGGATTAATAATAATAATAATGAAATGTTTTTATTCTCAATTTAACAAGTTCAATACATACAAACAATGTACAGCCAAGAAAACGAAATAATATAAATAGAGTCTATATCGGCTGAAACAAAAAATGTCATATTTACTAAATGATAAAGTTTTCCTTGCATAAATTGAGAAGTCCGCGTAAGAGCGTGTGCTCTTGTGTGCGGACAGGCATTTTTAAATAAGCATCATGATTTTTCAAGATGACAACAAGATAAAAAAATTACATTATCTTTCTCAAAGATATTGATTTTTCAAGATAATGATAGTATTATTCCAAATTTAGATTTAATAACATAAAAAATGAAGATGAAAAACATATAACTAAACATATAATAGCTTCTATGAATAGAAGACACACACTAATACATTATATAATACAAAAGCAAAAATATTTAACATTGTTTTATGCAATATACGAAAATTATGAATACCTCTGATCAATAGTCTCCCAAATTCAAAAACTCAAAAATACAAAACAATTCAATATATTCAAAAATGGAATCTCGAATTCGTCAGGTGTAGTTTAAGTAAAGTGTTCATGTTCAATAATATTTGGTTTCAGTCTTTTGCATTACTTCTATTGTAGAATGATCATATTTATTCAGTGAATAATAAAGTTTGGAACATCTTATATATCATGAAAACTTCTGGCGTTTATTGAGTAATAAACATGATCATACTTGGGCATTTTGAAAATAATATTCATTGCTCATTCATCAATCATTATATCATCATTATTTTTTAGTGATTCATTAACCATTATCCATCTAATGTTGATATAATTTGACATTTACCACCCATAACAGCCTGATATTTTCACACATTATTTTTCTTCATTAAACAAGTATTGAATTGTGACACATAGAAATTCACATTTACACATTTATCTCGATTATCCATTTTCTAGGCGGGCTTGTGAGATAAAGGAAAACTTGTAATATTGGAAGTGTACATAGAAGTTCAGCGAAAGTGTAATATCGATCTGGTGAAAAGCGCTCTTTGTAGAGAATAAAAGTTTGAGTTTTCAGTTAAACACATCCTGTTTGAAAACATATTTCCCATGTAGGCCATTCGTTTATTTTTTTACGATTTTCTCTTGGAATCGACCCTAAATCGTGGTTTACTACGTTATCAAGAATCTGTTTCGAAAATAGCAAAACAAAGTGTTTTCTCTATTTCTGCGGAGCACATGAGTCTCACCAGTCATTATTTATTCATACCAAGTCTGATGGCTGTGATTTACAGGCGAACGATACGAACCCTTCCAATCATAGCATACAATTTCATTCAATTTAGAATCTAACTACCAAAGTGAGAGGAAAAATTATTTCACCAAGATATTTCTTTTCTGAACCGTACGCTGAATATCACATAGAGTATGGTTTCACTAAATGAGTTGGTGAATGAGTACACTAAAAAGTGAAATTCTTCATTTCAAATAAGTTGGTATTAAAATGCAGTAGATGCGCGAGATGAGATGAGCGAGATATTTATGTGCAGTGTCCAAAGGTATACAGTATACACAACTCGATTTTGTAACTATTAGTATGTTACTGCGTTCTTTATAGAGGCAATCTTATGGCCATCCCATAACCAACTGTAAAGTCAATATTTTCAATTTTTCCAATTTTATTTGATTCTTGTTTTAAAAAAGACCGAACTGAATTTCTTCGAACTTGTTGAAAACATTTATCGAAACAATAATCGAAATAGTATGTGAATATTTTATTCCGACCGGATGATACTGAGAAATACAGAATTCCATACAATGTTTTTCTCATGGGGTTTTCAAATATTCAATATCTTTTTTGGGAAAAAGTGCTGAATCAATTAGGCTCAAAAACAATTCCAGTCCATTCTAGTACAGTAAACCGCAGTTCAGGAAATATCAAGTCGATTGGTTACTTTTGTCGGCCTGTACGCCGCGTACAAAACACAAAACGACAACGACAAAAAAGTTGAATACAAGCCCGATTTTTTCAATTATGAGAAATGGAACGTTTATCTAATTGGATGAGCGAAGCGAAAACTCAATTCAACCGTACACGTAAAATCTAAACCTTTTTTTTTGTTATTTTTGTTCGCGCTCCACAGGTGATAAAAAGTATACATCAGACTTGGTACACACGTGTCATCACCTAGTTAGGTGATGGCACATGTGTACTGCGAGTCTAATATATTTTTTTCACCTGAGGTGCGCGAACAAAAATAACAAAAAGAAAAAAGTTTCGTTCTTACGTATAGATACTGTATAGTATTGAGGCGCAGTTGTTTACACCACGTATCAAAGAAAAAGAAATTTGTAACAAAAAATAATAAGAATAACCCAGAGAAGAAAATTTGGAAGAAATATTTTCTTCGAATAACTTCGAGATTCCATGGGATTTTGCCATAAGAATAATACAAGTTTCAAAGTGTTACGTGAATCGGATTGGTCATTTTGTAGAAAATAACTATTAGGAAGCTGTTACGGAGATCAAAATGTAAAACCAATTGAAGCGTCGAACAATTTAAAAAATCACCAACACGTAGAAAAGAAAGGCCATTCATAATTTGTTTCAAAATCAAGGTGTGTCTATAACTTTTCATTACATTTCTCTTTAATGTACCTATATCACCTATACGCTTAGTTTTTCTAGTGAAATGGAAGTCAATATTTTGATCATACTCGAATATGTATACCAGTTTTAACAAAACACCTGCGGATGAAATGAAAATACCAAGAGTACAGTTTTAGATAGCAGTAAAGATGATAACGTCCAAGGGAAAGATGGCAGATAGGCCTTGCTGTATGAGAGAAAGTTGAAAAAATAGGAAAGAATCGTAAAGAAGTAAAAATGGAGGTTAGTTTAGTAAGAAAATTGGAGAAGTGACAAATTGTGCTGGGTACATGTCGATACTCTTCCATTAGTTTTGAAGGATGATTTTTATTATGATTTCATCTCAATTTGTTCTCTTTGTCATTATTTTCAATTGACAAGGCGATGTAGTGATTACTTTGTGCCTCATATTCATTGTCGGAACCAAAAAATAGTCGTTTCAAATTGTTCATAATTATTAATATCTTGACATTGATATCTTCTGATTGATATCTTTTGAATCATTGATAGCTTCTTTTTTCTTTATGTTCTGGTTAGTGGTAGAAGGCTTAAATCAGGGACGCGAATACAAACTACAAACGCAAATATAACTTCTGAAAATTGAAATTTAGCATTCGTCAAATGAAAAATTCCATCAAATCCCATCAATTAAAAAACAAATATGCCGGTCGCAGTTCCATCTCCAAGTATATTTGTTCCCTTTTTCTTCCTTCTTTCTATTCTGGTTAGTGGTAGAAGGCTTAAATCAGGGATGGTCCGGCTTTCCCCTGGAGAATCGCAGTATAAAGAAACAGACACTATATCACAACACAACCTCACTTTACTACTTGGCAATATATAGCGGGTGGATTTAGCTCCATAATATATTATCAAAACCAGCTTTTGCGTGAGACTTGCAGGAAACGGAAAACATTGTAATTATTAGATGAATCCTTTCTTGCTACTCTTACGGTACGAAACGTCCTGAAAATCACATGTTCACAGACATGTAATAACATTTCATTATTATAACATGTAATCTGAAAGAATGACATAACTGTGACTAAAATAAGTAGGCCATTCGATTAAACCAAACTGATGCTGTTTTTATTTGGAATCGCCAAAAATCTCATGCATAGTTTTCAAGTAAAACGAGGTCAAAGGTGGAAAATCACGTTTTTCAACCAAATAAAATTCATATCTTCTTTTATAAGCAGAATATCAATATTTTTTTGAAGAGTCATAAATTGAAGCCCATACAATGGTATAGTCATAGTCATTGACATAGTCATTGAAAGAGAAATTGTGGAAATCGCATTAAAATTGAGAGGTAAGTCGAAGGTTAAAACTTGACCTTTTTTATCAGTTCAGAAAAATTGATAGGACTACTCTATTTCAAACAGGTTTTGATGCAAATTTTGCACCTAATTTAGTATTATGTAATTTAGTATTATGACCGTGGAGTAACTTCTTGACCTCACCCAAGGTGAAAGGTAAATTAAAATGTTTTCTCAGGTGAAAGGTTGAAATGTTTTCTAAACCAATGCCTCAACTGACTGAGCTACGGAGAGTGGCTGGAACATACAATAAAGTACAATAAAGACATACAATAAAGTGATCTTTTCAACAAACTGTGATTATGTAACTAATAGGTTTACGAATTATTAATACTTTGACAATTTTTGTTATGGAAAAATATAGTCGAACTTATAATCGAACTTCATTTTCTTATCCTCCGATTCCTCTTTGTTTTCATTATTTACGAATATTCATTTGTTCTCATACTTACTGTCTCAATTCTCGTATTCATGTTATTTTATCGTTCCATTTTATCACTATTCATATATGTACGGTCGTGACCTGATTTCACATCACAGAAATACTCCAATTATTGTATTACATCTATTCTATTCTATTTGATATATTATCATATTTTTAT
Source organism: Brachyptera putata (assembly GCA_907164805.1). NCBI lineage: Eukaryota > Metazoa > Arthropoda > Insecta > Plecoptera > Taeniopterygidae > Brachyptera > Brachyptera putata. The sequence goes on from OU015462.1 coordinate 29,401,234, forward strand.
AATTATTTTAGTAAAGCTGGGTCAAAAAATATGAATATGTGTGCTCGAACTCTCAAACTCAAGTTTATATGTATATATATATATATATTGAAACTTCCACGACTTATTTTATTATAATAAAAATTTAGACAGGAAAATTATAGTCGTGTATAGTATTATGGAACCTTTTATTTCCTTACATATATATATATATATATATATATATATATACAAACTAATGATAGTTATCAAGGAAAGAGTTTCTGATGATACCTGATCTGGTGAGTTTCAAGAGATTCGCTTGACTTTAGAATAGAAATTAATTCAGTGAATGTCGTTTGTGGGATGAAATTTCAAATGAAATAGGATTTCTACTTCGATTGCAAAGAGCTCAACGCTGTTCAAAAGCAGGTGGCTTGAGAGTGTTTAGAGTGAATGCTTCATTCGAGTTTTTTGTTTGTTTAGCATTTATATCTGATCTCTTTCCTTAACTTGATTCTGCCAATGTAATGATACTATTTCAAGACCAGTTGCGTAATGCATTGTATCTTCAATCCAAACGTCCGTCCAGCGTGATACGAGGTAGCTATAGAGCAAACCTGCTCTCGATTCAATTCCGTGCTTGCAAATGTGCAGACAGAGAACTTTCAATTTCGAAAGAGAAGGTCACTGTTCGTTGGCATCACTAGAAGATTGGCTAAGACTGTCGATACTTGATCTTCACGAGATGAAAATTGAGAGTGGAACTTTAAATCGTACTTCCGAATACAACTCAGACGACTCGGGTTGTCCGACAACGAGACTATTCTTATTCATTCTATACCCATCACATTAGATTACGAGTCAGACTTGTCGCTATCACGTGGCGTTTCGATTTCATTTAACTTACACTCAAAATATCAGGATGTTCATTGAGTAGCATTGGAAGAATTTAAAATGTGTAGGGTCTTTGTTTTATCTCAAATCTGATGTATTCAAAAAAAGTATAGTCTTAATGTTCGACAAAATAATTCAAAATTTATTGGTGTATGGAATTGTACTGTTGTTTAATACTCGTATAAGTGCTTTTTTATTCGCAATATATTTTCGTAACTATAACTTCAAAACATGTTTACTGTCTACGCACTCAAACTCCCTTGGAAAAAAACATGTTTATTTTTTCTTTCAGAGCAAATGTTGGGAAAATACTTGGATTTTGAGAAAATCTTTTTTCTTTTCATTCAAGTATTTTTTCCTGCTGAAACAAAAACCGGTTCACATCATCTTGAAGAAAAAAGAGATCAATACGTTTTTTAACAACTGAACGACATTGAAAATATGATCAATGAACCAAATATTATTTCGAATAAATAATATCTAGATATATGTGTTTGATCAAGATGGTACTTCCACGTTTATATTTCTAATAACAAAACGTATTACATATTTTTAGTCCGTTCTTAAAGTCTTAAGAATTTGTGTATACTCTCTTTGTAGGTAGACTCTCCCAAGATTGAATTAGAAACTCTCCTTTCTTTATGTATAACCTTTAACGGCCATTATATTTGATGGAGAATGATTGAAATGAGTCTGCGGGAACTAATTTAATCTCGCCAACCTTCTTGCTCCATGCAACAACATCTGTCTCAGACTCTGTCCTCGTCTACGTATATATAGGCCTATATATTATATACAGGTAACAGAATCAGGAAGGCACTCAAGCTCACGAAAATATAGTACGCAGACATCGAAAATCACCCCACATAACTGGAGAGGCTAAGCCTACATTCCCTATTTCTTTATATATAAAAACTTTCTAGTCAAAGAACTTTTATATCAAATTTGAATGTTGAAAAAATGTGCATACGCTTTTTTATTTCCTATATTGTAAAGGTGAAGTTTATGAGGGTCGTTGAGTGGAAATGCATATTGAATGAAAAGTTAGCGGTACTATGGGTAGAGTAAATTACTGTGTACTGTTGAGGCCATACGAGGACGTAAACCTGTTGTATGTATACTGGTCCAGCTACCCAATGTAGAATATTCTCATGGGAAATCCTTCGACAATTCTATCTTCTTCTTTTCTTTTTTTCTTTTTTTATCTCTTTTCTCTTAACTAAGGTCTAGCATTCTGCATAACATTAAAGTGCGGTGCGGTACACAGTTTCAACTTTTCGAGTAAAAAGAGCGACAGATTTAGTTCTGTGAGAGTTTGTGCTATGTTTCCACTAATGATGCGTCGCTTAGGGGCTTCGTAGTCGAGACAGTAGTTGTTCCACTTCTTGATCTTATATGGAGCAATATGTTGGTGGTAAATACCAGAATAAAAATGAATATAAGGTTAGAACTTGGATATAATGAAATAGGGATGGATGAACGTATGAAATACTGTACATTTATCTAGTACAAGTTGCTTTATTGTTTTCAAAAAATACAGCTTCCAATTAATTTCTCAAAAACACCACATTTGATGCACACAAAGATTTTGATTTTTTGTTGTGCCATCTTGTACGTTTCTTAAAATTTGGGATTTCATATTCTTTTCCCGCTATTGTTATTCTTACGTAATATAATGACAATTATTCAAATTTAAATAAAAAAAATGCAGAGCCAAATATTCTCAAATACTATTCTTTCTATTTTGGAATTGTCGATTCGAATGTTGTTACAATCCTCAACAGTCAGTTCGTCTGACCTGGCGATTTACAGAGAAACATAGGCCTATAGAGTGAAATTCAGTGGCATTTGCATTGCTCCGTTTCACTCGCCCAATTATCACATTTTCTTTGATATTAGATGAATACTCAGATTGTTAGGGACTCTACGTCAAGATAATTATAAAGTTCTTGATCTTGAATAGAAATCTCTTCGTTAATGTTAATTAATGAAAACAATATATGGGTAGGATAATAAAAATAATAATGTGTAATTGAATTATTGGTTTCAAATTTGATTTTAATTTCATTGTTCATTTTACTGTTCACGGTTTTAGTTTATAAGTAAACCAATCAAACAACATTTTATTTGTACTGTTGACAATTTCGAAAACATGCATCAGCAATAATTTCAAATCACGCTTGCCTTCCGTCGCTGTGATCCAGACAACTTATTCGAGACATACTCACTTACAGACAATTTGAATGCGCGTTATTCAGAATGAATCGATATTCAAATTACCTGTGTTTCATAATTTGTCATTCTTTCCATTCATTTGAATGTAGTGATATAATATTGAACAAGATGTACTAAAATGACGAATTATTAAAAAAATGCATTCTTCAAACCACAGAACTATGAGTTATAAGTCAATCAAAAATGACTTATATTTATTTCAGATATTGTTTTTTACAGAATAACGAATGAATATATTTTTATAACCTGCACGTATAAGGTTTGTGGATAACATAACACAATTTCTGCTAGGACTTTCAATGACTAATTATATATCATCTTATTTTAATGGCTGTATTTTTCATTTCCCTAAATGTCCTCAGTTCTTTTTCTGTCAACGTTTGTGTTCATTTTTCCTCGTCTCTTTGGACTCTGAAACCACTAATAAGCCTGCTTCATGACAGTTTTTAAAAAAACATCTGTCTTCTTTCATACTAATTCCACATGGATTAATAATTCACTTAAATATTTCTGTCACACAGTAAAACCTACGAAACAGGTCGTAAAACTTGAAATGCGGTATAAAAAACGAAGCCGTCGTACAAAAGTCCGATGTGACTTCATCATTCCAGTCAGGACGATACAGCATTTCCCGAAAGTTCAGTTACGTAGCTGAATTAAGCTTTACGTTAGCAATATATACAGCTTACTTCAACTGAATAATGCGATTATTTTATACTAAAATCCCAAACCAGTCATTCGTTATGATTAAATAAAGTTGACAAAACATGAAAAGAAATATTGAAATATTATTTTCAAAAACACGATTGGAAGTAGCCTGAAAATATTATAAACTGAATGTAGGTATACATCTTCTCCCAACGAATTATCAATTGATGATTTTTCTATGATCTGGTAGTAGTTCGTATAATATTATCACAAGTGTATTATTTAAATGTGGTCGCTGTAAGATCTACCCTACCGACGACAAAAACTTGTATGAAGAGTGAGCCACATAAAAGTAGAGATGTAAAGAATTGTGGCCAAGTCAACTCTTTAAGAGTGTAGAACTGCATGTGTGGGGATAGATGTTAGGCGTATAATGCAAACGTTCGGTATTTATAACTATAACTTTCACATATTGAAATAAAATTGGTATGCACGTTTTATTTCATCAAGGCATAAGCTTACAGGCCTAGTTATATTTACCGAACATTAGCAATTATTATATGCCTAACATCTATCCAAACACTTATGCATTTTCCCAGACCCAGAGTAAACTTGAAGTACTGATATTCACACCTTTCATTTTGCAGTGTGAACAGTAATATAACTCGCTCTGCTGTGATGCTATCGATAACATAGCAAGTGTTAGCGCTTCTCTTGAAGAAGTCTAATGGAATTGTATTAGAACCAGGGGTTCAAACCTAGGTCGTATGTGCCTATATTATAGAATGTATCACAAATGCCTTTCGAACGTGTCAACGTTCTGCATGTTCACAATTAAATGGGTAATATTTTCATAAAGAAAAAACACAAACAATAAACATTTCACGGTTGTTACCATCACTAAACATCTATGTAATTTTCACCGTGTTGAAATTTCAGTACTTCCTCTAGTCATGGATTATTGTATTAATGTTCGAGTTGTCCTTTTGACCCCCGTTAAAGAAGGTTAATTGAACATTTGGTCCCTGATGGAGACACAATTTATAATAACGCGTACAAAATAAGCTTTCATAATAATTTACAGTGTACTCAAGCACTGATAATTAAATAGAAATCCAAAAGCAAATAATCTTGATTTCCCTCAATGAGGTACCCTACATCAAATCGATAGCTACACGTTAATTAGATTGTGTTGTATTACTGATAACAGCTGCGCACACTATTTCTATGGCACACTAAAATTTCCAATGTATTCATAATAGTTGATTACTATCTTCACATCATGAAAATGGGACTAATTGACTGATATTCGTTCACTATAACGATAGCAAAGTTATTACAATAATCAAGTTGATTTATAGGCAGAGATAAAATGAAATAGTTTTTAATATCATAGCCTCATTCTATTACGATCAATAAACATCATGGGTGGTCTGAACTGATTATTCTCTGATCACAATATTTCAATTATATATATATATATATATATATATATATATATATATATATATATATATATATATATATATATACATATATATATATATATATATATATATATATATATATATATATAACAAGTATTGGACATGGCAATGATAAGAAACCTAAGAAGGGGAGGGAAACCATATCATAAAGTGGTATCGTGCCTTCTAACGTAAAAATCCCCACAGAAAACACACAAATCTTGGACCTATACCGTGACTCCGCAACAATAGATTGCAACATCCTTGAAGATTATGCTAACAAATTACATTGGGAAGACATCAAGGAAGAGGAGGAATTGGATGGGAAGGTAGCGTTCCTTGACAAAAACGAACATTGTTACTGTGCGTCTGCGATCACACGTTTAATAAATTGCACTGATAAATCCAGCAAACCCTTCACCACGGGAAGTGTACCTATTCAGTCATCTACCCTAGAAAAAAAATTATGGACCTACGTCCTATCACTACGCTACTAACATTGTATATAGTACTGGAAAAAGTAGTACGTAAACAAATTTGTACGTTTATTGAAAGCAACCATATCCTCCCGGACAATCAGTCTGGTTCTGCCCACCACAATAACGGCTCAATTATGGTCGCCCCCTCCCACCCACACTTAATGTGGATTAACAAATATTTGATAGCAGCACAAAACTATTTTCGGTTGAACCATTTTTGAGAAACACCATCTTTAACTTTCTAAAAAAAAACATAAGATTAGGCTGAGCAAGAAAATTTAAAATCAAAAATCTGTCCAAAAAGACTCAATTTTCCTTGAATTAGTATAGAAAAATGATACACACCATTACAAAGAAGTAAGTAATTCGGACCGTCAATTTTGAAGAAAATAATGTAATGAGTGTTTTCATTCATCAAATATATAATGTTATCAGCAGAATTATTGTGGTGAGGTTTACGGCTTCCCAGATTCTATATTTACTGTATGAACTGTATATTCATTTATTTTTTAGTCAAGGTGTGTAGAGTTCTCGATTATACTATAACTTACTCTTCTTCGCTCATCTTATACAACACATGTTCTGCGTCCGCCTAGTAATAGGAAATTAGTTTGAAATTATGAAGGTACCAGTAATTTATTAAATATCTCTAAGATATGTCTGAGAAATTTACTGTGTGCATGTGCTACAATATTGCACTGAAATCACATAAAGAGCACAAAATGAACGGATCACCCTGAACGCAGCCCGCAGAGCAGCGGTCGCGATAGCTTTTATTCCAGAAAAACAAGGGTCGCGCTAGCACTGGCACTTTTCTAGCGCTGGCAATAATTGACTAAAATGAAAACCTGGAAATATTGTTCACAGTATTCCGAAAGATTGTAACAATAAACAAAATGATTCGAATATTCGAGTATAATAATAATAACGGTAATAATAATAATAATTCTTCATCAGATGAGCGTTAGAGAAGACTTCCATCCTACTCTTATGGAGCTTTTTCTTTTTCTTTTTCAAGCACTGCACAGTTCGCACGGTTTGACAGATCGACATATAACTTTTTCTGTACAAACAGATATATTCAAATTAGAACTTTTAAGTTTTGGGGTTAAATCGGTAGGACCATTTTTGAGAAATACCATCTCAAAGTTTCTAAAAATCCCATAAGATTAGGTTGGAAGGAAAATTTTCACAGCTTTCTAGATTCGAAAGTTACCGAATGAAGTATATATTTTAATGTATGGATCAAGATCTGTAGGGTTTTCGATTATACTTCATATAGATATCTCGCTCATCGTACAACGCATAATATGCTGCAATTACCTAGTTATACAAACATATTACCCTCTTTTAAAACTATAATAAGTATGTATCTATCTTATCTTATCATCTAATTTATTCTAAAGAAATGGCCCCCCAACTTGAATTCGGTATTCATTTTCTTATAGTATTAGTGCTGAATTAGTGTTGATTAGTGCCGTTGAGTTGGTAATGCGTAAATGAGTAGTGCGTGCTCCTTGCGGCAAATGAGTAGAAAAAACTGTGGGGGCCACAACTTCACACTAGGCCCCACTTGAAAGAATCTTGCTGAATATAGACACATAATAAGTGCTGAATTAGTGCTAATTAGTGTCATTTACCCCGTGATCAATGCTGCATTTTCTCGGAAGTTGATCGAAGTCGAAGTGGTCGTAGTCAAATTACACAGATATTAGTGCGGAATTAGTGCTGATTAGTGCAGTTTAGAAAATTTAGGTATATATTTATTATTTAGACAATTTCTTGTAAAATATGTGAAACCATACCATATCGTTATTCAGAGTGGCGATTATAGCCGTGTGAACTTTTACTTCGAATATGGGCCCAATAAGAAAAAAGAATGATACTCGATCACGATTACATATTGATTCGCTTATTGAATATTGATACAAATTATTTCGTCAATATTTTAAAATATTTCAGTTGGTCACGGTTCACCACTGTCATCAAACTATAACAAGCATAGCCTAATGGTAGTGGTTGACTGATCAATAAAATCACTGATGATGTGTCTTGTATTTCCAATAATCGAATCAATAAACAATACAGTAATATTTTCCTCTTCAGATATAAAGAAATTTGAAGCTTCTTGATTTATGCATTTTTATTTTTTATTATTCAAATTGGAATCGAAATTTATTTGTGTTGAACTGTGTGCTTTCAGTATTCAACGTAATTGAATAGAATATAAAATAAGAACTTGTTATTAACTTACAATTTAAGAAAGTTGACATGTTGTTTGGTAATTAATGCGCATGGATAAAGACAATATCGGATTCTCGATGCGAAGGATTTATTATCGGCTTAAAACCACTAAACTGGATCGAAAGTCTGGTTGAAAGCCAACTCCGTGACGACCCGGTGGTTTAAAGCGTTTCGTGGTAAATGGATTGCCTATTCGTAAAGAGCTGGAGGGCGTAAAGACAACCCCCCACGCGACTGCACTCCAAATTCCGAACTAGAAGGGGTGCCCCATTCCCGGTTTAACCAAAGAATGTCATCGAAACGAAATCCCAATTGAACCGCCCATTTGTTTTTTGTGCACTTTTTATTTACACATAGCGTCTCATTTATTCACATCAAGCGTTATAGTCTAAACGATATTCAATTTTCAATTATTCTGATGAATTTCCCCTCATTCGTTTTTTTATTAATCCAGCACTGAATCCTAATTCTATTGAGTTATTCAACATTTACTCTCAAAATTAAATGTGTGTTGATAAAGATGTGTATCAAGTATGTCCTGCGTAATTCTGAGTTCAGTACACATATATTATTGTGCCTATTTATAATAATATAGAAGAAAATTATATATTCATGATGACTGTTCATCTTGACGATGGATGACCAGACCATGGAGGTCCAGCATAAAATGAAATTTAAATTATAATTTCCGGAAGTAAAAATGAGTTATAAAATTATGTTAATAAAATCAGAAACCTGATTAGTAATAATAATATACGTATAACATACATAAATTTAATATACGCTAGAAACATATTCTCATGAATCTCATTGGTATTGTCCAATTATTTGACCAATTGATACACTAAATATGAATATTCACCTACATCATCATGAATTGAATAATTTGAGTCTCTGTTGTCATTTAATTCCATCAAAGAAGGTGGCAAGATATTCAGACTTCAGATCTCTATCCATAAACGTTATTGACTGTCATGATCTTTTGATCCATTTAATGGGTTATAATGTTGTTTATAACAATCAACCAATGTTTTTCGACGAAAATTGATCATTGATGATTTATATGTAAATTATTCTGAGCGTTTTGAACCTCCACAACTCTTTACTTGAGTATTCATTAAAATGCCGAAGGATTTCGTTTGGAAACTGGATGAGAGATATTGTATTTCATTCGATCAAATATTGCTCTGTTTGTGTGATTGTATGTATGTTCGTGTTTTGTATGCGCTTCATATGTCACAAAGCGAAACCGATAGTAACTTAATAGATTTTTATACCATTGGTGTATTGAATTTTGAGAAATTGATTGAAATTTTCTCAATAAATTGTAAATACTTTGAAAATGTTTGGATAAAATGTGAGAAATATTCTATTTGAATACATTTTAATTTTCAAATGTTGTGAAGGCAGCAATGACAGTCATATTTAACACGTTTTTCAAATCGGACAGATTGTTACGAACGTTTGTAGATTTCTGTTACATTTACTTTTATCCACGACAGTAGGAGAATGAATTGTCTACCACCCGAAATAATTTCAACATCTTCAGTAATGGTATAGAAACTCACAGCAGCTTTAAACACTATAACACCTTTTAAATTGAGGTACGTAATTTTTTTCTAAGCGTGATTCTCGTCCTGAAAAGTCATTAACTCTCGATATAGCATGCAAATATATAACACATACATATATATATATATATATATATATATATATATATATATATATATATATATATATATATATATATATATATATATATATATATTTATATATATATATATATATATATATATATATATATATATATATATATATATATATATATATATATATTTATATATATACCGTATGTATATATGGGATATTTTAGTCATGTCATAAAAGATTCGTCTCGACCAGGAATCGATATTCTACATATCTAGATATTGGATCGTATTCAAGAAGTTTAATGATCACATGTATATATATGTATATATATATATATATATATATATATATATATATATATATATATATATATATATATATATATATATATATATGCATACACACACATACGCGTATACGAGGCGTACATAATTGAATAATATGTATATTCTGCAGATGTAAATATACTATTTGTGTTTGGAAGTTTCTTATTGGAAGAAGGGTGGACTAACATCTTTTAAGGATACAAAATTTATACCTCGTTCCTCTTACAACCGACACGATGCGTTTTCCTTCTAGTTGCGTTTTCCTTCAAACACTTTCCTCCTTTGGTGCGTTCTTCTTTAATCAACCATCATCTACATCCTCGCTCGTCTACGATTGCCCGTATGATACGTTCACTCGTCGAGTGTGTTGAGTCCTGGCCAAGTAGCGCCCGCGGGCTCCGTGTCCTTTTAGCACTTGTCTTTTGTCTCTCGGCCCCAGATTCTTTTGTTACCGCCTCTTTCATCACGTTTACTTCTCTAGTCCCCTTGAAAAACAGCACAGCTCTTTCAAAAGTCTGCGTTAACCGCGCGCGGATCATAAATTTGTCGCGGGTTAAATTGCACAAGAATTACTAGTTGTTACTCCGAACATGCTCTATACTCTTACGGCGAATTACCCGGTGTTCATAGAACCTCGGCCATGCAAAGTATGTATAATAATTTATGATCAACTTGTTTAAACTTCATGACATCATCAACAAAAATAAGGTCAAAGGTGAAGATTAAAATATTAAAGTGCACTTTGTGATGTCATTTCTGCATAGTCACTGTTCATGAAATGCTACTGGGTGTAACGTGTGAGCCTTAGACGTAGTATAGTGAACCTGATCAAGAAGAATGAGTGTTACAGGCTGCAATGAATTATACAATTTTATATAACCGTACTGCAAAACGTATTTATGTAATGAGTTAGTACAATATTCTATATGTAATCTCTACATGTAGAAATGCATAGCAGGCGGAGTAACAGGCTGAATCAAAATGCAACTGAAATTATCCAGAACTCAAAGTGATGTAAAACTGTATATCAGCCACCTCCCACGTCTGCAGAACAATATCCTGAGTTTTGTCCCATCTCACAACTTGAATAATAACGCTTCTAGTTTTTGGCGACTTTTACCTTTTATAGGTAACGTTTTAATAGAAGATTTCGGCCACTTACGTGTGTACTATCAACATACATCTTGGTACGCGAATAATTACGTTCAACTGACTGATGATGTGATACATTTAGAAATAATCGTCAGGCGAATCACCTTCACACTGTCGGGAGTAAATTAGAGGAACATAATGAGAAATAATAAGTTTCAAGTAGATAGCGCTTAATGGATAATCTATACCCATATTTAATTATTCATCTTTTAATCATATCAACTTTCCTTCAAAGACTTCATACATCTCCTTCCTACATTATAAATTCATACTTTGAGTATTTTGTGGAAGATATACATGAAGCATTCAAAATATTCAGTAAAAATACAATCCATTCTGATATTGAGGTACATTTCTGTTCAACTTTTATGTTTTTTATTACTTCTTTTCTTTCATAAAATTTCACATTGTTCATATCCCATTCGTGTGACGTCACACTCTGTTTGTCGGCAAACGCAACTCACAACTCGACCCGCAGTGGTGTTGTGATGACATCAAATTACCAGTGATGGATGACGTCTACAAAAGAATAGACGCTTTAGAACATATTGTTTGCTGTTTAACAGAATAATGGATCGAGATATCATATCCTGTCACAAGTTCATCAACACTTCGTGTTAGCACGATATATAGTTTGAAGGTATTGATTTTTCTTTAAATGTCAATCTAATATTATAAGCTCGATTAAATAACCTAGTATTTTCAGTCGGTTCAGGTGAGAATTTATATTATAATAATATCTAATGATAATATTGTGTTTTGAACTGTGTATTGTGAACTGTATTTTATTGTGAACTGTTAGAAATGAGGGTTTTCGAGATTATTCAAAGTTTGATTCCATCTCTTTTGTTCGCGTAGAACATGCGTACTCTTGTACTTTGCGAGATTATCCAAGTATGCAACGCGTTGAAACTCAGTGGTCCGGGATGATTGGAAAACGACGTTTGGAGGACGACTCATCAAATGAAGCTCTAAATTAGTGCATTGAAAGAAGTTTAATGAACTGATTGTTTCATTTGGCTATGAGAGAAAATTCAATTGATTCGTTGTTAGTTTGGACAAAATCGAATGTTTGGACAACTGATTGAACCAAACAAAAAATCTCAATTATTGTGTAGGTGTATCCAATAAAGAAAATGGTGACAACGTTATAAAGAGACAGGAAAAGTTGAATAGCCGACTCACAAACTTGATAACTCGCTGAATACAACCTCATTCATCCCACGCTTGCGGCAGGGATAGCTACTTAAGAGAGCTGGCGTGAAACAGTAGTATTGGTACAGGAGAGCTGTGATAGACTGAAGATCTCTTAAACAAAATAACAGAAACATATACACACTAGCTTTTTGAGAATTTTTAATATTCCTAACCTACTTAAAATCATCGAAGTATCATTTTGTTCCATTTGTTTAGTTTTACAGTATAACAACTGCAAATGCTTTGGTGACATTGTTTACAAACATATTATTCTTGTTGCGTGTGTTGAGTTGCCCCCTCGTCCTTCGTATTTCCTGGATAAAACACAATCTGTCAATGTCTTTCCCTCGCTTCATATTTTTGTTTCAATTTCCATATTATTATATGAATCTTTATTAAACAGAGACTACACCATAGTACATATGGTTCCCAAAGACACTTGATAATATTCAAATTAGAATCATTTGAAAGAAAAGACAAATATAGTTAATGGTAATTATAATTCCAACATGAATGATTGGTGGGAGAATGATGGTAGAAAATAATGAGAAAGTAACTATTTGAACAGTAATATGAGAATAATATATGAATAGTATGAAAATGATGAATAATGCTATGAATGTGTGTAGATGGTTTCTTAGAATGGCAATAGAATGGCAATAAAACATTAAAAACGATTAAAAACGATAAAACGATTGGTGAAAAAATGATGGCAGTAAATAATGAGAACGAACTAATATAAACAGTATATGAGAATAATATAAAAATAATATGAAAATGGTGAATCATGCTATGAATCTGTGTAGATAGTTTTTTAAAATGGCGATAGAATGACAATAAAATGTTAAATTATGTTAAGTATTCTCTTTGTCTTATCAGGTGACGTGGATGCATCGCAAAGGTGACTCCATGCACTTATTGACGGTGGGACGTCAAGCCTACAGCACCGACCAGAGATTCACGCTGAGCTTCCGTTATCCCAGTAACTGGCGTCTGGAGATCTTGTACGTGACACGGCGTGACGAGGGCCAGTACGAGTGTCAGGTGGCCACGCACCCACCACGCTTCAAACACGTCTATCTCAAGATTACTGGTGAGCACGAACAAGTTGATTTGTCACTATGGATAAGAGAATGTGATAATAAAGACAAGCATTCGGGGTGAATTAAAAACCCAATTTATTTTTTCAAATAGCTAAAAGGGGTGAATTGGTGTTGATTATTTTTACAAAAATCGTTTTCGGTGGTGAAATAGCATTTGCGAAGTTTTTTCATCTTTTTGGTGAATTTTCACCTATTTTGTTTCACGGTCATTTTTATTATTTTCATGTGGATAAGGTAAGATGGGGAATATATACTGTAATGTAGGTCCACTGTTAGTTTGTATCATTGATTGAAAGACGAATGCAAGAAATACAAAGGGAACTTTTTGAAAAAATCATACATCTTTATTCAGCCCTATTTTTTTTTTGGCATTCATGTAACATTTGTGACTAAGAATACATAATCGCGGGAAATCGCAAAAATTCGCGAAAATAACAATAGGTTTTTTAAACTGAGGAAGACTTGAAACGTGGATATATTGAAGAATAAAACACTTAACATACAATTGGCGTTTATCGTCAAAACCCCAAATGCTTGCCTCTGATGATAATGTACCTACATGCATGTCTGAACTATATGCATACTCATCGCAGTTTACGTACACAATTAAACAATAATAGCAAATAATTATTGACATTGACTGTTTTGGTTTTAAAAACATTTGAAACGTTGATACAATGCCATTGTTCCCTAATGAAGGCTGAAAATGAAATGTAGTATCGTTCGGACGGGACACCACAGATAGTATCTTACCACCCAAATAATAATCTATGATATTATAGCTATTTTACATCAAACAATAGATACTGGACCATCGATGATCTCAAGTTGATGATAGGGATAGTGCACAATTCGGACAATTGCATTGCGAATGAAACAACATGGTCAGTCTTATTTTGCATTGGCATCAACAAAAATCCATTCCGTTCACTTTGAGTAAGATAACCGAAATTATAAAATCCACATAGAAATCAATTGAACTTATTATTAGTATTACAATTTGCGAACTGATACATTTCGAATTTGATAAGCCTACACATTGTTTAGAGGTGTAAATTATTAATACAGCTTACACTATACTTCATACACACGAGGGCTTCTTCTCTAAACAACCTAATGAAGGGATCAATGAGAGAGTTTCAAAATATACTTCCCTTTCGAATTAAAGTTTCCAAATAACGTCTATGTACGCAATCATCCTATTTCCACCGAATATTAGTCGAACTTATTAAATCATGACAGAAGTTTGTTGTAAAAATCGGACATTTTTCTCCTGGACTATATCGTGTACCACGCTAACTAGCTTGTATAATATGCATAGAGTACATTCGTTGAATACAAGTTCCATTCCCTGAAGATTGCAATTGGGTAGTCTATATATAAGCATGAAAATATTATGTTCAGTTAAATTTTTCAACGTTTTCCTGTTCAACTACATTCTTTTTACAGCTCCCTTCAGGCTTGTGTAGCACTTAATTCATAAGTAGACTATCTTCAGCCAACGAGGTAAGCAGTTCATGCATTAGCACTCTATGGGGACCTTTGGTATAAATAATTAAACATTGCGCAAGATCTTTACAAGTAGTTCAATTAAAAGTACATGTTTTTTTGTATGCTAAGCTACGATATAGCATCAGACAACGATCCAGTTATGTTGGAGCAGGCAAAAAAATCGTTAAATGTTCTGAAAATAGAAGAGTCAGGCTTGAAATGTACATGTTACAAAAAAAGCGCATTTTTAACCAAATTACGTGAAATATATCATGATAATTAATAACCCAGCTTAATTTGATGTAGTATGTGATATATTGCTCTTTGAATATAATTATCCACTAATACGTCTCATCTACATCTATAATTTTAGTTTTGTAATATTACAACGATTTATCACCAACATAACTGGCATTATTATACAACCCTTTCTAGTCGAATAGGCCTATATAGCATATAGCATAGCGAATAGGCCTAACATCTATTTGCACCGTATTTGCACCTGATGTGAGAGATGGTTCATAACGAAACACTCTGTGGTATATGTATCTCACAATACATGTATGTATTGATTATTCCTATAATACAGGCAATGACCGCTTCCTTCCCACTATCCTTGCTATTAAACCTATAAGAAACCTTCATCTCAAGATCTCATCATCTCGTTAATCATTCATGTGACACTAACAAATCTTAGTTATCTTAGTGCGTCGTGAAAACAAATAGAACTAGAAATATCACACACAATGTAAACGCTCACATGGTCTATATAAATGAATATATGAATATATATATATATATATATATATATATATATATATATATATATATATATATATATATATATATATATATATATATATATATGTATATGAATTCATACTTTTGAGAAATGAACTGTGTACTAATTCACAAATATTTGAACTCAATGAATTTTAGAAAAAAACTATGAAATATTTAATAATATGTGTAGATTTTATAGTTTTTTTTTTATAATTCATTGAGTTAAATATTTCTGAATTAGTACATAGTTCATTTCTCAAAAGTATGAATTCATATACTGACTGTGAAAGTTTGAAAGACCTAATATATATATATATATATATATAATCTGTAATTCTAGTTTTTTGCACTCGTTCCAGTCACTCCAAAGCGGTTGTCGACTACAGCTTCACGATATTGACTGATCTGTTCTTAAGACACACGTCAGCAGTGGATTAAGACTTTGTTGTAAACCAGTCAAACAAAGCTTCTCTTAGTGATAACAACCTCTTACTAATACCACGCAAAAAATACAAGCGAGAGAAAAAACTTCAGTACGTAAAAAGAATATTGGTTTTCTCGAGAATAACGCAGTTGGCCGAAAGAAAAACAAACAAAATATAAAACCACGATTTAATTTCTCTCTAATTATGTCTTGCTGAAGCACATTTTGTTATTAAAATTCAATGAATATCGATCTTTCATTATTTCATTTTTTAATAGTAACTTTTCTGTTTGTTGCTGCAATTTCCATACTTCTATGTTTTGTTGTTATAATTCATTTGACTTTGTGATTTTGTGTACGTACATACACAACATACGAACATACGTACATGTTGACACGATGGTGATACTGTGATCCGTTAAATATCACCGATCACTGATACTTGATCTGATAGAAATGTTGAAATAATTCCAAACATTTTCCAGTTAAAATGCCTTTGCCTCTGCTATTTTTCAGAACACTTTATTCACAACCCAAAATAAATAGTTCCATTTTCTGATAGGATCATCCATTTGGTGAAAAGTGTTCAACCTTATACGAGACGCTTCATGTTTATATACATTGTTTTCTTCGTGTATTGTAGATGAGGTAGAATCTTGTGTGAAATCAAATAAGATTCAACGAGAGTTTTATTGTGCAAAAATTATAGCATGAAGTTTTTTTAGCCTGCCAGTCTAGTGACTATCAATAACACTTCAATTTGGGAATCAGTTAATTCTGTCATCGTTACATTTGAATCTGTCTGATACACATTGTTGAGATTTTATACTTCCTTCCAAATATTCACTTTTCATCTCATTATCTCATCGACTTAGTTGTTCTATTCTTCTCTATTCTCATTTCCTTGTCAATAAACAATCAACACAAGTGCTTTCTTAATTCTTCAACAAACACTCAAGCTACGTTACATGATTCTTATTATTTTTCCAGTATTTTTTCAGTCATCCATTATCTGAAACAACTAAAACTCTAATTTTGTTATATTATTGGGTAAAAGTGCGTATGAGGATGAGTGATATTTTGATGAAATTTACTCGGAAACTATAAGCCATATACACATCTTAATTTTTGAACTATCAAGCTTTATTCACTGCCTTCATTACACTGCCAACTTGTTATTCATATGTGTATATGTACCCACATGTAACAAACAAAACTTCATTTCTCATTTTTACATCAAACCATTTTTCAAATTAGATCGAAATCGAACTTCTTTTTTAGCTTCGTAGGATCATGCACTCTTTTTTTAATTTAATCGGATGAAATTGAAAAATTGAAAATTTCACCCAAAGATTTCCATATGGGGGTTACACTTTTTATTCAATCAAAAGGTCAAGGGCTATGTATCAGAAGCAATATCAATCCAACGTGGTATTACGTCAATGTCCAATAAAAGTTTTAAGAGCATTTTTGGTTACTTTTCCTATATGTGAGTCACAAAAAAATATGAAGATAAAATACAAGGCAGATGTTTTGCAGTATCTGAAATTGAGTCTTCGCTACACGTATCTAATTAGTAATTACCAACTCTCAATATTTCAATCAACTTCGAGACTACAGTAAGTCGTTATTCAGAACTTCGGAACTTTTTATAGTTGCGAATTTGGTTTAAAAAAACTTCTCTTTTATTCCTGTAGTTGTAACCACTCTAACATACGTACTCCCGTTGAGAGAAGTAAGTTATATATTTGCTATTTAGTTTAAAGAAATCATTTTAAAATGTTGATATTCAAACCCGGCACCTCCACCAAAATCACTATTTTCACAAATTACTTGTCAGGTATCCAGCACGCTGAGGTGAAACGTGCCAACCAGTGAATTTTACAAATATAATCGATAATTGAACATTATCGTGCAAGATACGGAATCATAAAATACGTCATAAGATGTAGACACTATAGTTGTAAGCTACTTGATACGAAAGAGCCAATTTTTTCTGAGAACATATGATTATTTGTAGGATAAAGCAGTGCCATATATTATAAACAATTAATTTCACCTCACTATGGACCGCGACTTTAGAATGTACTTCTCTTTTGAATCCATGAGAGTCGATTTAGCAGAATATAATTTTTTGTGATAACTTTTGAACAGTATGAGATATCGAAATTTCAGTAGAAGAAAACACAGATGTTTTTAATCCCTTCAAGATGCTGTAAGTAACAACTATTCATCTCATATCGCCTTCAATTTGTCACGCGTATGAGACTAAAACACATTTTAACCTTATACGACAATTATCTGATATGAGATGAATAAGTATTACATACATCTGAAGATATTGAAAATCTCTGTGTTTTCTCTTTATTAGAGTTTAGATAACTCTAACCGTTCACGGGAACCTTTACCGTTCAAAAGTTATCACCACAAAAATGTTTTTCCACTAAATCGACTCCTATGAACTCTCAATACGAATGAGCCAAATTTTGTGAAAACAAATGTTGAAAGATTATTTGTAGAATACTATAGAACCATAGATTATATACAATTAATTTCACCTCTCACTACGGACCGTGACATACAAATAACATGTAACTCAACCTGGATGTTTATTATGGATCGATAATATTTTAAAATATACTTCTCTTGATATCGGTAAAGCAGTAGGCATATTCACTATAATATGTTTGAACGTAACGGGGCTACGACAGTTTATATATTATGTCTCGAAATGTTACGCTACGGGTGGATCCCCTTCATGATACGCTACAACAATGCATATCTCTGGCATGACTCGTGAAAAATATGAAAAATTCGGGCATGAAAATGATAGAATGATAGTCAAATGATAACTTCGTAAAAGTGTACATTTTGTGTTTATCTTGATCCATATACATTTATCTACGAGTCACAATACTCAGTACATAAAGTAGTAAGAACAGTGATACATGTTTGTGTTAAAAAGTATTTAATTCATCTCGTGTTTGAACCAAACGGAAAACAGGAGTTGTGAAATTAAACTCACACACCTTGCATCCCTGTATGTGCCATGTTAGTTAGCTGGACGATTAATGAATAATGCAACATATTATCTACTATACGCTACAAGCTGGATATGTATACAGCTCACGCTATTGGTTTATGTATTTCTAAATAGGTTATGGCTTTTCCTGTGGAACCAAAGGACAAAAACATGCCCATGTGATCAAGTGACCTCTTCAAGCGTTAATTTTATGCTTATAAAAGGTGTAACAATTAAAATGAAATGATGCTTTTAATTAATGTTTCGTTTGATCTAGATTTCCCATAAACTCACAAAAAATAGCTTTAATCTAGCTTTACTAGCATGAATCCCATGTTCGAAATAATGAATATTTAGCTCCCAAAGGTTGGCTACCAAACACGCCGGCTTTTTATTATAATTACATGAAAAAAGTTTCGTGGGTTAAAAAGTTTACAGCGATGTAGGAAACAATTAACTTCATAATGGAACGGATTGTATGTGTTTTTATTCTGAATAACATAGACGTTAAAATAACATCGCACTGAATTAACTATTATTCAGAACGATGAAGTTCGAATCGAGCGATAATCGCAATGAACTTGAGTTATGGTATTTTTTTATTACCTTGGTCATGGAAGTGAATAGTTGAATGATATTAAAGTCGATTATAAGTTATAACTCGATGATTATGAATTAAATTGAACACTTATCTGTGGAGATGTGAACTAAATATCGAATCTTCATCAAGATTATTATGTCATTGCTTTAAACTTGAAGTCTAGTCTGTACCAAAACTACACCATCTTAGTCAACCCATTCATTTCGTCTTATTTCAACGCTTTTTCCACATTGGCGCATTGCCATTGGTGGAAGTTTTTGTCGGGTCAGAACATGTCACGTGTGTTTTTTCCCCTTATTTGCCCCAAAAGATACGAGTTGCGACTTTCTCGGAGCGAGGATATGTTGTATAAAGTGCATCGCCCTCTAGCGTTTTGTATAAGTAACGACGTGCATAGCAACAAGAAATGCAAACGTACTTCTTTAAGATTGAGTGTTATCTTTTGATGTAGCGACTCAGGTCATTGAAGCATAATACACAACCAACATATCGTCTTTGAAAGATATCACTGAAAAGTGTATAGGATGAGACCAAGAATAACACTGTATGTAAGACATGTTTTTGTAGGTCAGAGGGTCTTTATATATAGCTGAACTGATCCAAGCTCACCAAGTAAACATTATTACTTGAACATCTTTATAATATTCCATTGAATATTGAAGGTGTTTGAATAATGAAGGTGAAAACCCTTGAAGGTTGTAAAATCCTATTCGACTTGAATTTTTCTGAATCAGACGAGTATATTTGTATGAGTAGCTTGTATGAGTTTCAATGAGGACATTTTAGTATTTGTGTGTTTAGTTTATTCTGCTTACCATAAAGTTGGTCAATCTTGACTAATCACTTTATAGCTAGAACTATAATTATTTGCACTAAAAACTGTAAGATAAGCCTAACTTTCATTCCATAATCATTCTACATTCTCACATCGAGTATACATGTGAACATGGATGTTAATTAATAGTAAAATTTCTTTTCAATTCAATACATATATTGGCATTTGACATCATTCATATTCGTGCCAAAACGACTATCAGCTACTCCCTGAAGACGGTGAATTTGTATTTCCTTATACATTTTCTCTGTACATCACTCGGTTAACGATACACATGTTTATACTATTTATCGTCCAAAAGTGTGAAGAAATCGGTTTTGACCTAATATTACCGAACTATCACATTATACCTACTCGACTGAAGGCATGACTGAGAAAATGTCAGCCGGTTGAACAGGGCGGGAATATAAAATCACTTTATCGCTACCAACTATACTATGATGAGTTTACAACTTCCATAATCATTCTTTCACAGGTCATTTGCATCAACTGATAATTTGTGAATCAGAAATAATTATTGAATCTACTTGTTATCGCTCTTGGTTACTCATGTTATTTATGTACCTCAGCTAGTAATTAGCCAATTAATACAAATAAGAGTTGGTACAACCAAAGTGACTCTTGGATAATAATTCAATTTGGCAATAAATAATCATTACTACTCAATAAAACGAACACACACTTCTGACAATCAACAAACCAATATATTCATAATCAAACTCATGTACAGAATCAGAGACTATATATATATATATATTATAAAATTAGGTTCGTTTATCTACCCGTAGTATAAGTCGGTGTTGGGATCATTATTAAAACACCTTCTGAAGTATCACTCATTTAATAGGTGAGATGGATCCCTCTTGGTATAGCATGCAACGTTTTCTTTCTGAAAGCCAGTGCAGCCAACATTGATCCCTCGCATTTCATGTCTTGATAAGCGCGAGAAGATTCTCTCATTAGACGACGGAAGTGGATACAGCTACCATCCACACAGCAACGAAACTCATTAACAAAATGGTTTCTCCATTAATTAAAAACGAAGATGACAACAACATTTCCTAATATCTAACTAAGGAACAAATAATTAAACTGACGCCGAGAACAATTAGTGTAATGCGTTTTGTTGGTAGAAACAATTTCATCGCTCCAAAATCAAGCCTATCAATGTGATTTGATTATCCTGAATTGTGATTGCACTATTTGTGATTTAGATTAATGAATCGTTCTGACGCGAAGACGTTAAAATATCTTTGACCACGTACAATAAATTACGCGAACCAAGTTTCAACAAAGTATGAATAATTAATTTTGTTATGCCTACGCAAGCTCCAGAAAATTATCGCTTGGAATTTGTCACTGAGGCAATAATTCATCTTAGCAATTGGTATTGCTCCTATGGGAATGTGCGTTTATAAGACTAGTTTATACGTTGAATTGTATACGTTTAACGTTAATCTTATCAGATTAGTTAATCTTGAGGTTTACTAGAACTTCGTCCTGGGGTATATGTTACTTGCCCTATAAATCAACAACCATTAAGATTGCGTTTGGATAGACGGTGAACTAACGAAAGTGTTGAAAATACTTGTCAAGGATGAAAATAGAAGATTTCCGAAACATTGTTTCCCTTTTATTCGTTGACAAGTACCTGGTGAATCTCCCACAGTGCGTTTTCGTGAAAATATTCGTGGTACATTATTCTTAATTTTATTCTTAATTATGTGTTGTACTGTATAAGAACATATAATAATATGATTTAACTTCTACTAGGAAGAACGAAGAACTAATCTTTTGTAGTGTAGACCTACTGCAATCAAATCCAATCTATACACTCATTATATAATTCTTGAGTAACGGTAAAAATAGCAGTCATAAATATAATTAGAAATTCCTTGAAGTATTATTCTCTATAATAAAAGGAATAATAGATTATGCGATTCAAGCGTACGTAATCGATTGTCGATACACTTGAAAAGTCAGCATTCAGAATCGTATACGTTCGATTCCCACCTTTTATCTGGTTTTCATCAGTTTTCGTGCTCGCTATGAGCTTTTAGCGGATAAGGAGATCTGAAAAAACTTGCTGCTACAACATGAAAAAACTTTCAAATGTAATTCTTCTTTGTCTGTCATATTCATAACGGCAACTCAGCTCTGAACTACCGGAAACACATCATTTATAAGTATCATAATTGTGAACTATATAAGCTGTTAATATGATATACTACATGTTAAACTCATTTCGCAGATATAAATTGAATCACCACCTAGAAAGTACAGCACAGTAGGGCCTATAACAAACACGAAAAGATTATCACCGTCAGTAGGTTACATAGTACAAATCCTATTAGTATAATTGTCTATCTGCTTGTTACTGATCGACAGAGTTTGTGGACTTTTTCTAAACCCAAAATCTCGAGAAAGCATGAACCTATCGGATTGAGACAACAGCCAAAATGCTCGCCACGAAAAATGGAAAGTAATGAGGCTGATTCCAAAAAAGATCAAAAACGAGATCGATATTTCATCCAGATTCAGCCCAAATGGGAAAGTAGGCACATTTCCAGGAAATTAAACATATGTCGACAGAGATGTAAATCAAGTCGTGGACGATGGGTGAGTGTACAGGGGAAGGTAGTTGCTGGAAGGGACGAGTGGGGGAGGGAGGGGAGGAGCGGGAACACGATGTTTTTGTAAGCGTCCTTTCACCTACCATCACTTCATCGTTTCATCATCACCCGCTCATTCGTACCCCCGTATAACCTAGCTGTTGGTTGGGTCGTTATAGGCAGCATTTTATTTTTAAAAAGTATTCACTAACCATGTAGGCCATACTGAATTCCATGCTGGTACCTTAAATATAATATTGTTATCCTTACTAG
Organism: Brachyptera putata; assembly: GCA_907164805.1. NCBI lineage: Eukaryota > Metazoa > Arthropoda > Insecta > Plecoptera > Taeniopterygidae > Brachyptera > Brachyptera putata. The sequence goes on from OU015462.1 coordinate 29,424,630, forward strand.
CGTCACTACAGAGATCATACAACAAACGAAGAAAGACTCAGTTTGGAAAGAAATGATGTATTCGCTTTCTCTCATTCGATTATGAAAATATGGAAAGACCCACTGGAACGTCGATCTGTGGGCTCGTGTTTTCTACAGTTCTTACGCACACCATGTCATTTGTAGATCAAGTCGATGAATGGGAGGGTGGCATCGGCTTTGTATTTATTCTACATCACTACTAAAGTCAATAAATAAAAATTCTTCACAGCGGAAAGGTATTCACTTTTCCATCAACATTCTTCATTTTATCTTTTCCATTTCCTCACGATTTGTTTCACGGCCCTTGTGGATCTTCGTCGCAAATAATTGAATATGTGTCCTAAAAAGCACTTGAGTTATGTACGACTCGTAAATATTTATCTTTATTAACACGGAGACCAATCTCGAATATCCAGTCATCCAAAATCGACCGAAATGTGATAGAAGCTTCGGTGAGTGAGATTACTTCTATGAAGGGAGAGAGGGAGGGGGCAAGTGGGTTGGCGAATTTTCATTCAAAAATCTATTGATACAGTCGCACCCTCAGAACACTCCCACACCTACTCAGAATTAATCGTCCATTTACCCAAAGTCACGCTAGCTATTCTTCGTCAGCTATAACCATACTTCTATATAATGAAAATGGAGAGTTCAGGTCATTTCATTACCTTCATACATTTCATTTTGATTCTTCTGTTGATATTTCTCCAACATTATCATCATAATCATCGCACTTTACACCATCTGTCAATATATTCATTAAAAAAGTCGTTAAAATACGATAAATGGACTACTAGGTCATTTCATTTAGCTTCAGGCTCTCTGTGCACCGAACTTTCAGTATTACGACCGTCATTGTCAAAGTATAAAAGCTGAACGTATAATTCACTTATTTTATTGATACATCTCTAGTTAATTCAACTTGGTTCTTCAATAGAAGTACGAAATGATTAAGCATAGAGCTATGTGAACGTCATTAAAGTGTGTGAAGTAAAGTGTCGATCAAAGTTTAATGGCGGCTATTCACTGATAAACATTCGATACAAATTAAAAGCGTAAGATAAATCAGATGATGGTTCTCGTTTTAATTCGCGTTAATGGCACTATAAACAAACTCGTTTTCATTTGTCTCGTTGAAGTGAATAGTGTTTTATGTGGTACTTTTTAGGTGATTACATTTTGAATGTGAAATGTAACTAGTCTCTGTTCATCTATTATTGGCTATACATTCATATATTCCTATTGATTTCAGAGCTTCAACAAGAATCTCTCAATAATTATTGTTTGTTTGTTTTTTCTTCAGCTCCAATCAATTTCCATTGAAAGATTAGTTCTGGATATGAAGCTCCTATAATAGACTAACATTTGCCCACAATATATTTCGAATTAATTTCCTCTCTGGTTTTGTTAAATACTCTTTTTCACACTGGTATACTCAACATTTTAAAATATTTTTTGAACGAGCGTGCGAGAACATATATTTCTTTTTAAAAGATCTTCCTTGCTTATAGGTACGGGATAGGTAGTTATAGGGCCTACTATAAAAGCTAGCGAATCTGTTCATTCAAATACCCCTAAAAATATAATCAAATCCAAGATCAAATCCATTGTATATCCAAGATTTCGTTACTCCAGAAGCGCAAATAATCATTTTACCATCGTGTATAATGTCACAGAGCAACCACGTGACAATAGTGACCGACGACAGACGTGTGACAACAAACGATACTTGCAGCTGAACATAATTTTCTTCCGTCTATCATTTACAGATATGTTTATATTATTCGTAATAGATGAGAACGGTACTTCTTGAAAAGTGGAATTGCCGTGTAATACACATGCCAAGCCATACAAGTTGTATAAATCACTCAATAATTATTGCTTGTTTGTTTTTTCTTCAGCTCCAGTTGTAATGATCATGGACGAGAACAGCAACGACGTGTCGGAACGATATTACAAGGCCGGAAGTGCTGTGGAACTGACGTGTAACGCGACGCAAGTCGAAGGGCCAGGAGATTTTGTCACGTGGAGACGTGGGAAGATTCAAATACTCAAAGGAATAAGGTGAGTAAGAGATAATAAGTTATCAAATTATTTTGTAAAGTTTCAGGAAATTCGGTGGTTGTTGATCAAAAAAAGATTATAAATATACGATTGTTATAAATGGTCATCATACTATGGCCTTATACTAAAGCCATTAACCTTATATATTTGTGAAAACCGGATCATTCACCAAGATGCTATTGTAGGCGTGAACTTTGATAGACGAGAAGTTATATGAGAGTGCATTATTATTATTAATTAAAATGTGAATAATTTGGTTCATTATCTTATCAATTTTGTTTACGTTTGCAGGTGCTAAGGTTAATACGCATCCTAATGAGTTGAAACATAGTGGTTATAGAACGTAGAAGAGCTTTGCGTCGAAGCCATGTATCTTTACTTACTAAATAGGGCTATTATTAAAGTGCGTAGGTCCGTAACTCCTAATTTTGCTATCTCCACGTAACGATGGTATAAAACCTTACATCACATTCTTATTAGTAGGATGTGTATACTCAAGTATGATTATATGCGTCAAGCTACACCATGTTGAGTATCGAACTCTTTCACCAGCTCGAAGTGCTAGCTCTGTAATCTCTCGCAAATCCAAAGCTATTATTTTAAGTCAAGAGTTGATCCACTTGAAAAATACAATCCAAGTATAAATCTTTTTAATTTTGAAAGTAGACGTATTTTCCTTCTGAAATTTTAAAACCAAGATTGAAGATTTTATATGTTTGCATCCAGATGTAATTTTATAAATAAAATAAGATTTTTTTTTACAGTAAATTAACCTCATTTATTTTCGAAAAGGTAGAAATGTATCGCTTAAAATGAATTGATAATGACCCATTATAATGTTCCCCGTAGGCGTAATATCAAACAATCAGAATTTTCTCCGTATTTATTTATTCATCTGTGAATATAGCCCCGTAGAAATGAATCCTGATTTGAAGGAATAGTATCTTCAGAAAAGCTATGAACTGTGAGGAGCCGTAAGCGCATTATACTGGCAATTATTCTCAATAAAAACACACTGAAACAATCACACAAAACGATGGATCAATTTGTGTATTGAAGATACCGAAAGCATATCATATTAAAAATTGAATTATATATATTAAATAATATTTAATCATAAATATATTGTCGTTTTAGTCGTAAACAGATGGTCTAGTTGGGCGGTCACTGCAGCCAATAACATCAATGTGAAATTAAAGTAACTATATGAATGAAGTGAAGCCATTCTTGCCATAAATTGAATTAACTCAATAACTAGCATTATCAATTCAATCTATCTTAACAAATCCATTCTAAAATTATTTACTCGTTTATGTTGGTTGGTATTAGCAGTTCAAACTCAAAATGTCACTATATGATCACGAAATTAATGATCTAGAAACTATTTATTATTTAAATGATAACTACCACCAACATATGCAATCGTATACTTAGGCTCTGTATAAGATTCAATTTAAACAATTCTACATTGTGGATTATTTTTCTCGGGAAATTTTCTTATACTAGAAAACGTTCAATTTGAACTTATAAATAATGCATATTACACTGAAGTCTAGATCCTTCTATCCGATCTCTTCGGTTTGGGTCAGTTTAGTTTCCACGAACTCATTCGACCAGAAAGTCCATGGATCTTGCTTGGTCATAGTATGCGTGTCTTCTATCTTCCTTATTCACTTGATTGCCCGGATCGCCAACTAGGTCCTATAGGCAGGCAGGGCCTGGCACAGGGCTGTAGCTGGGTCCCCCACCTCAGTTATACATGTAACTGAGTTAGGAAACTGCTAGATGAAACTCAGTGGTGCATGCAAAGTGTATCGAAAAAGCTCTTGTATGAGACGATAACACTATTCCGTGCCTACAATGCCGAAAACTTGAAGCCAAGTTGCTTCTTCAACTATTGATTCATTTTTTTAAATGATGAGCGTATTTATATATGGAAAAGCGTGTATACTAAAGCAATGGATTTCCGATGGAAACGTATATAACAATCAATCGGCCTGATTCTCTTGAATCATCACCAATCTAGTCAGCATCAACTATAAAATCATTATAGACTATTATCATGTTCTTATTGTTATATTATCTCTTATGTGTGAAAATATTGACACTGCATTAATCCCTATCAAAATATGGCAATGAATGGTGTTGTTTTGTAATAAAAATATGTTAATATCTAAAACCCACAACTGAATCATGTTGATTTTAAAATTCATGTTTTCAGTAAATATTGTCTTCTCACATAAATTTTAATTAGAATTCGTAATTAATAAGAGAAATATAGATAATCTCGTATAAAAACATAATTCTTAAGCTCATATCAAATGTGCTCCATGTAAACGTAACTTTTCATCAGGAAAACGCATATAAAATATGTATGATTATTTAAAATTTTAAATTGCATTTGTATTTTGATATCGCCATTTGTCATATAGAAATAAAATATTGTTTTATACATGATACTATGATAACGTAATGCACAAAGAGTTCACCATTTGCCGCAACTGATGCTGATATTATAATCAAATATTCGGCAATAAATTCGTAAAATATTGATCAAGAATTAGTGATCATGAAATATAATCCGTGAAGCTAATGATAGTTCTAACAAATGAAATTCCGAACAGTTACTATTTGAATTTCACATATTAATGATAGTTCTAACAAATGGAATTCCGAACAGTTACTATTTGAATTTCACATATTCATAGAAAACAAATCGGCATAAACTGATAAATGTGAAAACCCTCGTTGAGAGTCACATGATAATATCACAGATCCCAGTGTCATTATAACTGTCAAAAATAAATATGAGTAGAAAATTCCCAGAATAAAGTGACGTTTATTTAATCAAAGTCTTCGAGTATATTGAGTTCAACGGAATGGAACACTAGTCTGTGAGATCGAAGGAGTGATTTACTACTCAAGTATGTTTCTAAATGGCCATCAGTTCGAGTCCGAGTTGAGTTAAGGGGATTTACGTTCTTTGTGACAGTGCTGACGCAATCTCAAGGTATATAAAGTCAATAACTACTTCTTGAAACTGTAATATCAATTTAATTGAATTATGTCTCTACTTTAAAACTTATTCAATCCGATCACGGTTCAGTGTTCTGACAATCTTCTTACGGATATAAACTGAACTAGGTCATTGCCAATGATGATTTATTTCTTCTTCTGTTTTGAGAATGGTTAAGCCATTGAAGAGTCAGTGAAGAGATTTCATAGAAATGGTATTACTGTTCTCTCTCTCTCTCTCTCTCTCTCTATATATATATATATATATATATATATATATATATATATATATATATATATATGTGTATAATGAATGAGTATAATTGTAATGATTGAGTTAATTCTTTATGTAATTAACTATCTAAATAAATATAAATATCTAGAAGCAATAATGGGGAATTCTCATATGATGATAAGCCTATTATATTAATCACAATAAAAATGAAAATTGAATCCCACTCGAACATTTTGCTCGTTATTCTCCATATTCTATAGCTATAAAACCGATTATACACTTGGTCCCATAATCTTCATCTCTTTTGCTTTTTTGGCTCATTTAAACTTGTGCACCGTACCAACTGACTATACACATTAAAATCCACATTATCTTTCACTTCAACCTATAATGCCGTACTTTTCATATTTTTGTGATTTAAGAGCTCACTTAAAGTATACGGTGAAGAACGATGTCAGAGCCCCCACTTTGTTTTAAGCCTTCCTGCTGTGATCGTTATTATACCACCTACCAGTTACCCCCAAACCAACACATCTTTCTCCCTCCCCCTCCTCACCCATCCCTCATGACCCCAACCAAGTGACACCAAGAATTAATATCCATCCTTGCGTTCTATGTTTAAAATTCTATCTCATCAAATATCTCGCATAAACAGAGAGGCTTATACCATGTGTACCAACATTTTCCTCGGCTAATGTATTCTTGTCGGTGTTGTTGTATATTTAGGAAGTTGAAGTCGTAAAATCAGAGAAACCTGATTAAAACCGTTGAATTGTTACGACGAACCTAGTGGTGAATATTAGTACCATCGAAATGGATGCTTGCTTTCAATATCTGTCGAAAGTTATAATACTTTTCATCGCATATTGAAACAGAGCCGGAATTAGTTAATGAAGTACCAAAAGTAATAACGAGTTTGCGAATTGAATGAATCAAATAGCGTGTATAGGGAGTGGGAAATTCATGTACGGTACTACAAAATAAGAACCATATTATATCTGTAGTTGAATTATCTTTAATGAAGATGTGATGTAACTATGAAAGTAAGTCCAACTTTTAATTTCAAGTATATAACTTTCCGAAGTTTCTATAGCTGCTGCGTATCTTCGTGTTAGTTTTTCTTCTGTTGAATATAAAAACTGTAACTCCGTGTAAAATAGTTCAATCAATGTAATTTAATTTGATTTAATCATATTCTAGAGCGTGTAAATACAACAATTCCCTATCGTTGAATAGTGGTGAATATAATTTAGCCTATGGTATTCCAATTAGGTATATCTATGAACAATATTTGGGAAGTGGAAAGAGGATATTGACTTCATTTTTGTTGATTCGATGCATGATTCTGCTTTTAGTATCGTATCAACCCCTCCTTAATCTACCTCCACTCCACTCTTCCTTTTACACATTAAACGCACTAAATGAAGAAGTGTATTCATAATATCCCCAATGATTTTCAATTCGAGCATTAGAAACCAATCGGCTGAATTCATTGAAAATATATTCATTATTACCCATTCGAACAAACAGTCGACTGAAAACGTTATTATTACAAAGATCATGCACATCACGGAAATATACTGCTTTTTTCTTTTTCACGAATATCTTGAGAATACATTTGAGTTGATTACTTGCTATTGTAGTTCATTTTTGAAATTATATATAGGTATATATATATATATATATATATATATGAGATTATGATAATGGAAGAACTGAAATCTAAATATGATCCAGATATTGTGTCAAATCTGGTGGAGGTGCCGAGTTTGTTGAAGCAATTTTTCTATCAAATTGTATGAATTTCTTTTTTCATCTTCATCTGATAGGCCTACATACATATGTGTGTACATATTACCCCCATAGCGAGCAAACTACTTAAATGTTCTTAAATGTATCTGAAAATGAGGAAATTATAAAGTAATATAATTCAGCCTCAGGCCTGAAAGTGGTAATTTTTCGGATAAGTTAGTAGCAGTGATATAGAGGTTTTGAGAGGCGTATGGAGAGTGATTTTTCATCTAGTTATTATATAGCTAGTTGCTAATTCACTATACCCATAAGCAGTATAAGCGTTTAAATGATGTGACCGCAACTCTCTAGAGAATGCCGGAAAAGGCGGAACTTAAGCCATGGTTGTCCAACATAATTGAATATGCCTTACTGAGGTCCATACATAACTTTACCAACAATGTATAACCAAGGAAGTAAACTTAACACGTAATTATTCGAGGTTTTGTTACAATCTTGAACTAGCTCTTACTTCTCAAACATTCTCTACATTTGAATTAGTCTACAGTTATAGAATCTTAATATACCATTCACTAACAGTCTGTAAAATTATATAAAGCTCAGGAATTCATTACGTAGTGATATCAACAATTTCAATCAATTATAGGGGTTATTAGTTGTTTTTTTACTCTTTATTGAATGTGTTGAACACTCTGCTTTATACATTCGATAAAATAACACTGAAACCAGATTTTTTAAGATCATAGATGAGTTTTTACAAAAGACATCACCATTTTAATTAAGATTACGTTCAAAGAACGAACTGCTTTCATTCTGCATTCTGTTCATCATTCTGAATCTTGGTAAAGCCATTAAGATGAGCAGTATATATATATATATATATATATATATATATATATATATATATATATATATATATATATATATATATATATGTGTGTGTGTGTGTGTGTGTGTTCTGGTAGATGATTAAAGAATACATCATGAAATTGGTTATTGGTTACTTTCTTGAGGTCATCGTGCATTTGATTATCTAAAGGTCACTGCCATAAAGTCACTTTTGTTAAGCTTTTCAAATGCAATATCAATTTCACTTTTCTTCCACCCTTTATGACCACTTTTTTTTTAAATTATCACACTTATATAGATATATTATACAGCTTGAATATATATACCATACAAATATATATATATATATATATATATATATATATAGATAAATGGCTTTCACGACTCAGTTTATGTTCACCTTATACTTCGTTATGGTTGGTTAAAAGTCGTGTTACCACAGACAAAGGATGCTGTGGTTGTACGTAGAATATCTTATTATATGTCCGACGTTTGAACTACATTACAGCAGTAATTTTCAAATGTCGAAATGAAAATATAAATACTAGGAACATATTTATGAACAGATGAGAAGATTCGTTTTGAGGAATGTGAATCATTGATAAAATGATTTTGAAAGTACACGATGTGATACCAGCAGTCCATGGTCCCATTCGTCTGTAGCGCAACTATCGCTTTTATATCGAACCATATGAAACAACAATGCTCGATAGACAACAACACAGCTCAGTTTATTTATTATGCTAGAGGTGACATTTGTTTTTCACGAAAATTATAGATTTCAGTTCAACAATGTCACCGGTACCTTAGCCACTCTTATCTACATCTAGTTCATTCTACATCTACACTCGAGTTCATATATCGATATATCCAGATGGCCTTCACCGTATCTCGGAAAAGTCAGACATGCTGACTAGGTTTTTAGATGGATCCCAGATCGTAAATGATATGATTCCCTCACGTCTTCGCTATTTGTCATGGTTCTTTTAATTTTCTTCTACCACAATTCTATTCGGAAGTTATGCTTGACATTTCGAGTCGCCGAGTGCAGTTGTCCAGCTGGGCTTAAAATACAATATAAATACTGTAATGACACTATTTATTTACCTAATTTCAGAGAACATTTTCACCTCAATTTCAGTAATTACAATACTTTTTTGTTCTCCAGAGACCATGAGTGGGCATTACCGATTCTGTATAGAAAAAAAACGAAATGAGTAATGACTACCGAATTGAGGTGAAAATTCCTAGTTTTCTTACTGAGTAATATTGTGATTAAATTAATTCTAAAGATCATAGAATTTTTGAATACGCATTATATATAGATAGATATTCTACGTTCAAACACGACATTATTAAACTATTGATCATGATAAATATATATATATATATATATATATATATATATATATATATATATATATATATATATATATATATATATACATATATATATGTTTATATATATATTCATTCATTTATTTGTAACTATTAATATTTCTTTCCATTTTGGGGGGTAACTAGTGTTATTGTGTTATTAAAACTCAAAGAAATCATTTTTATATTTATCATCATCCCGTGTTTCATGAGGTGTACTGAAAGTGATTCACCCAAAATCCTTGAAGATAGGAAATGAGGAAATACAAAAAAATTGTCATAACACAGATAATAAAGCTTCGTCATAATGAGAATGAAAATATGATCCTGCCATAATGAGACATTCTAAAACAAAGTTCGGTGAAATATTTTAAAATACCCAAAATTATTTACAAGGTGGTAATATAGTGATCAACCGTCTCTATAGAATATAAATTCCATATTTCTTGAGTAATTAATCACTGAACAAAACCTTGCTTCGCCGTAGGTAGTTGTTGCACGACGCCTCTGTAATCTCGAGCATCGGAGGCCGGGAGAGAGGTCGACAGGTACAAGCTTGAACCGGAACACCGTATAATCGCACTGGACTACATTTGGACCTATCACCCTGCTATCTGCTGCTATTGCACAGAATCAACCATTACCAATGTTCCTGATATTTCTATGATAGGCCCATAACCAGCATAATGTTCTGTGTGCTCAACAATAGTAAATAATGTATCCACTTTGAATACAGAATGTGAAAGTTACATGAGAAATTGTTATCGAACAAATGAACATCTTGAATGAAGTTTGTTTGTGTTCCATTTTGAAGTAACCAAACTAGAAATTCTTTACAACCATTATAATGGAATAAAATATCGAATATCTTGGCGTATAGACGTGACCTGAGGGTGTATAATCCCAATTATTCCCGTTTTTTGTCAAAACTCTTCTCGAGACCTAATAAGGATTTACACTGAGCTCAATTCCATACGCCTTGGGCCAACACACGAGTTTACAAGGCTATTGTACTAGACCCGAGTCCTAGTCAATACACGGTGATCATTAAACCACCGCTGGATTCGAAGGAACATTTCAAACATCATCTTGACGTTATGATTATTGATTATTCTATTTTATTTCCCAATGTTTACGGGTTTCTTCTTATGTCCCAGGAGTACATGATAAATACAGTTATCCATTTCCATTCAATTGAGAACTTGTTTAAAGTGTATGCTCTTCAATTAAGGTTAGGGATAAAAAGATATGATCATTCGGACGGGGTACCGCAAGAACGATATTACCACAGCAATCGAACGTCAAATAAGTAAATTAATAATCATAGATAATTGATTGAATATTGTTTGTTTAAAGACTCCACCAACAGCTGGGCTATTTGACGGTACGATTGGTAGTTAATAATTAAAGTATGAAGCGACGATGTGTGAGGAGAGAATAGACTAAAGAGATGCAAAGACAGTTCACCCAACGTTAAATTAAGATTCATCTCCACTCTCATCTCCACTCCTTTGTCTCTACCCTCCTTACACCCCTAACACGGTAGTACCGGCAATGCTCAAAATCGTTTCTGCGATAGTGCTTCAGTCGACGGTTAAATGGATGGTTGCCTGGCTTGACTGTGAAGTCTTCAACGTGTCTGCTAGCAGCGCTCTAGGAATGTGTAGTAATCATTGAATTAACTTCAGGTAATAATGAGAGGGTTTTGAATATCGCGAAGTAACTTACGTGCGACGTTTTGAGTCAATGATGAGAGGACTTTTACAAGAACCCATGTCTTATGCAGGACTCGCACCCAAACCCAACGGTGACTTCAGTTTTCAAAGTGGTTTCTCAGAAGACTACGCTACCAAGGGCGGCAATAATGAAGTGTAATGCCACATGTAATTCAATCATTCTACATTCATTTGAAATAAATATTTCACTAATCATATACGAGATAATGAACAATTCCACAGTTGTGTTCGGGGAAAAATCAGGAATAAATGTCATGAGTTTGAATGTTGAAAAAAATATAGTCGCTATTCAAAACTTATTAACTGAGAAACTACTGCCATCTGTAGCCCATTTCGTATTGATGTATCAAATTTGTGTTCTTCCGTGAATTATCTTACACATCTACTAATATACCACATTTATACTAAAAGTACTTGTAAAACACAGCATATGCGTTATTAGATGAACGAGAGGCTCGTATGCACACATCAATCAGATACTTATATCAATCTTCTATTATATTATACACCTTTCTTATTTATTTTCTAACATTTGCAAATGTTCATAACATTTACATTTATCAATGTTCAATGTTTCAATTATCAATGAAACATTGACCAAATTATTCCGACCAAAATATTATTATGACCAAAATATCAAAACTTAATTTTGTTTCTTGAAAACGATTAGTTCAATGAATGAATTAAAGAATCTTCGAATTCTACACATGACAGATTTACAAGAAATGTTTTCTATGAATATAAACTCCTAATTCCATAATTTCCCTTCGAATTTCCCCAACATGCCATTAAAGAACACATATTATTTTAAAATTGTGCTTTTCTCGTGTTTTGCTTACATATCCCGGGAAAAAAATACTGAAATACTACAGTAAAGAATCCATTCATGTGAATTTTAGCCCCGCCTATAGAACAGACTATTACACTACAATTCTTTTATTGTTATATTAAAAATGTGAGAATTGGAGCTTATTGCGTGGCTAAAAGCTCAGTTATTGCGGGATAAAAACTAAATGCGTATGTTCCTGGTTCAGGAATCAGGGATCACGCGTGAACTGGAGCGGTATTACGCTCCCCTTGATAGATATACCGATGATTAATATCATCATGAACCGGCAGTAACTCAAATGTGTGGTAATATTTAAAAAAAGAGGGAGGAGAATAATATTTAAGTATTTCTTACAAATCTGCGGAAGGTGAGAAGTAAATGGAAAATGTGAGTCAAGTTTCGTTTGAGAATAGAGGGTTGCTTCAAACGAAGTCTCGTACTAAAAATCTACATTATAGAAATGCCAGGAAACTTGGCACTCTGTGATATTTACTTTCATTTTCCTTACTCGAAATATATTTTCCACATTTTAAGTGTTAATTTATGCTAAACGTAATAGTCATAACGATGGAAGATAACGTATATAGCCTTATCACAAGATTATTCCCCGACTATTTGCGATAAGAACGTTCGGATATCCTAACGTTATGGTGACATAAGTGTTCTTACGCTCAACTTTCTAATTATCTTGTTACATAATTTAATTAAAACATCGCTTGCCATCTTAACCCTGTCCCGAAGCTCTACTAGGCTACTATTCTGGCACAGTTTCCTTAATCCAAACCGGAATGTAAAGCGAAACATGACTTTAGGCAAGTACGGCATCTACACGCTATTGTCCATTTATAAGAGGGGTGGCCATTAATCAAAATTATAAATAGTCGACGTATATTATATTAATTATTATAAACACAAAAGACGTAGGCTAGCCTATGTGCAGCGAATATCCATTTCTATAATTATTTTACATATTCATCTTCAGTCTTCATTATGACATACTTTTTTGACATACTTGAGGAATACTTTAATATCTTGAAATTATTTGTTAGTATCGTACATTGTATTAAAATGGACAATTCTGTTATATGTTTCAGTTCATGTTTTGCCTCGTATTCCTGAAGGTAAAACCGGCACCTCCACCAAAATTATTTTTTTCGATGTTACTTAACTGTGAGGATGTTAATCATTACATTACTTCAATCACAAAAATCATGATTGAATGTCATGATCATGTTTGATGATCATGGCAATCATATTTCCTATCTATATTATTGATACTATTCCAATGTTAACTAATGTGTTAGCTTTATCTGATTGGACTGCTTTTTTCTGGTTCCAGTGTCAATATGAGCGTGGCCGGAAGCGTAGTGTCCACTCTAACATTACAGCACGCACAGAAACAGCACTCGGGCAACTACACATGCGCCGTGGGCAACTTGGCATCCGCCAGTGTGGCTGTACATATACTCAATGGTAAGTGCGGATTTACTTAGAAGATTATTTGTCCTTAACTTCATCGATTTTCTTGGTAAAACTGTGCCCTGATAAGCTGAGTTGAATGATATTATATATTTTTCAATAACACATGTGCTAGGTCAAGTTTTTTTGTTTATAATCGAAAAATGCCGGATTAATCATGGTTTTCATTGTTGTTGGAATCAGGTATGTGATACTATAAACTGGAACACATTTTAGGCTGATTTTAAATTTTAATCAAACGTTGTATCAGTTTTTCATTCATGTTTTCATGACGCTCATTAACTTTTCCTCTTTAAAATGTAGAGTATTTGAATGTATGGTGAAAGAAGAAAACTGCGATAATATCCATTACTCACCATTACTGCCCAAATGGTTTTTATAGCATGTTATAGATTATTTTCTGTGAATAAAAATTAATATTATTTCTTCCATGATGTAAATACTTTGAATATCTACAGAGAGAAAGGAAGGTTAAAATAATGAAAAAGAAATACTTCTATGAATAATATAATATTCCAAGATGTAAATCGTGAGCTTATAAATTATTAACTATAATCCGAGTTTGCTTTTAATCTTCAATCTGATCTTCTAATCTAACAAGACACATATCCTATATGGAACCATTAGGAGAAGTTTATATAATATATAGGCCTATATATATATATATATATATATATATATATATATATATATATATATATATATATATATATATATATATATATATATATATATATATATATATATATATATATCTTGAAAGTTGCGCATACATGTGCGTTTCAACTCTTAGTAGATTAATCATATGAGATAAGAATGGTGTTATCAAATGGTGAATAGAAAATGGTAGAGTGCATGAATTCCTATGCACAGATGGTAGAATGGTATTGATATTTCACTAGTGAATGGTACGGATGAGCTAAGAGTATCCCGAAAGTTTTACTTCCATTTCGTGCAGGGAACATTCCGTTGGCTACAGTACGGATAGATTTCATAATCCCTACCGGCTATTATTACAATTTTGAATAGATTCCAACATTTCTATATTGTGTGTGAGATGGAAGCTAATGGCAAAATGAGAAAGAAAACTGAACTGAGTTTTGTAACAATATCAAGAACAGAACTGTTTGGACAGCAGGATAAGTAATTGAATTCAAGACTAACTTTGAGGTCATAAAAAAATGATTAATTATAGGGAACATGAATGAGAAACTATTATGTACTATGATTTTCTGACGGAAAACCATAGTGATTTCACAGATATGATAACCCAAGAATTGTTGTTGTTGCTACGTTTGCTTCTTACTTCTTGTGAGAGCAATTGGCCTACATAGTGTATAAAATTTTCGAGTTCAAAATGTAAACTATATGTTATGTTAGTTGATAACGAGTCAAGAAGTGGGCAATATTGTATTTGCATAATGAATAACCACGAACAACGCTCATGGGTTTCTAATGAGTAAAACAATAATTGTTGTTCCCTACTCGAACGAAAATGATAAAACAATAATTATCTTTTCAATCGATTGCCTTTTTACATATCAGACGTCATTAAGGGGAACATTTTCAAGATTCACACCACTGGAATGCTATACAAGAGAATTTCGGTATATATTTTCTTATGAAAGAAGATTCATATTTTTATATTATTTTCAATTCTCTTTTGTCGCGAAGACAAAAGATTTCTTATTTCTGATACCTTCTACGCAAAAGTATATATATTACGTTTATCAAAATCCATACTATTATTGTTTATAATAAAACTTATGGTATTTGCGACCTTGCAGTTTAAGACTCGTCGACTTATATTGAGCCAATCAGCTCAAACGAGAAAATTCATAGCACAGTTTCCCATTTAGTTCAGCGTAATTATTCCGAAACACGTAGATATGTTTTTAATAGAGGTTCTCACTAACACGTCTTCCTTTGTTTTGGAGGCTTGATTAAAAACGAACAGTCGAGGGATATTCATCACTTGCCGAAATCAAAACTACTAACTACAACATATTATGGTTTCTCTTATTTTGTATTATTTACATAATTGAAATTTTATCTCGCCGTTGAATCGATAGCATGAAGTGGACTCCCTTGTTCATGAACAAATACAAATGAGAATTCCCCACATATTCCCCACATATTTTTCATGTCAGTTATACAATTATTAATTGATAGTACGGATAAAAATATATATATATATATGATTTGAAAACTCTCTTTTCCATGATGCATATTTGAAAATGAAGACATCTTTTGGGTTTATTTCATGAATAGTATTATTTAAAATATTATCTTTTTCATTTATATATATATATATATATATATATATATATATATATATATATATATATATATATATATATATATATATATATATATATGTACATATAAAAATCTTCTCTTGAACAGTTGAAATTGATAATACATTCCATCGTGAGTAGATAAATATTTATTTTCAAACCATTATAATATATAGGAAATTATTACCGAGAATAGAATATCAAATGAATTGCTTTCATATCAAACCAACAGAATAGACGTGTTTAAATAATTATAGAATAATTGATATTCTTGTCTTTATCAAAAGCTGTATTTTTAAATTGGAGCAATTAAATGCAGACTCAGAATGTGACAGGTACTATTGATCTAGACTCGAGAGAAGCGTCGGTTTCGTAATTGGCGTCGAGGTTGTGGCAATGTTATCTGTCAAATACATTGTACCTATACTACACATAGTCCATGAATACCACATAAAATATTACCTTTTATATCCTTCATAGATAACAATTTATTATAAATGACATTCTTTAAAGGGGAGATAAAGAAAAGAGAATGTCAAGCTAAAACTGATGTTGAATCTTTTTATAGCAAAAGGTTGACTTTTTAGACGATGGTATGAAACAATGAATTTGGCCTAATAAAATGAGCGAATAGAATGTACGCCTTCTGGTAAATATTTCATAACATTTGTTCAATGCAGCGGTCTTTCTTCTTGCCCGTGATCAATTATTAGGCATAAAAAATTAACCGCAGAATCTCACTCGTCATTGTGAAGTTCCATATCATTCACTTTATAAGGAACGTCATATTATACAAACATCTTTTTTGCTCAGTGGAAATCATCGTATAATTTTAATGGTCTATCTACACATGGCCTGTTATCATTGTAGCTATATGCAAATGTTATTCAGATTTCCTGAACCATAATTCTAGGCTTTATAATTTACGATTTAGTACTTCCTGTTTTACAGCTAGTGTTGTCAGCCGTCCATTTTGGACTGGTCAGTTTGCTTTTTATTACATATACATTTATATGTATGTACATGTGATGATAGTAAAATATATTCTTTAAAGGGGATGTATTTCAAATTCCAACATTTCTAACACGTTTTTTGGGATGTATTCAAAACCTGGAATTTAATAATGTGTCGTAGCAAAATTACGAAAGTGTTAGTAAGTTGGTTATAGGTTGTACTTCCAAATATGTAGCTACATTAATGGCTTTAAAGTGGCTCTACCATGACTTCTAAACGTGAGTTAATTTGGGAAATTCTAAATATCGCTTCATTATTTTCACCATTAGCTCTAATAATAACGTTAGAAAAAAGATATAAAAAAACATATTTGTTACCAATATAGAAGTCAATTCTGTTAAATGATTCTCCTTGTTCTGGTTTTGAAACTAGAAAGATGCGTGTTGATGAAATATTCATCTGTGTGCAAAAAACGTGATTCAATACACCTGCTTTGAATTTTTTAAATAACAAATACAAGTGAAATTATAAAAAATTCAACGTTTTCACCGTGAAAAGATAGGGAAATTTGCCATATTTCACTTGATTACATCTAGACGGGCAATGGTTTAGATGTTTTTTTTTATTATTACCATATCTGTATACTCCACAATATGCTTCGGATTTTTTTTTTGTAGGTTATGCAAGTGACAAATTGAATTACCATTCACACCAACAACGTTTTTTCATGAATTTTCTCAAGAGGCCTTGCATAAGACATTTTTAAAACTCAGTTGCATGAAATGCAAAACGTTATAACGTAATAATCTTGTATACAGATGATACCAGGCCAGCACAATCACCAGCAGAGAATACAAGTATAAATACGTGTTGCTACAGTGTCGGGTTTACATTTTCTTATGCTTGAGAGCATAAAGATCGACCGCTGTAATGGGTGTAGATGTTATAGTGATAGCGCTGATACTCACGAGTTTAAAAGAACGTTCAGAATATAATCAAAAAGTTGAGTATAGACAATAATTCTGGTTGGTTGACTTATAAGAAACGAAGACGAGAATCATACCATATATTGACATATATTGTTACCGTTTCCAGTGTATCATGATATCGATGCACTAGAAAAACATTCACAATATAAAAATTGTGAATATTTCTGCATGAATTAATGATGGTAATAGAAAGAGAGCGGAGAAAAACCAGGCAAGCAAAGAATCAGCGGAAAAATAAGTACTTGGGAGTACGAGAATGAAAATGGCAAAATCGGAGTTCGAGACAATTGATAAGACTAATAACACAGATAGGTAAATTGGGAGAGGAGGAAAATCAGAGGCACAGATGAATTCAGTAAGTAGTAACATTCATGATGTTGAAAGTACGTATGTATACGTAAATCGTATATTTAAATGCCATCGTATTATGTATTTGATTTTTATTTCAAGTTATTCGATACTCACTATAATCTCTCTGTGATAGGCTTAGGCCCGGTTTTACGAATCTTAGTTAAGTACTAATCCACTAACTATTTGTTAAAGGTACGAAAATATCATATGTAATCAATGGTGATAACAAGTTAATCCGCTAACCATTGCTTAATCCACTAACTATCGATTCGTAAGACAGGTGTGACAGTGATGGTTTACCTCCCCGATCTTATACCCCCCGGGAAACCAACACTAGGGACCATATACCCCCCGGTAATCGTACACTAGAGATGGTTTACCTACCCGGTAATCCATCCCTAGTGTACGATTACCTACCCAGTGATCTAATACCCCCTTTGACGACTATGAAGAGCGAGAGGGGGTATCTCAGCACTGGAGATGGTTTACCCTATAGTTATTATTCTTGATTTAAGTTAAGGGGGGGTATCTCAGCCCTGGAGATGGTTTACCCTATAGCTGTTATTCGTGATTTGAGTTAAAGGGGGGTATCTCAGCACTGGGGATGGTTTACCCTAGTTGTTATTCTTGATTTAAGTTAAGGGGGTATCTCAGCCCTAGGGATGGTGTACCCTATAGCTGTTATTCGTGATTTGAGTTGGAGGGGGGTATCTGAGCCCCAGGGATGGTTCACCCTATAGCTGTTATTCGTGATTTGAGTTGAAGGGGGGTATCTCAGCCCTAGGGATGGTTTACCCTATAGCTGTAATTCGTGATTTGAGTTAAAGGGGGGTATCTCAGCCCCAGGGATGGTTTACCCTATAGCTATAATTCGTGATTCAAGTCAAAGGGGGGTATCTCAGCACTAGGGATGGTTTACCCTATAGCTGTAATTAGTGATTCGAGTTAAAGGGGGGTATCTCAGCACTAGGGATGGTTTACCCTATAGCTGTAATACGTGATTTGAGTTGAAGGGGGGTATCTCAGCCCCAGGGATGGTTTACCCTATAGCTGTTATTCGTTATTCAAGTCAAAGGGGGTATCTCAGCACTAGGGATGGTTTACCCTATAGCTGTTATTCGTGATTTGAGTTAAAGGGGGGTATCTCAGCACTAGGGATGGTTTACCCTATAGCTGTTATTCGTGATTTGAGTTGAAGGAGGGTATCTCAGCACTAGGGATGGTTTACCCTACAGCTGTAATTCGTGATTCAAGTCAAAGGGGGGTATCTCAGCACTAGGGATGGTTTACCCTATAGCTGTTATTCGTGATTCAAGCCAAAGGAGGGTATCTCAGCCCTAGGGATGGTTTACCCTACAGCTGTAATTCGTGATTCAAGTCAAAGGGGGGTATCTCAGCACGAGGGATGGTTTACCCTATAGCTGTTATTCGTGATTTGAGTTAACAGGGGGTATCTCAGCACTAGGGATGGTTTACCCTATAGCTGTTATTCGTGATTCAAGCCAAAGGAGGGTATCCCGGCCCTAGGGATGGTTTACTCCATAGCTGTCATTCGTGATTCAAGTCAAAGGGGGGTATCTCAGCACTGGGGATGGTTTACCCTATAGCTGTTATTCGTGATTCAAGTCAAAGAGGGGTATCTCAGCACTAGGGATGGTTTACCCTACAGCTGTTATTCGTGATTTGAGTTGGAGGGGGGTACCTGAGCCCGAGGGATGGTGTACCCTATAGCTGATATTCTTGATTCGTGGTAAAGGGGGGTATCTCAGCCCTAGGGACTGTTCACCCCTTAGCTGTCCACATACGCATGTCAGTAGAAGTTAATTTAGGTCAATGTATCGTAACATGAATTTCGAATATCATTATTCATCAATAATATTAGCATCGCAATGTCAAATAAAGATAGTATTCTATCGATTCAATAGTTTCTTCGATATAGGTATTCTGATGCTCAACAATTTACAAGATACTATGTTCGCACGAAGATATCATGAATATTCAGCCCCAATTATGTTACATTCTCATTTCCTCATACGTTCTCACAAAATATATATGTGTCTTCATAATTCCATCAATCTATACCAAACATGTCAAGAAGTCCAATGGTGAACTCTCACTCGTCTTTGTTCAAGAATAGTCACGCCAGTGAAAGAGGCGGCCTCCCTTTGTCCCCCCCACCTCACGCTAATGACGAATACAGCTATAGGGTAAACCATCCCTAGTGCTGAGATACCCCCCTCAACTAAAATCACGAATAACAGCTATAGGGTAAACCATCCCTGGGGCTCAGATACCCCCCTTTAACTCAAATCACGAATTACAGCTATAGGGTAAACCATCCCTAGTGCTGAGATACCCCCCTCAACTAAAATCACGAATAACAGCTGTAGGGTAAACCATCCCTGGGGCTCAGATACCCCCCTTTAACTCAAATCACGAATTACAGCTATAGGGTAAACCATCCCTAGGGCTGAGATACCCTCCTTTGCCTTGAATCACGAATAACAGCTATAGGGTAAACCATCCCTGGGGCTAAGATACCCCCCTTTATTCAAATCACGCATTACAGCTATAGGGTAAACCATCCCTAGTGCTGAGATACCCCCCTCAACTAAAATCACGAATAACAGCTATAGGGTAAACCATCCCTGGGGCTCAGATACCCCCTTTAACTCAAATCACGAATTACAGCTATAGGGTAAACCATCCCTAGTGCTGAGATACCCCCCTCAACTAAAATCACGAATAACAGCTATAGGGTAAACCATCCCTGGGGCTCAGATACCCCCCTTTAACTCAAATCACGAATTACAGCTTAGGGTAAACTATCCCTAGGGCTGAGATACCCCCCTTTGCCTTGAATCACGAATAACAGCTATAGGGTAAACCATCCCTGGGGCTCAGATACCCCCCTTCAACTCAAATCACGAATAACAGCTATAGGGTAAACCATCCCTGGGGCTCAGATACCCCCCTCCAACTCAAATCACGAATTACAGCTATAGGGTAAACCATCCCTAGTGCTGAGATACCCCTCTCAACTAAAATCACGAATAACAGCTATAGGGTAAACCATCCCTGGGGCTCAGATACCCCCTTTAACTCAAATCACGAATAAAGTTATAGGGTAAACCATCTCTAGTGTTCTAATACCCCCTCTCACAGAAAACAGGTTTCGATTAGGGGGTATAGGATCCCTGGGGGGGGGGGTAGTTGTACACTAGGGATCAATTACCGGGGGGGTATCACAACACTAGAGCTGGAATACCGGGGGGTACTAGAACACGGGGGTATAGGGTCCCTGCGACACCGGCCCTTATGTATTACATTCTCTATCATAATATAATCTTTTATAAAGAATGCTAGTTATAAAGAGTACTCGCTGCGATACGTTCTAAACCGCAAGTACCTTCTCATTGTTTTCGATGGCCGTAGTTCCATTTGCCAATTATTCTGGGGTGAAGCATATTAATCTGACATGTAATGAACTATTTGGATGGAAGAATCATTACTCAAACATTTCTCAGCGGATAAAACGTAGCATTGGTAACGTACTTGATGTGGGGCGAATTTATATAAAACACTACTTGATTTACTTTAAAATTATTATGAAAAATGTGAGCAACCGAATTACGCATCAGAGAAACGTCCGTGGCATTGGTCCCTCACAATATCAGAACAAATAATATAGCTCTACCATTCGTTAAAGCTCCGTTAGTACCATCCCAAAATCAATCCCAAAATCATCAATCCCATATATCAATCCCGAAAGAAGCAAATTTACCATCGAAGACATAATTTCATGACTATAAATATCTATACCTATACTCATATATTGTAACGTTACATACAGTTTTATGGTTTCCATCTGTTAAAAGTGTGTCTAATTTTATTTTGTAAGAATTATGTCTTACGAGATTTTCACTTTTATTGAGTAATTTAGTATTTTCTCATGTTGTATGGTCTTGCACGTGTTGGTGAAAGTCTAAAACAACCCTCACAAGGGGCCAGGTCATAGCAAACGAAAGCTAAGAGTGGTTGCATTTAGTCAAGAATATGGAAGCTATTAAATTAAATTGTTACTATTATTTTTTGCATAAGGGTAGATGTCATGGGGTTTCAGTTCAGAACATTTTTTCATCTGGACAATTTCAAAAACAAATTCACACATGTTAAGTTAGCCATAAATTCAGTCTCTGTTAAATATCAAGTGTCAACCGGGGAAAGTTTGTTTTTAAACTACAAACATTTTCATCATCTGAGCTAAATACGACCAATCAGAACTCTGCTTTGGATTACATAGCAACCAATAAAAATTTAGTTTCAATATTATAATATACTTAGGGTTTGGACCAAAAAGAAGTTGGAAATAAATATGTAAGTGAATATTCAGGAGAACTTGTTGGGCAGTGATAGAGGCAAGTCGTGCCAAACGTTGTTAAACAGAAAACAGTCATGTAACCGCGAGTGAGTTACCGCAAAATAAAAGAAAAAAAAAACTTGTGAGAAAATAGTAATGTAACTAATGTAACCGCGAGTGAGTTCCCGAAAATTGAAATAAAAACAAAAACGTATGATTCAATGTAATCTATATTCGACGGACATTAATTTAAAATTCAACATCATCTTTCGGACATCATTTCTCCACCCGATACGAGAGATGGCAGTGATGGCAGAGGCAGCAACCACAGCAGCAGCACACATAAGTACAAAATTCCACCCTGACCTTTAGAACCCCCCCCAACTGCCCTCGTCGAAAACTTCAAAATAATCGTCATATCACCATAAATAGAATGTAATGTTTCGCCTCTAATTGTTGTAACTTCTAACTATTGTGTTTATTTAAATAAAATTTATTCATGCTAATTCATTATGTGTTTGTGTTATGTCAATTAAGAGTTGAAATGTTAAAATATGTATATATATATATATATATATATATATATGTGTGTGTGTGTGTGTGTATGTTTATAGCTGCACTTGAATTTCACTTCCTAATTACTGTGATATTTTAGTCTATAGCAGTACCTACTCATGTCAAGTCGTCCTATGCTTTTGCTTCTGTCTATTTATTTTTCTCCTGTGAGCCTTATCGTTTTCACCTGATGCAACCGTTCATGAAATAAATCACTGCTGAAGAATTTTTGAACTTATCAATAAAATACTTTCGTCGAGTTATCAAGAAATATAATTAGAATGTAAAGTGAAAATTATGTTCATTTACGTATAAGGAAAGTTCTAAGGAAAGTAAAAACAATTGTAAAAATTCAATCACTGAAGCAAAAACTATGTCCAGGTGAAAGTTTTGGGATTTTCTTCCTCGAAAATAGTGTCATCAAATTATGTCTTCTATCTTTGCCACGCTGAAAAAAAAACTTTTCATGATACGGTGAAAACTCATAGTTCCAATTAATCAAGTTGCCTACGCGCACCCAAAGAACGATACAGTACTACGATTCGCTATCTCTCTGGAGACGACGAAGAAAATCATCTATTTATTCTCTGAATACGGAAAATGTTGGCAAGTCAACTAAAACGCAATTTCACATACAACCTATGGCGCAATTCCCTTCATACTTCCAACTTTGACCTTCTTGCCAGAGGTTTATTCCCACAACTAGAGAGCCGAAACATATTGAAAACTGAACACACTCGCCACAAGGCAATTTCTATTTCTATCAAAATGTTTTGAATATTTGGAAAATATTTTCATATGTAGACATGAAGTTTTTTCACCTCAATAGTTACTTTTACAGTTGCACCAAATAGGTAATACAAATTGAATGTTACAATTTTTTTTCATATATTAAAGCTGATGGATAATTTAAGGAAATACTACAAATTTGTTCAAGATTGGCAACCAAATAAACAGACGCATACAAATACATGTATATACATACATACTTATATCCACTATACAAGGTCGTTCACTAAAATAATTTTCTGTGCTTTTTGTATTGTTCGATACCTTTTTTTTCCTCCGCGGATACAAGTCACAATACATACAAACACAACCATTGAGATAAATCAGTATATCAGAACACATCAGTGAAATCCAACCTTGGTTACCTTAGGCTAAATATAATTATCCTTTCAGGACCCCTATTCCTGAGATAAATGAGATGTGAGAAAATTCAGTGAGAAAACTATCTCATATAATAATGACATATTTCATCTCATATTTTATGTGAGATACTCGTTTTCTCACTCATTTTTATTTTTCTCACATCTCATTTATCTCAGGAAACTATCTCATATAATAATGACAAATTTCATCTCATATTTTATGTGAGATACTCGTTTTCTCACTCATTTTTATTCTTCTCACATCTCATTTATCTCAGGAATAGGGGTCCTGATAGTAGGTCAGTCTGACGTCTGTCGTCTCAATATATATATATATATATATATATATATATATATTTATATTTGTATGTATATAGGGCCCACATATATATATATATATTTATTTATATTTATATATATATATATATATATATATATATATATATATGAATATATACTAACAATAAGTGACTTATGACTTATTGATCCGTGCTATGCATGCATCATACGCTGCGAGTCCGAATCAAGTTATCATTCACCATAGCCATAATGCACCGTGCGGCTAATGCAATGCGATCTATTTTTCACAGTGGTGATTCTTGATTGTGTACCATTGTATCAACGAACATTACATGAATGCCTATTTTCATCGGGGTTTAATTTGGTCAGTGTTGGTTGAGTGAAGAGGGGAGAGGCCAAGTATAGGGTGAACATATTCAAAATTCTTGCAAACCAGTATATATTGTATTATGTCATTCACCGGTTTTGTTGGAACTTAGCAATACTCTATTCTAGTTTTGTTCTGAATTTTGTCCCGTATTTTATTCTATACTCTCTACATACTTTTTACTAATTTTCATTAAAGATTTAATTAATGAATAATCCACGAACTTCATTGTGTTTGTCAAGTGATGATAAATAATTCATTACTCACGTCCAAGTAAGAGTATTACTCTCTCATCACTCGGAGCCGGTTGTACCAACTGATAATTAAAATTTAATTTGTTAATCAGTACCTAATGTACGAAAATAACATATATAACCAAGGGCTATAACACCCTTGCAGTTCATCAGCTAATTTTTGCTTCCTTAAGTCATCATCTATTGGTACAATCATCCTTAACTCTACGAAGTATTAAATTCAATCAACAAAATAATTCATATACAGATATTTATATACAGTTTTATATATATATATATATATATATATATATATATATATATTTAATGATCACATACAAATGCTGGCTTCATAATCATTGCAAAAATATATTTTTACCTGGAGTTGAATTATAATTTTCTGACACATTTGAGTTCGTAACTTTTGAGCTCAAACCCAACGTATTTATTTCCTTATCATATTCACTAAACAATAGAGGGATGGACATTGCGGTATAGTCATGATATACTCACTACCTCATACCTATAAATCTCTCACTCTTTTGTGTTTTTCAGATTATTTTTAAAATGTTTTTCAATGTTTCGTATATATTATTATCTCTCTAACAATGCAAATATCACATGATGAGCTCTGGCTTTGTTATCCCGTGTGTGCAAGGTTGACTGATTGGTGGTGTACACAGCTCGCTGGGTTAGGCTCGGGATTAACATGACACATGGAAGTATAAGCTGGTATTAAATACATCGAGCACACATACACATACATACAGGACACCAATCACACTATATACGCCCTATAGAATGGTCTTAATTATTCTGGTTTGGGTAGACTGAACACGACTAATAATGAAACTGCATATCTAACTAGTATCGGTATACTACTATATGTAAATTTCCGTTTTAAATGCAGCTTTTGTGGTCATTTTAATACCGCAATTTTTATATTTTGGGTTGAAAATTGTTAGGTAGTGATATTTCATTTTCATTTTCAATTATGCAATGTGCACACAAACACGAGTTATGCAACTTTGTATACGAACTTTCATTAAACAAATTATAATTCGAAAAGTTCCAATGTAAAACTATATATTGTATATATAGATATACATAATTATTAACAATTTCAATTATCAAAAAGACGAGTTGCTTATGAACAACCAACAACTCGTTACGCCATTAAGCAGCGTTATTTTATTGAAAGTGTTGTTTTGGTGAGTCTGCATTTTCAAGTGATCCGTGCTTCGTGATACTTCATATGGGTGTGCTTGTTTCCAGCTCTTACAGTGAACTGAATTATATTGAAACGTGAATATAGAAGCCTAAGATCAAGTTCATAATAAGTCACTGAATACTCAGATTGCTTCAGTGTGTGGTACTTCAAGAGTGTAATGGAAAATTATTTTGATTATTTTTGTATTCTAGTGAGTGTATCTAAAGAGTGAAGACTGGATGCTCTTATCCGCTTTAGGCTTCTTATTTTTATCACGTAGTATGTAGTACACGATTATTTCATGGAGGATGTTCTGAACCGGTGTGAAAGATAGTAATACGTGATAAGTTGATGAATACAAATTAATGTAGATTGATGGAAAATTTTCGAATGATGTCAGATATAAGTAAGAATCTGGATGCTTTTATGCAGAAACTTCTAGTAGCTTCGATTTTATGATTTTCATTTACGTTACGCAGTTTACCTTAGTATGCATAAGTTTGTAAGAAGTTTATACAGAAGTTTTTACTTCGTAATGAGATATACGATTACATCTCGCTAGTTAACAAATGATAAAATAGACTTCACTTTCCGAATTCAATAACACTGATTTTATAGGTTATTATGAGAAAGTTGATAAGATAAAATAATGTTGAATTGAAAATCATGTTGATTGGAATTTGGTTGATAAGACTCACGAACTTCTCACTCATCATCAGTCTTTAATAGTCAGTAGATAAGGCAAGGCATTCGGGGTTTTGTGATAGAAACGTATAAATTTCACCACATGCTCAGAAAAATTAGTCTAACAAAATAGGCTACGGAGGACGGCGGATTTCTCAACCGTTTGGGGGTGGCGAGGGTGGCAATTTAGGGGTGAGCATTTATGAAATAATTTTTATCTTCAAAGATGTTTCTGATATACATATACTTTCTCGTGAACTATACTATAAATAAATCATAAAAGAATAATTTTCAGTCGAAATCAAATTAGAGGACGGATAAATAACAATTTCATTGACCTTTGACCTTTTGTTTGATATAATTTCAATACGTAATGAAACTGCCCGTGTGATCATTCATTTGAAAGCTGAAATCGGCCTGAATCAGAAAACATCAACATCTTGTAGGTGTGTTGACCTTTGACCTTCAAATAATAATTCAATTGACAATTTGTATGTATATACAATATCAATTGTGTGGGCAATATACATTAACTATTCGGAGTTTTGTGATAGAAACGTGAAAATTTCACCACATACTCGGAAAATTTTTCTCATCAAAATGAGCTACAGAAGACGGCGTATTTCGTGACCGTTTGGGGGTGGCGGGGGTGGAAATACGGGGGTGGGTCGTTGGAAATTAATTTTTATTGTCAAAGTGGTGGATGAAAGTTTATGATGTTTCACTCGAATTATGCTATTAAAGTAATATAGAAACATGATTTTTGAACCAAAAAACCTCTTGAACGTGAGTTGACCAATTGATTAACCTTTGACCTTGCATACGTTATAATTTTAAAACAGCAGCAATATGCCCGAGTGACCATTCGTTTGAAAGCTTACATTGCCCTGAATCATAAAATATCAACATTTTCAAGCTATGTTGACCTTTGACCTGTATTTATTCATTTTATGTATTATTTTATTGAATATACATACTGATTATGTGTATGCCAACTTGAGAGCTAGTTCATAAGAGAAAATGTACAACAATAATCAATTATTCAGTGTAATGTCTATGTTTATCACATATATGTCTGAAGACGGGTGTATATATATATATATATATATATATCCTCAATGGTATAACACATCACTATGCAAACACTCATTACAAATTATTTGATGCAAGGACGATAAAAAAATGTGTTCACAATAAATAAATATAATCTCAGAAGATATTAATAATATTGAAAATCTTCACACCTTCAACAGGCGCATTCTGCTCCACATTTACACGATAACCAACATTTGTGACCACTTTGTGAGCTGCATCTGCATGATTATGCAAATGCAGCTATCTGTGAAGCAGTCATCTGTGCATTTGCAAACACCAAGTCCATCACGGGACAAGATCGCCTCACGCCCTGTAGTCCACACTGGTTGCCACATTCCTCCATCTCCTTTCATCCCCATTGTGATGCATTTGGATGGATCGGAAAGGCTTCTAACGAGTTTCCCCAGTAATGTCCAGCTTGAAGAGCTGCCCTTAAGGTGTGCTGTCGGAGAGCGTCTTTTGTCGGTGGAAGACTTTCCATTGGTTTATCCATTGACGTGAACAATTCCATCCTAGATTCGTCTACAGACGATAATTCACTCGTTCTGTGGTATAAAAGAATAACAAATCTTTCTATTTGGGTGAAAGTATAACGTCGTCTATATTTGAGCTCGGAGTGTTCGAGAGCTGTGCAAAAGCATCCCTCACTTCTGGGAAATTCATCCGCGTTCGCCAGCCCGATTTTTCCCTTACCCAAGAAACAAGACGTGGCATCACACCCGGTAAACGCGTGGAAGAAAGGAAGAGCTCGCGATCTGTTTGGTCCTAGTGTTGCTGCAATATCAGTTGCTGGAATCATACGGTGGTTTTTCCCAACACCGAACTCCACTAAAATCTCTCTGCCGGGGAAATATGGGAAAAAGCTACACAAAGCACCACAACATCTGAGTCCACTGTCCTTATAACGACAGATTGCTCAGTATGTTTCATGTGTAGCAACATTTTGTATCGGCCTCTTCGTGGTTGCAAGGTGTTAAAGTCATCAGATCATTGATGTCCTCAGAAGCATTCCTGATGATTCCTTGGCTCTGTGTCACAATAACTAAACCTTAACTCCTTTCGATATTCTGAGCGTACTCCCCCAGCATTTTGAAGAGTCCAGTTACAGAACGAGTGAATTATCGTCTGTAGACGAATCTAGGATGGAATTGTTCACGTCAATGGATAAACCAATGGAAAGTCTTCCACCGACAAAAGACGCTCTCCGACAGCACACCTTAAGGGCAGCTCTTCAAGCTGGACATTACTGGGGAAACTCGTTAGAAGCCTTTCCGATCCATCCAAATGCATCACAATGGGGATGAAAGGAGATGGAGGAATGTGGCAACCAGTGTGGACTACAGGGCGTGAGGCGATCTTGTCCCGTGATGGACTTGGTGTTTGCAAATGCACAGATGACTGCTTCACAGATAGCTGCATTTGCATAATCATGCAGATGCAGCTCACAAAGTGGTCACAAATGTTGGTTATCGTGTAAATGTGGAGCAGAATGCGCCTGTTGAAGGTGTGAAGATTTTCAATATTATTAATATCTTCTGAGATTATATTTATTTATTGTGAACACATTTTTTTATCGTCCTTGCATCAAATAATTTGTAATGAGTGTTTGCATAGTGATGTGTTATACCATTGAGGATATATATATATATATATATATATATATATATATATATAAACCCGTCTTTAGACATATATGTGATAAACATAGACATTACACTGAATAATTGATTATTGTTGTACATTTTCTCTTATGAACTAGCTCTCAAGTTGGCATACACATAATCAGTATGTATATTCAATAAAATAATACATAAAATGAATAAATACAGGTCAAAGGTCAACATAGCTTGAAAATGTTGATATTTTATGTTTCAGGGCAATGTAAGCTTTCAAACGAATGGTCACTCGGGCATATTGCTGCTGATTTAAAATTATAACGTATGCAAGGTCAAAGGTTAATCAATTGGTCAACTCACGTTCAAGAGGTTTTTTGGTTCAAAAATCATTTTTCTATATTACTTTAATAGCATAATTCGAGTGAAACATTATAAACTTTCATCCACCACTTTGACAATAAAAATTAATTTCCAACGACCCACCCCCGTATTTCCACCCCCGCCAACCCCAAACGGTTATGAAATACGCCGTCCTCTGTAGCTCATTTTGATGAGAATAATTTTCCGAGTATGTGGTGAAATTTTCACGTTTCTATCACAAAACTCCGAATAGTTAATGTATATTGCCCACACAATTGATATTGTATATACATACAAATTGTCAATTAAATTATTATTTGAAGGTCAAAGGTCAACACACCCACAAGATGTTGATGTTTTCTGATTCAGGCCGATTTCAGCTTTCAAATGAATGGTCACACGGGCAGTTTCATTACGTATTGAAATTATATCAAACAAAAGGTCAAAGGTCAATGAAATTGTTATTTATCCGTCCTCTAATTTGATTTCGACTAAAAATTATTTTTTTATGATTCATTTATAGTATAGTTCACGAGAAAGTATATGTATATCAGAAACATCTTTGAAGATAAAAATTATTTCATAAATGCTCACCCCTAAATTGCCACCCTCGCCACCCCCAAACGGTTGAGAAATCCGCCGTCCTCCGTAGCCTATTTTGTTAGGCTAATTTTTCTGAGCATGTGGTGAAATTTATACGTTTCTATCACAAAACCCCGAATGCATCCTTATATCTCATCTTAGCTACTGTACTATAACGGTTTGAGTTAAATCAATTTAGTTTACAACTTGTCATTATTTTTTAAACTTGAAATTTCAAAATCGAAGATAATTGAAAAGTGATCGTGACTTGATATAAGTTATATTTCACTTATCAAATCGAATGAACTTCAAAACTTTTTGTTCAAAACTTGTAACGAATTTTATACTTTTGATCTTCTTATTTCAAATTCAGAACGTCTGTGCGATGTCCATTGCATTCTCCAAAGACGTAATCTTTCTTTTTTCAGAAATAAGAGACTCCTTTCATACTTATCCGATACTCTGGTTTCTAACAAGACCTCAAATTACTGCTCAGAACGAAAAAGCTTATGTCGAGTCTCACTAATATTAATACCAGTACGAATACAGAAAATGTGCTTGCATATAACGTCCAGTCTGCCCTTTTTAATTAGTAAGAAGTCAATTACATGAATTAGAACCGATGTGACTACTCAAAACTCTCTGATAAATCAGTGACACAGTGACAACGGTATTCTTCGTCATACTTTTTTTGTTTTTGGACATGCACCACATTGTAAATTAGATGAATTAGATGAATAGATAAATTAGATATTTTTCAATATATTATCACTCATTTAAATTATTCAATTTTTCAGCTCATTGGACCACTTTGAAGGTTTTCCATTATCTACATTTGAATTAAATTTTAAATAAAAATAGAAGTATATACAATATAATCGCAGTCGTGAATCTTTATATTTGAAATCTATAATAACATCAATCTTAACGTTAATGTTTACCTTTAACGTTAATCAACGTTTATGTTAACGTTTAACTTTAACGTTAATTAATCATAATGTTAACGTTTTGTAAAGAGACAGTCGTTGGTTGATTAAATTCCATTTTCAAAACATGATACTAACCTAAATCAAGCAGTTCAAGCATTACATACTCATTTTTGGCAGATAACCGAACTAATATGATATTACAACATTCATATATTATTTAACACTGTTATCTTACCACAGACAGTGAGATATGTACAATCAATATTCACTTAAAAGGAATTATCTGAAAGAAACTTTATAACCCAAACATTCTACTTAATTAAATGCATCTGCCGTCGTAAAACAGTTGTTTTATCATTTTCCGAGTAACAAATATATTATTTACATTCAAAATATATATAGCAATCTTTCTAAAACAAAACGCATTTAATATCAGTGATGTTGAATCGTGTCCATAAATATATTTCATGACAATTGTTTATGATCAGATTTCGCCATCGTGTGTGTATGTGTGTGTGTATGAAATATGATGGCTGTTCTCAACAGGTTTTCCTGTTTTGTGCATTTTAGGAGAGTTGCCCGCTGCAGTGCACGATGGGAATTACGGCGCCCCTTCTCGCCCCCTCTGGGGGTGCATGCTGCTCACCCTCGTGTTGCATTCCGCCATTTGGAGGTGACATATCCAGTTGTAAATCATGACCAACGGATCGGTGAGGCGCACACTCGTTCATTAGTAGATTAAAAACAAATAGTACGTTATTTGTAGATGTGAAGAATGAAATTAATGGTTGATGACTTTTCAACCACTTTTAGTTTGTGCTATTATACTTTCTATTTATATTACATTTTGTGATATTACATACACAAATATGAAGCTTTTAATTATTTTATATAGTTTTTACTGTACGCTTTGAGTGAGATAGTTTTAATGATTGTTTAAATGTGGGTCGTCAGATAGCTATGGACGTACGCTCTGCTAGAAGCATTTTAGCGTAATTAAATCCACTCACTACTATGACCAACATTCCTCTTAAAAGCTCCGAGTTAGTGTATTACTATTATCACGTGTGAGTGTGGTGCTTTACGTCAATTATGTAAACTTTATATAGATTGGCATTTTGAAACTATGGATTGGATGGATTTATGTTGCAAAGAACTAATATTATATTAATAGTAAGGTACACCTTTATACATCGCAATAATAATAACGATCGATCATTGCTTTTTTAAATATATAGCAAACTAAAAAAGCAACACATAATTTGTTTCCTTCATTACGTCATCCAGTTGTAAATGATTAAGAATTTTCTAGGTCTCATGAAGAAACCTCATTACAAGAATATGAAATACCTTTCGTTTTTTATTCGTGAGCGAAAAACTTTTAAGCGAAGCATTTGCAGCTTAATAAGAAATTGCATGAGATCGGATGAAGATTTTAATTTAGATTTTAATTTTCTGCTCGGGGCGTTTGAAAAAAGATAGAATAATATTGTGCCATTTAAGATTTTAAATGGTTTTGTTTCGACTGCTTTGTTGAATCTAATTTCGAGTTTTCTATTTACGACTTCAGCTGTTGATATTTAAAGGCAACTTGATATAAATACAAACATATGTTGTTAATTCCATTTCCATGTTTGACGTACTTCCCAAGATGTATTTAGATAATTGAGGGTTGCGTTGGTTTGCCGGTCTGCTATGGTGGCTTAACTCTCAATCTCACTTATGTTGAAGATATGTACCAATTCACCGTCCAAACCTATGAACCAACTGATCGTGAATAATCTGGTGGTAATAACAGAAACAAACTTCGTTCATAAAATTACGTTCACGTCAGCTCAGCTGTAGCAACAGTCGCCTGAAATGCCAATATTTGAGACCCTCAAATGTATGAAGCATAGTTTCATATTGTACAGTATAGGTAGAGTAGCTATCGGTAGGTTTGAGGACAGTACGCATGAAATAAAACAAAATTGAGTGCTGAGTGAAACCACATGTAAGCTCAATACATCTTGCGTTGACCTAATGTGAACTTGCTGTAACAAAACAATGTTTTTTCCGAAAATTTAAATTCACTTTCAATGACATAATTATACTTGTCTGATAATTTTAGTATGTATAATGTAAGTAAATTCTCCACAGAATGCATTTCAATGCGGTTCGATCGACCACTTCAAAACTAATTTGTATAATAAAACATAATATTCTACCATAACATATAATAATCTGACCGAGCTGTTATTGTGAAGATATTGCATCGATTCTTAGAATACGAAAAACAAATGCAAGATTCGAAGCTGTAAATTCACATCGATTCACGTGAAAAAACAAGAGCCACCATATAGTTCTGTATACGTATCATTTATGCCTTTCTTCACTTACTGAAGTAATGAAAATTATACTCACACAAAATGGAATTAGTTTCCATCATGAAATACATGTAAAATTAATTATCGAAACATTTTAATTAATATATAAACTCAAATATTTGATTTGAACATGCATATTTAATCAATTGTACCCAAGGTAGGAAGTAGATAGACTACTAGATGTACAGAGTACTGCTCATAATTATTCATTACATATTGTGAACTTTTTTGGAAAAGTATGTATAAGTCTGAAGCTTGTAGATCAAATATTTTTTCCAAACCCAAGGTGAGTATTGTAGCCTAGATTCTCTTACGTTTCTAACATTCACTAAGGTTGATTGCCTCATCTTGTTGTTTGTTTGCCGACAAACAATATACGCCACTTTTTGCATGTTTGTTACGTACACGAGTTTTTGCCAGAAGGCTTTTTGCCGAAAAGCTAGCTAGTGGGCTTTTTTCTAGTGAATGGTTTTTAAATGGTTACCGCGCTCGTTAGATTATAGAAGAGAGAAAATGGAGTGGAGTTGGGTTGATATGTGGGTTGGTGTGAGGATTATATTGAGCCATGGGATCTGTTAACTTACTTCAGTCAGGTTTCATATAAAATAAACGTGTACATTTCATATCAGTTGGCGTTGAATAATGCGAGTCATATATAGAGGATACAATATTCGATTTTAGTAGCCCCCAAGTGAGATAAGTTAATGTTTTGTGGTTATGGAGTTAACTCGACAACGGTATATGCAATATGCGTGCGCTCTTGACTTGATTTCGAGGCTCATTTAGTGCTTGGCAGTTTTCATTGTTTGAGAAAGTTTTTGCGTTGTGAGCTGTAAAACAGGGAATGTATCTCTGATCCAGAAAAAGATTAACCTTTTTTAGTCATTAGCAGCACCATTGTATCTGTAGCAATGTTGTTTTACGGTTCATTAATACGATTATGATACGGCAATATGCACAGGTCTCTTTTGAAGTGTTCATTAATGGATAAAGAATCATTATACGGATATTTTTGCATTATTATTATATAGATGTTATTATTGCTTATAACATTTGCTTATAGTGGATGTGGATTATCAGATGAACGAAGCGAAAACTCAATATGACCGTACTCGAATAAAACGAGTTTTTTTTAGCTCTCCACAGGTAAACGGCAGAGTTTTTTTATGAAACTTCACATGTACTTACATTGTCATGATCTAACTCGATACTGTATTATTTTGAGTTGCAATCGGTCTGACCACTTTTTAGAAAAATAATTTTGAGCTTCTGCAACACTCATAAGAATAATTCAGAGCGGACAATATGAAAAACCCATTTACCCCGAATAAATTTAAATCCCTACAGGATTAAAGACACAAATAATACATTCTATTTCGAAATTTTTCATTTATCTTATAAGCTGTTTTAAAGATGGTAATTATTATGTATCCTTTTTTTACATCAATTAAATCCCCTATTATCCAATTAAATTGAAAAAACAATTGAAAGATCATCAACAGGTAGAACCAATTGAGTATTACGTAATTGATTGAATACGAATATATTTGTATTATGTGTATATCTTTGAAACAATGTATTGATTAATTTTTCAATAATATGAATAAGTCGTGGAACTATTGTGATTAACAAGAAGGCAGTGAGTTGATAGATCAAAATTATTTTTCTATAGGTATAATCAACCGTAGGTTATATAATAAGGTCTTTGGGTATAATGCTATACTTTTTCCCACTTGCCAAAAATCATTCTGCTCACAGTTTTAGACCTTGACAATTAATTAGTAGGCTATAAAAATATATATTTCTTCCGTAATATGTCAACATTATAATTTCATTTGAAATTTAAAAGATCATTATAATTATCATTTTTCATGAATTGATCATTCATCTCAAAGTTTATATGTCAGATAGAGAATGGACTCAATTAATTTCATATAACTCGTGTATGAAATTATTCACTGATGTCAGTGGTTGCTGCCAACTAGGCTAGCCAATCACAAATGTTATAATAGCCAATTCTATTGTTTTGAGAAATGAGGTATAGAATACCGCAACCTTACTCAACCACAAAAGGATTGGATGAAATTTCTATGTAAATGACTATCAAAGTCTCTACAATAGCAATCCATTGCAATATTTCATGGGTTGGATCTATATATACCCTGCCATACGTAGTTTAGAACGTGTATTTCCTTAACGTATCTCCCAAGCCGCTCGATAGTCAGTTAAATGTATCAGCGTTTGGAATAACTGCTGATTGATACGTACCCAAAGAAAGGCTAAAACACATTCACTCGCACAAATCATTGGACTCAGGTCCAGATTCATGAATTTAAATTGTTTATATCGGATTTACTCTGAGCTAGGAAATCGATTTATACCAGAATTTAAGGTTTCTAAAATCCGATCACATTACGATGCTTCTCTAAATCACCATTTCTAATCCATATTGAATAGACCTACAGCTTTCGGAACGTCGCCATTAAACTAATTTCAGTAAAACTTAATTAATAATTCGATTTATCAATTAAAGAACAATATAATCATGAAGGAATGATTCGCTTGTGAAATTATATTCCAATAGAAGACTCGATACATTCTCCACTACAAAATATTTTAAATCATTAATACAATAGGCAGTCATCATTACATAGTCTACCATAGTCGTATCTTGATATAATCATAATGACTCGTGTAATTAAAAAAGCAAACTGGAAACTGGAAAGCCACTGAAAATGTAAGATGCATACTGTGAAATTATATGTATTCATGAGGTGTTGTTATAAATGAAATGAAATGATACCCGAAATATGTAATTAATAGATAAAAATTACTAATTGTCTGTTTAACGACAAATAACATGTTTATATGTTGCTGAGAGCTTCTTAGTACCTATATACTAAGATGATAGCCGACCAGTGTGGTATGTGGTTTTGACTAAGAGTGGGTGTAAATGGGGTTGGGGGTGTCTGCGGCAACAATGCCTGTCATGCACTCAGCGCCGGACACAAAACCGTTCATATTGGCTCCCATAGACGCCACTGATTTATGTGCCGACGTACATTATACGTTACCACCCACCGTCCCCCTCACCCCCATCCTACATGTAGGCCTGCACACGCTCAAATAAAACATCTAAATCACGGCGGAATCATCTCCAGTTGTACATACAGCGTACAATGCCATTAACATCGTTGCTGAATCGGTAGATTATTTATATAGATTCGAAATATTTTATTTATATCATCCTCTTCCGACATTTTCTATATAAAATATATATTTTTGTTTGAATTTTTTGTTTATGTCTTGTAAATACGAATGTACATTATTCTAGTCATTCACTTCTATTTTTGTAATTTTATTAGACCTATACTTCTGAAACTATATTCTTTGTCGATTTTGTGTTTGTATAACTTATAACTTTTAATCAAAGTTATTATACCGTTGTGTGTTTTTTTCTCTTTGTACAATACTTGAGAATTTTAAAAGCTTGGTCAAACAACCATATATAGACCTGCACCAATCTCGATAAATACCCGCTACAATATGCTTTGGAATTAATGAAATAATATGCTTCAACCATAGAAAGATGGATTGAATAAAAAAAATGAATAACTTTCCCTTGGGAACGAATTATTTTAAATGCTAAAATGTACATTTGCAAGGCAAAAATATTTTCAATACCGAGATTGCAGGCCAACATTATTTAATTACAGAATTCCATTGCGGCCTCCCTCGTGAAATTACGTTAGAACAATCAATAAATGTGGATGTGGAATTATTGTAATAGAATTGTTTTTGTAAGGATCGTGTTGTAAAATGACAACGACATGCTTGATCTATACATATATATACCGATATAAATGAATTAGCTGTGACCGTAGTCATGAAGCGAAATTGCCAAATTATTATATGATTCAATTTACTGCGGCGATATTAAATAAAAGAGACCATTAAATATAGCATCGATCCTGATTCTGTTTTTCGAACCGTTGATCATAAATATATTGAATACAAAGCGAGAGACAGGAGATAATTCCTTTTTGAAAATTAATTAAATTTGTACATTAATAAACTATATTAATTGTTTGTTTTTCATAAATAACTGTTTAGTATCATTGCTGACATTTGATGACTCTCAACAACACCGATTTATCAGTGTATTTCATCAGATTAAAATCAATTTATTTCAAACCCATTTCGATATAGTGTAGTGGTCCAATATGAAGGTTTGATATTTTATTGACATTGTTATA
This sequence comes from Brachyptera putata, assembly GCA_907164805.1. Lineage (NCBI taxonomy): Eukaryota > Metazoa > Arthropoda > Insecta > Plecoptera > Taeniopterygidae > Brachyptera > Brachyptera putata. Next base: position 29,462,642 of record OU015462.1, read on the forward strand.
TTGAGCTATAATAAATAATAACGGTCTCTTTTTTATAGCCTCTTGTATTTGTGCGATCAAGATTGAAATTGTACACCACATGACACTAAAGAAAGGATATGTCTTGTGAAAAAATTATTTCATCAAGAAAATTTGTATTTAGAAATAGTTCAATAAAATGCATTTTACACTATCGCTGTACCTGTTCACTTTACACAGAGCAGGATTGAGACTTATATGTAGAATGGAAGAAACTTAAGCTTAAAAATAAATGTGTGGTTGCCTGCAAACAACAAACCGAAACTAATTCTATAATAAATCATCGCTATTTGAATCCGTTTAAAGGCCAGTTTTCTACAATCGGTTCAAGTTAATCCTCATTTAGCACATTATCTCCCCTGGACAATAAAATTATATTTTTAAGCTCAACAGACCGTTAACGCAATCAACTCTTTAACCGGATTTCACAAACGCGATCCTATATTTTAAAATTCCTAATACCATTTAATGACTGAGCTTTCTCTCATCTCCTAAACTACCTACTGAGATATTGGTGGAAGGGCCGTGTTTTAAACCATATCCCGAGTATTCAATGTGATCAATAAGTTAATCTCTAATCTACGAAGTGAAACGTTTAATTCTCCCATCAAATATTTTCAAATATTCATCTTGGACACACAACTTTTCCACAGCTTTCAGCTGCTTTATCGAGTAAGTTACAGCAATCTCCCAGAATGCAATTTCCTACCACCCGCTTCAACAAAACACATCCTCTGCTAGATCATTAAGATAGCTATGCGTTTTTTGAAAGCAAATTATATTTGAAATTTAATCTTTTCAAAAAACGTTGAGATCCGTTCTAAGTATTCGAGATATAAATTAAATGGCTATACGCTTGACATTTATACCATGCACAGCGTGTTGTAATGGCGTTGAAAGTAGAACTGGCATAACAACATGGATGGATCATACAATGCTTTGCAGTATACCATTATAATATTGCATACGCTGCTCACAATTGCCTGTTGATTATATGTGAGTGTTAGTCAGTTGTCTTCGAGCACGGCATGAAATATCTGGCTTTAAATAACTGAGCATGAAATACCTGGCATGACTAGTATTGAAATAAAACCAGGACATGGATAAATATTCCAAAAACCGCTCAGGTGAGTTGAATCGAGTTGAATGTGGTAATAATGACATTTATTTATAGTTGAACCCTTGTTATTATCATTAGATGAGCGTAGCGAAGATTTTCACTCAAGTCTTACGGAGCTTTGTCTGTGCGTTTTTTTGTTTGTTTGTTTTTTTGTTTGTTTGTAAACACTGCACAGGTAGCAGGGTTTGCCCGATCGACATGAAACTTTTTTTATATATGCAAACTTATACAACTTAGAACTGTATAGTTTTGAGGTCTAATCGGTTGGACCATTTTTGAGAAACATCATTTAGAAATTTCTAAAAACCCCATAAGATTTGGCTGAGCGGAAAAAAATGAAAAATAAAATCTCTTCAATGTGATTCAAATTTTCCACAAATGTGAACACAAGAATAATATACATGAATAAAAATTTGGTTTGATATTCGGACCAGCCGTTTTGGAGAAAATAATATAATAAATGTATTTTATTCATCGAAAAGATAGAAATACTAGGCAAACGCAGGATGTGCGTTGTACGATGAGCGAGATGTCTATATAAAGTATAATCGAAAACTCTACAAACCTTGATCATTTGAAATGAACTTCATCCGATGTCAATGAATCTAGACAGCCGTGACTTCGACAATGCAACATTTGTCAACTAATATTTCTATCTTTCCGATGAATAAAATACATTTATTATATTATTTTCTCCAAAACGGCTCGTCCGAATATCAAACCAAATTTTCATTCATGTATATTATTCTTGTGTTCACATTTGTGAAAAATTTGAATCATATTGAAGAGATTTAATTTTTCAATTTTTTCCGCTCAGCCAAATCTTATGGGGTTTTTATAAACTTCTAAATGATGTTTCTCAAAAATGGTCCAACCGATTAGACCTCAACACTATACAATTCTAAGTTGGATAAGTTTGCATATAAAAAAAGTTTCATGTCGATCGGTCAAACCCTGCGACCTGTGCAGTGTTTACAAAAAAAAAAAAACGCACAGACAAAGTTCCGTAAGAGTTCAGTGAAAATCTTCGCTACGCTCATCTAACTAGTTGAAAAATGTTGCATTGTCGAAGTCACGGCTTTCCAGATTCATTGACATCGGATGAAGTTCATTTCAAATGATCAAGGTTTGTAGAGTTTTCGATTATACTTTTTATAGACATCTCGCTCATCGTACAACGCACATCCTGCATTTGCCTAGTTGTAACAAATGTGGTGAATTATTTTTTGTGATTTGGTTTTCTATTTTTTATCTGTACTCTTAATATGTTTCAATATGTCTCATTGTGAACTCCCGTCATTAAAAATTTACGAAGCTGCATATATTCAAATGAAGTTGAATGAATGTAAATTCAGTTTTCATTTATTCTGTGGATAATAGTAATGTTATAGAAATCATTTCCAGAAAATAATGGCCTTCCCCAAGTATAGAAATGATTTAATTTCACTTCAATATAAGGCACATAATCTACATTTTGCGTAGGTTAACGTACACATTAAATAGAATGCGTAACTTTTAAATAATATTGTTCTTGGATTATTTGGGTTCCATGTTTCCATAATATCTGTATCGGCACATTCAATTTTTACTCATGTTTTACTTTATTTCGCAGGTGATGGTCTTGAACGCAAAATGATCTTCAATAACTACTGATATCGATTATGAGCATCAAGTCGGTATATCATATCGATATATTCGATTGTATATCGATACTTGAATCTCTTATAAATATTCGTATCTACACGATTTTTATTCACGACAAACACACATTTAAGGAATCAAAGATGGTAGAAGAAAAGTGAAAGTATAAGTATAATATGAATGAAATATTTGTGAGGACAAATCGAATTGTATAGAATAAATATTGGTATATCAAATGAAAAATGAAGATGGTGTTCGGTCTTAATGATATTAGAACGAAAGGTATATTTTTATAACAGCAAGAAAAGAGTATGAAATCAATGTGTGTTAAACGGACATTATTATTGAAAATGACAATTATTTCATAATATAATAATTATAATATACTCCCTATGTGCTGTGTGATATTCTAATAATGTAATATTATTGTTATTAAAGTGATAACCGGTCTACAATTGTAGTTATTATTTATCCCAATTAGCGTGACCAACTGTAACATCGTGTATGTTCGAATTGATGTTACTGAACTGTGTGTTAATGACGTGATTCGTTACAGGTAGATGCCCTTAAATACATTCATGGCATGAAGAAATTATATTAATTCTATTACACTGTATGAACGGATATTTTAGTTACTCGTATTTATTTGACATTGCTAAATTAATTGTATCGTGAATAGAATACACATACACAAAGCAAAAACTGGGCGTATAGTACCGAGTGCGTTAAACACCAGTGACAGCTTTTGGTGACATAAATTCAGTGTTATTATTCATCACAATGAGCATATTTAAATAGTCTTCAAAACATTTGAGGTTTTCATTCATTTTCACACTCTCTCTATTAAATTCAAGATGTATTTAGGGTGTTGGATGACTATTAACACAAAATTATAAATCTCATATTTTGTAGGAAAAATTACAAACTGAAAAAATAAGAGTGGATTAGTGGTGCAGCATCTCGCTTAACCCTCGCGCTTATATTTGGAGAGGCTCCACTCTAGTGCTAGAACTACCAATAAAAACTCAGCATATTTCATAATATACATTTCACTGCTCAACATCCATTTTATTAACAAGTTTTATAATTTTATTTTACAAACCGTAAAACGTTGGGTAGACTGAACCATTGGGCCTAATGACAACACCGGTCTACAGCCTCGTAGTTTGCTCTTTAGTTTGGAATTGAAATATTTCTTACACACAATAAAGAAAATCACTTTCTGTTAGGCCCTATGTGTACCAATATATTACATTTCAGACAGCTCAATTTTAATCATTGTGCACCACCTCTCTAGAGGTATCCTAAATGCAGCAAACCCACTAACTTTTCCCTATTCGTATCAAGATATTGCTTCATACATCAAGTACAAAACGAGTTGTCTAAAGACCGGCCAAAACACAATATGAGCCAATCCTGCGATATAACCTCGACTTTATTGCCTCCGTATTCACTTTATATCAACGACACTGTATACTCTGCTCATAATAGCTATACCGAGATGAGTCTTTATATATCTTCATAACGGCGTCGCTAGTAATGGTCAGTGCTATTGGTTAGTGTTCTCAGGTTCATAACGATGCCAGCGCTGGCCGTGGCTGAGTCGAGTAGCTTGGAGAGAAAACGGGCGCTTATATGTGACCTGTTCACATTATACAGTTCGAAGTGTCTGAGAGAAACGGCTTGAAACAGCATGACCAGATGGTCATATATAGTATATTGACCACTAGATAATAGAAAAATAGAACAAAAGTACTTGTTCACTCTTTAATAGTGAAGAGATTTTCCATTGGCTGTTTCCCAATAACAAAGTATGTATATCATATAAAGTTGAGCAAATATCAGAAAACAGAAAGAAATTAGCACAAATGTGTATATTATATCATGCATGATATTTGTCTCTTCTATTGTCTATTTGCCTGTACTCTTCAATTACTTTAAATATCAAAACGTGAAATTTTGTAATCCATTTAAATCCTACAGATTCAAAGTTAGTAGTCACAGTTCTATTACGCCAGTGATTATAATAGCATGCCAATACGTAGTAAACGATGAAGTTTAACTGAAATCCCTATATAGCTATATAATAGAGAATAGTAACTTTCATTCTCTCTCTCTCTCTCTTTCTCACTTTGTTCAGCTTCGGCGTAATAAATTGCCGTCACTATAAACTTCTACTTAGGTCTTAATTCGGAGTTCACACCAATATGGCTGCGTCAACAGTCTGCTGATGGGTTAATTCCCCAGAATTTATTTGTTAGACTTGCATTCCGCTTCGAGAAAATGGAGAAGTGGCATGATATCTCATAAGGTTAGATTAACCAGTCAATTCACTGTATAAGTGAGTTATACTTTGTTCCAATTCTTGATAACTTATCGAGTGGTGACACTATATCATAATGCATTTCAAAATACGGAACTGTATGGTATAAGATATCGGAACTACCCAGGAAAGAAAGTTAATATATTTCTATTTTGGCACACTTTTGCAGTTTCATATGGCTGATCGTGACTTCGGAGAGAGTTGGTGGAGATGAAGTCGAGGGCCGTGATCATTGGCTAAGAAGGAAGATTATAGTTATACTTCTTGAAGTTTATGAAATTAAGGTCAACCCAACGCTGTGAGTGCATACCTGAATATCATTAGAATCTACATTTGAAAACTTTAAATTGTTTTCCGAAAAACCTAGAACTGAATGAATAACTGATGTTCTGACCTATTAGACCATGATAGCATTGACCGTAATGGAGTTGGTAATACTTTGTAATTACTAATGATATTATAGAACAAATAATGTTTTCGCACAAATGGATCTACTTCCGTAAGAGATGTATACCGCATGAAGAGAAACTCTGATTACCAAGTCTAAATTATTATCCTAGGTTAAACCTTGAAACATTTTAATAATGCACTCACCCATATTTTCAAAGAATCATATTTGCATGAAGTTCAACAGTTGAAGACCTTGAAAATAGAAGTTTTCTGTTGTTTCATCTGAATGACAACATTTAATAAGTTCAGTTTTAAGACTGGAACTTCTTTTCAATACTTTTGTTTACATTGCTCGTCCTTGATATTCTAACTCTTTGCAGAAAGTTTCAAAATGAGTTGGTTGACTCTGTATTATTCCAAATTCAATGTGTACAAAACTTTTTCTCAAAATAACGTCGTAGTTTAGGTGATAGCATCAGGTCGGAGATTTAGAAATACCGAAGGCTTTTCTCGATTTCTTCCTCAACGCAAAACGTACTCTGTTTTCTATCTACGTTGGGTTAGTTGTTGTTAAGTCATGTCATAGTCAAGTCTAACTTGTCTCAGTTACGTGATATTATAATCTATCTGTAGAGTTTACATTTTTGAAAGTTTGAAATATTAACACGATTATAAATCATCGCTTTGTTTTCTGAATAACACAGCTTGTGTGACATTTGTCAAACTTCGCATTGCAAACAATTTAATATAAGTTTAGGTATCGTAAACAGTTACAGCAGCTACCTCTTGATTATAAGTTTCAAAGCTTCATGTCGAAAGTGAATTATTGATTGCAACGTTACGTACGGTGCTGGATGTTCGCAGCGCAGGAACGTCTGGTGACAGTTATGACAAATGAGACTAATGCTTCTAAAAACGTAATCTGCTGTAAGTAAAGAACATTCTTCATCTTATACTGTAAGATTACCCAACTCATTAATATGCGATCCGTCTGTTGAAGTCGAAGCAGCGGCTAGGCGCAAGTCGTCTCTAATTGCCCAAAACGCGGAGGCAACTCGTATCAAACTTACCGCGCGCACGCCATCAAAACGTCTTTTAAAAATGTCACGTTGAATCTAGTGTGTTCGAAACGTGGTGAAACGGTTAACTTACTCATCATTCTCACAAATATGTAAAATTATTCTAATAGAATTAATTAAAGTAGTTCGTTACTGAGTTGTAACATGCCTCGGAAGTAAAATATAGGTTTAGATGATGATGAAAGAAGATTTTCGCTGTAAACAATGTTACATTCAACTCATTCAAGAAAACTAGAATGTTACATTCAACTCATTCAAGAAAAATAGAAAGTTACAAGGGAAATTAATAAAGTATGATCCATTTCAGTCCCTTCGAGAAAAGATACACGTAATGTAAAACATTTTGACATAAGTTTTTATAGATCTTTCACACACTAGATTTCAAAAAGGTTTGGATAACAGCTGAATACAACTAAAATATTTTCAAAATGATTCTCATTCGCACTCCTGTTTGACGATATAAATCAGCTTAACACGGAACATATTATAGGGGTACTTCAACTCTGACTGGCAAAGTTGAAATGGAGTGCCTTCAGATAAAACATTATATTTTCCAGAGGGTCGCGTCCCCTGAACCTAAACCATTTTAATTTGGTTCTGCATTTCATTTGTACTTTTGTTACACGGGTAATAAATAACATGTTTCCATCGCATGCCAGTTTGTTGCTCTGGTTTTATACTAAACATATCCTCTCTCTGAATCCAGCTCAGTTACTCTCTGTTAAAGCGTAGTAATTCTGGCTTTTCTAAAAAAACTCAGCATATAAGATTGGAAAGCCTTTTTGGATAGGGATTTGTGTAACACCACACTGACATGCTCTTCGTAAAGCTACTGTGATATTGTGTAGGTTGTAACAGGCACACCGTGTTTTCATGAATAACGCGTTGCCACCATAGCTGCATGGTTGCCTTCTCACTAGCAAAACACCACAGTAAAAAAATAAACTCTAGCTCTTTAACATTTCTTCCCCGTTTTTGTTGTCTATTCTACTTTCTCACTTTTTCTTACGTGCATTATTTCACCCGCTTCATCTTGAAACCTTTTTTCTCTTAAAAGGCTACGCCATGAAGACATAAACAAACACGGATCACACGGCTTGGCTCCGTCGGGGAATAGAAGTGAATGGAACTTGAAAGTGTCCATGTATGACGGTGAAAGATATTTCCTATAAGAGTGTACAAGCGTCAAAAAGTCAATATCATCAACGCCGTGGCTTTTCTTTCTAGTCGATTGATTAATCGTGTTTTCATGATTATAAAATTATATCTTCTCATTAAATGAATGCTGCGAAGTTATAACTTGATAAAAAGTTTTGAGTGACAAAGTGACTTCATCAGCACGTTTTACTTGAGCATATTTGTTATTGAACTTGATGACGCACTTTGAATAGGAAAAATATCTTTGAAAAGGACATCCAGAACTCGTGATTTAAAAATGACCATTTTTTTTTAAGAATGTATTTCATCACATTTTACATGTTATAGCATCCATGGTAACGTTTCTTCATGGATTTATGTTTCATAGCTTCAATTATATTGAATAAAATTCGGCAATTATAATTAAAAATGTGAGTTTCAATTTTCAATATGGAAATAATCATAGTTTATAAGTTAAAAATTCGTTTATATATCACACATATGCTCTTTTCCATCCATTTCATGTAACTGTGTATATGTTGAATATAATTCTGCTCATCTCAACCCTAACATCAGGCTTGTGGCTCTTTTTACGTGTATTCAAAGTTATAAACTCTACCATGCGTGTAATTAGTTTAAATGTCTGCCCAAGAGGACGAGAACGCAAAGTCGGGATGCACACACGCTGTTTAAAGAGAAAAATATTTGTTTGGGAAATAATTCAACTCTCATGATAATTGTTGTATGTAATTATAGTTCTGTTATAATCTGAATGGCATCGCTATTAGGGCCTAATTAATTCAATTTTTTTATATCTGAATTCGAACAATTATTATTCTGATATTCTAGTAGACTATCGTATCATGATATCAATATAGGGCCTAACTGATTTCATATTTTTACCATAAATAACAATAATTACTGTAGTCATACATATATATATATATATATATATATATATATATATATATATATATATATATATATATATATATATATATATATATATATATATTTATATTTATATAACTTATATACTGTTTCGGATGTTCTCGCGGTCGAATGTAGAAGTTAAAATCTTTTCTCGGGACAACCACGTTTGCTAGCCTGCTGATCAACACGGATCCCTGAAGATGACAAGTGCTATCTTGTCGAAACGTCGGAACAACGGATCTTTTCAGATCCAACAATTGTATCCTAAAGAGCAAACGTGGCTGTCCCGATGAAAGAATTTAACATATATATATATATATATATATATATATATATATATTCATCGTGTTTTGTTTATTAAGGCCCGTTCACAATTGAAATATTGATTATGGAATATGGAATATGGTATATGGTATAGTGTTATAGTGACATAGGTGGGCCACAATAGCCGTTTATTTCAACTGTAGGTTCGCCAGTAGTTCACCGGAAAATCCGGTTCACTGCCCCCTTAAATCATCATTTTTGTCTTGAATAGTTCGAATTTCAGTGGCAGTGACAACAGCTGTACAGATAAAAATAAAACTCATCTAGAAAATTAATTGGTTAAAAGTGTTCGGTCCTATAAATTGCGACAAAAAAAATGTAATCCTTCATCTTTTGATCTTGAGAGTTGAGAGATTGAGAGTGTCTAACTTGACTTGGAATAAAATACCCCAAAACACATTAATGGTAGTCATTTGACTCCAGTAGTAACGACACCTGATTGGTCAGAATTTTGCTGTTATAAGGAATAGTCATAAGAAATGGATTTATTTCATTTCTTATTCCATATTCCATATCACTAAACCACATTTTCTCATTGTGAACGGTAACACGGAAATGCCATCATCCATTTCGCTTAAACACTATACCATATACCATATACCATATTCCATAATCAATATTTCAATTGTGAACGGGCCTTTAGTAGAGTTTCTTAAGAAGTTTGACATGAAATATAATGTTATTCAAATAGTTTCACGGATATATTTTTATCAAAGGCAATTCGCTGATCGTTAGATCCAACATCCACCCTTATGCACTATAGAAATGGAATTTAATATTTCAAATTGAGATATACGACACTTTCTTTTGAACGTGCGCCATGAAACGTTTTTTTAATCAGAATTATAGTTTCGCTTGGAATTGATATAACCTATCGATACATGAAGACGCTTTAGTCGTAAAACAAGATGGATACCGAAATAAAGTCGCGTTTCAAAAGAAAGATACGTAAGAAGAATCCTCAAACCCAATCTCCCATTTTATTACTCCCCAATCTCCAGCACTGCGATGCCAGCAACTATAAAAGTGCCAGGTGCACCAATATTATCCAAATAGACATTTGGCGGAAGCTTCATGTTCTGTACTTTTGATGTCGGAAAGTTTGTGATACTGTAACTAGCGGGTGGAGTATTCTCTTATAGCGGCACATTCGCTTGTATCTTTATTGCCCAATTGTTTCGTGTTTATTACGACTTCACATAGGTTAACACAGTGATGGAGTTGCTATAGGAGAGATGAGGGATACATTTTAAATGACCTAGTCAGTGAGTAATTGAAGTTTCTTGAATACACTTACTTTAAAAAACTTACTTTCTCGCGTTTTGCCCTGATTATGAAAGTAATTTCTATTCTTATCAACTTACTATATATATATAGTTATAAAACATAATGAAAGAATTAGGGTTTGAAAATTCACGATTTCTGTTGAAACCTTCGGCAGCAAATTTGATTGTTTCAAACAGTATGTTCGAATAAGTTTAAAAATTCAAAAAAATATATAAAATGTGTGTTAATACAACGACTGCGTTTATTCACGATTTTACATATTTATTTGACGAGATGGGCATTGCTCCAAGATGGCGGTTCTCCAAACCGAATCAGCTGATATGTGCCTAGTTTGCAGAGTTGCGTTCTCTCCAGAGCTTTAAAATCGAACCAACGAGTAGGCGAAAAGAAGAGGGATAGAGGCTGGGGGGGTGGGTGTCGATATGATTTGTAGCCACCAGCAAATCATAGCTTCCCGTGATGTGGCCAGCAAAAAAACACACTTGTCTGCTTCCTCTGGAAAAGCTATAAAACCCGTATCTAACCGGTATACATTAGAGCTGCGTCAGTAGTTAAAAGTTGCTTTAATCGCAAAACAAACTAGGCTAATATATCCGTAGATTAATAGCTGATAACTTATCACAATTTCCTACATCAGCCATTACCTAAAAACATAAAGAGAATTTATGATCTAAAAGAGTGAATATTAAATATAATGTGTAGTACAACAACTGAAATACATGGTTTGGTATAAAATATAGACATTAACACTGAAAGAAATGAAATACTGTCGCTGGTTTGTCATTGTGAAAAACCTCTTCCTCAAAAAAGAACTCTAGAAATGGGAATATGGTGGAAAGCCAAACCATGTCCGGCCTGTGATTTATATTCGGTGGTTGTGGGGGTACAGGTGGGGGGGGAGGAAGGGGTGGTCAGGTTTTTGTGGGGTTCAAACTATGAGCTTGGTTAGAATATACACACTGGCAGAAGCCAGAAACATGATGTATATGACATTACATACATTGCACTTGATAATTAATTATGTTCTCACTTTAAAGTTATTGATCGCATTCAGTTGTCTTATACTTTTCGACAGTATTCAACTAATCCTCTAACCTCATTTTCGAAAGAGATTAAAAATTATTATAAATAATGTATTGTATATAACATATGTATTGCATATTATATTCATATTGTATGTCCTGTATGCAAATGAAGCGAAATATTGTCAAGTATACTTGAGTATTGTACCTTTAGTAGGTTGTACTTTTACCTATAAATCTGCCTCAGTGAAAGAGTGTTGTTTATAGTATTATGTCCTTCAAGTGAAGATTATTTCAGATATACTCCGGATAACTTCGGATTAATGGTGTACTGATTTTGATATGGTCCATGAATAAGATAAATCATAAGATGAACGCTTGAAGGGTTATCTCATTCCTATGAAAATTGTAATTGCCTTTATTCTTCATTACTTTTGGACCAATGTGTGTTAGGCTACATGGTTACATTACATGTCAAACTGATGAATGTGGGGCCGAGGCCGCGGGAGAAAAGGCGAAACACGGGGTAAAATAAAAACTCCATTGAAAATTCTCAGGAAAAAAAGGACCCGTAATTACAATGGTTCTATAACACTTCATTTATGATAAACATACCTAGTAAATCTTTTATCTATAATCTTCAAATTGAACTACATTTTGAACTCGAGACCTGCGAATTTTGAACTCGATTTCTATTGTATTAAACTATACGCATAAATGACAACAAAGCTGATAAATTCAACATTTAATTATCCATAGACAGACACTGTGGAACATATTCTCTGTTTAAAACCATCATAAAATACTGCACGCTTTTATGTAACTTCTATTCACGATAGTCGAACGTGTCATTTCATAAAAAAAAACATCTTGGACGATATTTTCATGAATTCTCTCCGCACAAGCACTAAGTCGCACTCTTCTTATTCTCATGTGGTACAGCTACTCAGGGTAATCCTCATGGTCAACTCCCTAAGCTATTGATTCGTCTGACTTTAATCTCGTACAGGATATAGATTCGATCTAGCCGGCTTATATGATAGACGAAATCATTGACCTGGATGATGTCGTGGAAGACAAATGCATGCATGGGCCGGTAGTGATTACGCGTAACGTCATTCGCCAGATTCTGTAAAAGGGATATAGACTGGCTCCCACTTATCCCACACATTAGAATTAAAGGTATATATGTGTGTGTATATTCATATATATTAGGTCTTTCAAACTTTCACAGTTAGTAAATGAATTCATACTTTTGAAAAATGAACTGTGTACTGATATACAAATATTCAAACTCAATGGATTATAGAAAAAAACGATAAAATATTCAATTAATATGAGTACATTTATTTATCTAACGTTTTGGTATAACGTTAGATAGATAAATATACACATATTGATTGAATATTTCGTAGTTTTTTCTATAATTCATTGAGTTTAAATATTTGTATATCAGTCCACAGTTCATTTCTCAAAAGTATGAATTCATATATATATATATATATATATATATATATATATATATATATATATATATATATATATATATATATATATATATATATATATATATATATATATAAATTATATTCTCTCGAAATTCGTATTCGTACTAATATCGAAAATTAAATTTTAATTGTTGTTTGGCTTCTATCATTGATGTAACGGTAACGGATGCCGCAACTTTGTGATAACAGGATCCGATTCCTAGGGTGTGAGAGATTTTTATACAAATGTGAATGAAATGTAAACAATCTAGTTATAGCAGCCGTTCAAGCAGAGACTAAAACCTCGACATTAATCAGGAATAATTTTTGACATGATATAATGACTTAATTAAGTATGTATTGAGTATTACTGGGATAACAAATATCAAATATATAGATTATGGTGAATTATGAAGTTTGTTTCATGATAATTTCGGTGACTATGGTGACCATCATAAGAAATAAAATTCAAATTTCAGTATCAACGTTAAACTAAGCTTTTTAGCTAACTTAACTCATTAGCTAACAGAATGAGTATTTTAGCATTGCGGATCCCAATATGAGAATAGCATTAATTATGTTTTAGATTGATTCACTCAGTTCAAGTATGCAGACGTTGGATTCGAAGAAACCTTCATGATATTTTATCTACTTCCGGTTCCGGCGTCTCATCGTCTCTGCTTGCGTCTTCATACGGACGACAACGTACGCCAAGCAGTTATAAAAGTGAGACGAGATGTGATATATACGTGCCCAGAATCGAACTCATCACCGTATTTCCCAATACACGTTATATAGGCCCTCTGACATTCACTCCAGTCCCATCCCATATTGTATCTCACCGTTTGCACGAAAAGCCATTGTCAAGGAAATGGGGCATCGCTCCTGATAGGCTGTCAATATGCCTACGTATTTTATTGCATAAAGGACATAAAAAAAATCTTCAAAGTTATTGCTGCATCGTATTACCCTACCTCATTGAGTTCAAGTTAATAAGCGCTCACCCGCTCAACTATTAAACGGAGGGGTACTTTGATGTCTATTGGATTCACGTTTGGAATTTACAATGAGAAGGAAGTCAAGCCTCCGGGTGCATGAGTATTTATAAAGAGAGAGGTAGAGAGAGATAGTGAGAGAGAGATTGAAGGAACATCTTGAGTTTGAGTGGGAAGCAGTTCTATTTTACTCAATCAAACCGCAATCACTGCAAGCGAAACGATTGAGACTCAAACGATCCGGTAATTCAGCTTGAAACATCTGTATTAATAGACTAGATGTACCTAAGTAGTGAAGATTTCAAGAGAATAGTAGTGAAGGTAGGTGAGGTAAGTATGCTCATAAAGTGATACGCTATATGATCAAAAGTTCTACACAAACAACCACGTTCAAAGCATCTACTAGTTCATTTTATAGAACTCATATAAGAGATATAAACAGTAAAAAATGTCTAGTATCTTCGATTTTATTTATATGCAAATCTGTTGGATATAGACGAAGAGATAGATTCTGAAACCATTTAATTTACATCATCCTCAGTTTTCAATCATTCTTTTGAATCGTGCGATAAACATCCATTTACTCGGAACGCAATGTCCATAATGTAAATAATAGGATTCTCGTTCTGAATTGCCAGTAATAACTTTCAATATTTTTGATCAGAATTATACTTAGAAAATGTGAATTGAAGCGTCTCGTTTTCACACTTGGACAACGACATTTCGTTCTCACATAATATTGAACAAGTTACGTTCACATTTACGTAAAATACCGGAAAGAAACTTTGTATAACTTTGTATAATACAAAGCTATGAAGGGTTTTCACTGAAAGAGGACGCTCCTGAAACAAATCTTTTCGTTACACAATAAAACAATTTGACCGAATATTGGGAAAACGCAGTAAATGCGTTGTAAGATAGTGAGATTTTGTTTGATATACAATGGAAAATATAGCAATATATAAGCTATACGTATAGTTATAGCTATACATTTAAATTTATTCGAAGAAATTTGTTCTTCATATTCTCTCTCTTGAGTTTTTCTCAATGTGGTTTTTCAAAATTAATTTTCTCTTGAAAGTGATTTCATTAATTGGGTGGTCATTCGTTTCTTTCTAGTTCGGTAAAATTGAGTCTCGATTTGCTCAGTCGATAAAATTATAATAAAACTTGAAACAAAACGTGTCATATTAGGCCTATACTTGTACCAAATTTGAATTAAAATATAAAATCAAACAACTTAACAGTTCATATCTCCATTTCATTCCACTCACCACCTTCAAAATGTACGGAAATGATATAATAAACATTTTCTCGTTAGAGGTATAGATTGACCTTGATAAATAATTAAACCACTGGAAGAAATTTGTGGATGTATTGTTGCAATAACAACGAATGCACGTTATTATGTTCTGTAACTTATGTTCTGTAACGGAACAAATATCTACATGACAGTAAATTACCAAGTTCGCTTACCATCAGAGCAGAACTAATACCCAGTTTTCATAGTCAACTCAAGTCAGTTTTTTAATTACATGTGCTTATGTATACGATGCAGGTCCCAGTAGACTTTCGTAGTTACTTATTATTAGTTAATAATTATTTAATATTTCGACATCTTTTCAGTGAGCTTTAACAGAGAAATGAGTCAAAAAGTCTCAATATTTAAAGATAGGAATTATTAGACAAGAAATAAAACATTGAAAATTAACTGGGGCAATTCAATCCACTCATATTCGAGATCAGGCGAGCATTTTGTCCATAATTAATTATATTTTTAATTTGCACAAAAATATTTTGATGAAAGGTTTTCAAATGTCCTGTTGAAAGTTTTCAAAGGTGTTGACATTCATTATAAATGTGATTTTATGTATTATTTAATAAAGAAGTTTGCAGAATTATCTCTAGGGAGGTGAAGGAGTTGAAGGAGTATGAAGCAGTTGATTTTAAAAATCCCTATAAAATTGTATTATATTCATAGTGTCAAAACTCAAACATAATTCCACGTGATTTAAAAAATCAATACAAATGTACAATATTTTGTATTTCATTATTAGCTGAATATAGTAGGCTATCCTGGTCGTTCATATTGGCTAACGCTAATCATATGTATCTGATCATTAGTCTTTCATTCATTCACAGCTCTTGTATGATAAATTCAAATGATTATTATTACCATTGAACGTAGAGAACGTGACACATTGTTTTGCTTTGTAATACCACACAACTATATAACAGTGGCAATGAACAATACGGGACTTGGTAATAATCACATTTATATGCATATCAATACTATTCATAGTTATCCACAATCAAAATAGAATTCAAATATATGCAAAAACTAAATAAAAAGTTGATAAATATATAAAAAGATAAATATTTCAGTACATTTTTTTGCAATACCACTGAAATAATTCAAGAGAGAATGTTCAAGCCTAAATTACGGTATCTGTGAAGGAATTTCATCATTTTAAATTCAAAGTTTCAATAAAGTTTCACCTGAAAAGTTGATATCGATATTGAAAACTCCGATATAATATTATATTGCAATTAAGTACTACACTTGTAGGATTATGTCTATAATCCTACTGTACACGCATGATGGAGCCCCAGTAATAACAGTAATACACGAGTGGAAGTGCCAGGTTTATGTAAACCTGCAATTGATGAGTGTGTATCACGGGTACGCTAGCTGGTTGAGACTCTGGAATCGGGGAAAGAGGAGGTAAAAATTGTAATCTCAAGAGAGAGTGAGAGATAGAGAAGGATAGAAGAAAATGGATCGAGCGATAAATAGAGAGTGAGAGAGAGTTAGAGAGAGAGAGAGAGAGAGAGAGAGAGAGAGCGAGAGAGAGAGAGAGAGAGAGAGAGAGAGAGAGAGAGAGAGAGAGAGGGAGGGAGGGAGAGATAGATACAGTGAGAGAGTCAATGAGAGAGAGAGAGAGAGAGAGAGAGAGAGAGAGAGAGAGAGAGAGAGAGAGAGAGGGAGGGAGGGAGAGATAGATACAGTGAGAGAGTCAATGAGAGAGAGAGAGAGAGAGGAAGTAAAAGAAGATAGAAAATCAAGCGCGTGAACACATAGAGAGAGAAGTATCATAATCTCTCACTCGAAGCGAACTTCGCATTCACCAGTAGGCCTATTATTCATCTAGCGACTTAAAATTCCACGTCATGAAGAATGATGTAATAATTAAGTACGTAATACAGAGGAGTGTCTAGGTGTACATCATACAGGGTAGGATAACACGAAGCTATTACATAGGCAAACGCATGCAGCACTAGGCAAACGCAGCATATGCGTTGAAAGGTGGGGTGATATATTTCTATGGATTGTACTCAAAATCTACACACCTTGGTTATTAAAAATGTCAAATATTTTTTATTGTTGTCCTTAAAACATACAAAAGTGAGATGTTTCCGGATACAATCATTTTTTATCATTTTTAAAGTGTTATTGGGTTGGGTATGTTATCAAGATTTAAATAAACATCACTCAAAATATATCTGAGCGATTTTTACCCAAAACTACATGTAGTTCCTATTGAGATGATTTTTCCATTCGGATCGATTTTGCCTATGAAGTGAGGACAAAAACAAACAAAAAGAAAACCCTGAATTGTACTCAATGGGAAGTCATCGCTTATCGAAAAATACGAAAATCACAAAATTAGTATTATGGTGTGTATCGAGTGAATGTATGGGTTGTAACGGTTGAGGATTTTTATTGATTTTGGTAAAATTGTAGATGAGAGGAAACTGTATATATATATATCTTTATTGAAAAAAGTCTGTCTTATACACATAAGATTGTTTAAAGAAACACAGAATAAAAATCAATTAATCAAAATATCAAAAAAAACATAATAAAATATTTGAAAGAGTAATAAAATAACAATTGGATGAGTAACAAAACATAAGTTAATTAAATCTGGGAATAGTTATTATAAAAAATGGAAAAATGATAATGATAACGTGAAAAAAAGAAAGAAGTGAATAAATACGGCTAACAAAGATGAAAAAAGTGAATGAATACGGCTAACAATATTTAAATAAACAACAAAGAAAAAAAAAATGAAATGACAAGAGAAAAAATCAATGCTGAAGGCTGTAAAATATTACTATGTGAGATGTCCAACTCTTAATTCCGCTACATCGGATGTAGAAGACTTCATATGAAGACTTCATGTGACTTCATTCGTATGAATGAAATGTTCATTCGTACTTCTATAAGACTTCATTCATATGTTTTATATGCAACTTATATTCATCAGATGTTCACAATGCTATTTATCGCGTCGTGAGTGGGCGTGTGGATTGACAGTGATAGATGGATTATAACTATAAATCAAAATAAATCTCAGAACTGCATAGAACCGATTGAGAATTCAGAACCGGAACCTTCAGGAACGGAATTTTAACAAGTATTTTTAAACAGAGTATACATAGAGATGAAGTCGTTTTACTATACAGTTTATAGCAAAATTCTTGAAAATATCAAATATCTATAGTAAGGAGTTATATTTATTTAGGATGAGGCGTTATTATGATCTCTTTTCAGTGATATGTGTATTCCAGTCAAAATACTGTTCTGGTTTGCTCTAGTTGATTTAAAGTTAACGTTTGCTATAAATAGAAGACAGAATAAGTTGTTTTAAATATAAGTGGTTTCTTTCAACCGCTCAAAACTTCACAAACAATTTACTTTATATAATGCACTTTATCTTGCACACAATGGAAGTTGAAGTAATTTGAATAAATGTTTTCATTAGCTTCAGTTTTTACTTCATAAAGAATTACAATTAGGCAGCAGGCTGCTATTTTATAACAAAGTGATTGTTCTGAATAAACCATTGTAAGAAAACACCAAAATACGATGAAATTAAGCTGTGAAAACCGCTGAACTTTTCTCAACTAAGAAACCAAGTTTTGTTTCCTGTTAATTAGATGAGCGTTAGCGAAGATTTCCATGCAACTCTTAAGAAGCTTTGTCTGTCTGTTTTTTTTTCTCTGTGGGCACTGCACAGGTCGCAGGGTTTGACCGATCGACATGAAACCTTTGTTTATATGCAAATTTATCCAACTTAGAACCCTGTAGTTTTTGGGTCAAATCGGCTAGACCATTTTTGAGAAGCATCATCTAGAAGTTTCTAAAAAACTCATAAGATTAGGCCGGGCAGAAAAAATTGAGAAATAAAAATCTCTCCAATATAATTCAAATTTTCCTCAAATTTGAACACGGAAATTATACACATAATTGAAAATTTGTTTCGAAGAACCAATTCGGACGAGCCGTTTAGAAGAAAATAGTTTATTATTCATCGAATAGATAGAAATAATAGCAGAAAAATGTTGCATTGTCAATTCACGGCTCTCTAGATTCGTTGGTAACGAATGAAGTTCATTTTATATGATCAAGGTATTAATACTTTCAGATTTCACTTTCTACATATCTCGCTCATCACACAACGCACATTCTGCATTTGCCTAGTTTTCAAAACAATTAGCACCGTTTACCCTCTAACCTCAAACACGATAATATCATCCATCGCAACAGCATGCTACGACTCAGTGTTGTGTGGTACATGATCGATATATTACTGATTGTGATAGTTATGGCCAAAACCTGACTTTTTTGAAATAACAATAACCGTGTACAGTATATGCTTATTCAATTTTGTTTCTCGTCGTACCACCCTTTTTTTACTATTTCCATATTATTTTAGTACCGTATTCGTTTAACAAACTGAACTCGGAATATCTATAGGCAAGCTTTGCTGGTTTCATAAAACTTTTCACTGTTTTATAGGTATTGTTTCTCGGAAGAGCTGAATTATGTTTGAAGAAGAGTCCTTTAGACGTATAGTATATGTTTTGAAAGAATGTGGGTGTGGGTTGTGAACAGGTGATGGCGTACAAAAGGGAGGGAGGAGGGGGGGTAAAGAAAGATAGGAGGTGAACATACATATGCAATGTTCGCAGCTCTCGTAACCAGCCATACATCATTATAAAACATTCATCGTATTTTCACTTGAAAAGTTTTAGATTGGAAGTCTTTACCCGAAGCAGTATCAAGGTAAACATATATGCGTTTGTTAAATAATGAAAATTGGTTTTGTAAGTTCAGACTTTATGCCTAAATGACTTTTCCCTAAAAAATATCTACCACACGAGTTCCACGTGAGAGTCTTCTCAGAATATATACGAAATGTTTATTCTTACAACCCGAAATCCCCGACCCTAACCACGACCCACAAACGCACTATTCCCACGAATAAGCCCACGTTGTTCGGCTTGGGTCAGGTCTTGTCAATACCGGAATAGATGTGACCGCGGAGGTCGACCCGAACGATAGTTGGTGGGAATAGAGATTACAAGTCTTGTCGGCACGAATGGTTCATGGGAATGCTAGTCCTGCCGGCACGTACACCGGTTCGTGGTATTGTATTTGTTGAACTTGCCGGCACGAATGGTTCGTGGAAATAGTATTTGTTGATTTTTCCGGCACGAACGGTTCGTTAGAATAATAGTTTTGGTTGCTGTAAGTGCGACCCCCACGAACGTTTGTGGATATAGGCTCGGCCAAATATATAATACTGCAATAAAACTTGATCATTTGAAATATTTTAGTTTTTGATTAAATATTTCTACCGGTACTGGGAATTTGAAGAATTTCTGCCTACAGGGCAAAACATGGTTAAAAAGCGTCAAATTGATATTTATTTGTTTATTATTCATTTATGTATTAGTGTTTCCATACAGTGGGAATAATACACTGTATACAGGTGGTGAGAATGCAGCAGGAGCTCCGTCACAACATGTGCCTCACTACCTGCATAATAATATAAATAAATTAGATCAGTACAAAAATTAATAATAGCAAATGAAATTGAAATTAAAATAAGTAAATATGAAATATAAATACCTAGCATGATCCCTAATCTAACGTATTTAAAGTTTCAAGAATCTAATTGAGTGAAAATGTTTCAAGTTGTCTACAAAAAGTATTAAAAAATCATCATTTACAGGTAAAGAGTTATAAAAAGCGACAGACAGAACCCTCTTTTATATTGTGTGGTCCTGGCAAATGGAGGTTTCAATGTGGCCAATTGATTCACTCGAGGCCTTATTGATGTATTGAAAACCACTCTCTCAGAAATATTCATGTCCAAGATCTTCGGAAGTAATTTCTCAAGAAAGAGCAAATGTCTGCTTCCTTGAGATGATTATCAATGATCATTATATGACGTTCATCTTTTTGTCCAGCGGTAAACTTTAATGCTCGACTTTGAATTTGTTCTAGTTTTAAAATATTGCCGAGACTTGTTGGATGCCAAGCCGGACAACCATAGGACATGATCGGTTTGTCCTGACATGAACCATCCCCAAGTAAACTGTGCGCTTCACTTTTGTATTACCCCTATGCAATATTTAACCTAGAGAACTCAAAGTCTTGCCTTGTTTATCACAATTTCAGTTTGTATATACCATTTGAGATCATTTGAAATAACAATTCTAAGAATTTTTGTGGTTCTGTCACAGCGGATTATAGTTTCGTCAAAGCAATAAAATGTCCCCCCTTTTTTATTGGATTTGGATTTTGTAATCGACATGAGCTACATTTTTTTGTATTCAAAAGCAAAAGATTCACGTCACACCAAACAATAACGTTATCCGAATCCAATTACAACATTTTAGAATCCTGCTCTTAATTTTTGAAATCAATTCGCCCCTAAATGATACAGTCATCAGCGTGCTGGCACATTGTAGACGTACTCACTGTGGCAAGTCCAACATGAAGATTGTGAACAGCAGCGGACCTAGCACGTACCCCTGAGGAATCTCCGAGAAGACATTTCGCTCACTGAAGAAGTAAACATCGAAGATCACTCGCATCTTTCGTCAAGTGAGAAAACTTCGCATCCAGGAAAGCATGTCACCAGAGACGCAGTATACTTGAAGTTTAGCCAACAGGCGTTGATGCTGGACCCTGTCGAATGCTTTTGACCATCAAAAAGCAACTGTTTCTGTTCACATTCAAGTCAAGCCTTTTCAAGTAAGTTTGTTGTTATATAGTGCCATTGTTACCAACATCATGTGAATTGAATTTGTTGCAGTATTTACGTTTATTCGGTTTATTAATTTATCGAAATGGCATTCAATGGTATGCGTAATGCGTGGACGAAACAGCGCCGTTTGTTTCCCGTGCCCGGTAGCTATAAAAACTATGAATAATCTAGTTGACTAATTCATGACGAAAACCAAATAACGATTTGAGTATTTATCAATGTATTTAATGTACCAAATTTGAGTGAACTATAAGATATTTTAGATTAACCATTGTAAACTTACAGCTATATACTAATTCAATGTCCCTAAACGTACATAAGAGTGCACCAACTTGGAGTTACAATTCGGTAACAATTAGTAAAATCACTATACATTTCCACGTTGATGGATGAATCTGGTGACAAAAAAATCATAAAATTGATGGCAGTAACACTTTGATTAACCAATCGTGTGAAGCTTTTGAAAGTTGTAATTGTGTTATTCAAATTCTTAGTACCCCCTCTGTGAAAAAAAACTCAACCTTGCGCTATGCCATGTGATAGTTATACAAATTAATAAAACGGTGATATTCCTACTATGGGCGTGGATGAACAAAGGTCAAAAACACACTAGCACAATCTAAAGCCTATTCTGTATATTTCAAGTTAAAATTCACATTTACTACTGTGCCTACCTCTCTATTAGCTAAGTACAGGTAAATTTCGTCTATATGAAAAACGTACTTCCATATTTCGGCATCTGTTGATTTTATAGTAAGACGCAATTTAAAGTTTTCCTAATTCATGCTGGTATAGATATCTTTTCCTTTCTAACATGACTTGAAACTCCTCAATTTAAAGTTGAAAGTTTCAGTCCTTTCCAAGTTTCACTTTGGCAGCTCAATGTGTTTTTACACAAACTTTACATATTCCAAGCAAACAATTTAACTGTACCTAGTCGAGCGGTAGCTCGACGGGTTTTCAACCATATGCATCTCCGACACAACTGCATCAATGAAACGTCACAAGTTTTCCATTTTTTTTTGGGGGGGGGGGGCAACACATAACTAATATTATTTGTAATCAAACTAATGCAGTACGATATTTCTCAGATTTTTTTTATAATCAAGTCGAACTACTTGGATATTATGGAGTGAGTTAAGCTCTGAAGTTATAAGATTTTACTTCATTGCACAATTATACTGAAAATACATTTTCAAGACTTGGGAATATAATCACAACTTACGAACTTTTTTACAATCTAATCATATAACTTATATTATAACACAATGAAAGGACAGTCACTATTATTAAAATACAAAATAACGATATTCAATGATTATTAAGGAGATAGAACATTGAGCGTGAACGTCATCTATTTCTTTCATCTTTTCACATTCACTACTGATTATTATCATCTTCCAGACTGTATTTCGCTTGGCAACCCTTATCTGAACTCAAGTTATGTAAGTCAAGAATAAGTTACGGCCCACGGCCACGGGCAACGAAGCTCGCTTCACTATGGAAAAGCGACCGGAAGACAAGCGGTGCGGTGAAACAAACCAGCTAAACAGTCAGCAGGGACCAAGTTCCAGTTGCGTTAGATCAAGGCCTATTGGCGTGTCGTCTCTACTCGAGGGACGGAAAATGCGTCAGGAATGTCAGGATAAACGTCCAGTTTCCAATGGCCGTTATGTCTTCGTTGAGTTGACGCTTCCCTTGGCCGTGGCTGTCAGTTTCAATTAGAACTGCTCTTAAATATATCCGCCCCATCCAGCCCACAACACCCCACTGTCACCATATCACTTCGCGCAATGGTATTCTCTCGTCATGAGGGTTTATATGTCCATGTCCATAATCTATATAGATTATTTGTTTGCATTATAATACGGAATGGAAATGTGGACTCACCAACCTATGCAATATAAGACGATTCCACGAGGTCTGAACATTTTCTGGAATGAGATGGAACGATTGAACTAAAACCATTGTGAATTTTGAATTCACTGTACACTCTTATATAGAGTTGACCGTCAAATGTATTAGTTCTACAATGATACATAATATCTTTTCAATGTTCGTGTGAATCAAGTGTCCCGTTTTTAGAAAGGTCCCATTCAAATTTAATGAGCGTAGGCGAAGACTTCCACTCGATCCAAGATGACTGCTTGTTTGTTTGTTGTTGTTGTTCTTTGTATGCGCTCCACATGTCAGGAATACGCAACGCTCCACATCCGTTCATACGGAAATACTATCGTGTACTCAAAGATATTTACAATAATATTATGACATGTATTTCACATTGAGCACAGATAGCTGGAAATATGGTATGTTGTCATATGGTATAGTGTTATCAACAGAGAGGTGCAAAATAAATTTCCAAAACCACTCACCTTGTTCACGATTCGGTGCGTGAAACGGGAGAGATTAGTAATCCATTCCTACAGTGGTCCACCCTCAATCTACTTTTAACAGTTCAGTTGTATTGGGCAAACCTGTAGTCGTCCATGCCACTGATTTGTGTACTGGACAAAAAGCATGCGTCTTAAATTTAGTTCCAATCTGCATGAAACGACATGTGACATATTCATGAGATATAATAATATGTCAGTCCAAATAGTTTTAAGAAATTGATTATGTGCTTCATGGCATTGAGAATACGTAAAACATTCAAAACCTGTTTCGAAAAATACTATTTTAAATAAATAATGCACGTGTTAATGAGAGGTTCTGTGATTATCAACTACTGCCATGGCCTCTAGGATGAAGCATGAAAACGAACTTGAATAATGATGTATCCTGACGTAGTATACGATTTTATGCAAAAACCGAGCGGAAATGTTGAAATGCGGTAGGTCTATTAGTTAATACTAGGAAAACGCCATATATGCGTTGTGAGATGAGCTTAGAAGTATGGAAATGTAGAATTAAGAACATTTGGTCAGCTCAATATACATATACAGGCCATGGATCACTTCAAAGGTTTTCAAAGGTTTATATAAACCTTGGTTTCCAAACAATTATACCAGTGCCTTCTTGATATCCATCACAGATTTTAAACGTTTCAATTTATTGGTGACACTTGTTGCTCACATTTAATAGTTCCTTAATTGCTTTCTTAATTGCTTTTATTGAAGTGTAAAAAAGTACATTAAAAATGCGTTTTCTTCGTTATTTCACATTCGATTGTCTCACAAATCGCTTGAAATATGTATGATAGATCTTCCAACATTCAGTATAAATTTGAGATCTTTTGGAAAATTTTGGTTTTCCAAGTATTTCTCCCCGGCCTATTCTTATGGGGAATTTCCATACTTTCCAATTTTTTTCCGGAAAAACCGTCCGACCGATTTTTCTGAAAAACAATCCCAACCTATTCTGGTATAACACCAATTCGTAAAAAAAGTTTCGAGTTGATTGAAACTTTTTCCTGACCTGTATGCCGCGTACAAAATTACACACAAAAAAAAAAAAAAAAAAAAAAAAAAAAAAACATAAAAACCAAGCCCAAAATTTTTCGGTATATGGAATGAAAATCTTCGCTACGCTCATCTAATAATTCCAGAAAATCAAAAATTATACATTCATCATGTTATTCGTTTTTTGTTGCTGGCTATCATTCAAAATCATATTAATAATTCCAGCATATTTGCTATTTTATTTTTGAACTTGAGGTACGGTAACTGAAAGATGAATTATCCGTGAAATATTTCCGTTCAATTCTATCTTTTTGTGTATATAGTAGACTATAGAGAGTTTCCATTTCCATATTTTCTTTTGAACCATTGAAGTTTCAATGGACATCGATGGTATATTGCGCCACAATGTTGCCGTGATACGCACGTTGCTCTCAAATAACGAAATGAGCATGAACATGGATATTTGAACTCCTGAAAGCAGCCCGCAGAGCATAAGTCGCGATAGCACTGGCAGGCACGGCACCACCATCTATATACAGTACGTCCAGTAAATTTGTAACTACAATAATAGCAGTATAAACTATATATGATAAATATATATGATAAACAGCTACACAATATTAAATGAATGGTATCGAGTGAAATGTACGTTGAGTTCATTTTAGAATCAGTCAAATACCTCAATTAAGTTATAACTCATGAGCTAGTATCGACTAAGTAAACAGAATTTCACATTTCAATTTCCACTGTTATAAGCGACGTTATAATCTAAACCTAACCCAAGTGATTGTTCATCGATTACAGTACATAATTTATCACATGTTAGTGATCAATATTGATAATGGAAGAACTCAATTGTAAACATGCCACGTTACTCGGGTCATATGGATATTCCAAGTATAATCAGCTGTTAGGACTATAGAACAGGGAATCGCGTACAATAACATCATGTAAGCATCACAATCTAACAGACAGCTTGTGTTGATGACAAGGCCAGACTCAGTGCAGCCCTGCATGAAATCATGCATTTACATTTGCGCCAAGTAATCACGACTCATAAACACTGTTTACAGTCATTCATAATTAGCGCAATGAGTATTAAATCAGAACGTGTAACTAACATGTGACATATTATCGCGGTTATGGGCATATAATTACACTGTTGATGAATTAGTATTTAACGACCAACACCATGCAGTGTGGTTTAGGATGAACTTGGGAGTGCTGGAGTGTGAGACATACACAACTATAGATGCATACACTAATTAGGATTTTATTTCTGTACAACTCGGATTCTTCTCTATGAATTAAACTTCGCAGAAAGTAGGAAATGTTGCTATAAACTTATTCCAAGTTTAATTACCAATGCATACATCATGTGACATATAACTTACATTAGTGTCACTATAACTAGTCAGAGATCCAGTTCAGAAATTTGGATTCATTATTCAAGTTCAATTTTGTAAGAATAATAATAATTTATAAATAATTAGGCTATTTATACACTAGACCTACTGAAGAAATTATTTGAACTGATTTCACGCTTGATGAAGAGATTATACGCCTGAAGTAGGCCTACATATTCAATATTTACCATCTTTTTTAACAAATAGGCCTATACATCTAACAAAACGATAACCACATAGACAATTTAGGAATTGCATATAGTACTGGACTCCATGGATTATTCACATCTTTCCACACACCCTCAATTACTGAATGTGGGAATGATGATGAGCCTGAAGAGGAAATTTCATAAAATATTGTAGGATTGGATGCAAATTTTTTAAAGACAAGAAATGTAATTTATCGATTATACCCTAATATAAATTGCCAGAATGTCGTAAGTATTAATCAACTCAATCAAAAAGCTGTCAAACTCCGAATGAAATCACGTAAAGACTTTGGATTTCATGAACCGATGAGGGACCATAAAATGGCTGATTTCCTTTCAGAACCAAACAATCTAATAAGTGAAATAATACAAGAAATAAATTTGTTTTCGAGTGAAGCAAGCAAAAACAAGACAAGAATTTAACGAAGAAAATAAATGAACAACATCTACTTCGATTGAGTCCAATGAAAATATAGAGAACCTAGAATATAGAGAACGTAGATAAATCAACGAGTTCGCTGTACGTCAGGAAGTCGACACACTAATGAATCTTTTAAGTGATATGCAAAATGAAATTCGTATGTTGAAACTAAACCAGACAACATGTAACTATAATGGCATTCTGTAACATGAAACACGTCGTTGCGTCTGTGCGGTGAAGACAGTTATACTTTAAGACATGTCACGCAATATTTAATTACAACATTTGCCACCACTAGTTTACCTGCCCTCTCTGCTACCCCCTCGCCACGTAGTGATGCAACCGATCGCTAGTAAGCATTCAAGCCTGCTCGATTTTGCTGCGTTGTCCGTCATCATAATGAACTAATATAGTAACAATAATATTAAAGGCGGGTTAAGGATAACCCACCCACAGAAATGTATCAAATTTCTGATGTATTTTATTGATGTACCAGTATTGAAATAGTAGTCCTATGCTAAAAATTTGAGAAGAGAAAAATGTACAAATTTAAAAAAAAATGAAAAACTAGTAGAAAATACTTAAACCGTTACATACAACAAACCAGTAGATAGTTAGCATGAAGATGACAATTTATACGTTGGTTAATTGAACCTTCCTCTATCAGACGAACTAGTTCAGAATACCTCGGCACTCCTATAACCGTTTTGATGCTAATAAATAGTATCTGTTACCTTGATTTACAACAAAAAATGGCCTGGCCTCCTCTGACCGTTAGCGCATACGGTTGAACTGTTTATTTTTAGTTTATCATACACAATACAATATGTGAAGAAGCAATCAAATTATATATGTTACGAGATGCATGTTCTGTGACCAACAGCGCTACATTTTCAGTGTCAACATAAAGCATAAACGATCGTAGTGGCTTTCCGTATGAACGTATTGTCATGAAACTGCTTCCCCTCGTGAAAAGAAGTACCATCTAAATATTGTCGATCCATAATAAACATTCACAATATGTTACGTGTTATTTGTATGTAATTCACCTTGGTGGGAGCTTTCTGCTATATGGAGACTGGGGACCTTGACATTTTGTACTTCTAACGCTCAGCCCGGATTGGCAACGGCCGGTGGAAGCACTGATTGTGATCGTGGGAAAATGAAAATGAAAGGAAAAGGGGACCAGAACTGAGCTGGGGAATTCAGTTTCGTTCAGTTTCGTTCGCTATAGAAGTGAACTGTCTTGGGAGTATTTCTATCTTCTTTGGTCGAAGTAATGACATGAAGTTCAAGAAACCTCCAAGCACAATCATCACGTAATCTGCTCGGCTCTATAATTAATAATTTTTGAAAGGTTGGATATTAATTTTAAATTTTTATTTGATAATATATAATATAATGTATTACTGTCACACTACGCTGATGACTGATGAGTCAATAATTCAATGAAAATTAGTATGTTTGTAAATTGAAAACCATCGCTGATCATGCTTATGAAACGAGCGAAGAAAATTGTCAATTAGGAAATGTGATATGTATGTAAAAGTGCATATGTAGAACTGGTGTTCTAACCGCCTCACAAAAGTGAGTACAGTAACGAAGTCAAGTCAACCAAGGGATCGTGTCCAGTAAATACATCAAAGTTATATTGTAAACGTCTATATCATTCATATAACCGATAATTTCTACTCTCAAATAACCTAGCTGTTGGTGAGCAACATTAATCATCATCAATCAAGAGAAGCAATTCAATTTGTTACTAACTTGATACTTGTAACACGCATTGTGTAAATTCACAATATAGAATTAGTTTCGTAACTTGAAAGAGGGCAAATATTCTCAGTTTTCTTTTCACTAGTAACAGTTATACTGAAAATAATATGTACTGTATTTCCATTTTAATTACGCCGCTGTGTTGAAATGTTTCTGTGTTTTGAACTCTGTGTAATGACGATGAGCGTCTACTTCATTGTAAATTGCACCACAAATATTGGAAAACTATCAACATCAACAAAATAATGGAATTACGTGAATACATTGTTTTAATTTCAAAATTCTTCGTACGAGTACATGTCTGAACTATTTTTATCATCTAAAATATGTGAAGTGAACGACAAACAAATTTTCCAACTCTCACCCAGCATCAATCAAGAGTTGAAACCCTTCGGCTCCAGTAACTATTCGTCAGCTGTCAGAGGGTCATAAAAGGGGTGGTTTTGATGGGGCTAGGGGGCCAAGGGGCGAGAGGGCAGGAAGCATACCAGCACTCGACCGTTGCCTCGCAAACACCTAAGATAATTACAATTCGGAACTCTACTTTTCCGTCTAAAAACATGAGCTACTTAAACTATCTTCTCTCTCTCTTTCTTTATGTTTTAAACACATTGAATAATGAAGTATCGGTGCTAGAGAGTTGAACGGAGAAGATTACTTTTCTTCATTACTTTTGTGAACGGCGTGTTGAAACATACGCCAATGTCACCGACTACTGTCCGCAATTCCGTTCTCGCACAATAGAACAGTCGGAGCACTATACCCAGATCACCTAAAGCACGCACATAAAAAGCATCAAAGTTATATGATATGAAGAAACTCGTCTTGGGAAACTTCGCGAATTATAAAACTTCTGGTAAGAGAAAATATTTATAAATTTAAAATTGAAAGGAACAAAATTGACACTTGAATTTGAATCAGTTATGTTTGAGTATTGATGGTACCATGAACTATTTTTAATAGCTCATTTGCAACTACTCTTTTTTTCAAAGGTTTAAAGGAAGCTTTCGTCATAGTCATAATCATTGTCATCGAGTTTTTTTTTCAATCCGTTGAATATCCAATAAAAGACCAAAATTTCGAATTAACTAATTGAAATTGAACTTGAAACTATTCAATCAGCTACAATTGCCTAACAGTCGTACTTATTAAAGTTGTCTAGTTTTATGCTTTCTAAATGACTTTCAGTATATGATTAATTGAGAAAAATTTTCTTATCTGTCATCACGGAACACTAGACATTAATAATTCACACTGACACTAGAACCAATTTCATTCAGTGTCCCTTCGTAATTCTTGTGTGATGTTTTGCGTTGTTTCGGAACAGCCAATGCTCCTTACTTCCTCTACACTCATTAGTACTTGCGTTGTTCTTCTACTTTTTGTATCTCCAACAGCTCAACCACATTTCTTGACGAGCTAAGAATTATTTCGAACGTTCTTGAGTTTGTATCTAGATATCTCTACTCGCCCTGAGTAGTGTGACAACCAGCTACGCATACAAATTACATTTGACGAGTTCTTCAAATATATATATATATGGATACCGTTTTAAGAATTCCGAACCACTCTCTATATACCATAGAGTTTTCAGCGTATTTACAGTCTGCTCTTAGAAAGTTTATGCAAGAGATGAAGCACAGTGGATAACAACATTGCAAGTTTAATTATAGACAAAAAAGATGTAATGGAAATAAAAACGTACGTGAGGAAAGTCTATTTATGATTAGAAGTGTAGATATTCGTTGAAATAGTGTTATGGGCGTTATAGCCACTACAAACCACTAAAATATTGTTATCTTATATACGTCACGTACATATTCTGGAAGTGCTTTTTTCAAAGAAAGAAAGTGTAACATTGAATTTAAATAATTCATTTTATTTCTCTAACGTTTCTATTAAGATTATATTCTCTTAGATAATGACGTGTGCAAACAAGTCGAAACGTCAGAGAAATAAAATGAATTATTTAATTAACACAAGTGTATCCGAAAGCATTAATATGAATAATTTAATACCTTGTGAAAGCTTACATACATATATATACATATATATATATATATATATATATATATATATATATATATATATATATATATATATATATATATGTGTGTGTGTGTGTGTAAGTATATATATATATATATATATATATATATATATATATGTGTGTGTGTGTGTGTGTGTGTAAGTACATATATATATATATATATATATATATATATATATATATATATATATATATAGAGAGGGAGAGAGAGAGAGAGAGAGAGAGAGAGAGAGATAGGGAGGAGGAGGAGAGAGAGGACAGAGAGAGAGAGAGAGAGAGAGTGTGTGTTAATAAATAGATGAAGGAGTCTTGGGAGACGATATCCCCACGTAGGCCTATATATGCGATGTAGAGAAAATCCGGTACATAAAAAGACACTGTAAAGTTATAAGAAATATGTCGAAATCCTATTTCACGCACTGGAGCAAGTTCCTTTGTGACTGTTTATTATATCATCAAAAGCAGAGCTGTCATACAAATAATATGAATAATAGGATAGCAAATCTTTGGTTCCGATATTTGAAATTTGTAGAACAAAATAAAATAGATAGGCTCCGGGAAAGGGTATAGAAGTATAGAAAAAAACAGTTTTGGAAAAAAAAAACAGGATCAGTTTTGGTTCAGTTGAATACATTTTCAACAAAATGAAGTACATTTTCTTTGTTTTTTGAAATTGCATTTAAAAATTGAAATAATTGTGAGATGAAATGGGTTCAGCAAAAACGTTGTTCTAGATTTCGGTTATAGTGATTTTAAGAAATATAAACGAGCTTTAAGAGCTCTGAACGTTTTCGTACTCAAAGAAGCAAACTCAACGGAAACAGTTCTCTGGTTTTGAAGACAGATGCTGTTTTCTTTAACTCTTTATCATCCCAAAAATAAATGGATTATGAGCTGAAAATTCGATCTGTACAGAAGAAGTAAATGCACAGTTTGTTTTTCGGTAGGCTTATCTTTTCAGTTGATTCTCTATCTCAGACTCCCCTTCCTATTAAGAATATACTGGAATTTAAATGCTTCTTAATGGTGTCAAATATTGTAAATTTCTTTTTTTTATGAGGGGTTTTCAATTGCTGTTATATTTATTGTTTTCCACATCGATGAGTTCTAGACATCTTTTTAATTGAATCTTTTCAACTCTCCACATCGATGGAGTGGAGATCATAGACATTTAATCTCTTTTTAATTGAATCTTTTTCATTTCATGATATATTATTTCAAGAAATTATGTTGGATTCTCGAATTTCCAAAAAAATATAAACGTATTATTGAACAAACGTAAGATGAATAAATTCTCATATATTCTTGTCGTTCATGTCTAGAAGTTGATCAACATATTTGATGCATATAATGTATGTAATGTATGAAGACATGCAATAGTATTTAATGAATACCTGGTGAACTATATTCATACATTCATAATGGGTTCAACGACTCACGGATAACTGATATAGGTACTGGCGTCGGATGAATGATTAATGAAATGATCGGATAATGAGATGTAGTTTTATGTAATAGCGAGAAGGATTGTGGAAAGGAAACGATCGTCTCCTATTACTCTTTCTCATATCTGCATCTGAACTAGTTACACGGGTCGAGTCAAAACGCATAAAACATTAAATTTAAATTTAAATGTGAAAATTGATTTGTATAAATAGTATCTAGACATGATAACCAAATACTAAATACAAAATTATGTATCATTACTTAACGTACGTGAAATTAGCTACACATGCATTTTTGGTGTAATTAATGGACAGCAAAATTTCAGAATCTCCTTAGTTTTTATTAACAATCTCTTATACATATATTTGAACTTTCTTTACAAACATTATCTTACCAAATCATTTTAACTTCTATATAAAATCGAAAAACTCGAGCGTCGCGTTCCATACTATTAGGTTCTTAGTTTATATGCTAATTCCCTTTTATCAGAAAAGTTAGTAGAGTTATGGAAGTTTTTTTTTATGACATACTTAAGAAGTTGAATCGCTTGATCGTAGGGTAAGTGGATATGCCCTATAATAGAAGCTATGACTTACCACGCCAGTACTCGGGCCATAATTAGACAGTAATAAGATAATAGCTTCATAGTTCAGAACAATTTAAAAACATAAATCAAAATCGTAGATTTATTAAATTATTCATAACTTGGGAAAAAAGTACGTAACTGACGTAATATACAAACACAATCAAATAAAATACAAAGAATAAATGAATAAGTAAAATACAATGGAACATTGAATTCCTCTGTGCTTTTAATATTTTTAAATAATCTTGAGGTTTGACAACATCCCAGTCTAAGTTATGGAGGCTAAGCTTAATTCTGGCTGAGCTGGAAAGATAAATGCTCGAGCGGAAAGCACGAAAAGACGTAATGTGAACAGTCCAACGACGCAGATAAAATGAGGACTGCACCAACTCAGTTGGTTACCGGTTTTACACAAAAGCATTTGACGATTTACCGCGACTTCTTCAATAAAGGAAGCTTGCTTGACCCACTTCGCCTTTTGTCGCGCGCGGTTCAAGGAAGATAATTTTCAGATAAATTCCAATGTATATTATAATTTTGGTTCTCTATTATGAATGGAATTAAAACTGGTTTAATCATTTCAACTAATTGCTAGTGAAGTTAGCATCGCTATATTAGATTACTATAAGACTTAATTTATTTTTGTGAATACAGTGGGTTGACAGAAGATACAGAAAATACAATCTACATTTGAATTTAACAGTGAGAGAAGAAATTAAGACAAAAATAAATTGACGAGGTTCAGATATATGAGCATCTGCTCTTTCACCTAACCTTATTTCTGAAATATGGAATGGAATTGAACAAAATGAATTGTAATTTTAAAAATTGAGATTAAAATGGAACAGCGTTAATGAATTGGAACTAAATTATACATGATTTGTCTAAATGATCTTCGAATTTTGCTTCACTAATTTAAGTTGTTTTTTATATAATGGTTTGAATAGTCCCAAGGATTGGACCAATTTAATAAAATTGGTAGCTCGTTCCATTTTATTGGGCCATTGATTGAGAATGAGGATGGAGATCTGGTAGTACGATGTTGATAAACCAAATCCGCGTTTTGACGTACGTTGTAATTAGAAGCTGCGAAGTGAAAGAGATTTTGTTGTACAGATATTCTGGAGACTTGTTATAGATTATTTTATACAAAAGCACTGCTGTATTGAAATTTCGGCGATGAGACATATTCAACCATCCAAGTTTGACGAGTTTGGTTAAAAATTGTTGTCTTATTCATTCTGTAAGCCTACAGATACCATCTAATTTCATTGCGTTGAAATATTACAAGACCTGCTGTCATCTCGTACGTCACAGTGTACACAGGAACATCGCTTAGAGTTCGTCACGCGTTTCTGTTTTATAAATCACAAAAGGGAGAAGTCAAATGTAATTACGCGCATTGTATATGTTACCGTCATAAAAACCAATGAGAATTCCATCAAGTACGCTTCGGGAAATTCTTTAATTTAACGCTTGTGGATAAGGCGTCCTCTGAAATAATTTAGATATATGGTAACAAGCAATATATATAATTAAATATAAATAATATAACAAATATATATGATATAAATATAATATGAATAATATTATAAATATATAATATAAATATAATATGAATAATAGTATACATATTATATATATATATATATATATATATATATATATATATATATATATATATATATATATATATATATATATATATTTTTTTTTTTTTTATTTATTACATCTTTGACAATAGACGAACGATATGATGTGTCACTAAGAAAAAAAAATAATAATAGAACTGATTTCCCTCTACTTTATCTACACTCCCTTCTATTCCCTCACCCTAAGGTGAGCCCACAGCTAGAAAGCTGTGTGAGGTATCCTCCCACAGCTAGAAAGCACGACTAACATTGAACAATATATTGGTTTAAATCTATTTTTATTTTTACATGATCAATTATTCCAAAATATAACTCAATTATATCAGAATTATTTCTCACGAAATATATAATATGTATGAATGGAATTAATGTAATACGTATTCGCACATGCAGTAGGAATTGCAATATTGGTGGAGGTGCCGGATCTCTTGCTACCCGATTCTATGGCCAGATTACATACACGACCGTGCAAGTCTACCAAAAGATGCCTAGTTCCTAAACTCAGCAATTACGCTTCAACTTTGACTTAGTTTGGCTACTTAGTTTGGCTGTTTTTTCAGCAACGTACTATTATTGGTAGTGAGTATTATTGCTATATAAGTCGGGTAACTACGAGTTTCATTTAAATTGTTAAACTCTTCCGGATTTTTTAAAGGTCATCACAACTCTGCGACTGGACAACTTAGAACTGTATAGTTTTTAGGTCTAATCGGTTGGACCATTTTTGAGAAACATCATTTAGAAGTTTCTAAAAACCCCATAAGATTTGGCTGGGCGGAAAAAAATTGAAAAAAAAATCTCTTCAATATGATTCAAATTTTCCACAAATGTGAACACAAGAATAATATACATGAATGAAAATTTGGTTTGATATTCGGACCAGCCGTTTTGGAGAAAATAATATAATAAATGTATTTTATTCATCGAAAAGATAGAAATATTAGTTGAAAAATGTTGCATTGTCGAAGTCACGGCTTTCTAGATTCGTTGACATCGGATGAAGTTCATTTCAAATGATCAAGGTTTGTAGAGTTTTCGATTATACTTTATATAGATATCTCGCTCATCGTACAACGCACATCCTGCGTTTGCCTCTAGTAATACATTTATTTGTCCTCCAGGACCTCGCCCTTCTTCTGAGTCGTGACATAGACATTACTAGTTTCAGCTTATGTTTCATACAGGAACGGCAATGTCTACATCATGACTCATGATCTCTGGAGCCCAAAAACTTATTATCATTTCTGAAGTTGAGGTCTTAATTTTATCCAAGATTCGGGAATTAAATATCGTCATCATTCATTGAAGTATAGTTTCAGTGTTGTGACGTCCTTTAAGGACATGCTCAGTATACATACGTTCCAATATGTTCACGACGTCATACAACCGACTCGTGATTCGTGGATTATGTAGTTACAAAAGAACTTTAGTTGAACTAACAATTCATGGCAAGTAATTCATAGAAGAAAGAGAAAAAAAAGTTCTGAGTAAAAAACTGTTTCAACAACTATTTTTTTTTTAAATATAATTTTCAAGGTAACTTTAGACCACAGTTTTAACTGATACACATTCATACTCTTCAGTATGTGTACGTTCACGTTGACTCTACATTTATACATTGATACATATATGTATAGGGGTACAATTGTACCCTACACCCATATAATGTATAACTGTATATACTATACAGTTAATAGTTTGTTGGCTGCATGCAACAGTGTACACGTAATAATTAAAATTGATAATTTTGATAAAATTAACCTGCCATGAGCTGGACCAATATCGTTTATTATGAATAAGTATTGAGACATTATATGAATAACACCCAGATTTATTAATTGTAAATCTAATAAACCTTCATTTATCTCATTTTCATCTTGATGGACTTACACTATAGAGCCACACATATGTGCCTTCCACTCTCTAGCTATATATCCGTACTAGCTTGAATAACTACTATATTATTGGCAAACTGGGGTAATAAAATAATGCACTATGTAAATGAGCACTTGAAGTATATTTAAGTGTATAAGGTATAATATTATATACTTGCAAGACAGTAAGTTTTAAGTAGCGTAAGTAAACTGTTAAAACTAAAACGTATATGTATACGAACTTTGCTTACTTTACGGAAGTATAGTAGCCTGTCAACATGTAAGTGAACTTCAGAAACTACACGGTTAGAATCTAACTCTATTATACATAATGTATTTAAGATACTCATATTTCACTTTTTAATTGTTATTTTAATTTCAAAGTTAATTTAATTTCTGTTATCATGTATGTACTGTACATAGAACATAATAAATAAATAAATGTATGTATACCATGGGACTACTTAAGATTATTTCGATGGTTTGTTTTATGAAAATGTATAAAAGAAATTTTTGTTGAATTCAGTCAAGAAGAAGAATCTCATTAGTGTAATTAAATTATTTTTTCTCAACTCAAGTATATAGCCTACTTGTTTTCACGATAGATGAACCACCCGTGCGCTGGTAGTGTGGGATAGGAAAGACGGCCGATCAGAACCTTCATTTCTCTTCATTTCTCGTGGATGCAAAGTATATATTGGCTTGATACCCTTCTTTTGACTTTTGAATAAATGAAAACAATGCTCATTATTTTGAGATTTGTATATTACATGATGCAAACATTTCGGTAATTGGATGACTGGGGTTGCTATAAATAAATTCAAAATTACGTTTTAATATATTGGAGCAGACTTGATGCTCTGAGGGTCTTGATGTGCTGAGGGAAACCCTTCAATCTTATATTCCTCATAAGAACCGCTATATACCTAAATAAAATCGTAACTCGTCCCACATAAATCATTTATTATACATTAACATGATCTTGACAAAGAGTAAACTCGCGTGTGAGGCACAAGTTTTCAGTTTATGTATTAAAGTACACACGAGACTAAATGAATATTGCATTACCTAAATCCACGTAGATCAGGCAGTATGTTTATTTTCTCGTCTCTTTTTGGATTACGTTAAGTTCTTAACATATCTTACAGTTAGGCACTACGGGTATACTTTATATCCATTAATTATGCAAACTACCAGCATTATTATACTGACAAGAGCTGATAAGAAACTCAAGCTATATGTAGAGAAATGTTTATTCAAGTCATGTTTTATCAACTATGCGAGTTGTCCAACTCAGAGTCTAGACAATCCGATTACAGAACATAACAAAACGTAAACGAACAGACCTACAGACTAAAAATGTATATAAGCCTAGTTGTGTGTTACGATGCGAAAAAGAGCTAGGCTATGGCATAGATTTCAGGAATGATGTCGAAATAATGAGAAGGATTTCTTTCAATGTCTTTCACATATAGGCCTATATATATATAAAATATATTAAATTATCAATTATTAAAATTGTGCCACTTTTTGGCTTGAATCCAAGGCCCCCTCGATATACGTACGATGCCCAACTGAACCAAGTAAACTAAATTGGCGGTACCCAATTTACAGCGAATAATCAAAACATTTCCATGACAAGATAGTTAGTATATCATGAATTAAAATTACATTCTTCTTTATAATTAGTATCTATACACAAAGTTTGTTCAACAGAATCTAAGCAGAACAAATATAAATGTTGTGACTTTGTTCTCCACCCCACACCTGTCTATCCTGGGTACACCCATGATTACCATGAATATTTCTATATTGAAATGATTCGCAACTGCCTTAAATATACTAGTTGTCTTAGCTGGGGGAGTCACACGCGCGGCTAGAGACTTCAATTTCTTTCACTGATCAAAATGAATTCCTTCAATACTATATTTTGTGCGAGAAAGTCAAAGTGTTTGCCACCTCATTATTTTATATTGACGTTTTTTCATTTTCAAAATTGAACAAATTGTTCGAAAAGTCAAATTAAAAGATTTATTAAAAAGAAAGGAATTATCATTAGCAACATCTGTTGCGACAGAAAGTTAGGAGAAAGCGTGAAAGAATATATCTATTGAAAATTAGTAGAGCATCTAGATATTATGCACACGTAGCTCTAAAAATGATATGATATCTTTTTGTCAAAGTTTATAATTGATTTTACAATTTCAGGCATGCGTTGTCTGATTAACTTTCGTGTGAAAGCTCGGTAGACAAACTTATTCGTTATACATCAGGCACTATGTTGATGAATGAGCTTGGTCGACATGCATGGCCCTCAGACGACATAGTATGGACATTTCAGTGATCGGATTGGTAGGGGATGCGGAGGAAGGGTGAGAAATGTAATAGTTTTCATAAATATAATACGCATAACGAATCTTCACAGAATAATCATTGTCGATTAGATCATTAGTTTTTCCACTTACATATTTTCTTGATTTTTAATTGACGGGCATATTAACAAAATCATTCTGCTGTCATATTATTCATGATACTAATGAGTAACGAGTATTATACATAATTATAGTCCAGAGAAGCGTACTATTCGCGTAATATTCACTACTAAATACAGACTCCCAAAATTCAGAGTACAATTTAAAAACGCATGTGTTCCCAGACTTCAGGTAGTATATAATTACTTTCGTGACTCGGAGAAATTTTCCAATTAGACTACTGCATCATATAACATGTTACTATTAGAAGACAGCCTGAATTAAATCAATTAAGTACCGAGGAAAGTTACAAAACGATGAGTGTATATTCTATACGTTAATGGTACAGGTATAGTCATCAGAATTTTTACAAAATTTATACTTAACAATTATATTCTCAAATCTAGAAATAAAATTCACTTGTGGAGTCAAAATATGAAAATGTAGCCTGAATAGCCTCTACAATAATCTGTGCTGTGGTTCCATATTCATAATAGGTTTAACGACGATGACTGATGACTTAATCTATTGACGTCGGTGGATGAAGTACGTGAAAATGGGAAAAAGAGGTGAAAGGTAATTTTATAAAGTGGAATACACTTCTACTACATTCTGAATAGTGGGAATTAAAAGGAATTGCGGAGACATGGCCTGTTGTTAAGGCGGTTCATACACGGTTGTTATAAAAATAGAGAAATTCACCCTCACTAATTTTTTTATATGTTCAGAATGTCTGTCTATTTCAGTGAATTCAATCAGTTTTAAGATAGTACGTCAATGAATGAAAAGAATGAGATGAAATTCACTGACTTCACTGAATTCGCTGAATTCACTGTCTCAAAACTGATTGAATTCAGAATTCACCAAAATAAGATGTCATATTAATTAAAGAGCATAAAATTAACTTTGGCATGTGAACTTTTCATTCAATTGAATTAGTTTTTGAAAATGGAAAAAATAGTAAAGATAAATTTCTCGATTTGTGTAAGCACCGTCCCTTAAGGAACCATTTCAGGATTCACCTAAGCGACAAAGGCAAACCATACATATTTACATATTTATTTATTCATTACAGATTGTTCATAAAACAAGTGGTAATGGTTACTATACCTAATGAAATTACAGTCAAACATACTCGATATAATTATACTTCATTTTTTTCTTAGCTCTCTTCTTAAATCACCAATCTTCGTTATGTTCTTGATATCTTCTTCCAATTCATTCCATTCCCGCGTCGTTCTTTGTATAAATCCATATTTACCTACTTCTCTATCCACTTTTTCCACTTCCATTCTTACCCCTCCCCTTGTACTTCTTTGTAATCCCTTTCCAATTCTATTGCTTAATTCATCCCATCCTGTATATTCATTCTTGACTCTAACAAAATTGCACATTCTTTCTATTTGTCTTCGTTTCGCCAAATTTTCCCATCCCATTTCCTCAATCATTTTACTGGGTCTTTCTATAACTTTTTCAACCACATCCTTATCGTTCCTGATAATCTTCCAGCGCTTCTCTCTCCCCAATACCCTTCTTGCAGCAACCCTTTGGACGTTCTCCACAGCCTTTATTAGTCCAACTTCATGCGGATCCCAGACTGAACTAGCATACTCAAGCATTGGCCGAATCAGACTCATGTATGCCTTCTCTTTTATTTTCATCCCTGTCCCCTTCAACTGCCTCATAATAAAATTTAAGGATCGTATTCCCTTTTTTGAGATATTTCTAACATGTTCCCCCCACCCTAAGTTTTTATTTATGTAAAGTCCAAGATATTTATATGCTTCTACTTCCTCAAGTGTAGAATCTCCCATTTTATAAATCTTATTCACTTTTTTCTTGTTACTGCTGCTAGAGAAGTGCACCACTTTACATTTTCCAACATTTAGTCCCATTAAATTTATTTTAACCCATTCATTAATTCTGTCCAAATCTCCTTGTAACTGATTTTCCTCCCTCTCACTCCTGATGGTGCTATATACCACACAGTCATCAGCAAATAGACGAATTCTTGATTGAATTCCGATTTGAAGATCGTTTATAAATATATTGAATAGAAGGGGTCCAATTACACTTCCTTGTGGTACCCCAGAAGTAACTTTTACCATATCAGAAATTTCATCACTCATCACCTACTTTTACTTTTTGTGATCTACCTTTTAAGAAGGACTCCACCCATCTTGTTATCCTCTCATGTTTTGTTATTTGTTTCAACTTTGAAATCAGAAGTTTATGAGGTA
This sequence comes from Brachyptera putata, assembly GCA_907164805.1. NCBI lineage: Eukaryota > Metazoa > Arthropoda > Insecta > Plecoptera > Taeniopterygidae > Brachyptera > Brachyptera putata. The sequence continues at coordinate 29,503,993 of OU015462.1, forward strand.
CTTTGTCAAAAGCTTTTTCAAAATCCAAAAAGACGGCAGATATTTTACCCCCCTTGTCTAAAGTATCAGACAGTTCCTGCGTGAATCCTTGCAGTTGGGTTACACATGAGTAACCCTTACGAAAACCATGTTGTCCATCAAATATTCCACCATTATTATCAACAATTAATTTGATTTCTGTATCAATTAACCTTTCCATAATTTTGCATATTGAGGAGGTGAGGCTAACTGGTCTGTAATTACCCAAATTTGATTTTTCTCCCCCTTTATGTATTGGAGCGATCATTGCTTTTTTCCAGTCCTCGGGCACAGTTCCTGAATCTATTGAATTTTGAAAAATTAACATTAAATACGGTATTAACTCTTTTCCCGCCAACTTGATAAATTTGTTATTAATCCCATCGTGACCGGGAGCTTTATTTCTATTCAGTTTATCAATTATTCTCTGGATTGCTGTTTCAGTGAATTTTATTTTATTTTCCTCTACTCCCAATTGATGAATTTGATCATTCTCTACTTCGTTCTCCCCATTCAAAGTCTGTTTTTGAAAAACTTCACCATAATAATTATTTAATGCCTATGCCTTTTCTTTATTCGATATGAACTCCACTCCTGTTCTGTTAATAAGAGCTGGCATATCGTTTCTTCCTCTTTTAGTATTATTTATGTACTTGTACATATTATTCCAACTTTTATTCTGGTCCTGCTCATCAAACATCCCCCGTAGAAACTTATCCTTTGCACTTTTCTTTTCTTTATTCAGTTCTGATCTAAATTTCTCTTTCATTTCTATATATCCCCCTTTACCTCTGTTCATATTATGAAACTTTCTTGCTTTCCTTTTCAATTTTCTAATTGATTTATTATAATAGATTGGATCTGCACTTTCAGATATTAATTCATTGGGAACAAACTTCTCAATAGCGTTTAAACATATGTTTTTGAAAGTGTCCCATTTTTTGTCTATATCCCCCTTCTCCTCAATCCAGTTATTCCTCCAATAATTTAAATGTAACTTAATTTTGTTGGTATCCGCCTTTTTAAAGAACCAGACTTTCTTCTGTACCTTTATTTCATCTTTTACTCTATTTGCAATTAATTCTACTGTCGGAATATTATGGTCACTGATACCAACGTCCACGATAGTTCTTAACCACTTTTCCGGTGGTCTGACTAGGATAACGTCCAAAAGGTTATTACTACCTGTCCTAGTTAATCTAGTACCCTCCGTAACCGTTAGCACAAATCCTTCACTCATTATTTCATAGTCAAGTTTTTGCCTTCTATTCGTGCTACTTCCTACAGTCCCTTCTTCCCAATTTATTCCTGGTAAATTCAAGTCTCCAGCAACTATTACATTCCTTTTATTAGCACTTTCAACCACTCTTTCCCTAATCTTGACAAGAATATCATTATTAGAATTTGGTGGCCTATATCCCGCAATTATTATAAACATTTCTGTTCCGAACTTAATTTCTAATCCCATTAACTCTACTGCTTCTTCTATCCACAAGATTCTCCCATACAACTCATTTTTTAATCCCAGCAATATACCACCCCCATGTCTATTTCTGTCTCTTCTGAATAAGCTGTAACCCCCTACCTCTATCTCTTTATCGGTGTAGCCATCGTCCAGCCAGGTTTCCACAAGTACGAAAATATCGGGATTTATAGTGTCTACTACTGTTCTTAATTCGTCGAGTTTATTGCATATACTACTGTCTGCAAGATGGTCTTGGTCTATCAGAAACTTCATGGATACTTCGTGGTAGTAGTGGTAGCAGATCCACCAAAATTGAGTACGTTCATGTTTATTAATCCATTATTATAATACGACTCACACACATATCAATAAGGGCCTATATTTGAGGTGATTTTGGTGTCTTCGACATGCCCATTTTATTTTCAATCTATAGGCCCTACATGAATTATAACCGAAGGCTACGTATGCTAGAAATTTCACACACACATATATATATATATATATATATATATATATTTTTTTTTTTTTTATTATATATATATATATATATATATATATATATATATATATATATATATATATATATATATATATATATATATATATATATATATATGGGTGTGTGTGTGTTTTATTTTCTCCGTCATTCACCACGCCATTTTATTAGTTTCTATATAAGCATCATGTGCATTCTTTAACTACCAATAACCACTGACTGCTGAGAAACAAATTATGTTCTCGTTTAGTTTTGACCACAAAAATCGCCTATAGCGCTAGTACATACAAGTCTAGCTTGTATATGTACGACCACCATGTTATTCGAAGCTCCACAAATACGCTACGGTCCGTAAGTTTCATTTGTAAACTGAACTATTAACTATCTGTCGTTGGCATTACTGAGTTGAATAATCCTCTTTCCTAGAATCACAAACTTATCTGCAGTTTTCGTCTGACCGAGACAGTTGCACTATAATATATCAAACAGATCATTCATATACCCAGGCCTATCCTAGGAGGATTTAATATTAGTACCTCCTAGGGGCTATCATAACTCAACAAATTCTGTATTCATAGTCCAAATAATATATTACTTTTATTCACAAAAATAAGCCTCTGCCTTTGAATAAGAGGTTGCCATAGCTCACAGAACAGAATAACGAAACATGAGATAAAAGTGTATATAAAGGTAGATGAAATAGTATTGTAATAAAAAACTGGTAATAACTATTATTATTAATCGAATTATAAATGATTTAAAATAAATAATAACAAATAGTGAATATAGATTAACAAATACTGTGAAATAATGATATATTATTGGCCTGTGATGCATACCATCGAGAAAACTGAAGTATTTCAAATAGCACCGAATATCGTTGTAAAGTCAAAACAATTAGGAAAGTGGGCTCAGCACACTTCATTTATGAATGCAATGAAAACGAAAAAAGGTTGACAGAAAACTGTTGTGTTACTACAGATTACGGTTCTTCAACTAGCTGTGCTATGAGTCCGTAATTTTAAAAGAAAACTGTAACTCATAAAGTGTGGGAACTACAAGCCAATTTGTTTCAGGCAAATGGAAGAGAAAAACTGATGTGTACTTGCATCCTCGAAAGAGTTCCGAGCAACCGTCACCCTTGTTCCACACCACTGAGCACGGATACTTCGCTCCTTCATCTTTCATATATAAAAGTATATCAATTACTTCAGTTCTCATCTACACAACGATTGAGCGAAAACTTCAAAAGCATTCGAATGGGAAAAGCATTCAAGAATCCCAGTGTTCAGCAATTTGTCTAATCAAGGCAATATTGTCAGTCATAGTGCTGCTAATCCTCGGCTCGGCTATGCGAGCACTCCTGTCATTTAAATTGCTTGCTTTAGTCACGTGACGACGCCTTATACAATCTGTATTCTCACGTCAGTGTATGTTTATTTGACAGGAGCTTTTCTATTCTCTTCCCAAAGATTCTTCATTCCATTCCACGACAGATCTAGCTTGGCAACTGGGCCAAGTGTTTAGTCAAGTAGAAGTATGAGAGATGAAAGAGAGGTAGAAATAGAAATGTTTTTCAGTCATTTCTTCAGAATGACTGAACCATGAATTAACTAGGAAAACGCAGCGTATGCCTTGTAAGATGAGATATATAGGCCTATGTATGTGAAATTTAATGGAAAGCTACAAAAAGCGCGGAGGGGCGCGGAGGGTCGCAGGGTTTGAACGTTCAGATCGGCATGAAACTTTTTCCGTACTCAACGTATCCAACTTGAAACTGTATAGTTTTTGGGTTAGATCTGTTAGACCATTTTTGTGAAACATCATCACAAAGTTTCTAAAAACTCATAAGATTTGGCTGAGCGGAAATATTGAAAAATAAAAATTCGTAAATAGAATTGGTTTATTTCTCCTCATTACATTTCTTACCTATTTCTATATTTATGATTTGGCTAAAATTTTGTAGGACAACAAAAACGTTTGAAAACCAAATCTGTGGAAATTTTCCCAATTTTTCTTCTTGTTAAAGTAACTAGGCAAGCGCAGGATGTGCGTTGTACGATGAGCGAGATGTCTATATAAAGTATAATCGAAAAGTCTACAAACCTTGATCATTTGAAATGAACTTCATCCAATGTCAATGAATCTAGAAAGCCGTGACTTCGACAATGCAACATTTTTCAACTAATATTTCTATCTTTTCGATGAATAAAATACATTTATTATATTATTTTCTCCAAAACGGCTGGTCCGAATATCAAACCAAATTTTCATTCGTGTATATTATTCTTGTCTTCACATTTGTGGAAAATTTGAATCATATTGAAGAGATTTAATTTTTAATTTTTTTCCGCTCAGCCAAATCTTATGGGGTTTTTAGAAACTTCTAAATGATGTTTCTCAAAAATGGTCCAACCGATTAGACCTCAAAACTATACAGTTCTAAGTTGGATAAGTTTGCATATAAAAAAAAAGTTTCATGTCGATCGGTCAAACCCTGCGACCTGTGCAGACCTGTTTACAAACTAGGAAAACGCCATATGCGTTGTTAGACGAGCGGATAGCAATAGTATAGGTAGTAATGGATAAGAACTGCTTCGAGTGGTACCAATTTAGCACATTTTATTTTTTTTCTTCAAAATGGCTGACCCGATCGAGCTGAAATTTTTTAGAAATGTGTATCAAAATGTAATTCAACTTCACGCGAAATTTCATTTTTTTGGGAAAATAAAAAGAATTTCTTTTTTTTCCGCCATGTTATTCTAATGGGTATTTTTGAAATTTCTAAAATTCATAAAAAAAAAGTTAACCCCGAGAATGCCACAAAACTATACAGATCTAAGTTAGATGAGGAACCATATTGAAAAAAAGTTTGAAGTTGATAGCTGTAGCCGTTTGACCTGTGGAGAACCGACAAAAAAACAAAAAAAAAAAAAAAAAAAAAAAAACGAACACCAATTTTTTTCTGTTTGTCAAATTGAATCCTCGCTAAAGCTCGTCTAACAAACAAAAAAAAAAACGCACAGACAAAGTTCCGTAAGAGTTCAGTGAAAATCTTCGTTACGCTATAGCAATACGCAGTTCACGTGTGAATAATTTATTTGTTATAACTAAGCATCTATTATTATTAAAATATTATTATTTGTTTTTCATTATGTATTGTTAATTATCATAATATGATCATATAGTTTACTTTTGGCCATAATACTTTATGGTGTTAAGTTTATTCTTCGTTTTCAATCGATATAGTTAGACGAGCTTTAGCGAGGATTCAATTTGACATACTGAAAAAAATTGGTTTTCGTTTTTATGTTTTTTGTTTTTTTGTTTTTTTGTTTTTTTGTTTTTTTGTTTTTTTGTTTTTATGTTTTTTTGTCGGTTCTCCACAGGTCAAACGGCTACAGCTATCAACTTCAAACTTTTTTTCAATATGGTTCCTCATCTAACTTAGATCTGTATAGTTTTGTGGCATTATCGGGGGGTAACTTTTTTTTTATGAATTTAAGAAATTTCAAATATACTCATTAGAATAACATGGCGGGAAAAAAAAAATATTTTTATTTTCTCAAAACAATCAAATTTTGCGTGAAGTTGAATTACATTTTGATACACATTTCTAAAAAAATTCAGTTTGATCGGGTCAGCCATTTTGAAGAAAAAAAATAAAATGTGCTAAATTGGTACCACTCGAAGCAGTTCTTAACCATTACTACCCATACTATTACTACTCGCTCGTCTAACAACGCATATGGCTTTTTCCTAGTGTATTTTAAATAGGTTAAGTGGAAGAGCGGTCAACTACGACCGAACTTCGCCTATGTAAATAAGACATAAATAAGACATAATAAATAATTATAAGGATTCTAAAATTCTACTGATAAGACTAATAAACTGAGTCTGTTGTCTTTTGCTCTAAAATCTTTAAATTGAACTCAATTTTGAAACTGAGACCGGATTTGTTTTTTAATTTGTTTGCTCTACACATGCGTAACAATGTAATTGAGAAAGTGAATAAACAGTTTCAAGTCACTTGAAAATTTGGCCAAATGGTAAGGGTTAAGGGCACATTAGTTTTTGATCTTTCGCAATTAATTTCTATGCTCTAGTATTTTTTATGAGTATTACAAATACATGATCCCTATATCACTAGTGAATTTGGCTACGCTCACCCTAGCTATTTCCAAAAAAAAACTATCAATTACCACGAAAAAAAAAAAATTTCAGAACGAACGTTTGAAATAACGACAAATTATCGTCCAATTATGTTTTGATAAATTCTGCTAGAAGAATATGATACTTGGGAAAAAATATGTTTTGGAAATATCAATACCAAAATTAAAGTCGGACAGAAATCAAATATGTGTGGATTCTGTACATTGATTAAAAATCGAACCAAGGTACATGATGGTGTGGGAAGTTAGCTATACAGTCGTGCAGGGAGCGTGTGAATTTATTAAAATTCGAACTGGAGTACACGGCAAACAGAATATGTAGGAGGTTAGATCTTTCCCTGCAGGGAGCGTGTAAATTGATTAAAATTCAAACTGGAGTAAACGGCAAACATAATATGTAGGAAGTCAGCTATATACACTTGCATGGAGCGTACAAGTAGTTGAAATTCGCTTTGAGTACGCGGCAAACATGATGATGTGGGAAGTTAGCTATATACCCTGCAGTGAGATTTTAAATTATATAAATTGATGAAAATATTGAATAAGAATACACGGCAAACATAATGATGTGGGAAGTTTGCTATATACCCGTGCAGGCAATTTTAAATTGTGTAAATTGATGATTTAATCGATTCAGAGTACACGGCAATCATAATGGTATAGGAAGTTAGCTGTATGACCGAACAGGCAGCTTTTAAATTGTGCAAATTGACTAAAAATCCAGTTGAAGTACGTGACAAACCAGGCCTAAGGCAACTAAACTAAACTTAGGCAAACTAAGGGGTAGATCTTATTCAAAAATACATATATTACTACCAATTACATTTTATTTTATTCCAAAGTTCTTATACATTCCAATGATTCATAATGTAACAAGTAGGCCTATAGATAATCAATTAATAATTTCAAAACAATCACACAGTTAACAACCAGGGGCGCCGACTCCGTGGGTGCTCAGGGTCCAGAGCACGCGTCGGATCTTTTCGAGTGGTGCAGAGCACCCCTCGAAAATTTGGCTCAACCAATATATATAATTACGAATTTGTATGTTTCATTAAATTTCCGGCAAATTTAACGTTATATTTTTACTTCCATAATATCAATAATGTGTCAATGTTATTGTTCTGAAGAAGCATTTCTTTAGCAAGAAATAAGAAGAATATTTAGAGCCTTTTCTGATCTTTACTCGATTGCCGGGAGGGAGAGGGCCGGGGAGAGTCATAAATGTATACATTTTTCAAGAGAACTGATAGACTAGTCATTGTTATAATGAACATATGTTAACCATCCTTGTTGCTGGAACATTTTATTGGCACTCTTTAAGGGTAATAAACCGTTAATGCGTTGACCATCTATGCGTTGACGATTTGTTCAACTATACTGTAAGTCACGTATTTCTTTTAACTCAAAGCTTTGAACACAAGGTATATTGTCTATGTCTTTTCGCGTGAATTTCAGTATAGCATAAAACTTGAGTTTTCATTCATGACGTTTTCGTCCCTTCCGACTCTCGGTCCTTTTGGTAGGTAGGCATATTATATTTGTCGAATGATGTTCATATTGAGAAGTCACGAAGAAGGATGAAGTGCGCGTTAGTACTAAATATCACAGTGGAAAAATATTGGCATATTTGTTAGATATTTAGCAAAATGTTTTGATGGATCTCATGATGGATCGCATTCCCATTAGATTCTGCAGTGAGTAAAAAGAGTGGAAACATGAAATAATGCGGTGATCGAAAGATAAGTGGTAGTTTCGTTGCTGTATTGGTAAGTCTCTGCATGGCCAACTCAATAGTATGGCAATAATATTACCAACTTATTTGTTGTCATTTTTTACATATATTTCAAGATTCCTAAATATTATCTGCTTCGACAACTTCTAGAATACTCAAGCAGGGACGTCGTTAAAACTTAAAAGGGGGCCAAGGTGGGACGCGTGCCCCACCAATCGACATTTGCACCCCACCAAAAATTTATTTATTTAGAAATCGCGAAAATAACTTCGAAAATGTCCATGATTGAAATATTGAAATAACGTTGAACATGTCCATAATGGTTCAATCTAGGACTCCTGAACTGCTTGTAAATCGCAAAAATCACTTTAAAAAATGACCATATTTCAAAAAATTCCCTGGAGGGCTTTGCTGGTGGAGATCGAAAAATTAACTTCGAGAATATCCATGGAGGTTCAATTATTGGACTTCAAAACTGTATGTAGATCGCAACAATTACTAATAGAAAATAACCATATTTCAAGAAAATCCCTGCGGGGCTTGGGGAAGGAGTAGCAAAATCAATTTTCAAAAAGTCCATAATGATGTCTTTGTTATTATGAAAGTCTTCTTGAACTGATAGAGATTCCATTTACTTCTTATAGATGCATTTTTACTGTTTACCAGTTATCAATTTTACAGAGTTTGATTATCATTGTGAATACAACTGGAATTGTACTGTCAATATATATTGTTCTTCCTGTCCATAAATTCATTAAATCAATCAATCTTGTAATGACAATGTACTTATTGTGTTGTTCTCCATATCTGAGAGTTGTATCCTAATAATACATCATTCAGTGTGAATTATGTTATGACTCACTAGAAATCAGGGTATTAAATTTAATCTAATTCAGTAACCTAGATGATTCAGTAATATAAATTATTGAAATGTGAGTAATTTATCTAGGACAAAAAGGCTTTTTCTCTCAAGCTTATATCCATTACAGATTAGCAGAACTGCATCTAGTTAAACAAAAAATGACAAAAAACAAACTTCATGGTATTCGATATCAAGCCCTTCCACATCAATTTCCGGAGACTGTCAACGCTAGCAACTCAGCTACCTAGAAAGTTATCGAGATATTTGAGAATTTACTTATGTCAGGTTACCTGTTGGGGTATTCTGCTTACCTGGTACTTGAGTCAATTTTCCACGAACAAAAGTATTCGAGCAAATTGGTCAACAGTCCAGTATTCCTACCAGGGTAGCAGAGCAATCGACAGGTCGAGTTTTATTTATAATTTCTTCTTCAAGTATCTCGACAACTTTGCAAAATTCATATGTCCAGGTAGCCGAGTGGCTAGCGCAGACGATTTCGGATAGTAGTCCGGAGAGGCTCGCTATCGAAACCCATACGGAGCTGCTTTTTTGTCATATTTCACTCAACAACTACTATTCAGTAACAATTCAGTAATGAGAGCTTTACGGTGTGATTAATTTAAACAGTGAAAAGAGGAATTATCTCTGAGCTAATGTCCATTGAGGATTCGTACCATTGCATATGGGTATATTAAACAAAATATGACAGAAAAAAAGCAGTCCCCAATGGTATTCGATACCAGCACCTTTCGCATAGTGATCCGAATCCACCAACGCTAGCAACTAAGCTACCTAGACATGGAACATTTGCAAAGTTATTGAGATACTTGAAAAGATATTCGAATTATTACCTAACCTGTTGGTATATTCTGCTCCTCTGATAGGAGAGCTTAGGTTGAAAGATTATTTGAATTCATTTGTGTCAGGTGGAATACCTGTTGACGTATTCTGATTCCCTGGTACTTGAGTCAATTTTCCACGAACAAAAGTTTTCGAGCAAATTGGTCAACAGTCCAGTATTCCTACCAGGGTAACAGAGCAATCGACAGGTCGAGTTTTATTTATAATTTCTTCTTCAAGTATCTCGACAACTTTGCAAAATTTATACGTCCAGGTAGCCGAGTGGCTAGCGCAGACGATTTCGGATAGTAGTCCGGAGAGGCTCGCTATCGAAACCCATACAGAGCTTTTTGTCATATTTCACTCAACAATTACTATTCAGTAACAATTCAGTAATGAGAGCTTTACGGTGTGATTAATTTATACAGTGAAGAGAGGAATTATCTCTGAGCTAATGTCCATTGAGGATTCGTACCATTGCATATGGGTATATTAAACAAAATATGACAGAAAAAAAGCAGTCCCCAATGGTATTCGATACCAGCACCTTTCGCATAGTGATCCGAATCCACCAACGCTAGCAACTAAGCTACCTAGACATGGAACATTTGCAAAGTTATTGAGATACTTGAAAAGATATTCGAATTATTACCTAACCTGTTGGTATATTCTGCTCCTCTGATAGGAGAGCTTAGGTTGAAAGATTATTTGAATTCATTTGTGTCAGGTGGAATACCTGTTGACGTATTCTGATTCCCTGGTACTTGAGTCAATTTTCCACGAACAAAAGTTTTCGAGCAAATTGGTCAACAGTCCAGTATTCCTACCAGGGTAACAGAGCAATCGACAGGTCGAGTTTTATTTATAATTTCTTCTTCAAGTATCTCGACAACTTTGCAAAATTTATACGTCCAGGTAGCCGAGTGGCTAGCGCAGACGATTTCAGATAGTAGTCCGGAGAGGCTCGCTATCGAAACCCATACAGAGCTGCTTTTTTGTCATATTTCACTCAACAATTACTATTCAGTAACAATTCAGTAATGAGAGCTTTACGGTGTGATTAATTTATACAGTGAAGAGAGGAATTATCTCTGAGCTAATGTCCATTGAGGATTCGTACCATTGCATATGGGTATATTAAACAAAATATGACAGAAAAAAAGCAGTCCCCCATGGTATTCGATACCAGCACCTTTCGCATAGTGATCCGAATCCACCAACGCTAGCAACTAAGCTACCTAGACATGAAACATATGTAAAGTTATTGAGATACTTGAAAAGATATTTGAATTATTACCTAACCTGTTGGTATATTCTGCTCCTCTGATAGGAGAGCTTAGGTTGAAAGATTATTTGAATTCATTTGTGTCAGGTGGAATACCTGTTGAGGTATTCTGATTCCCTGGTACTTGAGTCAATTTTCCACGAACAAAAGTTTTCGAGCAAATTGGTCAACAGTCCAGTATTCCTACCAGGGTAACAGAGCAATCGACAGGTCGAGTTTTATTTATAATTTCTTCTTCAAGTATCTCGACAACTTTGCAAATTCATATGTCCAGGTAGCTGAGTGGCTAGCGTAGACGATTTCGGATTGTGGTCCGGAGTGGCTCGCTATCGAATCCCATACAGACCTGCTTTTTTGTTATATTTCACTCAACATTTAATTAGAATAATTCAGTAATGAGAGTTATTACAGGGTGATAAATTTATCCAGGGAAGAAAGGAATTATCTCTGTGCTACGTACTGTCCATTGAGGATTTGAACAATTGCATATGGGTATATTAAACAAAATACGACAGAAAAAAAGCAATTTTTTTTTTTAAATGAACATATTTCAAAAAATTTCCTGCGGGGCTTTGCTGGTGGAGATCGAAAAAATGACTTCGAGAATGTCCATAAAGATTCAATTATTGGACTTCAATACTGTATATAGATCGCAACAATTACTTGGAAAATGTCCATATTTCAAGAAAATACCTGCAGGGCTTGGGGAAGGAGTAGCAGAATCAATTTCAAAAAAGTCCATTATAATGTCTTTGTTATTATGAAAGTCTTCTTGAACTAATAAAATATGTACAAAAAACACGAATTTTCAAAATCTTGCCTGTGGGCAGGGTGGGGGGCGAACCCCATTGGGCTCTGACATCGGCGCCTATGTTAACAACAATCACACCATGGACTTATAATACTGCGCAGTATTATAAGTCCATGATCACACAATCATTCAAATTCACATGAACCACCATTCATTCGGTTGTATGCCTATATATAACACACATTAACAATTACATATTCACAAGTAAGTTAAAAATGAAATAGTATAAAATACACCGTTATTAAGGCATTATATACAAATATGCATAGCCAAGTAATGTAATATGGACTAGAAGATAATAGTCAATTGAAATCACAGTATGTTCAACTACATTCTGTACAGTAGGCTTACTTTCAATATAACATTCCTTTATATCATAGATGCTCATGGTCACAAGGTAAGATGTTAGTGTATTAGGCCTATATTAATTGATATAAAAACATGAATAATATTCTCTATGGTATTTATTGCATACAACTTCACATCCTGTGGGATATAACCCTACAGGAGTTATTATAGTGCGAGTTATTGGAATTTGAGGAAAAATATGATTTTGTTTTGAATCAACAAATATCACAGCCTTCCCAAGTAGGGCCTATGTCCATTCTTTTTCTGAAATTTCGTTAAAACAAACTTTCGTGTTCTCAAAACTAAACCTGAATAATCGCTCTCACAATAGAGATATTGCTCAACAGAAAGGTAGTTACTAATTACAACATGGAGATGATGAGACGAAGAAACCGCGTTTGTAAAATGCAAGGCGCGCAATGGTTGGATTAAAAATTCAATTTTGTATTATATTCTTAGGAGTTAATTTAACATTTTTTCCTCAACATTTTTTAGGACTAGCAGGGATACCTCGACGATACTCTATTACAACAGTAATTAATATACGATCTAGAGGAATAACTCTTGATCGAATACCTTTATTACTTTGTACTTTGTGACTTTGTACTGGATAAAACAAAAGCCTGCTTTGCTCTATGGCTCAACAAACAACTCTGAAATTCTACAAAATAAGTTGTGTAGTGTCAACAGCAGTTTTATCATTCAAAAATAGGAGTGAAGTATAAGAAGGAGAATTTTGATGTACGAACAAAACCCCGTTATGTATAATAGGCCTATATATTCCATGTCTATCAAAGCGGAACATTTGACGGTCCCGAGAACATTTCTTGGGACGCCGGGGTTTTGAGAGAAAGTTCTAAACAAGGACAACCCCGGGTAAACTGGGACTTCTGGTCACCCTACATATAGTCCATCATTTCTTTCCTTTCTATTTTGTTCATTACAGTTTTTCTTTTCTTTCAGAGTTATTTTGATACCCTTCTTTTGGTCTCTCTTTGAATGCTTCCATTCAAATGTAATAAAGCTGAAGTTTAATGAAAGCTATTGAAAACTTAATAATCTGTAATGTCACTTCAGTAAATAAATCATTATGGGGAGTAAGTACCGAGTATATTAGCAGTAGTATTATAAAGTCGATGGCAGTAGTACATACAAACATAGTAAATTAAATTTTCCCTACCAATAATTATTTTGTGAAAAGAAATTTGTACGTAATTGATAATCATCTTTTTTCCCCATCTCTATATAGTCGTATTGAATATTTCTCCAATTGCCTCTGGTGATGCGTGTGACGGCATTGGAGCCTGGAGGTATAGTGAACGCTCGATCGACCGCTGTTGACCATAAAGCAGCCAAGTGGGCTAGCTAGGTATACCTCATACATATAATATTATGCGTATGCAGTCAGATGTTGGAAACAAAGAACTAATCAATAAATCAGATCATATGCCATCATATGGAAACAAATCATGTCTTGTTCATGTCATGTCTATAAACTATAAAGTGAAAATCATATACTTGTACATGTACTTTTCTAATTGTAACCATTTCAACCTAAAAAGCACGACTTTAGCACCGTGCAGCTATTGTTATAAAGATGATTCGGTAACCAATGACAAACTAATGATGTAACGGAGTGTAGCGAGCCACTCAAGTTTTCGTGATGCAGACGGCGTTTAGAATCCCGACCAAGTTGTATAAATCCGATTGTCTTCAGATTTTTTTACATTACCAATTGATTATAAATCCATAATATGAAGTATGGATTCAACACACTCGAGCAATTCCTCTAAGTTGATCTTGTAAGAAAGAAATGTAAAGAAAAACACTATGAACTGGCTGTTGACAGAGTAGATGAGGAAGCAATAAGAATCATCTATGATAATAATGTGTGGTACAGAGCATCAGAGGACATGATTCAAACATGGAGTCAATTCAATTCAAGCACTGCATAAGAAACTGAGGTCAATTCAGGCGTGAGTTGAAGGCCTCCATAAGCCATGGGTTTTTCAAAACCTATAGTAAACTTTTGTAACCCTTATATGTACGTATCTGTGTATGTTATTTGAACCTTTCACGTACCATCACTTCACTGTTTCATTATCAACAGGTTCCTTTTTATTTTATTTATTTATTAATTTTAATGCTGCTTAACGACCCCACCAACAGCTAGGTTATAAGGGGTACGACTGAGCGGGTGATAATGAAACAATGAAGTGATGATAGGTGAAAGGAAGTTTACAAAAACCCAACCCTTATGCGGGACTCGAACCCATGCCCAACCTGACTTCGGTTACTATCGCCTTCGATAGTTGGCTAATCTACCGCGGCTGCATTTGCTTTCTACTGGTCTGTAGGTGATTTTGTATAAATGCTGCATTTTTGCATGTTTTGGCACTTTTAATTCATGTTACAGGTTTTTGTTGCAAAAACTATCCTAGCTAGTGGCTATCTATAATCGTAATTTGTATAGCACTAAAAAAAAGGAGTGAGAATTACAACCGTAGCTTAAGACATAGTATTAGAAAAATATAATAAAACCGTTAGAAAAGCGTGTATAGAAGGCACGTAAATAACAGTTAATGCACAGCAAAGTACGATCATTTCATGACTTTATTATGATATCTATCCTTCAAGTCTACTATACAATATTCGAGTTCATTATAAATTAATACCAATATGATGGAACTGGTTGTCTGTCTTCATTTATATTCATATGCTTCATTATATTCATTTCGAAGGTTTCCAGTTGGGGTGAAAAGGTAATCTCAGAAATATCAGATGCGACGGTATCTTTCGGAGATTCTGTAAAAGAATAAAAGTGGTAAAAGTTTAACATTTCTCCCACTGATAAAACAACAGTATGGTTTAAACCAGCTTAAACCAACAGAAATCAAGTAAGGTAGTGCAGCAGTTCAATTTCAGCATTTTTTATAGATAGATTTGATATTGAATTGGAATCTTTGATATTCAATAGATTTGAAAACAATGATCAATATCAATTGAAAAATTGTAAATAACAGAGAGGAAAAATCAAGTAAAAACAATCATAAAATGAATCAAATTAATACTTGCAAAAAAAAAGAATTGTCATATCACTCCCACTGAGTCAGCTTGAGTCCATGGACACGGTAGAGCTACGAGCTTGATCGTGCCCCCAGCGTTTACTTATAACTACCAATAATACATGATCAAGACTTATATGACTTCCATTCTTGTATTTTGTTTGATTTAAAATTTAAAATTCAATATATCAATTCATTCAGTTTTGCTATTATAATTTCGATATCATTGTTAATTTTACATAGAACGCCAGTCAGTCTAATTTACAGGTGAGTAAAACTGTACCGTTACCATAGAAATGGATATGTGACTCTGAATGGCGAGCACTGTAATTTCAAGCTACTCATCAACTTATTTTATATTATTTTTATTTTCAATTACCGTTACCTTGCAGTTGATACATGTATTGGTGGCAAAGATCATAAAACTAAATTATATTACAAAATATTGTTTATAAAATCTATACAGAACACGAATACATCTAGGTTACAAATAATTTATAAAAACTCTTTATTCACTCAAAACTTGGATGTCACCAACAATTTTCTAAATCCTCTCTCAACAAATTTTTCAACTCATTAATTCTTTCTTTCCCAGCTCTTACCTAGGAAAGAGAATATTCCGACCTCCATTCTTACTCGTCAATCATTGTTCTCATTTCGTGGCTAATTCTAATTCTCATATTAAAAAAGATCCAATAAAAAACTGCTTGAATACCGCCAGCATCAAATTTCTCGGATGATGGCTACAGTGACACGTAGTTAATTCAATCTTCTCGCGGCATCGCTGCTTGATGTTTCTACTTAATTTCTAGTGAATTTCCTATAATCATCTAGAACAGCCAACATACCCTTATATAATGACTTGCTCTTGTAGTCATAAGTTTCCTCATTGAGAGTTGGTATCGGAATAATTCGGCCAGTTCGCAGAGAAACTCGAACTTTATCACCAGCCTCAGTAAATCTCCACTCAACTTCTGATGCCAGGCTGTAAAAATAAGAAACATATTTGTTTGATTAGGCTCAGCCTATTTACGAGGCTGCAGGTGTCAGATAGGCGTATAAGTTGTCATGCCATTAATTCTCATGATCTACTATGCTTTTTAAAATATCAATTTGAATTTTGTTTCCTTTTTTACAATACAAAAAAAAGAGATTCATGTCAATAAATAATTTTGGTAAAATATAGACCTACAAACTGATCTTGGCAAATGATTGACCATGTGAACAACTAGGTCTAGGTTTATCTCTAACACTTTCTCACTTTAGTATTAGAAGACCAAGAATCCAAGCTTTCATGTCTGTAATTTTCCGACTTTAGTTTTGGAAATATCTCTTTTTTTATATATATATTATATTGGGTTTTAACTTTCAACAATGCACTGTGATAATGACGGATGATTAATAATATGATTGGGTGATGGGATTCTTGGGGAAGGGGAAGGATAGTGGAAAGGAAGCGGCTGTGGCATATATTGTGGGAACCAACCCGGCATTAGCCTAGACTACATAGGGAAACCACGAAAAACCTCTGTATAAATGGACGGCAGAGGGGATCAAACCGGATCTGAAATTCCCCTTTCCTACCGGATCACATTAAGCTAGCGCGTTAACCACTTCGCTGCATGTGCCTGTTTGGAAATATCAATTTGAATTTGTTTTCACCATGTTACTGCAAAAATAAGCTACTACTGTGCCAATTGACCTAGAATTTTAATAAAATACAGGTAGGCCTACTGAATTTGGCGCTCGATTAGTTATTAAACGATGACCTGACAAGTCATCACCAAGGCCTGACAGATTATGGTGTATGTAACAGTATAACGCATTTTTCAAATAGTTTTTCCAAAATTTTCTCAGAATTCTCAATATTTTTTTCAAATTTTCAAAAGGCCCAGTCCTACTTCACTACCGTATTTATCTGTATTACCGATATACTACCATATTATTAGATGAGCGTAGCGAAGATTTTCATTCCATATACCAAACAATTTTGGTCTCTTTTTTTTTTTTTTTTTTCTGTGTTAATTTTCTACGCGGCATAGAAATCAATCAACTCGAAACTTTTTTTTCAAATTGAAGTTATACCAGAATAGGTTGGCATTGTTTTACAGAAAATCGGTTGAACGTTTTTTCCTGAAAAAATTTGCAAAATATGGAAAATCCCCATAAAAATACGCCAGAGGCGAAATACTTGAAAAACCAAAAATTTCCAAAAGCTCTAAAATTTCTACTGAATGTAGTAACAACCATCATACACATTTTCAGCGATTTATAGAACAGTTGAATGTGTAATAACGAAGAAAACGCAATAAAAGTATACATTTCATCAAATACAAAACATGTACTGTAATGCAAAGTGTATATGCGACAGGTTGCTCTATAAATGGCAACAAGTTGCAGGTAAGGTTCTTCAGCGTTTGAAGTAGTCCAAGGTTTGTAGATGCAGATTGAGCTGAATGGAGTATTTTTCAATTCCAGATTTCCATACAGTTTCTACGCTCATCTCACAACGCACATTCTGCGTTTTCCTAGTTTATAATAATACTACCGTATAGGCCTATATAATAATACTACCGGTACTAGGCCTATATTATATACTACCACGTGTTTATTAGGCCTACATTAGCTGTAGAGTATTCCTACTAAACCAGAAAAGCATATGCCTAATACTTACAGGTCTGAGGGATCAACCAGTGACACTTGAGAAGTAACTAGAAGGGGTGCTTCCGACTTGATTAAGATTCCTGAAAAATCCTTGTCTTTGCCGACAGTCCTTAGGTGACAGTTGAGTCCTTCGACAATAACCCAATTTCGCTCTTGAAATACTTGAGTGACAATTCCTTGCTTTCCTTTGTCCCGACCAACTAGAACTTCCACCTAAAGGAATTGCAATATTTTCAAGTTCTTTGTAATACAGTGAAATCTCTATCCATTGTTTTTCAAGGGACCAGGAAAACTAAATATCCATGCAGGAAAATGATCAATCCAGGAAAATTTAACATTGATTATATAGGAATGGTACCTGCAGGAAATCGTTGGAACCGGGAACAATGCATAGAAGTATTAATTGAGCGAAGCGAAGACTCAGTTTGACTTGACTCAAAAAAAAGTACACGTTTTTTTTCTATGTTTTTTTTGTTTGCGCTCCACATGTCACACAGAAATTCAAATTCAATTGAAACTTGGCATTCAAAATTGATATTACCTAACTCGATACCCTATAGTTTTGAGGCGCAATCGGTCGCACCACTTCTGAGAAAACTAATTTTAAAGTTTTCAAAATCCCCAAAGAATCAGCCAGAGGAGTTAATTCATGAAAAAAGTCCTTCGAGAAAATTCAAATTTTCACTGAATTTCAATTTTTTTCAATGCTGCTCAACGACCCCACCAACAGCTAGGCTATACAGGGGTTCTACTGAGCAGGTGATAATGCAACGATAAAGTGATGATAGGAGAAAAGACGTTTAAAAAAACCCATGCCTTATGCGGGACTCGAACCCACGCCCAATAGTCACTTCGGTCTCTGAAGCGTGCCTCAGCTGACTGAGCTAATGAGGGCAGCAGAATTTCAATACATCAATGATACACATTACTCCAAATTTTCACTCAAATCAGATCAGTCGTTTTGATGTAACAAAATATATAATGCAGTTTTTAGATGAGCGTAGCGAAGATTTTCACTGAACTCTTACGGAACTTTGTCTGTGCGTTTTTTTTTTTTTTTTTTTTTTGTTTTTTTTTTTTTTGTTTGATAACACTGCACAGGTCGCAGGGTTTGAAAAAGGGACATGAAACTTTTTTTTATATGCAAACTTATCCAACTTAGAACTGTATAGTTTTGAGGTCTAATCGGTTGGACCATTTTTGAGAAACATCATTTAGAAGTTTCTAAAAACTCCATAAGATTTGGCTGAGCGGAAAAAAATGAAAAATTAAATCTATTCAATATGATTCAAATTTTCCACAAATGTGAACACAAGAATAATATACATGAATAAAAATTTGGTTTGATATTCAGACCAGCCGTTTTGGAGAAAATAATATAATAAATGTATTTTATTCATCGTAAAGATAGAAATTTTAGTTGAAAAATGTTGCATTGTCGAAGTCACGGCTTGCTAGATTCATTGACATCGGATGAAGTTCATTTCAAATGATCAAGGTTTGTAGAGTTTTCGATTATACTTTATATAGACATCTCGCTCATCGTACAACGCACATCCTGCGTTTGCCTAATAATACATCGTTCCAAGCTATTAAAAAAACATTTAAATGCAAGCAACAATTGTCACTTATTAATCAAGAATGATTGTTTGGAAGGTGTGTTTATAGGCCTATATATAATAGGCTATATACATACATAGGCCTATAGCTGTCATTATATTTCATATAATAGTCTGACATTAAGGCTACATATAATATTAAATTGTATGTAATATTACATTCATTAGAATAGTATACAAAATAATCAACCAGAATGGAAAAATATATTATTTTCAACTTGAATACAGTCAAATCATAAACTTTCTATAACTTTTAGGTGCTGTAGCTAGATTAGAAGAAAAATGATCATGCATCTACTGATGTTAGAAAATATTTATAACATTTCTGATGCAATTTCTATACAAAAATATACTCATTCAATTTATCTCAATACTGTATATCATTTATAAAATTATTTTTCAACTCTGCTGACTGAACGTTTGAAAGAATTCAATTTCATTCTTTTAAGCTCATCCATCAATGCGGAAAAACATAACGCGTTTTCCTAGTTAACATTAATAGCACTGTATTAGCTAATATGAAAATTTAATCGAAGATTCTGACGACGCTGAATAAAAGTTTAGGGGATAATATTTCTTAAATAAAGTCACAAATATACAGGTTTATAACTAAACATTTTCTTAAGAGTAGGCTACCGGTACATGAATAAGTTCAAACTTATTGCAATTCAACCTATGCAGCAAACTCGTACTTACTCGATCTCCCCTGAAATAGCTCCAATCTTTGACTGGTTCAATAAAAACTTTCTTTCGAAGAAGTCCAGCTTGATTTTGTTGGGTAAATTGAGCTGTCCATGGACGATTCATCGTAAAACGGAATTTCCTTCTGGCAACATCTCGTGGAAGATACTGGGGAACTCCTCGAGGAGTTCGCCAGTAAACCTAGAACATAATTTAGGTGAGGAAACCTATTAGGTGCATATGCAGAAAAAAAGAAAAAAGTCAACTTCAAAGGGACACTTGACCTAGGGCCTCCATTATCATTAGCTAATATTATAGCTCCATTATATTGAGCCAATATATCTAGCCATTATATCTAGGGCCTCTATTCACAAGCGGTGGAATCGTCTGGGCGCGGCTTATCGCTAAAAATCGCTCACTGTAGACAACGCAAAGTCAGTGACATAAACTACGAGTAACAATTAAGTATTCAGGCCTATCAGTTCTAATCTCGAAGATATAGAAAAATTTACCAATACCAATAGCCAGGCCAAATATAGTACATATCTGGGAAACAGAAACCAAAGGTAGGACCTGGTGGGAATCGAACCCGACCAGCTCGAGACATAGTCGGTCACCTTATCCAGTAGGCCTATGCCACACAGTAAGGTCCAGAAAATGCTGGTTATATGATATATATATATATATATATATATATATATATATATATATATATATATATATATATATATATATAGTATATAAAAGTGTCTACACACACGACCTGACTCACATACCGTTTGTTCGGGTCATGGGAATATTTGGGTTAATTTGGGTTGCAAGCAACAAGAACAACGCCCACGTCTTAAAATTACTCTAGGGTTAAATGGTGTCTTGAGTAGTGGGTTATGGAAGTGAATATTTTTTTATATTAGATGAACAAGACGAAATTATCAATATGACCGGTACCATAACGTATCTAGGCCTATTTAATCTTCTAATATCTGCTTCCTCCCGACTTGACAATGCCTCACCTCTCTGGCCTACTTCCGCTTTAAAAACATGTTATCTCGTTTTGACTTCACTCAAGTTAGGCCTATGTAGCGACATCACACTGCCAGAGTTCTCTGTAAGCGATCAAATTAACTACATGCGTCAAGGCATTGAGTTTACAGTAGGCCTAATTAAGAACTATAAACTCAGAGAATGTGGTTTCTAGAGCCCTTTTGTGGAAACAGAAGTGGTTGCTGGAGTCAGGACCAAACAATGGTTCATGGGAAAAGAGATTACGCGACTTGTCAGCAGAAATGATTCGTAGGAATAGAGTATGCTGGTCTTGCCAGTACGAACGGTTCGTGGGACGAGTATTTGTTGGCTACGCCCGCACAAACGGTTTGTGGAAATAGTAGTTTTAGCATACTTAATGGTTTTAGTTGCTGTAGCCACAACTCGCACAAATGTTCGTGGCAATAGTGTGAGCATATATATATAGGCCTATATATTGTGCTACGAGCGACAACAATGGCAACATTCCAATTTAGCAAGACGTTGTCGACCTACACCAACGCAATTGCCTGTGAATAGAGTAGGCATAGTAGGCCTACCCCCACTGAGTGGATCTAGGCGCTACCATTGCCCTACCTTATAGAGACTAGACCTACTTCATCTATGCTCGGTCATTTTATAGCGGCCTAAGCCGCAGGGTACTGAGCCCATAACCCTACTTTTTACAACTAGGCCTATTATCTCCTTGGCGCAGACCTACTACAAAATGATTGCGCCTACCTGCTCCATACTTCTTTTTATATAGGCTTCCGGAAGATTGGAATATTTTTTGGTCATATCTGACACACGACATAGGACTGGAGACCACCTCATTCTGCGTAGCTTTTACTATTTTCTACAAAATAGGCCTAGAACATATTTTGTTCCTGCGAGTTGAAGACTGGGACATGCTGGGACTGTTGTAACAGGCGAGCGGCCACGACAGCCAATCACGATACGCAAATGCATCTTTTTAGCTAAGTTTTAATTCAATAGTACGATGAGAATTGAAAATGAGTACAACCCTCAAGATATAATAATCATTATAATACATTATAAAATTTAGATTCTTTCCCATTCTAGGCAAGTGTTCCAAAACGGAAAATGACAAATTATTGGGACCATATATCGGATCGTGTCCCTCAATAAACTGTCCCTCAATGTGTTTATACTGTACTTTGATTTAGTCTACCTCGATATGTGTTTTGTGTACATTTGAAGTACACAAAACACATATCGAGTTACACTAAATCAAAGTACAGTATGACAGTATATCAAAGGACACAATATATGGTCCCCACAATTCTAGATCCGTGGTAAGTAAGTATTTTTATTTAGCTTGTTGCTACTTTCAAAAACACACATCACACATCACATTTTATAATAGACATAATAATACATAACCGAAAAAAAAAAAAAAAAAAAAAGTGGGGGTTATTGTTGCGAGTAATCTGAATTGACGAAAAATTACCTGTTTTTAACTAACCTAATTAAGCTAACGCAACCTAACCTAATTAATTATAACCTAAAGCTAACAAAACTTAATCCAAACTATAAGACCAATAGCCAATTCGGAAAAATATTTACACCAAAGTTAGCTTTTTCGTCATATGTCGTAGGTCCCGCAGCAGACATGATTGAAACGTAGAGGGCGGTGAATCTCGGTTGACGGGGACCATATATTGTGTCCCTTGATATACTGTCCCTCAATATGGGTATTCTGTTCTTTGATTTAGTGTACCTCGATATGTGTTTTGTGTACCTCAAATGTTGTTTTCTGTCCCTTGGTATACTGTACCTCAATTCGGGTTATAGTGTACTTTGATAAACTGTACCTTGCTTTTTGTGGATAGTGACCTTTGATTTTCTGTCCCTCAAAATTCACTTTTTCAACCATATTCGAGATCATTTTTGCGTCCCTTGATATACTGTCCCTCAATGTGTGGAAACTGTACTTCGATTTTGTGTACCTCGAAACGGGTTTTGTGAGGTTTTTCTGTGCTTTGATTTTGTGTTTTTTTTTTTTTTTTTTATTAAAACGTTGTGTGCATCCGGCAACGCCGGATGCGACCGGTCGAGACCTTACAAATATGGTACTCCTTCGGTCCTGTGAATACATTATATTATACATAAACTATACTAATGGAAATAATTATTTCAAGGAATGTAGGTGATGGAAAGACTGTTGAACACAATAAACTGCAGAAAAGACAAAAATTAAAATGCACACAGATTACAACAATGAATAGGTGAAGTGTGATAAGATTAAATTGAAATGCGGTGAAGTTAATTGGAAGGCTATGACACAGAACACTATAGGCTGGACGAGTCGCAATAAAGACAGTTCAAACGAAGTTTTGCTACGAAGTTCGGATGAATGAATACGGAGATGTGAGGGAGGCATGGCAGGGAGAGAAAAGGAAGAGTCCGTAGTGTGAGTCTACGGAGGTTCGAAAGCACAGAGATGAGGGGGGAGTGCGAGGTCAGGGACGACTAAAAGTAAGAGAGGACGCAGATTATGGATGATACCAAAGTCAAGGCAGATAGCGAGGAGCAGGGCGGGGGGGTAGGCGTAGCGACGGGCAGGGGCAGCAAGGACCGGGCTGGGGAGGAAAGAGGAGAGGAGGTAGAACCTGTCGTTAAGAATGGTGGATAGCAACAGAGTTGCGCGAGCCCTGCGTAGACGGTTTTGCAAGGGCTCGATGCCGGAGGCTTGGTAAACGTCGGCATTTCTGGTCCATGGGTGAAGGCGGAGGAGCGAGCGTAGCACTGAGCGTTCAAATGAGTAGAGCTGGTTGTGACAGTAGGATGACATGGAGACCAGAGGCATCGCGGCATATTCGAAAACCGGACGGATGAAGGTTTTGTATGTGTGGAGTAGGGTCTGAGGGCTGCAGCCACGGAGGCGCCCACAGAGGAGAAGGAGGAGGTTGAATCGGCGACGAGTATCCGATAGGACTTTCGCGACGTGGGATTTGGGATTTGGCAGGGTTCGGTTTTAGCCTTTAGCGGCACATCCAACCTTGGAGCATGTCGATTTGCCGTTGGAGGAGGGACTGGGCAAGGCTGGAAGTCGGAGCCAGGCACCAGTAGGCTGTGTCATCTGCATATTGGCCAAGAGTGAGGGACGGAAGGTATGCCTGTGGGAGGTCGTGACAGTAGAATTTGTAAAGGAGTGGTGAGAGAACTGCGCCTTGGGGAACGCCCGCGAAAAGTTGAAAGGCCCCCGAAAGGTGACCCTCCACGCGCACGCGGGCTGTCCTGTCGACTAGGAAGTTACGGAGAAGGCGAATGAAAGGGAGAGGTATCTCAGATTGGAAAAGTTTATGCAGGAGTCCATTATGCCAAACGGAGTCAAAGGCCCGATCGATGTCAAGGAAGATTGCAAGGACGCAATTGCTGCAGTTGAAGGCCCGCGCGATATCAGATGTGAGGCGTGTCAGGGGATCTGTGGTGCTGAGACCAGACCGGAAACCCGACTGAGACGGAGGGATAAGTTCCAAGTCGTCAAGGAATGCAGTGAAACGAGCAGAGAGTACAGATTCAAAGAGCTTTGATAGTACGCTGGTAAGGCTGATGGGGCGGTACGAAGAGGGATCAGAGAGAGCTTTCCCCCTTTTCGGAACCATGATGACAGTGGCCGTTTTCCATGCATTGGGGAAGTAGCCCAATGAGACGCAAGCTGAGAAAATCTTACCGATAAGGACCAAGAGGCATCGGGGACCCAGTCGAAGTAAACGTTTAGTAATCCCATCTTCACCAGGGGCAGAACTTTTCCCCCTCAAGATGACTGCACGTACATCTTCGAGGCCGATAGAGGAGCAGAGGGGTGTATCGGGAGGGATCGGGGAAGGGGCCGGGAGAGGCAGCAAAGTGGGTGTCAGGAGGTCGATCGAGTTGTTGACAGCATGGAAGAAGTTGTTGTCGTAGTGATAATTGTGAGGTACCTGGTGGACCGTTGCGAGAGTCTCAGCAAAGACGGCCGCCTTGCCCTGGGAGTCAGCATGAAGAATACCTCGATGGGAGAGGGGGGGACTTTCGACGGAAGATTGACCCGTGAGGGACCGAAACCGGGACCAAAACTTCTGGGGTTCCTTGAAGTTGAGGTTAGAGGTAGCTGCGATCCATTGTGCCTCCTTGTGACGTATGGTCTCCCTGCGCACTAGCGCCCCAAGGCGGTTGTATAGGGTCTTTAATGCTGGGTCACGGAAGCGAAGGTATTGCCGGCGTACACGACGTTTGTCCTTGATAAGGACAAGGACGTCAGCGGGCAATGGGGGTCTGAGAACGTTAATAGTGCGGAGGGGGACACAACGGTCCCGTGCGGCACGAATGGATGTTGTGAGACATTGAACGGCGGCATCGACGTCCGCGGGGGTGGTGAGGGGCGCATGGATGGGAAGGGAGTCGGACAGCATAGTGGCGTAAAGTGGCCAGTCGGAATGGCGGTAGTCTGGAACAATACGAGTGGTGGGACGAGAAGGAGAGGCCTGGAGTGAGGTCAGACCAAACGAGAGCAATCGATGGTCGCTGCCGTAGGAGTCACCCACTAGTACCCGGGTGACTTTGCGTGTGAGGCAGTCACTGAGCAGGATATGGTCGGGGGAAGAGACACCTTGGGGACCTATGTAGGTTGGCTCGGGGATGTGCGGGCGGAAGATAGGGAACGTGAGAAGATGGTGAGCCAGGGTGCGACCCCGCTGGTTGGAAACAGTGTCCCCTAGAGTGACCTCACGCGCGTTGAGGTCGGCAAGTAGAACAAAAGCGGGAAGAGAGTAAAGAAAGTGTAGAAGCGGTGCAGGGAGGGGTTCGGTGGGCGGGACGTAGGCGACAGCGAAGACTATACCACCTCTGTGAGTCTGGATTTTGGCAGCTACACATTCAAAAGCCTGGATGTGTGGAGGCAGAGGGAAGGCTGCAGCAGCTACTCTACAGTCGATCAGATTTTGTGACCCTCGATAGCGCGTAGTACAATCAACTCCCGTCAGGTTGCGCCGTGGATGTACTAGGCATCCTATATGACATCGGCGTTATTTGGTTGCATATTTACAGGATGTTTCAGAAGTTCCCGCTCGTAACAGAATGAATATGAATTAAAAGGTCTTGGCATCAATAATTAATAAAGGTAGTAATTAATAATCTGTTAAGAGCGGTACGGTGGTATATTGGAAGTGAATGTATAGGTCTGGTTTCAAAAAAATTAAAAAAAAAAAAAAAAAAAATGGCCATGTCCGGCATCGATATCGTGAATTATATATTCATTTTCCGAAACATAAAATCATGTATAAGGATGTTTAGGCGTATGCATGACAAAGTGAGAATAATCAGAAAAATGGCTCACATAATCTTGAACTAGCATATTTTGCAAAACATCGCATCGCTATTTTTTGGGGGGAAGTCAGTAATTCATTCTGTTCTAGATAAAGGCCCTAAAAATGATACCATATAGAATATTTGAAATGTTATGCAATGTTTGAAATGCTATGAACTGTCATATAGACCTATGTGTTTTTGGATAGCGGGAAGAAGTCCTATTGGAATCATCCCAGTATTGACCTGAACGACAGAGGGAACCACGAGGATGTTCAACCATGGCGGGAATCGGACCCTGGACCACTGTTAAGGCCACCCGGATGTGCAAATCCTTTTTTTTTTTTCTTCTGAATAATTATTCTATGTAGATCCAAGAGAGTGAGGATGAAAACCGGAAGTAAATGCGATAGATAGAAACTGCACAATTAATTATTCAGTCCGATGTTTACAAGTTAAAACATTCCAAAAATGTGTTTAGTGTGCATACATTTTGTTTTCAAGAGGCAACTTTGCTCTACATGATTTTCATTGTTATCTCAAAACTCATGTTTTTCCTACGTTTGACCACTTTCCTCCCAAACCGATAAAGTAAATAGGCTAAGTTGAAATTTTCACAGCATATTTGTGTACCTATTTCTCACATTTTGAACGAAACAGAAAAAAAATATAGATGTTTGGAAAGAAGCAAATAATTCTTCAACTTGCTCAAATGTAGCAAAATATTTGGCTTTATTAAAAAATTTGTAAAAAATGATATATATTTTTTTTTAGAAAAATTTTACGTTCAAAATGTTTGTATAGAATATAGTTAGTAGATAAAAAGTTTCACGTCAATTCAGTGACCCATTCTCTTTAAAAGTGGTCAAGAAGTTTCCTAATTTAACATTGTTGGTATAGGCACATCCGGGTGGCCTTAAGTGGTGATAAGCTCTTTGAATGGCACTTTCGAGAAAATGGCGTCTACAAGACACAAGTTGAAGGTAATTTTATACATCAAAATATGCTTTAGGCGTATCCCTTAACCGGATTAATTGCTCAATTTACTTGTTACGATTGAATTCTAGGCCAACACTTATTTTCTAAAGAAGTAGCTGCACATTGAAGCTTGCAAAATCAGCCTCCTGCTTAGTTTGTTCGCGACGGACATATATCTACGACCTTCTTGAAGAAAATGATCTCATCGATCACTAATCATATTATTTTCGGATACCTAGCGATATGCTAAGAACATGTGAATTATGTCTCTGTGACCAATACAACTTTTTATTAATAAAATCTCAATCCCCATTCTTCCCTTGAAGTTATAATTTGACAGTAATTGAGAGACGTAATGAAGACATAAAGTGATATCATATAGGCCTATATATATATATATATATATATATATTTACTTCTCCTATGCAATATTATTATTTATCAAGTAACTTGGGTAATTATATTAGATTCTTCGATTTTATGTTATGTCTCTATTCTCAATTTGTATTGTTCAACTTGGTTATGTGGAAGAACAGACTTCTTGTCTGAACCTCGCCATTTAATTCATCGTAATTCATTTCTGTATTACTCATGTAATAAATAAAGACAATTACTATTTCAATTAAAAGATGCGTTATGAAAAGTGAATACTTACACTTACATGTTTCAGTCCGGCTGTACTAAGAGCAAAGATTTGATAGCCCGAGTATATATAAGGTCAGTAGGCTTATCCTTGGGCTACTGCTATTTTCAAACACGGTGACAAGTGCAGTTGGAGTCACATGAAATGGTTTATTCCAAAATTAGAATTAAAAACAAATCTACGTACAATATACCGCTAATTTGTTCATAGACTGTAATAATGTACGTTGAGTGAAGATTGCTTGGAAGTTTTAGTGCGTATAATAGCAATAAGTTTTCATCAGGATGCATTTTGATTTGACTCTATCGCCCAGTCAATGTGACAGCAACAGCACGATGTAGTGATTCCAACAAACTTTATCATAATATAAAGAAGGTGTACCGACTCTCATACTACCGGTAATAACATGGACGGTATTTGTGCTTTCTTGCGGTCAAATCAGAGCCATTAGTCCGATTTTCCTGTCGCGATTTAGCGACTCCCTAGTGAACTAGATAATAGTGACTACGGTACCATCAGCGACATTGTTGAACTTACTGAACTTGTTGCCCCTTCACATCACGAAAGCTGTTCCTCAAGGTTCAGTCCTTGGTCCTTGGTCCCCCACATCCATTCTACCGCTTCCCGTATCCTAAGCGGCTGTTTCATGCTCCGAAAATTGAAGCGTATCGTTAACCCTTCCTCTCTTCTCACTGTCTACCACCCTCATATTCACTCCCTGTTATCCTATGGCCTCCTGTTCTGGGGCTCCTCTCCCGCTTCCAACCGCATTTTTATTCTCCAAAAACGTGCTATCAGAATCATCGCCGGTCTTTCACGTCGCCAATCCTGCAAACCATAGGGCCTACTTCACATCCCTCCGCATCCTGACTCTTTCCTCCACACTCATTCAAGCAGCAGCCACTTTCGCACGCCTCCATCCCGAGCAATTCCATCTCAACTCGTCAGTACACTCCGACTCCACCCGGTCCAACCTTAACATCTTCATTCCTCCCCACAATCTCGCCCTATCCACAAGAAGTCCAAAGCATATATGCTCCATCCTTTATAACAACCTCCCCAACCACATCAAGTTGTCGACCACGTATCCCGCTTTCAAATCCTCTCTCAAAGCATTTCTCGTTGACAAGGCATTCTACTCCCTCCACGAATTCCTACCTCCTAGTGTCACATTCTAATTTCTCAACCACCCACTATCATCATTACGATTCTCACTTATTACACCGATTCCCTTAAGCTCGTTTTTACCATAAACTTTCATTGTATTATAATTAGTCCTTAATACATTATTTTATTACCGTTATTCATATATAACTAATGTTTTCCTATTACTTTCTTAGTCATTGTTAATTTGTATCATAATTTTAACTATTATTATCATTAAAACTACTTATTATTAATTGAAACCGGTTTGGGTGGAAGACCACTTTTAATAGTGGACCCCGCCTACTTTGTGCAATCGTTGAATATCTATTATCATATTATATCATACTATATTATATATTATATCATACAAAAATTGACCAAATAAAGACTTACATTATAAAGACCAAATAAAGACTTTCATTACATTACATTAGCCTACATTACAACATCTATCATTTTTGTGAAAAACAAATGCCATCTGTAACATAAGTAATTCCACAGTATATCTAGCATAGCTTCGCTATGCTAATTCTACTGAGTCGTATATAACATTGTTGTTTTATATAGATCGATATAAAAGCAAGAGTTGCACTACAAGCAAATGGGACCATCGGATTAAGATTCTGACCCCGGAAATATTTCACTTGGAAGATGCGAGTGGGTCCATTTAGAGGAGGTTGTGTTGTGTACTTTGCTTTTCTGAATACCGATTCAGGGTAACCTTGAACGCGAGCGATAAATCGATCCTTGTTGAATTCTAGCTTCGTTGTCGATTATATACCGACTTACGTCACCAATATCCAATACCAATATACTACCAATATATTGACTTACCGGTATGTAAATATTCAAAATGGCTGGCTGAAACGTTTTGACCGCGGTTTTGCCAAAGTGTTTCTGAATTATTGTGTTATACACTGATTTGTTGAACCGTTTCAGCGTGAACCGGTTTGTCTAAACCGTTTCCCGACCGTGTGATATGCTAGTACCCAAATTATTGACTTGACAAGATTTTCGTACAAGTTGTAGTTCCCCTATTTCAGCTTCAAATACTTCTTGTGGGCGGTGGAACTTTGCAGATTCATAACCTCTTTTCAAAATTAGTGACAATGTATAATCAGTCGTATTGAATTTCAATTGCTTGTAAAAACTGTGGCTTGTCAATATTATAATGCCTAAAAAATTTGTCGGGGAAAATAGTAAAGCTGCTACAGCCAAAGCGAGAAAAGCCGCTGCTGCAGATCTAGAGAAGGAAAAGAAACAGACACAACTAGATGATGAGTATGCTGCTGTTTTCTATGAAGATTCAATATAAAAATATCAGATTACTATTATAGGCAAGCCAGCAACAGTGCCTGAAGCTAGAGCTTATCACTGGCCCTAGCAGCAAAATAGATTATAGAAGCAATAGATGTAAGAGATGCTTGAGCTGTGCTGCTAGGGGCGAGAGAGGTAGAGGGGTGTGAACTATGTACCATAAGCATTTAGGGAGTTTAGGGCCTACGTGATATTAGCGTTATGTTACGGTATAACGTAGGCCTATTATTAGTATTAGCTTGTTATAGGCCTAGACTCTTATACACATTACAATATACAACCAGTCGGTTGCTGTTGTTCGAACGTAGTAGGCCTATGTACCGGTAACTCTGCTTGGCGTCCACGTTGTCGACTGGAATTTTATTACTTTGTAGGCAAATAGAAGTCCAATAATAAACATTGGCACAAAATGACCTCAGTGTCGACACGCCTTCAATCCCTAATACCCATTCATCCGTGTAGAGCGGGCTGATGGCACACACATTTGAAAATCCTCGCTATCAATGCTGAATTAAGTATATTATTATTGTCTATTGCAGTTAACGCATTTGCATATAATAAGATTGCGTTACAGTGTTAATATGTATAATATATTCCAAGAGATGTAGGCGTATACAGTATACACTGTTGGAATGAGTAAAACGAGCTATAATGCAAGTTCTCTACCGGTAGGTGTTTTGCCTTTTACCTGTAGATTTACAGACCGACTTTTCGAACACTAGGCCTACTAACTAAAATACCCAGAATGCAATTTCACCGATCTCGACTGCTAGAAGACGATACATCAGGCAGTAAGAGCCCACACATTGAAGTCTTGAAAAGGTTTATTGAATAAAATAAAAATTTGAATAAATTGGCGCAAAATGACCTCGTTGTCGACGCGCCTTCAAACTCCAACATTCATTCATTGGAATAAATTATTTCAAGTGTATTTACATTTTTTTTTTCAAATTTCTAACTAGTTCTTCTCAAAAAATACTTTCGACTTATTTTCGAGAATATTTTGGAGACGATTGGTTTTATCTATTGTATGGTTCGAGTATGCACAAAAAGTTGCATCAGGCCTAGCAGCCTTTTCTCCGTTCAATCAACACACCGTACATATTTTATGTTTCCTATCCTTAGAAGCGTATGTAGTGTATGTAATGAACTAATGATGTTATAAAAATTTCTTGAGCATTTTCCATTTTCTCTGCTTACAGATATTGGAAGGATGATGATAAATCTCTAGCTAAGAAATCGCAAAAAAGGGTAATTCAGTTAATAGTTCACAAATGAAGTTTATATCATGCACTGGATTACGATGAAATTGCAGTGTTGTCTTTTGTTACATTCAGAACATGGAAAAAGAAATGCATATAAAATAATACAAGAAAAGTAGGATGGTGAATAAACCCAGACCCCAGTGTTGAGTAGTGAACTTTTAAAATGAACCCGTTCATTCTTACGTGAAATTTTCACTGAACGCGTTGGTGTTTTACAAAGTGAAAGTTTATGTATTGAAAGTTGGTTTTGATTGCGAACTTTTGTAAAAATTTGTGCTTGAATTCACACGTCTCATGTGCTGGCGTTTCACCAGCGCACGAGACGCACTCGTGAGAAGATCATATTCATTTTTTGAATTTAACTAATATTATTACTGCCCATAGGGCCTACGCCTACACATTATAAAATAATTAATGTATTTGTTTGTTTTGATACCTCCAAGTTGAGGAGTCCTGGACTTCCAGGCCTACCCTCAGAAACCATCAATGAAGCATAGCTATTTTTCATATAATTTTTAAAAGCTCTATTGAATTTTACCAGCTTAGTTACATACCTATAAACATAATTTTATTCTACATTAGTGATAGTGTAACTACTTATACCATTATATAACCATTTCCTTGACTGATATGTTCCAGGATGATATGGCACGCAAAAAACAAGCATTACTTGATAAGAAAGCGGAATCAAAATTGTTACTGGAACAAGAACTCAGTGCGATGCAGACACCCGCTAAGCAACCAGCTGTAAAAATAACACAGGCTCAGATTCAAGTAAGACCTAATTATTGGAAATCTATCTCATTTGTATGGTTAACACATAATATAATTTGCAAGGTAGGCCTACATAGTCCTACAGTAGATAGAAATCAAAGAATGATAGAAATATGTGAATTTCTCGTAACACATAGTCATATGAAATGCATGCGAATTTTTAGTTGATTGAACATCATTGTACGATAAAACAGTGTATATATTAAATAAGTATTATTATTTTCAATATCTTTATAAATTAAAAAGTGCATTAAAAAGTGTAATATGAATAGCTCACCGAGCAGGGGCGGACTGGGCTATCTGGCAACTGGGCATTTTCCCGGTGGGCCGCCTCACTTAGGGCCAGCCGCAGGCCGGCACTTATAGGTTATGCAAGTATGAACTTATTGAAATAAACACATACTATTATATTTGCAACACAACACTACAGTTCTTCAGAAAGTATGCGATGATGCGAGTGGTATTCGTACGATACAGCATTCACAATGAACAGTAAAACACAGAAAACATACATAGATGAGCAAATAAGATTCCCATCCCAATCTTTTATGGCTTTGTCTGTGTGTGTTTTTGTTTTTTTTCCATCCCACTCTTATAGGTAGCTTTGTCTGTGTGTGTTTTTGTTTTTTTTCCGTCCCACTCTTATAGATAGCTTTGTTTGTGTGTGTTTTGTTTGTAAGCACTGTGCAGGTCGCAGGGTTTGATCGATCGACATGAAAATTTGTCTGTATGCGCAAACTTATCCAACTTGGAACTGTGTAGTTCCTACGTTGTACCCTAGGGTAAAACAGTGCCTAGGGCTGTTCAGTGGCGGCCCGACAATACAAATTCGGGGCCATGGCCCCGCGTTCAAAAGGGGTTGGTGGGTGTCTGGGCAGGTAGGTTCCAGAGGGACCTAGACCGGACCAGACATTGTTTTCGAGTAATATGATAAATGTAGATCGTATTATCTAATCAAAAGATGTTTTACTATAGTGTCAATGATGACGTTTGTCTACACAATAAAGCTGAAAACGAATGCAGTGTGTCGATCGGACATATAGACGTAGAGACTTCAAAAGATATGCAATGTGTAGGGATTTTATTTTATCTACTCATAACCATGATTTTGAACGATCAAAAAAACGTTCACTCATCCTCTTGAGGTGGATGTCCAGATTTTTCATGTTGTGCGGACATTGTTGGTTTGAAGAGAAAATGGATAAAAATTGCCAAAAAAATGGATTATCGTTTCCAGGTACCGGTAGTAGATAATTTCTCATGAGTATGGTTACAAGATCACATGGCCATTCGCTGGGGCTACATGAGAAGTGCATTGTTCTGTCACAGCTCACAGAAACAACAATCTTCAATTTTGATTTTTTGGGGCAAAACAACCTTCTGTCCCAGACCTCACCAATACAAGCACAGAAACTATATCTAATTCTGGTGCGATGATACAAAATGTCAAAATCAATTGGTTCACTAGACAAAGAAAACGCTACCTATATATATATATATATATATATATATATATATTGCGGTTTTGATTCTGAGATATCTGCTTACTGTTACTACATAATTTACGTTTGTAATGTGTTTTTTTCGGAGTTTAAAACGTAATGATATTACAGTGACCATTGTTTAACCGCCAGTGCTCAAAAACAGCATTACGAAGAGAGAAAACTCCGTGAATGTAAGATGGAAAGATGGTTTCACCATGACCATAGATTCATTACGTTCACTATAGAAAAATTGGAAAACAATATAATGATAAATAAAGAGACAAATGCACATTCAAAGTGCATGTATATAATTGCCAATTATTTTTACTGCGTTTCAGAAAACAGGACACAATTTTCTTCCATGTCTATATTAAGCATAAAAAATCTAAACGTGATGAAAAATGATTCCAGAATACGCAAGGATACTGAAAATACCGTAATTTGTTTCTCTGTGAGGCTGGAGTACCACTTCTTCTCCTTGAGTGTCTATTTTTTTCGATATTGATTTAATTATCATCAAAGCTGCTCGCGAATCGCAAAATTCACTTAAAAAATAACCATATTTAAAAGACTTCCCTGCAGGGCTTTGCTTGGGGAAAGTCTCAGAAATCACTTCGGAAATGTCCAGAACGATTCTATTATCAGACTCAAAAAATGCAAAAAAATCATTTTTAAAAGTCCACATTTCAACAAATTCGCTGCGGGGGGGGAGGGGGGGCTTCCGCTTCCCGAGTACCCTTTTCATGTGTGGCTGGGTCAGCTTGGTACTGGTACTCATTTTATTTATGTAACTTGCGCTCTCCCCCTCCCTCCCATTACGCCTACACAAACCCTAGCGACATCCCTGAGTTGGTAGGATATGGCCCCAGTGGTTTGGGCCACTTTGGACCGCCACAGGGGCTGTTTGAAAAGATTTGCCAGGGCCGGAATAATTTTCCAGTCTCTCCCTGTCATCGAGTTAGTAAGGCAACCTACTTCAAGACTGGTGGGAATAAAATCAGGGTACACATGGAAAACTCCAAGCGTCAGAATCGTCGGTTGGCTTGCTCGACTAGCCTGAAATTGAATGTGTAAACATCAAATCAATTTGATCGTTGTTTACTGAAATTTGGTTGGTAAGCTTCTAAAAATGCCAGCTAGCAGCAATCGACTAATGAGAATCAAGAAAATGGATGATGTCATTTCTGTCGTCTGCTACTCACTTCTGTCCGTCATATGAAATATATAAATCTTGGATTATATTTTTAATAATTCCCAATTGGCCATTTCATTTATACCGGGTATAATTGACATTTACCAAGTTGTCGTCAATTGCTGTTGAATCACGATATGTGCAATACACACGAGTCGACAATCTAATTCGGTTGGCAATGTCAGTTGGCGATTGTCACTGACTGGAATCGTCTGCGAGTTCCATGCTCTACACTTATTCCGTTGCGTATGTAGTTTTACTAAAATCGATGTGTGTTCTTCAAGACGACACACTTGTATGTAAACTACGTACAGTAATATTAATAATGGAATTCAGTTTATTACTTGATTTGGCAATGGTGAGCAACGCTCTACAATAATGTTGAAAAACAATTTTTCTATTAATTAGATGGAGAAACAGAGGAGAGAACAAGCAGCAGCCAAACCCAAACCAGAACCCACCACACACATAGAAAAACCAATAGAAGAGAACATCAATCGAGTAATAGTTGAAGGAGACGAAGCACGTAGTGTTGAAGCAGCTATTTCGGTTCTCAGGTATGTAAACTTCATTATTCAACTACTCTGTCAAAAAAATTAAAGATTATTTCATTTGTATTCATTATACAGTATGTACGCCTATTGTTATGTATAATATATCCAGGAGATGATCGTTCTGTTTGAATGTATAGACAGTATAGTACTGTATTGAAATCGCTTTACACCTTGTAGACAAGTGTCTTATAAAATGCTGTCAATCCATAACAAATATTCACATTATGTGTATTAGGATAGGCCTACTTGTTACTAATTGAGTAATTGGATGAGAGTAAGCAAATACAATACTTCATATTACTTACTTGAAGAAACAGGTGTTTTATTTTGTTTTTGAGCAAGCACTCCAGAGGTCAAACAAAAATACACATTTTTATTAAACTTGGTGAATATAGATTATGTTGTTATCTAACTTCAAACTATCTAGTTTTGGGGTGCATTTGTTTACACCAATTCTTATGAAAAAAAAAATTTAATTTAAAAAAAAAACTAAGAATAACCCAGAAGGTATATTTTGGAAAAAAAAATTGTCTAAATGCATTCAAATTTGTATGGCACGTAAACACAAGAATCCATTCTTCCAAGTTTTAGATACCGGTACTGTACTAGTAAATCGGACCAGCCATTGTAAAAAAAAAATCTAGATCAATTAAACCGTGGATTGTATCGGTTGTAGCTATTCAGTACAGTGGATATGATCCAAAATTAAACCTATTAAAGAATCAAGAGGTAAAATGAAGTCTTACTTTACAATATTGTCTATTGCATCAGGGCCCACTTCCCATTTCATCTTTTATCACTGGCTTCTAATCATCCTAACTACGTCCCTGTTCCGAGATAAAAATAACGTACGTATATATTAGAAGCTATTTGCAACATACAGTATTCCTAATTTGAGTAACGAGCATGTTCTTAAAACACAGTTTACAAATAAAACACATTGACATGAAGATGCTCCCCATTAAAACACGACTTGAACTGCACAACCTAAGAGTATCATAAATGACTGCCGCAGACCAACCAACGTTTATAAATAAATATTTTATTCAAACGAATGGGAATGAAATATTTTGGGTTTTCATAACACTTGCATCTGATTTTAAAAAAGGGAGCATAACTGACCTATGTTTTTAGAAAAATTATCATTTTCTTACGAATAGTATCGGATTTCGGGTATAGTATCGGAACCTATATGACTCCATTGGATTGCTCAAATCATCAACTGCAGGAGGAAATTGCTACTCATGTCAAACCGTTCAGCTTTCCAGTCACTTTCAGATTTTAATACATACTGTACTGATTTATTTTGTAGTGTGAAGGAGACTCCGGAGATAGATCGTCATCCTGAACGAAGACTCAAAGCTGCGTTTACTGCTTTCGAAGAAGCTAACATGCCTAGAATTAAAGCTGAAAATCCATCCCTTCGACTCTCGCAACTTAAACAAATATTGCGGAAAGAGTGGACGAAATCCACTGACAATCCACTTAACCAAAGTGTGAACTAATAAGATATTTGTGCATTTATGGCTTATAATTTCTGAACTAATTCATCATGTAAGAATCATCATTATGTAAGAAGGTTTGATCAATTATGTTATCATTTAGTCAGTATACTGAAAACTCATCCTTTTTTATTGTTTCATCATTTCAGTCAAATACTATAGGATTTATAGGCATAAAAAATAAGAATTGGCAAGAAATATGATGGATTTTTTATTACAGCAACGTGTAAGTAATACCGGTTATTTTTCATCGATCAGACTTAATTATGATAATTATCATGTTCAACCGTGTGGTATAATTGAACGTCATAGCCTAGTAAGTAATAATAATATATAAAAATAAATGTGGAGACTACCCCTCACTAATATAAAGGGCGAGTTTCAATTTACAATATAAATCGTTGTACTGTATAGAATAGATATGATATGAAGTAATAAAAATGGTGTTTATATAATTTAAATGAGGTTATGTTGTGTGTGTGTGTATACATATTATATAGAACTAGTATCTTGCCCAGGTCCTGATAATCGTAAACAATGCTATCGGGTCCACCAGTCAATAAAACAGTGTACCATGTGGCTCAATTGTCCCGGCGTTTCAAGCATCGACAAATGGCCAGCATTCGGAATTAGCTCGAGAAATGATCGAGGGATCGTCTGCAACATAAAAGTAATTGACCTTGATAATATTGAATGTTCAGCCTAGGAAAATAGCTATCTACGACGGATAAGCAACTGAGCTCAACGTTGTTCTGTATCTATGAAACCGATTGCATAAGACACCAAAATCGACTACTCGGGCATGCAGCTAATTTGTAGGTGATCTAGGCAGTGATGTTTCAATTTTATATCAACTACTCAGGCCATCAGAGCCTGGAGCTTGCTTACATAGATCATCTAGGTGGCATCAATGGCATATCAAGGTGGCGTTGAGTGGTTTCTTAGCACTGGATATGATCGTCAGCTTGGAGAAGTCCAAGTTGCATATCCGTCGTAGATAGATTTTTCAATATATATTGGGTTTAATGACGCACTGTAATGATAGCGAAGATCTATAGGCATCAGATCTTAGATGATTAATGAGAAGAAGGTTTCTTGGGTAATGGGAAGGATGGTGGGAAGGAAGCGGTTGTGGCCTACCCGTAGATTGTGGGAACCATCCCGACATTAGCCTACACTTCAGAGGGAAACCACGAAAAAAACTGTGAACATGGACTGCGGCGGGGATCGAACCGGGTCCAAAAGCCCCTTGCCTCCCGGATCACATGAACCGAGCGCGTTAACCACTACGTTGCATGTGCCGGTTTCGTAGATAGCTATTGTCCTAGGTTCAACAACCCTACTAAGTCAATACTGCTAAGTTAATAGGGGGGCCTTATTATTAGTGCTCACTAATATGTGTAACTGTACCGGTAGTAGTACACTGATGGTGGCAGTAGGGACAAGGTGCATCGATTTTTTTTATAATAACATCTCAATTTCACAATACAAGCGTAACGGCCTCCAATGCGTGTATGGTACCAATTACGATTCATACAAATATGCTTATGCTAATAATTTTTTGTCTTTCATTACAACAAACCAGTCTTTGAAAATGCTCATTTTTCATTCAACAATTAGCTTTGATATAAAAGAAAAGAAAAAATTACCCTCTCCATCTCGCACTCCTGTACGAGAGTGATGTGTGGATCTAGCATGCCATGCACTAGCAGCGTAGGCACCAGAATACGTCGATGGAATGTCGAGTCACCTTCAGGCCAGTCTTGCCCTTGAGCGACATGTCGCAACACATGTTTTGGTACACTGCCACTAAGAGAGTCGCAAGGTGCCATGTGCTTGCCACATGGAGCATACATAGCATCTCTGCAACAAGTACATCAAATATATAGATTATTGGGAAATTTAATAATGAGACAAAAGAAAACACATGGTTTTAATGTGACACTACAGCCAGTAACCACTGGTAGACTGCGTCAATGTTACTCAAATTACATGTATTTAGTTGTATAAGAGCCGGTTGTACCAAGTGATGATTAGTGAATTAAGCAAAAATTAGCAAATCAACTTGTTATCACCCTTGGTTACCTATGTTATTTTTGTACCTTAAGTAATGATTAACTGATTCATATTTAATCATCAGTTGGTACAATCGGCTCTAAGCAAAGCACACTCAATTTTACCATAGGCCTACTTGAAAAAGAGGTCATTTTTTTGCGCTCCACAGGTTCAATGAAAAAAAATATGAAACTAGTTGGCATGTACATTTAATCATCTAACTCGATACTATATAGTTTTGAGGTGCAATTGGTGTTACATGTACCTGTTTTGAGGAAAATAATTTTGAAACTCCCTATTAGGATAACCCAGAGGGGGAAATTTTGGAAAAAATATTTTCTCCGAATTAATTCAGATTTCTGCGAAACGTAAGCACATGATGATACACATTACTCCGAGTTTTACACAAATCAGATGAGCCGTTTCAAAGATGATTTTTTTT
Organism: Brachyptera putata; assembly: GCA_907164805.1. Taxonomy (NCBI): domain Eukaryota; kingdom Metazoa; phylum Arthropoda; class Insecta; order Plecoptera; family Taeniopterygidae; genus Brachyptera; species Brachyptera putata. Next base: position 29,543,739 of record OU015462.1, read on the forward strand.
TAATTACATCAATTAAAGCTATTAAGAAAACTATGAAGGATATCAATAAGTGAAAACTATTGAGGATATCAATAAGTAAAACCGATTAGATAATTGAACAATTGGAATAATCAATAAGTAAATCAGGAAGGCAGTGAGTTGAATGATTCACGATCAAGGTGTGTATTACGCATTACACATCAGCATTTTATTACATTTCATAAAAAACCTCGCGCATCTTCCAACGCATAGGCCTAGTTCTACCATTGGTTCTACAACATTAGGTCAAGAACACTGTTCAATTGATCTCCAATAAAAGGTAAGAAATGTTTGTCCTGAAGCTTGTTCCATCTTGATAGCAGTGCTGGGTAAAAAAAAAACTGAAAAAGTACCTTTAAAGTTTCAGTTTCTTTTGAAAGTTACCAATGCGTAGTTTTTTGTTTCAATTTGTAGAAGTATTTTCATGGGTTTTAAAATGTTACAAAGCAAAAGATTTCCACGGTGTCTCCCCCCCCCCAATTGAACAGCGTAATCAACTCGATGATTATTCGATCATTAATTCATTATCGATGAAACAACACTACCACAACACTAATTTTTAAATAATAACTATTTCATCTTATCACGAGGACTGCTGACTAGCAGGGTCAAGATGAAACACTGAAGTGGGATGTGCCGCTTGTGTTTACATAAATTTCGCTATACGCATCTTGAAAATAATATCCTTCTCATTGGCTATTGGTGATGTCTCAGGCAGTGAAGATTTTCTCGGAATATATTAGCTGGGTATGCAGATTGACATTTTTCTTCAACACCTCACACTGACGCTCAGTTAATTCAAACTATCAAACTACGGCAACGTACGAAAAGATTGCATGATATGATGTAGACCGTAAAATATGTTAAGAGCTAATAGCCGCCCCGGTGGCTAAGTCAATTATCGCTAGCGGTAGTAACTGAAGTCACCGTTGGGCGTGGGTTCGAGTCCCGCATAAGGCATGGGTTTTTGTAAATGTCCTTTCATCTATCATCTCTTCACCGTTTCATTATCATCCGCCCATTCGTACCCCCGTATAACCTAGCTGTTGGTGGGGTCGTTAAGCAACATTAAAAAAAAATAAAAAGAGCTAATAAGATACAGGGCGGGCGGCAGGAATTAGGGTTTAGATGGGATTTTAAAAGGAACGTAAATTTCGTTCCTCGTTACTGATGAAAAGTAACTTGATTCCGTTACAAGTTACGTCTTGATAATAGGAACGCGTTCCCATAAAAGGGTCCGAAAAAAGAACGTGTTCCCATTAAATGTCCCGAAAAAGAAACACGTTCCTTTTGTTGAGTTCCTACCTAACTCCGCTTAATAGTTACGTCACGTCATCCTCATTCATTATGTCAGTGTGCAGGTTAAAAAAAAATGAATAATGAATATTTTTCTTACCTCTTACAACCACAAAAGATGAATGGTTTCAAGCAGCCTTGTAAACAGGGAAAGAGAGCAGGTTCGTGAATAGGTGCCAATGGAGTTGGACCACCACCGCTTATTAATACCAGGTGTGTTACCTGTGTCCGGTAGCGAGCTACTGCTGCAGCCAAGCTGCAACTAAAATGAACGCAAATTGAAACACCAGTCTCTTTTTACGGTTCAACACTGTTAACTTCTCCATTTATTTTTTCCTTTAGTTGGAAATTTAAAATGATAGAATTAAAATCACTTGGAAGTTATAAATGCTAAACAACAAAAAATAGTTGAACCTTTTCCAGTTATTCCAAGAAAGGCAATGTGATTATTTTACAACTAATTTTTCACTATTTGTTTGCATACACCATTTCAGTGATAAAAGGAATTACTAATAATAAAAATAAGTATGTACTATCAATGTAGGCCTAATTTTCAAATAATATGAATGCAAGCACTTTTCCATTATTTAGATTTTTACAATCGTTTTATTGAGAATTTCTCCAGATTAGTAGGCTCCTATCCATAAAATTGTAACGTAGGCCTACGTGCTTTCCTAAAACACTTCGACAAGGACCACCCAAAATTTAAAAGATTCACTACGGTATGTGAAGTCCCTCTAAGCGTGCCCATGCTTCTGGCGTTCGTTTCGTGGGAAAGTAGGGCCAACTTGACAGTTTAGTATAAAACCACATCTGCATAGCAAAATCCAGATCAAGCAATTGAAACTTTGAAGTGTATCTCTAAAGTTATGCCCCAAGTTGGAAACAAACGCATTCTTTTTACATATTTTACTGTGGAAAATTTGACAAAAGGTCGAGAAACACTGTATGCTACACCTACAAGTTAAGGTAATAGATACAAATAAATATGCAATATTGAAAAAGTAAATTGAATTTCTACCACAGGTCAACAAATACAGTGAAACCTTGATCATTTTTCAGGTGAACCACAAAATGAAACCATCCATGCAGGAAAACAATCCACGCAGAAAAAGTAAATGTTATGGGAAAGGGTGGGACAAAATAAATTATAGAAGCGGTGAAACGATGGATCTGGAAACGAGGGATAAAGGTTTCACTGTTTAGGAGAGGAACAGTTTTTAACAAACCTAATCGTTTTTCAGTACCTCGACTATGTGTACCCTGATTTATTATACTTCTACCACTCGTCAGTCGAACAATGAACACTATCTTATAACAATGAATTACGTACCCATAAGCATGTCCAATGACAACGCATCTCCCATGCTCGCCAACAAATCTGTCGAATATATCTACGGCGTCTTTTAGAAGACGTTGAAAGGTGTATGCAGATGCCTGATCCGGAGTGGAACTAAATCCATGGCCAAGCAAGTCAGGAGCAACAACTTCGAAACCAGTAGATACAAAATAGTGCAACATACTCTGCCAGATATCAGCTGAACTTCCTACACTATGTAGAAAGTAGAGTAAAGGTTTAGAGATTCTTTTAACATGTTTACAAACTTTCCTTGCAGGAAGTTGTGCAGTCAATATTACATCGGGGTCAGATGAATTATCAAGGAAGGCTGGATTTATGCAACCAGTGTTTGTATTTAATATATTATCCTTGTAATGTAATTGGACGGAGTTAACTACACTGTCATGGTTTAATGCTAGAGTATTATTTTTGCTCTGAAGAATAGGACTTGAACAAGAAATAGCGACGGAATGTTCTAATTCTGAATTCTTCGTAGACCGGTAAGTTTCCAATAAACCCGTAGCAGTAGAACATTGCTTCAAGTTGAGCCTATGAGTATTGGCATTATAATTCCTAGTATCAAATGTAGGCCTATTGATATTAATTTCTAGATAAGAGATTGCTTCAATTAAAATATCCTTAACAAAATCTTCTGCAAAATTCTCAATGTTCATGCAGTCATTTTTATCTATAGAAAAAGGTATGGTTGCCTTTTGAGCATTTGTGAGAGCAACAGCCAAAGGCAAGTGAAGGGCTTCTTTTGAGGTGTCATAATGCACTGCATCTTTTAACTGGGATAATGAATGCAAGACTTTAGAGCCTCGCAATGACGTTCTCCACTTTTGTCTAAATGAACAATTACAGTTGTCCGATATTCTGAGCGGTCGACTCCATCGTGTGAACCAATATTCGTCCAATGAATTCTCGGAGGTATCTGATGTCGTTGAATAACTTCTCGCTTTGGCATCATATTGATTTGTATTCCAGTTAATAGGCTTAGTTTTCTGAGATACGTTATTAGTTGCCGGTACTTCCTTATTTACGTCAATATGTATCACTCGAATTCTTCTACGAGAATCAAGCTTAAAAAAGACGTTGTTTCCAGATTCTATACTTCCAGGATGTACTAGGTTTTTTCTTCGAAAACAAGGCAGCCAACCAAAGCAAGTTTGAAAAATTCTTGATAAATATTTTTGAAATGCCTGAAGACAAGTGGGAGAGTCAGCTGCACTGTTCATTCTGTAATGAAATCATGTAAATATTAAATAAAGTACAGTTTGAAGTTTTATTAACTGGTATACATGAGGGATTACAATGATCCAATTCAAAACTTCCTGTGAGTCGGCCAACTCCAACTTGTTGTGCGGACTCAGATCTGACATAAAACTGCCACTTGTAGGCCAGGCCTACTACTCGAAATCATGCTTTGAGCACTGTTGCTAAAGGCCCTTCACTGCAGCAAGGTGAAGTAAATGGTAAAGCAATATTCGGAGGTTCATCAGCACTCCTCACCAGGCTCCGACAAAATGTATTGGTTCCTGAATTATTGCACGCAAATCAATGGAAGTCACAAGATTTACCTTGACTAAAAAAACAACATCGAGTTATGTGGTGGAACCAACCCAAGATACATGGTGAAATATGAAATATGGTCAATGGTCCTACCTATTTGAACCACCTTAGAACAGAGACCTACCTAGCAGATTCGCCTATGTTGGTAGCCTACTTCATTTATGCAATCAGTTCTAACCTTCAAAACCATTCCACTTGCTAGCCTATACCTAGAATAATTCTAGGACCTAGTTGTAGAAGTAACATGGGCCTACCTATATCAGTCGCGACATTGTATCCTCACTATTTAACTATTCCATCTAAATGTTCAGGTAACAGAGCGCTTTCATCATTCAATCACTGAATTAAAAGCTTTTGCAGGAATCAGACGAAGAAGCGTCAGCCGCCATGACAGTCCATGTCAAGTCCATGTGGACACCGACGATCATGAATGATTGATGACCACAGACCACTACGAAATACTAATATTTTTGCTGACGGTCATTGACTCACTGTGCAGCCAAATTTTTGGCATTTTTTAAATTCAGAATATTTCATGTTTTTCCAAAATTACAGAATAATTTGAAATAAATAGTCATTTACAAACGATGCATTTTTAAAGAATAAACATGTTTATTCTTAAAAAATGCATTTTTGAATTACCTACAATAAACGTGCTTTTATTATAATTGAAACTTGATACAAAATCATTGTTAACTCTCAAATATTTTTTAATAGCATCGAAACTTGATACAAAATCATGGTTCCTCAAGTAAGTATATGGATGAAAGGTAGGATCGTTTGAACGGGCCAACAAAAAGGCGATCTTACCACTCCATTTTAATTATCTATGTATCTATTATCATATCATGCAATTATTAATAATAATATCATGCATAATCCATCATTCTCGAGTGAGTTTTAAAGTATTTAATAACACTTCTCATCATTCAATAGGTCTAATTAAAATCTATTATAAAACACTTCCTATATATAATAATTTTACCACTTATTTAAGAACCTTGTAGAATATACCTACTTTCCTTTTTTTAAGAAAACTTTTAGGGATAGTTAACAATTCAAACATTTACATTCAGGAAAAAAATCTTCAATCTTCTTATTATTATCATCTTGAATTATTCTTCTTTCTACTTTTTTCTTGTATTTATTATTAGATGTCGAGCGTTAGCGAAGACTTCCATGCAACTCTTACCGACCTTTGTCTGTGTGTTTTTTGTTTGTTTGTTTGTAAGCACTGCACAGGTCGCATGGTTTGACCGATTGACATGAAACTTTTTTTATACGCACCTACCTACCTTATATATGCGAGCTAGGTGGCGTTGATAAGTTTCTTAGCATTGGAAATGATTGTCAGTTGGGAGAATATGGGAGAAGTCCAAGTTGCGTATCCATCGTAGACAGCTATTTTCCTAGTCTACATGCACGACAGGAAGAGGCAAACAGTCACCAAGAAGGCCTTGAAAATAGTGGAATACAAACCGAGATTGCGATATATAAACTGGTCTGAACCGTCGAGGCGAAAAGTCCGAAAATAATTTGTGTAATCTGAAAATGGTGAAGTTTGGCTTACTTTTATAACGAACTGGTACTGATTAGTGATTACCCATACCAAAACTTACTGCAGAGTGCATAAGAAAAACAGCTTGTTGCTGTTGCTTTAGAAATAACAGATACAATTATGTACACTGTATATATAGGCTAATATATATAATAATATATGTATGTAATATATGTATATATATAATAATAATAAATAGGCCCCTACAATACAATATAAGAAATTAGCAAACCAATCATGTAAGCCTCAAATAACTCAAGCCAAGGATTCAATTGAATCTTATAATCAGGGGTTCGGTTTAGGCTATGCCAACATTCTGACTCATCTGGGATTTTAAATTTTTCTATTTTAAAAATAATATCAGCTTCATGCTTCAGAAAAAATATTCTTAAAGAATATGTTTATGGTTCACTAGCCATGACTATACTCTATGAAAAAAACAAAATAACATTGTAGCACTATCATAGACACCATGCATGAAATATTTTCATTATGGAAAGAACCGTTGACAATAATTGTCGTTTTATTCATATTAATTTTGTCGTTGATGACTATGATGAGCCGCAACAGCTACTTATTTTAACGACAGCTTCGCCATTATAGATCTCCGGACTTCGTTTCACCACCACCCTAACTCAATATTGTGCCTTACGGAGTTACACAGATATATATAAATAAGAAATTTGGCCTACGTAACACGTTTCCTAACCGACGTTTGCATACAAAACGTAAAGTCATTTTTCTTCGTGAGGGGGAAGGAAGCCCATGGAAGTATTTTGCCCTGGGGCCCATAATTCCTAGTTACGCTACTGAATATGCTTCAAATAACAGACGCTAAATACATACAACTCGCAATTCTCCTATATTATTCACATGTGAACTCATCGGAGTAGATTGGCCATCTCTTTATTACAAAAGAATTGATAAAAATAATCAAAATTACTGTTTTAAATTCAGCGTATTTTGTGAGAATGGCACATGGACTTTTCATTGGCAATAAACAAAACCTAAATTAAGAATTTAGGAGGCAATTGGTAACCATGTAAATAAAAATGTTCCTTAAGTTTTAGGCTCTGCCATAATTTATTCTAATTACCTGTCACAAGTGGAATTCATCTCTTGCGTGTGAATCAAGATTTAGCTGGAAGATCGAGGATCATTTTGATTGATAAATCTTATAAATCCGTGTGTTGTGAGTGATGATATCGATATTTGAATATTTTGAATATTTTGGTATTTGAAAAGTTTGATTTACAAGAAAATGTAACGGCCTTCCAAATAGGTACTTCAAGATTTTCACGGCCCCATTGATCGTGACGTTATTTCAAGGTGCGAAAATATTTTTAATACATATGAGAAAGCAAGGTATTGAAATTGAACTATATTCTAAATTATTAGAATATTTGTCTACACAATTTAACAAGACTGCAGAATATACCAATACAATAAACCGACTATAAATACTAAGGAAGACGGTTCGAATATTTTACTGGCACAACTGGAAATTCTTGAATATGACTTTGTTTAGAAAAAAAAGTTTCGTTTTTTTTTTTGTAAGCCAAAATGAAAAATAACACAAAAGTAGAGTCAATTTCGGAAAAGAAGTGAAAGTAATAATAAAAATGACAAGGCGAGGTGATGGAGGGAATAATTGTTTGTCTATCATCAGTGAAGAAAATGATAGTGGTCAATCAACACAAACTCTACATACTTTTACCTGTCCAAATTGTGAAGAAAAATTTCCTCCCTCTGCAAATGTAGATTTTTTGGATCATTTTGATCATTGTGCTCAGCGTCCTCAGATTAACACTCAGGTTCAAAATACTGCGTCCCAGAGTGGAGATAATCGTGCCTCTTGTCCATATTGTGGGAAATATTTTCTTCGAGTCAAAACTCACATAGCGAAGTCTCACCGTGATCATCAAAAAAGTCCATCAAAGATCAGGTAAACTTGAATGTAGAGTGTATCATCGCCAATGGAAATACTTTACAAAGTAATGATGGAGTTAGCATGGAAAATGACGAAACCATTGACAACAACACAGAACAATCCAAACTCAAACCTTGTCCACATTGTGGAAAACTTTTTCTCAAGGTCAGAACCCACATTACACGTTCTCACCCTGAAATTCACCGAGAACTGAGCAGTAAATATCCCGAGAAGAAAGAAAAGACAAAACTCAAACAAAAACATAATCCATACACTGGATTACAAAAGGTTACTAACACGGATGAAGATCCTTTGTTGCCTGGAAACACCGTTTCTACTAAGGATTCTAATGAAGCAATATTGCACACCGAACTAGACGAATGGATATTAGTTTTCAAGTCTGATTTGAATCAAGAAGAGTTCAACTTGAAGATTGAACAGCTTTCCACTTACCTATCGAATTCAATAAGATACCTTCCTGGACCAAAACACCCCTCAACTAGATATTACCATGCCAGAAAGAACGGAAATTTTAAATCAAATGACAGAACATTCAAAGACACTACTAACCCTCAAAGAAGATCTAAAAGAGAGCGAATCAGACGTAACGAGGAATTCATGTATCAGAAGACTCAATACTTCTACTACAATCAGCGTAAGAAAGCAGTCAACACTATCATTAGAGGTGATAGTCCTAAATGTAGAATCGGAAGTGGTGCCTTATATGAAGCCTTCTCAAATAGATTCAGCAGTGCTAATGATCAAGTGCGCGATGAATATACTTCGAGACTATCAGACGAAGAACAAGCGATGAGTTCAACGTTCGCAACGTCGATCTCAGAAGAACACATCGCAGATGCAATCAAATCTATTCGTGTAGATACAGCTCCAGGACCTGATAGAGTGTTGATGAGAATTGTGAAGTCGAAACGAGTGATTAAAATTCTATCCTTGATCGCTACAACAATGCTCAGCAAATGCTGGGTTCCATCATCGTTCAAGAAAGCAAGGACAATTCTTATTTTCAAAAGTGGGGATACCAGTGAACCATCAAACTGGAGACCAATTTCAATTTTCTCGGTTTTAAGGAGAGTAATAGAAAGAGTTCTAGATAAGTTTGCCAGATATTATGAAACCTTTAATCCACATCAAAAAGGTTTCACACGAACACCCGGAACATACCTGAATATCTCTATTGTGAATGCCATTTTGGAGAAGGTCAAACGAGAAAAGGGAAATGCAACTTTGGTTTTTCTCGACATTTCGAAAGCCTTTGATAATGTTGGTCACAAACACCTGGCAGCAACAATTCGTGCATCTTCGATCCCCTTACCAGTTCAAACCCTAATTATAGAACTTCAGGAAGGAAACACAACCCAAGTTGAAGCAAACAACGAGAAAACCAAAGAAATAGTTATAAGTAGGGGAGTTATGCAAGGCGCCCCACTATCACCATTCTTATATAACTTGGCTACTGACCATATATTAGACGAACTATCAGAGAATGAAGTGTCTGATATGTATGGATATAGATTGGTTGACAACCTTGATAAGTTATCAGTGTTGGGGTTTGCCGATGACACAGTGATAATTGGTGAAGATACAAGGTCCGCAGCTAGTTTGACACTTATGGCAAAGAGTCGTTTTGAACAACTTGGTTTGGAACTAAACGTCACAAAATCTATCGCGATCGTTATTGAAAATGGAAAGCTGAAAGAAGAGCCACTCCAAATAACCAAAGATATGGTAATAAAAAGCATTTCATAGAATGAGTCCATACGATATTTAGGAGTGTGTTTCAACAAGTCAATAGTTACCGATCATGGTGCTCTCATAAACAATCTAAAATCTAAATTACAAACTCTCACATCCTCTCATTTATTGAAGGCAGACCAAAAACTCAACGTACTTGATCAATATATTTGTTGACGTACGCTCGTATCAAATCGACGATGGCCGATACTTTGGAAGCGTTATATGCTGTAGCTATCCAAGCTACACGACTGGATGCTTTCTCTACTACCTTTGTATCTACTAAAGAATTGAGGGAGCGAATCACGGTACGGGATACGTGGTATGAGATAGTGGTGTGATCGAGATGGATAACAGTCAATTGGAACCTAATCTAGGCCTAATTTTTTCAAGGATACAGCTAGAACACGTACATATATTATGGTATAATACGCCATGTATAGGCCTACAAACACACACACACATATATATATATATATATATATATATATATATATATATATATATATATATATATATATATATATATATATATATATATATATATCTACAATTGAAAAATAAATATCGTAAATAGGATAAACGTTAATCATGCCATATTCTTTTTTGAAACTGCTTTTACTATACCGTCAAAATTACCTTTCAATTACCTTTCAATTACCTTTTCAGGAATCTTAAGTTGATGCTGCACTAAAAGCTATGTAATTTTGCATTTAGACCAATGCGCATAATAACAGTTGATGATTTCTTGCAACATTCAGTCACAAGCCGTATATACCTACACAATATGGTCTTACACACAATTTACTATTAACGCAAATCTTACTGTTTATTTTCGTTATAATCGATTAGATCTGCATTGGCTTTGAGTACATTTGGTGATTTTTCAACGCAACTATCATCATTTGACAAAATTATAATACATTAAAAATATAATGAAGCGGGAAAAATGTGAATAGTTTTATTTGAATACATAATATGAGATTTCTATATCACATGCAACTTTTTGTGCAGGAGTGATTATCAGGCACGTACTGGCCATAAGGCCACATCGGCCATTGGCCCGTAGAATCGAATTGAAAAACACAACATTTCGAAAAATTTCCCCGCGGGGCTTCAATCTCTCATCCCTTGCTATGCACTGCATACTTAGTTTTGGGGGCTCACTATTGGGGGCTCCCGGAGCGCTAAAATGACACAGAACGACCATGTGCAGTTTACAATAACTGTGATGGGTAAATATCAGTTGGGCACCTTTAGTTCTATGAGGAAACACATTTTTGGCATCCTGATCTTATCTGAAACACGTTGAACCATATTTAAAAAGTGTATAATTTCTAAAAATTCCGTGCGGGGCCGGAAGGGGACTGGCCCCCCGTGGGTCACAACTTCGCGGTAACGGGTCAATAGGCCTACACAACTTTTCTTATGGCATTTTTCATTGTATTTTCATACAAACGCGTACTTCGCTGTCTATTTGACTTGCTCTAGACTTCGCACTTATAGGCCTATTATAATTATTTATGCACAAAGGACGCCCTTTCAGAATTCTTGCCCCGGTAGCTATACGTGCTAATAGACTCTGCTAATATCCTAGCCACGCCACTGCTATGTTTAAAATGCTTCGATAAAAACTATTAATTATTTATGAAGAAAAAATCTTCTGTTTTCCGTGTCCTTGTTTTGCCGATGACACAGTGATAATTGGTGAAGATACAAGGTCCGCAGCTAGTTTGACACTTATGGCAAAGAGTCGTTTTGAACAACTTGGTTTGGAACTAAACGTCACAAAATCTATCGCGATCGTTATGAAAATGGAAAGCTGAAGAAGAGCCACTCCAAATAACCAAAGATATGGTAATTAAAAGCATTTCATAGAATGAGTCCATACGATATTTAGGAGTGTGTTTCAACAAGTCAATAGTTACCGATCATGTGCTCTCATAAACAATCTAAAATCTAATTACCAACTCTCACATCCTCTCATTTATGAAGGCAGACCAAAAAACTCAACGTACTTGATCAATATATTTGCTCAAGTACTTGATCAATATATTTGGCCAACACTCGTATACCGTCTACAGAATGCTCCCATCTCATCACTTCCTATGAAATATCTCGACGATCTTGACAAAATAATATGAAGCACTATCAAAGAAATCTTGTCGTTACCAGGAGACACCCCTGATAGCATGTTATACACAGACAAAAAATACAAAGGATTAGGCACGTTCAGAGCGAAGTGGGAAGCATTCGTACAACATCACAACATTTGCCAGGTTATTGAGAAGGCTAAAGATCCTTACGTCCAAAAAACTCGAGACACAACATCCGAAAGGAAGATATGCCTTGAAAAACTCAATATTACACCTGAAGAATTGCAACGAAAAGGGGTATCCAGTAAGTTGTCAAGCCAACCTTTTAGAGACTGCTTACGCGATAAAGAATTCAATAGTTGGTGTTCTCTCATTCAAAAAGGAAGAGGTGTTGTGATGTATAAAGATTTTACCCCCGCGAATAAGTGGGTATCAAATAAAAAAGGGCTGTCCTCTTCAGAATGGCGTGACGCCCTTAAATTTACGTGCAACACAGCTCCTGTTCGAGCTCTCCATGGTCGAAGCCAAGACGGTTACCACTGCAGGCATTGCCTCAGTGAGAAAGAAACCTTGCCCCACGTACTTGGCTTCTGCAGTCATGGAGAGCTTCTCAGGAACACACGTCATCACAGTGTGCGCTCCGCTCTGGCAGTCGAACTTCAAAAGAACGGTTTGGAGGTATATGAGGAAGTGTCTTGTACGGGGGTCAACGATAGCTCTCGACGTGTGGATATCATTGCCATTAACCGCGTTACAAGACAAGCTTATATTCTCGACCCCACCATCCGTTTTGAGACAACTTCCAATCAAGCTGATGAGGTAGACGCAGAGAAGAAATTGATCTACGAGCCCACCATACCATATTTTTTATCCTTATACAATCTGCTGGACGTGGAAGTGATTGGACTCCTGATTGGTGCCAGAGGCACAATTCCTCACTTCTTCGTTGAATTTTGTAAAAGATTCAATATTAGTAATAGTTTTATTCATTCATTAACTCTTTTAGCCTTAAAAGGATCCATTTCAATTTTTAGAAACCATTTATATAATTTGAATTAATTCAGTGTGTAGCCATTTTTTTTTCTCATATCATGTGCATTTTCTTATTTTTTACTATTCTTTTTCTAAATAATTAATTAATCAACTACAAAACTTTTTTCTAGAATTTAGCTCAATATTATCATTATTTTTCTGTACCATTCACTAATTTGTTATATTCGTTATTTTTTTCTATTCTGTGTCCATAGGCAACCTTCTTCAAAAGGCAGAGTCTTTATTTTAAATTAATAAAGAATTTATATACTGTTTGTTTTTACAATATTTGTGTATTGGTTCCACTGAGCAGAGTCTCGTCATATAAGAAATATAAACATTAGAATACAAAATAATTCACATAATTTCCACATAATTTTTTCAACAAATTATTCAACAAAATAATTTCAACATTATTCATGTATTTGAATATTCACACATACATTATTTGTTGAGTGTTAACACTCAACAAAACATAATGCATCAAGTGTTTCTTTCTAAACCCTAGAATAGGTATGTAAATAACTTAATTGGCCATAGATGTCCGGCAGAACAATTGTCACATAGAAAGAAATGAAGCAAGATGTTCATTAAATAAGCAGAGCAAAAACTTCATTTCACATAATGGCACTGGAGGAATTGGGCTTGTTTTCACGTTTTTTCAAAGTGTCAAACAGATCAGACAAAGCTAGGATTCTATAGATGTCAAAGTAACTTGAAACTTTTTCTGAGCCAAAATCATATGAGAAATAAATCAATTTGGAATAAACTGAATAAACTGGGAGTATAATATGGGAGTATATTGTATGTCAGAAAGGTTGCTTTGGCATTTTTTCGTGAAATAATACTGAAAAAGTGATAATGTCAAGAATGGCATCGAGTGAAATTTTTGAATTACAATGTCTATCAAACTAAAATGAAATGTTCACAGAACATGTTACCAGTGATCCAGTACATTGCACGGAAATATCTCGCTCATTTAACAACGTATCTGCTACGCTTTGGCAGTGAGCATTTGTTATTGAAATAAAATGCATTGTCCGAAAAACACTACGGGTAGTTTAAAATATGGGAGTACAACTGTACAAGGTGCTACAAATTATTTTATGAAAAATGCCAGTAAAAAAAAGAACGTTTGGATGTTGGTTTAGAAAAGTCGTCTCACCCCATGAAGGAGGGACATGACTGGTTTCTGGAAACATCACACATTCTGGATATATGTAATATTATTTATATATCTCAAAAATTCATAGTTTTGGATTATTCTTTTGTAACAATTAATGTATATTTTACATTAATATATACCAAAACTATGAATTTCTTGAGACATAATGCGATGGATACGTAATAAGTACAAAATGACATAAAATCGATGGATACGCAACTGAGAGCAACTGGTTCTGGATCTATGAAAGCGATCTAAGCCACTGAGAACGACTACTTGGGCCATCGGAGCTAGCTTATATATGCGATCTAGGTGGCGTCGATGGCATATCTAGTTGTCATCAATGGCGTATCTAGGTGGCGTCGAGGTTTCTTAGCACTGGAAATCATCGTCAGCTGGGAGAACATGAGAGAAGTCTAAGTTGCGTATCCATCGTAGATAGCTATAGTCCATTACTAAGTCTAGTTAGCTTATTCTGATAGATAGTGAAACAAATAACATGAGTAACCATCTTGATTGATAACAACATTTGACTGCCATGGTTAGAGCTACTCTCATATTGGTAAATCCAGCACTCAATCTGATTCTGAAAATTATATGAACATAATGAAACTGAACAGTTTTTTTATAAAATGGTTTCTCTATAATGAACAACAGATGAACAATATCAGATATAAATTTTCTGTTTAAACCAAATAATTTTCTGAAACTACCAGTTACACCAAATTAAACAACACAGAACTAGCAACACATTTAACAAGTCAGTTCACCAAAGAATTGAATACATGCACATCTTTTATCAAGATTATATGAAGTAATTAACGTTATATTAATCATTAAGATAACAATAAAATAACATGCCCTTCCATGTTTTTCTGCCCATGGTCATCTCATACATACTGGCAGGCACCAGTTATTTTGTAAATCACATTTTAGTATTACATGCGTCTACCATTGGCCTGTAAAATAAAACCCTGTATTAAGAACTGGATCTGGATGTATTCAAATTGAATGTAATTAATAGAGATAGGATAGTTACGCAATTGCATGTTTTGATTTATGCAACAAATCCCATACAAAAACATGGATATATACATTTCATCACTCCCTAGTTCTAAAAATGACACTTTTATTTTGCATGTTTTGCATATTTGGGCACTTTTCACAAAAATTGCATGTTTGGGTTTTTTTGGCATGTTTCCTCACACGCAGAAATTTCTGCAATATTTTTTTTTTTCAAATTATATGTAAAAAAAAAGATATTGCCGAGCTTGAAAAAATTTAACCGAAGAAAATCGATAACTCATTAAAAATGTAAATCTTCTATATCAGAATAGGTATTAGGAAATTTCACTTATCGATGAAATTTCACTTATTCACAAACCTAATAAAACCGAATATTGATAAAAATATACAAATTTGTGTTTTTTCTACTGCTAATGCAGTTTTCAACTTATTTTTACAGATTTTGCATGTTTTGTACAGCTTTTCATTTGTTTCTGTATGTTTTGCATATTTTATCATTAGTTCTTGCATGTTTTGAGGTTTTATTCTGCATAACTATCCCATCTCTAGTAATCAATATCAATGAAATTACAGTATATACTTGCTATTTTTATAATAAGTAGAAATAATATTCATGCCCACCCAGACACACTACCTTGATACACTACGTAACTATTCCTTCTTTACCGTTGGCAAGCCATATGAAATTTGATAATATTCTTATAATGCACATTGGGAGAAATAAAATTTGTTCACTTTGCTGATTATTGAGTTAAGTACAAAAATAGCATTGATAACTAAGGGTAATAACAAATTAATCCGATAATAATTATTATCGCTCAGAATACCAATTTATTATTCGTGAAACCGGACTTTAAAATCAATTTGAATATTTATTTATATTGGGTTTAATAAATGCACTAGGAGGAGTGTATATTGAACCGATGGTGCACACGCAGCAGAGAATGAGTCGGTGGGAGAAGGAGGAGAAGTTGGGAGGTGAGATGAGGCAGGTGGTAGAGCAAATAATCACAAGAGAAATGAAAATAATGAGAGACAACGAGGGGAGATCGAAGGTTTTTTGGTCAAGAACAGTGAGGAGCTCCAACATATAACACAGGAGCAGGAAACAAGGGAACTAAAGGAAAAGAAGAAAGAGAAGGGAAAGAAGAGGAAAACGAGGAGAAGGAGACGACAATGTGTACTGAAGATTGGATCAATCAATATTGTGACATTAACAAAGAACATAGAACAAATTGTTGACCTTATGTTGGAAAGGAAGCTGGATATTTTAGGTTTAAGCAAAACAAAATGGAGAGGGGAAGGGGAGAAAACATTGCGGGGTGGTTATAAATTGGTTTGGTCAGGAGGTGAGACAGGGAAGAGTGGAGTAGGTTTTGTAGTGAGTGCCACCTACAAAGAAAGGGTGTTAGAAATAGTGAGGAGAAATGATCGACTCATAAAAATGAAAATAGCAGTGGAGAATAAAATCATAGAGATAGCACAAGTATATGCACCTCAAACGATGAGAGCGAAGGAAGAAAAGGATAAGTTTTGGGATGATCTGGAAGAATTGGTGACGGGAGATGAAGTGCTAATCATCGGTGATTTTAATGCCATGGTAGGGATGGACAGGGAAGGACACGAGCGTGTGTTGGGTCCAAATGGTTGGGGCAAGAGGAATGCAGAAGGGAATAAGATGTTGGAGTGGTGTGACACGATGAGTGTAAAAGTAGCAAATTCTTGGTTTGCGAAAAATAAAAACCACACGATCACACGGGTTGGTTGAGGACAAGACGGACGGATCTTGGAAACAGTGATCAACTATGTTTGTGTAACCAATAGTGTATTTAGATATCTGCTGGACGTGGAGGCAGTACCATCGGGAACAGTAGTTAGTGACCATAGACTGATGGTAGCAAAGCTGAGGATAGAAAAGAGGGAGAAAGGAAATCGGAACGTGCGTGTGAAACACATTAAAACGTGGAAGCTACAGCAAGACACGGAAAAGGTTGAGTTCCGCAGAAGAATATCGGAGGAAGCACCAAGAGGGGAGATCCAAGATGTAGAGGTGGAATGGAGGAGTTTCAAATTGACAATGGTGACAGTGGCAGAAGAAGTTTGTGGAAGGACATCTGGAAAAAAGAAAGAGAAGGAAACACCGTGGTGGAACGAGAGAGTTAAAGAAGTCGTGAAAAAGAAGAAGGATGCGTGGGACAGGAAAGAACAGAACAACTCTGAAGAGAATGTAAGAGAGTATAGAGCATGTAAGAACTTGGTGAAGTCAGTGGTTGAAGAAGGTTATGTCCTAACTCATCTCATTCCTAACTCATCTCATCCATTGAAAAGCAGTTGATGCAGCAAATGAGATGAGTTAGGAATGAGATGAGTTAGGAAAGAGATGAGTTAGGAAAGAGATGAGTTAGGACAGCCAATATACGGGTTCGTTTCAAATGAGATGAGTTAGGAAAGAGATGAGTTAGGAAAGAGATGAGTTAGGAAAGGGATGAGTTAGGAAAGAGATGAGTTAGGACAGCCAATAAAAGGGTACGTTTCAAATGAGATGAGTTAGGAAAGAGATGAGTTAGGAAAGAGATGAGTTAGGACTTCCTCATTTATGTCCGAACGATAGTCGGGTACCTTTACAGTGGGCGTGTTATATTGGGGTGGGGTTTCGTTGACGTACGCTCGTATCAAATCGACGATGGCCGATACTTTGGAACCGTTATATGCTGTAGCCATCCAAGCTACACGACTGGATGCTTTCTCTACTACCTTTGTATCTACTAAAGAATTGAGGGAGCGAATCACGGTACGGGATACGTGGTATGAGATAGTGGTGTGATCGAGATGGATAACAGTCAATTGGAACCTAATCTAGGCCTAATTTTTTCAAGGATACAGCTAGAACACGTACATATATTATGGTATAATACGCCATGTATAGGCCTACAAACACACACATATATATATATATATATATATATATATATATATATCCACAATTGAAAAATAAATATCGTAAATAGGATAAACGTTAATCATGCCATATTCTTTTTTGAAACTGCTTTTACTATACCGTCAAAATTACCTTTCAATTACCTTTCAATTACCTTTTCAGGAATCTTAAGTTGATGCTGCACTAAAAGCTATGTAATTTTGCATTTAGACCAATGCGCATAATAACAGTTGATGATTTCTTGCAACATTCAGTCACAAGCCGTATATACCTACACAATATGGTCTTACACGCAATTTACTATTAACGCAAATCTTACTGTTTATTTTCGTTATAATCGATTAGATCTGCATTGGCTTTGAGTACATTTGGTGATTTTTCAACGCAACTATCATCATTTGACAAAATTATAATACATTAAAAATATAATAAAGCGGGAAAAATGTGAATAGTTTTATTTGAATACATAATATGAGATTTCTATATCACATGCAACTTTTTGTGCAGGAGTGATTATCAGGCACGTACTGGCCATAAGGCCACATCGGCCATTGGCCCGTAGAATCGAATTGAAAAACATAACATTTCGAAAAATTTCCCCGCGGGGCTTCAATCTCTCATCCCTTGCTATGCACTGCATACTTAGTTTTGGGGGCTCACTATTGGGGGCTCCCGGAGCGCTAAAATGACACAGAACGACCATGTGCAGTTTACAATAACTGTGATGGGTAAATATCAGTTGGGCACCTTTAGTTCTATGAGGAAACACATTTTTGGCATCCTGATCTTATCTGAAACACGTTGAACCATATTTAAAAAGTGTATAATTTCTAAAAATTCCGTGCGGGGCCGGAAGGGGACTTGCCCCCCGTGGGTCACAACTTCGCGGTAACGGGTCAATAGGCCTACACAACTCTTCTTATGGCATTTTTCATTGTATTTTCATACAAACGCGTACTTCGCTGTCTATTTGACTTGCTCTAGACTTCGCACTTATAGGCCTATTGTAATTATTTATGCACAAAGGACGCCCTTTCAGAATTCTTGCCCCCCTAGCTATACGTGCTAATAGACTCTGCTAATATCCTAGCCACGCCACTGCTATGTTTAAAATGCTTCGATAAAAACTATTAATTATTTATGAAGAAAAAATCTTCTGTTTTCCGTGTCCTTGTTTATACTCTTTACTATACTATATACTCTTTACTATACTCTTTCTTAAATGCGTATATGCAGTCTTGGCAATACGTATATCAATAATATGTGTTATTTTATTATTTAGTTATATGGGTCTATTATTGCATGTAATAAAACGACGCATTAGAATGGCAATTAACATCTAATAAGAGGAGAGATGATCGATGATATGGTCTCTTAGGGAGAAGGAGAGTGGGAAGGATGCGATCGTGGCCTATATTGTAGGACCCATTCTAGCATTAGCGTAGGATACAGGAGGAATCCACGAAAAACCTCTAAAGATCAACTGTAGCGAAGTCCGATCTATCCCCATCTCCCGAATGGAGCAAGTACTTTAGCACTGGGCAACATGTGCCGAACAATAATAAATATATCATAAAATCTACATTACTAATTCCACATAATATGGAACTATACGCGGTCTACGTGTATATTCCATGATAATTGAATAGCACGTATCTTATCGCACGTGTATTCAACAAATCCAAGCTGTATTTTATTCTTAAGTGGATTCAATTAATTTTTCCAACAAATATAGAGAATGACAATTTAAATAATGATTATAAAGAAAACAAGGGCGAAATAAAGAATATAAAGAAGTTCTTTGGCTTATAATATTATCGAATGAACATCCACACTTTTAGTATAAGTGAGTGCGTAAACTAATAGGCATTTATTATCTTCGACATTATCAATTTTAAAGTACATTTTCGACTTTCGATTCCCATGTTATTTGAATTTGAATTCCGCGTCAATTTTAAATGGGTTTGGTTGGAGAAAGTTGATGCGAGACCTCTTGTCGTCCTCGCCGTAACCAATCACAGGGTGCGGTAGTACGTCCGCTAGTAAACGCGCGAGAATCTCGGCAGTGATTCTGTATCGAAATGTGTTACAAACTGACAACTGAAATTAGTTTTAATTTTCAAGATAATAATATTCCTATATAAAACTAGTCAAACGCAGCATATGCGTTGTAGGATGAGCGAGATTTTGTGTGCATATATAATACCTTTTTTCCGTCCCTGACAAAATTGTTACAGAATAAAAATCAATAAACAAAATCACATAACAACATTACCAGAACAAATTATAAGTAATAAGTATAAGTGACAAAATAAAAAAAGGAAGTGAAATAGTTGATATATAGACATCAGAACAAACAGTAACGCACAAAACAGAACGATTAAATATATATTTACATATAGTTACATGAAAAATATAAAAAAAATCCAAGTCTATAAATGAAAAGTTAATTACAAAGATGATTCCTTAGAATACGTATTGCATCTTTCAATACTGACATGCCAATCTGGTATTTTAAGAAATTATCTGAATAGAAACGTTTACAAAATTGACTAAATAAATTGGAAACACCTGGAAACGGTCAACTTCTGAGGAAAATGATTCCGAAGTTTTGAAAAACCCCATAACAATAACCCAGAGTGAGAAAAATTAAATATTAATTATCTCCGATTGGATTCAAATTTTTACAGCATGTGAGCACATAAATTATACATATAAACTTTTACTTGAATGGGATAAGTCGCCTTGAAGATAAAAATTATTATGTGACGTTTTTACATCAATTTAAAGAATTCTGAATATTAATTTCTTTCAATATCATATTCTATTGGTTCAACAATTAGAACTACATCTGGAGGACTGAGACTACCTAAGTGACTTGACTGAAGCATAGCGAAGCTGTGCTAGATATACTGTGGGTCTATTATGTTTTAACATTGTATGTAGCATTTGTATTATGGATGGTTACTAGGGACCCATTGGTTGTTCATAAGAAGAGGCGGCGGAGAATAACGCAAGTAGGCGGGGTTTAAATGAGACCAGACTGGAATAGGCGGAGCTTAAATGAGATGAGTTAGGAAAGAGATGAGTTAGGAAAGAGATGAGTTAGGACAGCCAATATACGGGTTCGTTTCAAATGAGATGAGTTAGGAAAGAGATGAGTTAGGAAAGAGATGAGTTAGGAAAGGGATGAGCTAGGATGATGAGTTAGGACAGCCAATATACGGGTCCATTTCAAATGAGATGAGTTAGGAAAGAGATGAGTTAGGAAAGAGATGAGTTAGGAAAGGGATGAGTTAGGAAAGAGATGAGTTAGGAAAGAGATGAGTTAGGAAAGAGATGAGTTAGGAAAGAGATGAGTTCGGAATGAGATGAGTTAGGACGTTACCGTTGAAGAAGAAAAGAAAAGAACGATGGAGATTTTTGCAGACCGGTTAGAAACAGACTTTGACGGCAATAAAAAAATGCTGTATAATATGGTTAAGTTGAAGAGACGAACAAATGATACACAGACGGTCATGAGGAGGAACGACGGCACGGTGACAAACAAACCCGAGGAGCTAAAGAAAATTTGGAAAGAATACTTCGAGAACCTGTTGCAGGGAGAAGAGGGAAGCGAAGAAATAGAAGCGGTAACGAGGGAAAGAGGTACGGAAGAAACAAGAGGGAAGGACAACGATGAAAACAAGAGACCAAGCAGAAGAGAGGTAATCGACGTTATAAAGAGAATGAAAAATGGAAAAGCTACTGGGATGGACGAGATAAATGTGGAAATGATCAAGGCAGCTGGTGTTGAAGGAGCAGAATGGCTCTACAGAGTCGTTTTAGCGGCATGGACACAAGGCAGAGTGCCTCAAGACTGGGGCAAAGGTGTCATGACACCTATATTCAAAAAGGGAGACAGATTAAGGTGCCAAAACTACAGAGGCATAACAGTCATGAGCCAAGCAGCCAAAATATACGAGACAGTATTGGAAAAAAGACTCACACAATATGTAGAGGTAAAGATGAGAGAGGAACAGTATGGGTTCCGAAGAGGACGATCCACAATAGATGTGATATTTGCATTGAGACAAATAATGGAAAATAGGTGGGAAGATGGTGCAGTGATGAGAATGGTATTCTTGGACCTGGTGAAAGCTTATGATCAACTTCCACGAGCAGTCGTGTGGAGATGTTTGGAAAAGAAGGGCGTAAGCGAGGAGTTGATAAGAAAAATAAGGAGTACCTACAAAGAAAACTGGAGTTGTGTGCAGTGCAACGTAGGGAGGACAGAATGGTTCAAGGTAAACGAGGGATTGAAACAAGGAAGTGTGCTATCACCAGGAAGGTGAAGGTGAGGAAGGTGAAGAGGAAGAAGCGGACTCAAAGACGTTCATTTATGCGGACGATATTATGATTTGGGGGGAGTCAAACGAAGAGGTACAATCGAGAGTGGATAAGTGGGAGAGGGTGACAGAGAAGTTTGGACTACGTATTAGCTGCGAGAAGAGTGAAACACTGACGATGGACAGAGGAAAGAAGGCAACGTGCAATATTAAGGTTCAAGGAGTGGTACTAAGAGAGAAAGAAGAGTTTAAATATCTAGGGAGTGTGATAACGAAGGATGGCAAGGTGGGGAGTGAGATCAAGAATAGAAGGGCAGCGGCTGAGAGTTTCTACCAATGTGTACGAAAATTAATATGGAAGGAGGGTATTCCAAGAAGATGTAAACTAATGATTTACAAGTGTTACTATCTACCCATCCTAACATACGGTGCAGTAACATGGCCAATGGGGGGGGAAAGAGGGAGCAGACATCCAAGCAGCGCAGATGAAGTTCTTGAGAGGGGTGGTGGGAGTGACTAAGCTAGACAAGATCAGGAGTGAGAAGATTAGGGAGGACCTGGGAGTGGAGAAGTTGAGTTGGAAGTTGGGTCGAGAAAGATTAAGGTGGTTTGGACATATGAAAAGAATGGGAGAAAATAGAATCCCGAGAAGAGAATTTGAAAAGGGTAGGGATATGAGGGAAAGAAAAGTGGGTCGTCCAAGAGCTAGGTGGATTGATAGCGTTGAAGGAGATGTTCAAGAGAGAAATGAAGAGTGGGAGAGAGTAGAAAGAGAGGGGAAAACAGAGAAAGATGGAAGGAATTGGTGGAGCGGCAACAGGAGGAAGAAGACTGCGAAGAAGCTGGAGAAGCAGAGTACGGGCAAGAAGACGGAATGGCTCACCGTCTTCGACATCCCAGGCAGCCCTAGAAACGACGGTGGAGTCACCTTCACCCCCCAAACCCGACATCGTTGGATGGGGAGATCGAAATCGATATATATATATTGGGTTTAAAGACGTACTATATATAATGTAACTAAGATCTTTGGCGTCGAATGAACGATTAATGAGGTGGTGAGATGAAGGTTTCATAGGTAATGGGAAAGAACAGGGGAAGGAAGCTGTCGTGCCCTACATTGTAATAACCATCCCAGCATTAGCCTAAATTAGAATAATTGAATAAAACAGTATAAGAAAATAAACTTTCTAGCTGAAACAAGGAAAGGACTCATAACTTCTGTCTATGAATGGATGTGGGTGTTCAAAGGCTAGTAGATAAGGAGGTGTCTATTAATAGTGAGACGTAATAGAAAACAAAATCTATCAAAATAAATTAATAATATACTCAAAAGTTAAAATACATTAGATTACGACTTGACAATTCTATTCACGAACTCGTGTATGACGATATAATGCTTTAATATGGCCTTGTACATAAAGGCTTTGTACATTTGTGCATAAAGGGCTACGGTACAACTGCAAAAAAAATATTCGACGGCCGTTACGTCATTGAACTGATATCGGTTAGGCAAATTACTTGTTTCAATATCAATGTTTTTGATGAGAAGAAGTAATACTAGTATCTATCAGCAATACTGACAACGTTGAGTAGTCTGACGTGATGGTTAATAAAAGTTGAAGTTGGCCGAACAACACAGATGAGAAAATATAACAGCTTTCTGTCAGTTAATGTCTCACACGCGATTGACAGTCGTTGTGATAAAAACAGAATCCCCTTCTTTATACTTACTTCTTTAATGGCATGGATGGCATATGTGGCAGCAATGCCCAATCCAAACATCAACAAATGAGGTAGATACTTGAAGCTCAACCCTTGCCTTTTAGCCAACAAGAAAACCATAAAGTTGGTCTTCTTCTCTGAATAGGGTGGATACCTGACACTGAAACAAAGAATGATGACTTGACTTGGAGTACGATCCCGTGAACACTAGTGTTATTCAATTGAAAATAGAATGAACTGATATAATATAATATTTTAGAATATCGATCAAAGTCTACCATCTAAGTTAATACTAATACAGGATACGGTCATTAACAACTACTATCGCTAATGCAAATACTAACGCCGCTAGTTTCTCGCCAATTGGACTGTAGTTCTTTACAAGGCAGCCTTTCTTGTGAGTGAATGTCTTAAAAGTGTATTCGCCATGGTAAGCTCCCATTCCACTGTTACCAACACCGCCAAATGGCAATGTGTCAACTAAAACATAATCAGCAGATTAATACGGATCAGGTTATATAAGGTCTTGGATACTTTATACAGATGGTAAGTAAAATTCTCAATCCCTGGTTGACTGTAAATTTATAATCCCCATCCCTAATTATTCCTCAACTCATCCCAACATGTACAGACTATTTCAATTAAATACTGTACTCGAATGTTATTTCTAACTGAATAAATAAATGAATGGAAAAACATAGAAGTTTTACATAAAATTATAAATTCGGGGACACAGTATTTAGGCCCAAACCATTAATCTTGAATTTATTATTGTATATACTTGTGTACTTGTGTTCTAGGCCCTAGCCTGTACTTGTATATAGATTTGAAATATATAATATATAAAAAATACACACATATACATATATATATATATATATATATATATATATATATATATATATATATATATATATATATATATATATATATATAATATATATATATATATATATGAATATATATATATATATATATATATATATATATATATATATATATATATATATATATATATATATATATATATGAATATATATATATATATATATATATATATATATATATATATATATATATATATATATATATATATATATATATATATATATATATATATATATATTATATATATATTGTTACGATTTATACTCAGTTGATTTAATGTTTGGTTTGTGAGGTACCAAACATTGAATCAACTGAGTATAAATCGTAACAATATATATATATATATATATATAATATATATATATATATATATATATATATATATATATATATATGGGCATATATATATATATATATATATTTATATATATATGTGTTACGGGTGTGCGAGCACTCGAATTTTCGGGTTTGAGTTTCAGGTTTCGAGTTCGAGTTCAAATTTAGCTGAACCCAAAAATTTCCAGTTCAATTTTTTTGTTTTTTCTAGTTTTGCTGTACTTGTATTTTTCTGAATATAAAACGTGATTTTTCCCAAATTTTAGGGGTCAGAAGTCGCTCCTGATATGCGAATCTCGGTCTAGAATCGGTCAAAAACACGTTTTTTATTTCTGCAACCGAGCCGTGAGCAGTGTGTACTAAATGTACGGCGTGCTGAAAATGGTCGCTCTATAGCAATTTGTACTTCACTCAAAACCAATTGAAAACTTAAAAAGGCTAGTAATTTATATATATGTATAGGTAGAGACATGTAAAAATAGCAATTGCTATAAAAGCGATGAAATCTAAAACTGCTTCAATAAATGTTCTTCTAGTAGATCTTCATGTTTCAATACATTTGATGTTGTTTGATCATGTTTTTGAAAAGGCGACAAAGCGCTACAAAAGTCTGATTCCGCTATTTTTTAACGTATTTGCAATATAAACGCTATACTCAAAAAGCATCATAGATGCTATTTTGTGCAAAATTATATGAATTGAGATGTAAAAGAGTGAAGTTAGTTGGGAATTTCGAAACCAAAAAGCAGCTGAAAATGTAGGCGCCAGATGAGGCGTGGATATATATCTGAAAATATCAATTGATGTGTTTCTCTTGTATGCAATTGTACGTTATATAATGGTTTTATCAGTATGATACTATTGTTATGCTACAGATAGTTGTTACGCTACAAAACACGACATTTCAAAATAATAGATGCACCAAAGTGCTAATTTTCAAAATGAAAATGCTACCGAAAGAAAAAATAGAAGCTATATTTACATGTCTCTATGTATAGGCCTACATATACAACTAGTACGAGTTATTATTTATGAAGAAATTATGTGTACGTATTTGTATGAAATAACGTAAAAGCAGTAGGCCTAATTCTATTAGTTCAAAGTTGAGTAGGCTGTCCATTCTTCCCATTCTTCCCTGTACAGTCCCATTTTCAAACAATAAAACAATAGTTAAGCTTGTCTTGGTGTCCTCACAACTTCTAGCTGGGATGCATCTTTTACGTAATTTATTTCACAATTGTAAAAAATGCTCATCTTTAAATCAAAACTAAACACCAAGAGAGTAAAAAAACACCGGCAAGTACTGTACGTATCACACAATAGTATAGTGAACACAACTGATTTGAAATCAAAGTTTTCCAATCAATGTCAAACTAGCTATTAGCTTTCATAAGTTCTCTGTCTGTTAATTACTGTTTTCAGTAGATTTAGCAACGAGTGTGGCGTGATTCAATAATTATAATATAACACTAAAAATATGACTTTATATATAAAAATATATATATTAAAAAAAATATATAAAAATATAACACTTTCAAGACAAATACTTGAATAGCGTTTTACCAGTGGTTTGAAGATAATTTTACATTTGTGAATACAAAATTGTAGTTTTCATTAGAAGCTTATAACAAGGTTCAAGTCTTCTAAAGTTTATGCATTGTTCATCTTTTCTTTTGGTATCATTGCCTGATTGTTCTTCCAAGCAGGGAGTGGCATCCTTGATACATTTTTTAATTAAATGACTGTCACATTTGTTACTAGGTGTATTCCTAAATGGACACCCTATCCAATCAAGGGGCTCCAAAAGCTAGAATGTGAAGTGGGTAGATTATGTAGCCTAGTCAGTTGTGCACTCATGTGTAAGTGCATTGTGCAGTAAATCTCTGAAGAGAGACGTCAAATTACTAAATTTTAGAACACCCATCAAATTATATTATAATAATACTCTAATGACTCTAACTAAACAAAGAAATACTTTCAAAAACACTGAATTATTATATTGGGTTTAACGACGCACTGCTATGATAGCGCAGATCTTATGGCGTCCTCCTCCCCCCCCCCCCCCCCCCCCACACCCACACAAAATAAAACATATGAAACCTATATATACCTATATAAAACAACATCATTCCTCAATCAATGCACCAATAAATAACTAATAAAATAAATAAATACGTACACATGCATCCTTTTTTCAATAGTTCATTCAACAAGACACAGTTCCAAATGACAAGATAGATAATCAAATGGAATATACATATACCCAGTATATTCAAGAAGCAGTACTAGATAGCAAATAAAATTTAATTTTTGATGTAATTCATCCTACCTCCAGCATGAAGAATAACATCATTACAACAGATACCACCAGCAGGTATGTTGTCAATCATAAGTTGCATTTCTATTTTGTTATTAGTGAAGATGTAGAAAGCTAGTGGTTTTTCCCTGCACCAAGAAGAAATATAAGTCTAGTATTAATTGAATGTTACTCATGCAAAATTCGAATCTCGAAGGAGCACGGTATGAGACTACGTATATCACACAGTCGGAAAACGGTTCAGGCAAGCCGGTTCACGCTGAAACGGTTCTACAAATGAGTGTATATCACAATGATTCAGAAACACCTTGTCAAAACCGCGGTCAAAACGTTTCAGCGCCAGCCATTTTAAATATTTAAATAAAGTCAATATATTGGTATATATTTTGGAAGTAGGCCTAGATTAGTATATATTGGATATTGGTGACGTAAGTCGGTATATAATCGACAACGAAGCTGGAATTCATCAAGGATCGATTTATCGCTCGTGTTCAAGGTTACCATGAATCGGTTTGACGTGTATATCAATCGTATCGAGTTCTCCAATTCACTTGCCAAACTGGATTGGAATCTAAGTGTTTTACACCAAAACCGATAGGTATATCACCATCTGTAAACCGTTTCAGCGTGAACCGGTTCGACTAAACCGTTTCCCGACTATGTGATATACGTAGTCAGTATCACACACCAGAAACTTGCACTTGTGTTACAAAGAAATCTACATAATTTATCAGTATTCTCTTACTAAATCCAGAACATAGGCTTACTTTGTAATTAAGCAATGTTATAAATGTGCAATGTGTAAATGACACTTCCACTCAAGTTTTACTCAATTGGTAAATGTTATTATAAGTAGGGTTGCCATTCAATATCGATATGTCCGATCGATTCAATATAAAATTGCAATATTCGAAAATTCGATCTACAGACGATGATTGATAATCAAATGAAAATATATTTTTAGCTGAAATGAGAAAACAAAAATTTGATGAAATAAAACACGCACGTTGACAGTATAGAGTTTCAGTGTAGGATTGTTATAGATACTTTCCAGATTGTCAATTACTTTCTCATTCAACAATAGAATTGACAATCTTAAGGGGCATTTTAAATTTTGGATGTCATTATACTGAGACTGATGGAACAATGGCTAGCACGCCAAACCGTCATTCAGGAGGCCGGGGTTTGATTCCCACCATGGTCGACCACCCTGATTGAGGTTTTTCGTGGTTTCCCTCTGTTTTGTAGGTTTGTACTGGGATTGTTCCTTCAATTGTCAACGACTGACTCCTTCCCACTATCTAAATACACCTAATAATATATTGAAAGTATAGGTCTATACATACTTTCATCTAATCTTCTCATCATCTCATTCATCATTCACCAATGCCAATAGGTGTTAGTCATTAGAGTGTGTTGTTAAACCTAATATAGATAAATATAAATAAATTTTCATAAAATTGATGAAAAATAAACTGAAACTGAAACGGTACTACATGGTCGAGATTTATGGCTTCCAAACTACAGTACTATTTTTATCGAAATCGATTTCAATTAAAAATCGACAAATTTTATATTAAAATTTCGATATCACTTGGAATTTTTATGTCAAACGGCAACCTTAATTATAAACAGCGTACTAGTATTGGAACGTTTGTATTACCTCATTACTAGATATAAGCTGCCGTAAAGAATACAAAGTAAACCTCAATCACCACAACTACAGTATGTACTGCCATTGAATTTTCAACAAATTCAATGGTACCGCCAACACCAAGTACTATAATAGAGTGTTACAGTATCATAATATTACTGTAACAATTCAGTGAATATTACGAAAAGATTATGAAAAAAAGGCACAATCACCTTATGAAACTCCCACAACCACCAACAAGAATACGATAATAGATATCTGGGGACTAATAGAGTGGCTATCAATATTAAAGCCGGATAACGATTGAACAACTTTATAAGAACGTTAACACCCTATGTTTGTACTTGCGTTCGACAAACTGTGTTCCCCCAAAAGTGAAATATTCGTCACAAATGGGAACATTTTGAAATATTATGGTGAAACTGCAGAAAAATGTCTGCAGTTTCAATGTCAATAGGAATATTTTTTGTTTATAATGAAGTTGATGTAAATGGTTCAAGTTCAATTTTAAAATGTTTAAAAATTCAGTACTGCAATGAGGAAAAATAATGTGAAAACCAGTGCTACGAAGAATGATCCACTTAAAATCATAATATTGATTTAAATCAATAACGTTAATACGTTATTTACGTTAATACGTTACTAACGTTACCGGACCTTGGACACGTTATTGGACCTGTATAAAACTTGGGAATCACATCATGAAGAATATAAGAATCACCTCGTTGTCAACCACTCACCAATAAACTGCATCACGGTATCATTGATACAAACGGTACCACATGAGGTCTCTGTCAGAAACAAATTCTCGATTGCTTTGTCCGCGGTGAAAATATACATAGTCAGTGGTTTTTCCCTAGAGAATGTGAAACAATAATAACTACGTAAACGCAACATACCCGTTTTACATAAGCAAGATGTTACATGAAATGTAATGGTAACACCTGTTTACACAGCTTGATTTTGAATCCATTAACTAACTGCCTTCTCAATTTTCTTGATAATTTCAATCATTTTACAAATAATTGGTTTTACTTGTTCATCTTCTTAATAAATTCTCAATAGCTCTAACTAATATAAAAAAACTCAGGGTTGCCCATAATTTAGTTTATTGCACCTTTTTAGAGACGCATATTGTACAAATATAGGTTTACATAAAATGTACAATGAAAAGGGACATATTAAGAGAGCATAGCAGACCAGTTGGTGTGCAAATTTGTTGGTTGAGTTATTCAAAAGATACTCATCTATGCTTTAGAAACCGGAGATATGGCCGTAGTATAACGTTAATAACGTTCTCCCTCTCTCCCTCGTGTGTTAACTAAATTTGTAGGTTGATTTATTCCAGGGCAAAGTCTCCGATCCCACCACAGGTTTGTAATTTCAAGTTTATTTTCCTCACCTTGATTTTTTTTTGCATCAACATCAAAGACTTGACATCAAGTCAGTGTTTCACTTTTTTTTTTTCGAAGATACATATATAATGATATGTATATATTATGAATAGAAACTCAATAAAAACCTTTCATTTATGCTCAAAAAATGTCGCATAACTGATGGCCAAAATGCCTTTATACATTTTCTTCAACAAGTAGCATCAAAGTAACAACAGTAGTAACAAGGAGAGCTGGTCCTCTCGCATTGAAAGCACACAATTACGCCACTACCATCGCCATTGGCATCAGCTATTTGCTAGTGTTATAGAATAGAATAGAATATCTTCATTTTATGATGTTATGACAATAAATTGTTAACAGATCGAAAGATGGCGGCAAAAGTGGGAGAAAACATCTCAAAATTACAATCCCGTGATCAGATTCACGGCTCTGCCTTTGCCATTTATCATTTCCGTCTTCATTATATTGATAAACATTAGGCAGAAAATAAATGTTATCACTTGTTGCTGTGTATCGTACTGTAGTTTTTTTATTATTATTATTATTTAGGCTCTTTATTAGATAACATAAAATGTAACTGAACATGAATCCACAAAACCCTAAAAGGATTTAACTGTGGGAGAGGGTTTAAAATCATACCTTTTATTAATGAACTGGATGGCATCGTAAGCATTCTCAACATTGACTATCGGCAGAATGGGTCCAAAGATCTCTTCCTGCATTACGGCGTCTGTGCCTTTGACCCCGGTGAGGATTGTAGGGCTGATGAAACGTTCTGAAGAGTCTGTTTCTCCTCCAACTGCTATAGAGCCATTGTTATTCAAGAAACCACACAATCGTCTGTGAAGTAGAACATCCATTATGCAAATTGTGCAGACTTACGACACTGTACACACTGGAAGAACTGATAGGGTGACCATAAGTGGGAAAAAAAAATCAGGGAAAAAAAAAATTAGGAGAGAATATACCGCGAAGCCGGTGACCAGGGGGGGGGGGGGGGGGGTAAGGTCCTTAAGGGTTAAGGGTAAGGGTTCCACACATGATCACATCAAAATACATCCAAACAGTAGCTAAATCAAACCGACACTGAGCCGCACTGAATAAGAACTAAATAAAGTAATAAATAAATGTGTTGATTCCTGTGCACACAGTGTATGTAGTGTGTCACAGACCCAGAGGTCCAGACATGTCACCTACGAGGGGGGTAGTCTCTATAGTTACGTGGGTGGTTATGATTTTTCTGACAGTCGTATAGCCTGCCGCGCTCGCGCGGTAAGTTATAAAGGGTATGAAACAGCGTTGAAAACTTTTCCATTTTACGAGAATTATTAACTCAATGATTGGGAATTTCGTTCTTTTGCCGAAACCGGGACAAATGTGTGTCCCGAAATACATTTTTGGGACACCGGGGCAAGAGATGGAAATCCGGGACAATCCCGGTTTTCCGGGACGGATGGTCACCCTGAGAACTGAACACTACATATGCAAAAGTCTAAATAGCACATGACCATAATTGAAACCTGCATTAGAAGTAGAACAGGCCGCAGGAGTCGACTAGACGTCTACGATTCACGCCATGAACTCGCAACGACTCTAGTTGTCAAAATACACAATAGATTTTTGTTTCGTCTTATTTATGAAGAAGTAGGCCCTAGGTCTGATCTAGGTTTACATCAGTATCGAACTATGATCAAAATCAAATACATGTGCTGTGATTACCACGTGATTTCCCAAGCAAATGATAATTTTGCTTGAACTGCCTACTCACTTTAGCACTAGAAGCTCAGGAATGCAAGCTTTCATGCTGCAAACTCTCATAACCATAATTTTCAAAATATCAAATTCATTTTTGCTCTATTTTATTTCTCAAAGACAAGCTAGATTTATAACCAAACAAAATTTTGATAGTATAATTTTCATACTACACGCGGCTCGTGCGTGATTGACAACGCAAGCGATTAAGATCGTATCTAACGCCTCCTCGCTAGTACGCTCACCATTCGTGGCTGTAATTATATCAATTCCTCAATCAACTGCATATGAAATAAATGAATACAATGCAAGAGGTAGGTATACAGATGTGTAGATATTTAGATATACTCGTATATACGGGTGATACAAATGGTTCGTATTGGTAAGGAAAAACTACAACCCTACTTACTGAAAATGCCTATCAGTGACGATTCGACAGAGGTCTGGCGAGTCTTTGGTGTTGTTACCGTACCATCCTTTCAGTATTTCTTTGGCTTTGGCAATAAACTCTTGTTCAACTTTCTTAGAACAGAGAACATAGTCGGGAGCTATGCAAGTCTGTCCAGCATTGATACACTTCCCCCACAAGATACGTTTTGCTGCGATGTCCATGTCAACAGAACTGTCAATATACACAGGACTGGAAATAAACAAGCAATTATTTGTAATTAGATCACTTGCTAGCCCAAGGAAATTACTATGAAACATGCTTCAAGTGTCATTGCCCTCTATGACACATAAACATGTAAAAAATATTTTTTTCCTAGATAATGCTTGAAGGGATTGATGTACAAATTGGCAACAATAATAACAATACAGATAGTTGAACATAGGATAATTAATTACATTAATTACAATCAGTAACATTTTCCATTTTTGTCCCCTAGTAGTAATTTGTAGAGTTGATCCAATTATCCACCTCACTTCCCTGCAACTGATTTACTAAAATAATGTTTAAAAAATGTGTATGTATTAGTTTCTCTGTTTGTCCAGTGGAGGCCAAAAAATCACAAAAATAAACCTAAACCTCAACCGAGACTTTGCCTACGCTTGTCTTATAATATGGCAGAACTAAAGATTAATAAATTTGATGAGTTTACAGTCTACAGACCTATACTGTAGTGATACAGTAACAAATTTAATGATCATATAGATTTTAAAATACAGTTTTAATAATTAAGAGACAAACTATATTCAGGCTAGGTCATGGGTATATACACATACCATTGGACAATATGGTTTCTGTAATCAAGCTATATACACCCTACACTAATTGTTAAAAGAATGGGTTAGTTGATTAAAATTAAAATTTCTCATTCTTTTATTTCATGTGAATAATCTCACCCTGGGCTAGCACACCTTGCTCTATGATACCAAGCGTTTAGTTCCTTCAATGCCAATTTTTATAAAACACAATATATTCTAAATCACCTTTAAAATTACCTCTTGCCACCTAGTTCCAGAATGACTGGTGTTAGATGTACATTTGCAGCTGTTCGTACTATCTTACCGACACTCGTTGATCCAGTGTAAAATATATAATCAAACCGTTCCTTCAACAGCTCTGTCGTTTCTGGAATTCCTCCTAATACAACTTGGTAACATTCTGGGTCCAAGTATTTTGGAATAAGTTCAGCCATAAGAGTCGCAGTGGAAGGTGAAACTTCAGAAGGTTTTAGAACGACACAGTTTCCGGCGGCAATGGCACCAGCCATCGGAAGAAGGGAAACCTGGAGAGGATAGTTCCATGCTCCCATGATGAGAACTACACCATATGGATCATTGTAGATCAAAACATCATCGAGCATATTGACAAATGTTTTCGAAGGCTGAAAAGAAGACGATTTTCATATTACTTCATGGCTAGTGAAAACCGATCATGACCTGTTGTAACGGAACCATCCCAGTAGTCACCTAAGCGATAGAGGAAAACCACTAAAACTGTTTCTCAGGATGGTCTGGGGTGACCATTATTCGAAAAATAATATCTTCCGATATTGTCTACTAGCAGGGAGGGAGAGGGGGAAAGGGGGCACATTGTACTCTGCTCATTTCTTCAATGGTTCATTAATCGGCCCTGGGATTTGAAGACCGAGTACCCGTTTGTAAGGACCGGGTAGGACCGGTCAAAAATACGTGAAAATTCCTAAATCGCGAACCTTGCAGTAACGCATGACTGTCAAGTATAATGTGACGAATTAATACAAATGATGAACTGTTCGAAACACAGAGAGGTTGAAGATACCATAATTGAATTATGATTTAGATATCAACACTAAGATTAATTAAGACAGACATCAGCAAAAAAAACAGATTACAACAGTATAATTATTGTAACAATATAAAAAGACTCGTTATGCAAATTGAGAACCGAGCAGTTCAAAGGCCGGTCCAAGATCCGTCTCCGGGTACCCGGTGTCATCACTAGTTTATATATATATTTATATATAATAGGCTACTTGTGATATAATAGTCTACCTAATTTCGAGTCCAAGTCTCTGCCAGAATCGGACTCGTACTCATTGTAAGTAATTTTAGACTCGATTTCCGAGTCCGTTCGAGTCTTTGAATCTGCCGCCAATTCCAAAATTTGAATTGTCGATTCTCATTGGCTGCTACTGGAAATTGGCTATTGGGAAATTACCATGGTTTCGAAATGGCATGGAAATACTAGCGTACCGGTACGTATTTACTGTTATTCAAGTAAGGTCTATTTTCAATATTTGAGTAAAAACAACAGCAAGTAAATTCAACCTAAAGTATATTAATGAATATAAATTGAGAATGAATTTGCCCTTTATTACATTTTATTTATTCCTTTACATAGTATGCATTCCTTTCTTTTATTGATGACTAACTAGGCCTACTAACTAGCACATTATAATTATTTGAAGTTGAAGTTTTGTACTGATAGTGCCTGAAATTGTTGTAATAATTATTTAGGTTTACAAAAAGACTCGAGACTCCGCTTGGACTCGTTGATTTTACGAAGAATCGGACTTGTTTGAAAACCTTGACTTGCACACCCTTAAAAAACATGTGTAATAAACAATTGAATACTTGGATAAATTATCTTCAACTTCCAATTCATATATTGATTGGTATAAACAGTAATTATTGATAACTTTAGAAATATATATATATATATATATATATATATATATATATATATATATATATATATATATATATATATATATATATATATATATATATATATATATATATATATATATATATGTGTATATATATATATATATATATATATATATCATATTATAACAGTTGGCCTTTGTTTTAATCGCTGTCACCACTCAGGAGTTTAACCTGAGACTAATATTAAGGAACTGGTTTGAGAGAGGGTTCGTTTGCTGTGAAGCGGTTGGTTGAACAATAGGAATACACAGAGAACATTAAAATTAACCTTATTTTATTTGAATTTAAACCTTAACTTAAAACATAGCCTAATAATAATAACTAATAATAATAATAATAACAAAAACACTTACAATTACTTTGGCTACATCGTGGAGGATGCGTGTAGACACTTGTAGAAATAAAATAAAACTTCCTTGGTGAGCTTGAAGAGCACGCTTATTTATAAACTATTCTAAGGGGGGTGGTTAAAGACTACAAACATAAACAAGTGAAAAAAAGAAGGGTTGTGATTCGCGGGTAGAAGACCCGCGAAATCTTGACTATGCTATTGGCTGTAAGAAGGGAGGACTCTAGGCTGAAGGCGATCAGTGACCTACTTGCAAAGAGGTATGATTTTGACAAAAGGCAAAGCTAAGGGAACATGAAATATGAGAAATGCAGAATAAGAGAGAAACTAACAAATAATTAAATGAATATACATACTATGATAATTATAATTATACAAACAGTTGGTGACTGTTACAATATTTTAGCAGGAGAAAGTGACGAAAAAATCTATTGTCCGAGATAAAAGATATATCTATAATCTAATGATGTATAGGCCTATAAGAAAAATCACTGTACTTTTATTTTTTTGAAATTCATGTGTTTTACATGAATAATTTAAAATTTAATCAAATAATCAGTTAGCCTGACCGCTACACATCCGTCCATGATTTTTTCTGTTGAAGGTAAAACACCAATAGGTCTGTAGTTAGAATATGCAATGAGCAAACCTTCATTAGGAATTGGAGGGACAACATAAATTTTCCATTTATTACGAACAATGCCAGTTTTTAGCGATAAGTAATTTAGTTCAGACATAACAGGATATAATAGCATCCTATTTCCAGCACATTAATTAGTTAATAATAGTAAAGATATCAAAATTATAATTTTATGGAAACACTGATCTTTTTATACCAACAAATTCAATACTACACGCTTTAAATTTAAAACTGGTGAACTGGCATCCCATTTTCTTGGCAGACCATTATCTTAAATTTCACTTCTATTTCTCCTCCCTTGCCTATAAAAGTCCAACAAGTTTTATAAACGATATGTAGGCCTATCAAAATCAAACATATAGTGACTCACTTTTTCTGGTTTGGCCCACTTTCTTAGATTCATTAGAATATTCTTCACATCATTCTTCAGTGCATCAATTTCAAAAATTAGAGCTTCTTGTTTGCTCTTCCGTAAATCAGTTGCTAGGGATCCTAAAAATTCATTGGAATGTTCTTCATACATGCAAAGGAGCTGCTTGAGCTGTTTCTCACGGAACTCAAGTGGCCTGGTGCGTCCACTGAGAAACGATTCTCGAACTCCTTGCACTATCTGGAATAAAGACATACAAACTGCGATTTTTTAAATGTTTTAAAACAGATAGTAAATATTTCCATTTATAAATATGTATGGGTCAAAAAACACTTCATACAATGCAAAACACAATTCAGTTTGAATAAATAGTGCATTATTAATATAAAGTATGAAGTTGACATATCTATAAAATGAAGAAGCAAAGCAATTTATAAGATTTTATATTTTATTCCATTGCATTTTTTATGCAAGTATCGCCCGCTTATCCCACAATCCTCTCGTCACTCAAATGAACGTCGTTCAACTATTTGCACACAGAGTGCGCCACATGTATGTACGTTTACAAGAGCAGGCAACCCTCATCAAAATAAGTCAACGAGTTTTTAAAACTAGATTTTGAACCAGTATAGTTATAAGAACACATAACACAACAGAACACTAGAGATTGAATAGGTTAATTCAAGTGACAGAAAGTGTGGTATAATATGTAGGCCTATGCCATCAGTTGAACATTCACTTTTTTTTCAATTTATATCAGGTTTTATCGATCCACTGCACTGATTACTAAGATCTATTGGTGTCGGTTGAATAATTAATGAGATGATGGGATGATGAGATCAAGGTTTTGTAGGTAAAGGGAAGGAAAGTGAGAAGGATCAAAGCAATCATACTGGCATTAGGCTATAGAGCCGCTAGACTACAGCCACGAAAAATCACTACCGGATAAAGATGGACGATGGCTGGGATTGAACCAAGGCTCGATATGCCACTCACCTCCTGGATCACATGAAGCGAGTGTGTTTTACTACTCAGCTAAATGTGGCAGTACTATTCGAACTTGATATTGATGGTACAACAGTAATATATTTTGATATACAAAATACTTACACTATAGTAGTTTGAAGATAGACCTTTTCCATATGAAACATTTGGTTCACCTGAAACATAATTGAAAAGTGAATACATTTAGTGAGGGTAGTAAGAAAAAGTACACACATAGAATGTGGGAAATTGTGAATGTTCTCGGTCTCGCATCGCATGGCGGCGCCCTCAGTTGTATCATTGATCATTGTTTGCTCAACGACCCCACCAACAGCTAGGTTATACGGGGGTACGAATGAGCGGGTGATAATGAAACAATGAAGTGATGATAGGTGAAAGGAATTTTACAAAAACCCATGCCTTATGCGGGACTTGAACCCACGCCCAACGGTGACTTCAGTTTCTGAAGCGTGCCTCAGCAGACTGAGCTACCGAGGGCGGCCCTCAGTTGTAATCACAAACACGCCCTAATGAAAGCATTTTATGAATGAAAAGTTGACACAGAACTTCTCTTCAATTAGAACAGAACTGTCGTGTAGATTGAAGGTAAATGAGTGGTATCAGTGTTATCAAGGTGCGTTATCAGTGCCCATTGTGATAACATTCTATAAATCATATTTCTATAATTTCTATAAATTCTATTCAATTTACATTATTGAATGGAGTGAATGTTCTCATTTATTTATTGTCCTTACTAATTAATCATAGAATTATTTGGCATTTGATTTGCTTGGAACAATCATTTAGCAAAATTAGCCTCCTTTATACCACACTAAGGAACCAATGTATTCGAGAAATTCCGTGTACTTACCAAAACCCGTAGTATCAAATAGAAAAATTTCAAATTTCAAAAATTTCCCTGCGGGGCCTAATTCGCCCCCCTTGAGTTCACCTTCACTATGCACACTTAGTTTTGTGGGCTCACAATCAAGTCATTGCCTGGGGTGGTAAAATGACAGAACAATCCTGATATAACTGTGATTAGCAAATGGGCACCTTCAGTTCTAAGCCAATAAGAAAATAAATTTTTACATCCCAATCTCATCTGAAACATGTAAACCATATTAAAAAAGTGTATAATTTCGAAAAATCTCAAAAGAAAAAATATATAATTTCCAAAAAAAAAAGAAGGATCTCCGATCCTTCCATCCCCCATCCAATTTCGCGTGAATGATTTTGATTTCGAACTTCTTATCACTGTCAGTGGCATTGTCCCTGATTTTCCTTTTCTGAATATGGTCATCCTAAGTTAAAAGTACCGGTATGAATCAATTTGCACCGTAAGGATACTAGCCTCTGCCTAGTGTTCTAACTTCTAGGCCTACGCGTGTGTCACACTTTGATTAGATAAGAAACTTACCCATATTTTTCAAAATAATATTTTCAGTTCTCAATTGAATATTGATGATTATTATTATTTATTTATTACAACGTTACGAATACCAAATGTAAATCACTCAGATGATCACACGCCAGAGGAAATGCTATACCAGTTTATATTTGTATAACATACAAAGATGTCAAACTTTTCTGTCCCAGGACCAAGAACTAGTAAAATCTTGTGTCGTAACTTTCCGCGGAGTGCCGACCGGGTGCCGACTGCTATCATTGCTATTCCGTCTTCACGACCTGTCATTGCCCTGCTCCCTGTCATTGAAATCACGTGATTCTTTGCATAGTTTTGCATGGTTGGCAAGCTTGTTAAAGTTATCTGAAGCCATAGCAAAGAGATGCCAGGGAAGAAGACAATTCGCCGCACAGTCGCGCTTCACAAAATGCCTACATTACAAGGCGTGTATTTTTTACTAATAATAATAATTCATATTAGGGTAAAAGGCTGGACAGAGCATTGGGACAGAGCATTGAGGCAGAGCAGAGGCATTGGACAGAGCATGATCGATTGATCGTATCCAATGTCTCTTCTTGCTGTATCTTTATATGAATAAAAAATACAATAAATACATGTTTCCAGTACGACAGGAAAGCAAAATATTGATATTTTTTGGAAAATGGACAAAAAGTTGGTTTAATATTTTTACTCATAACTAACCGTAATTAGATGAGCATTAGCGAAGATTTCCATCCCACTCTTAAGGAGCTTAGTATGTGTGTGTTTTTTTCTGTTTGTTTGTAAGCACTGCACAGGTCGCACGGTTTGACCGATCGACATGAAACTTTTTCTCTATATGCAAACTTGTCTTAGAACTGTATAATTTTGGGTCAAATCGGTTGGACCATGCTTGAGAAACACCATCTCCAAGTTTCTAAAAACCCCATAAGATAAGGATGGGCAAGAAAATTTGGAAAACAAAATCTCTCCGAAATAATTCATATTTCCGTTAAATGTAAACAGAATTAAACAATAATACACACTATCAAAAATTGCCAAATTGGTATGAAATTAGGACCAGTCATTCTCAAGAAAAGAATTTCATAAATATTTTTCATTCATCAAATAAGAAAATATAAATTCATAAAAATGTGGCAGAGATGTATTCACGGCTCTCTAGATTCGATAGTAACCGAATGAAGTATATTTTATCTGAGTAAAGGTGTATAGAGTTTTTGATTATACTCTATTTGGATATCGTGCTCATCTTATAACGCATATTCCGCGTTTTCCTGGTTTAGGAAAAAGATGTTCAAAAAGGTGAACACCTTCATGCGACCATGGACTTGTGAACATGGACATGATGCGACTATTACACTTCCCATTTGTTTGTCAACTGAGAACTGTAGCTTTTCAACAAATTTCATTTGGTATAGGTTTTGCTTGGTGTAGCCCTATAATATAACACATTACACAACGAGCTGAAGATAACTGCATGGAATTATCCTGATATCTAGCTGATAACGTACAACTATGCACCTTCATTATTGATCTTGCTTTATTCAATCTTCTGTAACATAGGTTCCATTACATCCAACTACTAACCTTGTTAACCTTGTACATAGACAGACTCTTACAATTTATTAGATGTTACACTCACTTTATTTTACCAAACAAAATGATCGCTCATATAATATTGAGCATACTACGGTATTGTATTTTAATATTAGAAATCCAAGATTACACATATGTATGTACACTTGCCGACCCATAAAATGGTTTAACCGAAATTTAAATTTAAATAAAAACTAAACACATTTAACCGCACATTGTTTCATAGGCTATGCGTGGATGCGTACGCACCTAGTCTTCTAATTTTAGGAGTACTATCAGTATCTTTTCTTCAGGATGCATTTAAATGTATATTGATCGATCACTTTACATGACCGCAACCGTATATAGTATAGCTTAATAAACTTTACCTCATTTTCCCATCATATTACCTACCGTACGCCAAAAGATCCAAATCATCACAAAAGTTTGCCACTATAAATGATAAATGTGTATATACTACATATGAACATTTGTGAATTCGTCAGTAATTTTTTTAAATCAAACCATAAAATTTAATAATATCTCAATAATTACACGTCGGGAGAAAATATAAATAAATTGTGTATACAATAGAAGTTTGCATATTTTTTGATACAACTTAGGTCTGTCTATATTTTCTCACATTATATGGTTACAGAATCAACTTTAGATTTAGGCTCTATGTACCTGTGCATCCAACATAACAATACGAAAGTATATTGTAATTTAAAATGTATCAACATTCAACAGCGTCATCGACTGTCAACTTTCTGTGCTGTTATTAGCGCGCTCTAGCGGTTATCAGTAGTTCAACTAAAACTCAAAAGAGCAATAAGATGAATACAGTCATTGAGTTTGTAGTAACTACAAACTCAATGATACAGTCTACTTTAGAAGGAAATATATTACAAGTCTACCCAGATATGAAGCTAGCTAGAAATACACTCTCACCAAATAAGGGACAAAATATCAACAATTATTTCTAGAAGAATAAAAAAAATAGTTGGTGGATGTGAATAGGTTCTTTACCTGCTATAGCATTCTATTGTACGAGAGGAAATGGCCAGGATTTACGACCCCACATAACGGAAGAATTTCAAGAATCGTCACACACCCTGTGATGTATTACGATTTTATTTTCCTGTACATGTTGTATACTTTCCATTAGTTACTACCAGAAAGAAAGATGATATTCGACGATTTTATTACAAATTAGTTATTCCATTATTGCAACTACATCGGAGTCATACGCACGAGTCACGAACTATTCGTAAAATACTTTGAAAAATAATTGACATGACGTAATAATGTATGAATGACTAATAATAAGAATAATGACTAATGAATAACGTGATTTAGAATTTTAGACAGTCTTGTAACGTGATATATAATTTCATTTTAATTATTCATGCAACTTTTCCTGACTAGTAGAATTATACATTTAATCTTAATATCAGTTTAATCCACTAATGTATGTATTCTAAAAATTAAACAATACTGCGTTTATAAAAAAATATGATATACTTTGATTTGACTGGTATAGGCTATATCGTTCTTATATTTCACATGGCTATCGCATCACACGCTTTAAAAAAGCGCTGACAGCAAAATTATGATAACTGATGTGCAGGTGGTAAGAGGAACAAGACATATTTCATCATGGAATCAAACTGCTACTTTATTTACGTCAATCAACTATACACACATATTTTACATATTACATATGTGTTTAATCATAATCACGTTTCTTCTAGTTTTACATATCTGGCATCATTTAGTCATCAATCCAAAAGGTACTACACTTGATCATTGATCAAAGGTGAATGATATTAGATTATGTCGAGTCAAAATTTGATTTCAAGATGATATACTAATACGCCAATTCGATCATTTGAGTGATAAAACTGGCAAAGCGCCACTGATAATTGAAATTATTCTTTCGTCGTATATATTATTATAATAAACGAGCATCACACAAAGAAACCTTGAGTTCAAGTCGAGAGGTCACTCACACTTTTAGACTGCTGTAGCTGAATATATATATTCAATACACAAATTACAAGCCAATGGTGGACAACATGTGACAACAGACACCCAATGATGTTTAAAACATTCAATATATTGAGAGAATTAATTTTAAAAAATGAATGAGAGCGATAACATGAATGTATTGTTATTTAAATTGTAAAATATATTAAATACTCCCAACCTAATGGTATTTTTTGTAGATAGGTGTAAAATTATTGCAACCAAGCAATTGCCATATAATTATAGTTACTAGGACACGCAGCCAGGCAATACATTAAAATATTGGACATGGCAAGAAATTCGAGAACAATTTCTTTTTCAGTGTTGCTAGGCTGTTGAGGAATACAATCCATAACAATATGATACGAGCGTATAACAGTGCTCCTAAGCAAACACAAACACACTTATAAAATGAACTAAACGTTGCCGAAATTGAATCTACAATTAAATGACTAAATCTACTTGAAATAGGTTTATAAGGTCCTTTACTACTCTAAATTGAAAACTGTATTTCAAAATCGTAGAAATATTTTAAATAATATTTTTTTCAACAGTATACATAGGCATAGAAAGAACAGTAATGTACAGTTTAATTTTGGATTTGACCATTTTATGTAACCGCAAGTGTATATTTTGATTTTGGAATATAATAGAACCGAACGACGTGCAGGCTGTAAAAAAATGATTTGTTCTGTTTCCATTTTCTGTTTTAAGCCATGAAAAGTGTATAAAGTACAAATTTGAACCTTATTTTAGTCTTGAAAAAATAACGTCTGAATATGCGTACATTTTCTACAAGTGCTTATTATGACAATACATTTTCTTCAGTATTTCAATACTTGTGGTACCTCATCCAAACAATCTTATTTTAATCCATAGCTTTAATTGGACAACAACGATTTTGTATCTAGTTTCGATGTGATTTAAAATAAAAAAACGTATCTTGGTCGACCACTTGATGTGACCGCAAATGTACATTGTCAGCTAGTTTTAGTACTTATGTCAGTACATTTTCTTCAGGATGCATTTCAATGTGGCTTGATCGACCACTTTGCGACTCGTCTAGATCCCGAGTCGACGAAGACGACGGTTATGTTATTGATGACACATCACGCGTAATGCAGGCCGGGACAAGTGCAATTTGTGTCAAAATATCACCAATTTGCACCCATCGCGATCTGAGCTACCACGTGGGCTAGAGTTGCTTTCCTTCGTAGTAGGTAGATCTTCTTTCATTCTGTCATGCCGTTTTGCATCGGAGTCGAGACAATTTTCTGACACCTTCGATAGGCCGGGACAAGTGCAATATTAACATGAAAATACAAAAATATTGGCACTCATCACAGTCTATCCAAAGCTTAGAGCACATGCTGATTAATCAGTCACTGTTAATTCAACAAAAATATCGGGATAGAAATGGTGCTCGAAAAAATCATAATAGATAACCATTCTGAAAATCGACAAGCTGAAAATAAATCAACAAGCAGGTCCATAAATCCAGCCCTTCAGTTCTTGTGCAAATTTTATGAACATAACATGTTGAAGATAATGAACACACGTTTCTTCAAACCGAGTTTTTCAAAATGCTTGCAGTCTACTCTTCTTGTCATCTTGAAGTATTTTAGTACGCTGTCCAAGGGATTATAAAGCACGAGAACTGTTTCCTTTGGAAGAGATAGAGGTAT
Organism: Brachyptera putata; assembly: GCA_907164805.1. Classification (NCBI taxonomy): domain Eukaryota; kingdom Metazoa; phylum Arthropoda; class Insecta; order Plecoptera; family Taeniopterygidae; genus Brachyptera; species Brachyptera putata. The sequence continues at coordinate 29,588,050 of OU015462.1, forward strand.
ACTGAAACTTGGGTCTCGTCTCGGGGGTTTGTTTGAATGGTGGAAATGGAACAAGGATGGAGGGGTGCGGAGGGTTAGTACTGAAAGAATTTATTTAGCTTTACATATTCCAATTCTTACTTCTTAGAGAGCAGCTAAAGAAAATAATAAAATTGTGGTACAATAGTGAGTTGGTGTTGGCAGAATGGAATTGACATTGAAGAAAAATACTTTAGACCTGCTAGTTGAGAATGTTTTGCCAATTTTCAGAGTTTTTGATAGACGGTGGCGATTAAATAAATGAGGTCGGACCTACCCTACGGCATGGGTTACAAATGAATTTCATAGCTATAAAACCAGGAATTGGGAACGAAAATTGCAATTCCTAAAAATCATGGCCACAACATAATACTTATTATGGTACAGTCACGGAAGAAAGAGTTGAATCATAATACGAATAAGTTTATTTATGAAGTCCAAACGTGATAATAAGAGGCAATTAATTAACCACCTTTTTAATAACAGTTATAAAGTTATATAGGAGTCAATTACTGCTGACAAGCAATTCTACTCAATTACACAACAAATTGCGACAAGAATTCGATTCGAAAAACTCTTCAGGGTAAAACACCATTGGTCAGCTGCTTCGCTCAAGTTTTTAGTGTTCAGAGAGTGTGGTTTCCGGCCACTTGCATTGGCCAGATGACGAAGACACGAGCGATGCTCATCACTTTTTGTTCCTTTTTACAGGTGGTTTCTGTAGTCGCGTGCCGCATGTTTCAACTTATAACATCTGCAGCACTGACTGCAAAAAAAATATTATCCGCCGGAGGGCAGTGGGCTCTGTCGCACACTACGACCGTAAAAGTAATGCTTTTACATAGTTGGCCAGATAGAAACGATAGCTCTAGAAAAATAGAATCGATCGAATAAAAATGCAAATATTAATGATTGAAGAATATTATATTAAATACATTCGGATCTTCATCCACCTGATAGCGTATCAACAGCTCAGTGGGGTAGGTGAGCTGCCGCGCAGAATATTCAGATAGACCTGAGTAATAGTTAGCCAATTAATGAAAATATTCAAATAATAGTCACAATATATTGTAATAATTGATTGATTAAACGTAATTAAAACGATTCGCGGTAGACTCTTATTTTACTTCAAATATGAAATCACAGCTATTCTCATTGACAAATTAAAAGACGGTGTTATATTTAATTATTGCAAATTGCGCATCTATTATAGAGGCACTAGGCATCTATCAAGCAAAGGAACGGAAAAAATATCCTCTGGGAACTCGACCAAACAAGATTCGTTGAAACTTCTGTAATTGGTAGTTATAGGCTACTTGAAATTAATTTTGAAGGGGGATCTTGAACGTAAAACGAAACATTACTCGTCATATCACAGAAGAACAAAATACATATGTCATGGTCGTCATTTTCAACTACATCTACGCCTAAATAAAATTGAGTTTGATTTTTCTTCAAGTTATGTTTAGGTTACGTCCGTTCGAGCCTAGGAGGATTCCTAGGAAATAGGGATTAGGAGGAAGTTCGAGCAGCACGTATAATCCTAACTTCGTTCGATCAAATATACTTTACAGGTGATATATTTCCCACCAAAAAGGCCGCCCTCGGTAGCTCAGTCAGCTGAGGCACCGCTCCACACACTGAAGTGACTGTTGGACACTCGTATAACCTACCTGTTGGTGGGGTCGTTAAGCAAACAAGAATCAATAATCCATCAAAAAGTTGACAACTTTTTCCGGTGATTCGAGAGAGACTGTCGAGAGACAAATTGTATCAACCAATCACAATCTGCGTTGTTTCCAAATTCGCTGTATTGCTGTGGTAACGAATGTTAGACCTGTCACTTGAAACACGCCTCTTAGCACTCGAATTAGTTTCACAACGATTACTCTGCGAAGCAATAGGAACCACAGCACACTGTTATTGTTATAAATATATTTATACTTTTTGAATCTAGCTATTATAGCCTACTAGTAATCTGCCAAATTTGGACAATTTGACAACGTGACATACCATATATAGCGTCCACTTATGTACTAAAACATCTAGAAACTATCCCCTTCCCCCGCGGTTGAAAGTTCTGGCTGCTGTGAACGAGATATTTTACACAGCGCCTATAATAACGGTAAACGTAAAACAACAGCAACAGGTATGGCTACGATCCCACGAGGGTAGGAGGCTGTGCCAAGCAGTAACAATAAGGGTTTACGAGGGGCTGAGACTTGATTATTCACCGTTATGTGGTAGGTAAAATACTAACAGTACACTTGTAGAGAAGAAACCCTTGCCGGAAATATGATCGATCACACAAAAAAAGAGCTCATGTAGAAGTGTCATTGCTACCAAACAATTCAAATTATTTCCAGTCGTCTAAGTAAAAATATTTACTCATGCACATACATATTTCAATCCATTTTTACTCACTTATTCCATCTATAAACCAAATATTATTATTCCCAGATAGAGCTGGTGTTTTTCTCAATTCCAAAATAAATAATTTACTGTAGATGTTCATCTAACTGCCATATATAAAAAAAGATAGAGGTAATGAAGGGCAATTAATAGATGAATAAATATTAAATATAGGCCTACAGCACGAATTAATAATTTTTGAAATTGAGAAAACCAAGAATCATCATCTGAAAATAATAAATTCAATTACATAACTGGGGAAATGTTATTTTTTCTTTGGTGAACAATAATACAAAAAGAAAAAAAAAAATACAATTTTCAAAACGAGAGCATGACTTTGGGGTACCGGTATGATGATTAATAAAAAATACAAATTCGGATATCACACAAATGAATAATAATCATAAATATTATGAATCCCAGATAGAGATGGTGTATTTATCTATTTCAAAAATAGATGTGGCAGTAAGATCGCCATTGTGGTGCCTCGTTCAAACGATCTCATCTTTCATCCATAGCCTTAATTGGGAAACTATGATTTTGTATCAAGTTTCGATGTTATAAAAAAAGTATATTTATACACTTTTTGTATAGGTATATACTATATTGCATACATGTCTATTTGTATCTATATATTTATGACGCATTATGAATCATATATATATATATATATATATATATATATATATATATATATATATATATATATATCACAAGAAATGTGATCTGGTGTCTGGTACGAGCCCGCACTTTCTGAATTATCTCGGTTATTCAACTAAATATTCACCAAACACAGACAAAGAACAAAAACACTCAGATGTCCCTACTTGACTTTGAAACGTGCTTTTGGAAGTGAATGTATAACTAAGAGGAAATCGATGAAAGATAAAATCATCATTTATCACCCGGTATCAATCACCTAGTCAAAGCTCATTCGTCAGCAAGGCATTCCGGTATTCTGTCGACAAATATAATTGATGTTTATTGCATATGTTTCTCGGCCGATGAATAAATATCTTTTTCATCGGTGCGTCTAGTAAATGATGACACCGAAACTTTGTACAGGAAGTCATGTGTCAATCAAGATCGAGTTTGTCTCCACCCACCAAGTTGAAAACACATGCATTACTCTCAGAACAATCAGAGTATGGCATGTTGCTGTGACCAACATTGATTGCTAATGAGTGACAAATGGAGGAAGTAATAATGAATACAGGCTTTTACCGAGTTTTCACTGAGATCTATTTTCGAATGCTGCTCAAATACCACACCAATAGCTAGGTTATATTGAGACGGGCGGGTGATAGTGAAACAATGAAGCTATGATAATGACGTTTACAAAAAAAACATGCCATGGGAGTCGATTCAGCGCAATATCATTTTTTGGGTGGTAAACCCTGAACGGTATGATATGTCGAAATTCTAAGAAATAGGAAATACAGAGTTTCAATACCTTCATGACGGTATAAGCACTATCTACCTCATATCGCATAATTGTCACGCGTACACCACCGTTAAAAAATGTTTTTTCTTTGTGTTTTTCCGCGTGCCAGTCATGCGATATGAGGCGAATAGTTATACTCATACTATTTTGAAGTTATTGAAAATACCCGTTTCCTCTTTATTAGAATTTCGATATTTCATACCGATCATAAGTTCTAAAACAATGTCTTAGCTGAATGAGCTATGAGGGGTAAAGGGGAGGGGAGGGATCAGTCCAGACCAAAATCTCTCTATCAGGCGACTGGTTCAAAACGAAAATAAAGATGAATTAAAAATCGTGTTAATTCGACATTGGAATCTCGCAAGCTATCTAATCTAGCAATCTAGTTCATAACAAATTCTCACTCTAGACCTACATTATAGCCCACTTGGTCTGGAGGATACACAAAATTCATTTACCTATAGACCAATAAGTATTAGATGTCATAATACAGTTGATTCTGAAAAAGTGAAATATCCGTCCAGCAATGTACTTTAGCCCTTCTGCAATACAACAACGAATAGGGAAGTGACGAAACATGCAATTTCTTCCCGACTCAGTTCATGAAAAAGTATTCAAAGCATATTCCTACACGTGTTTATTGTTGCATTATTCTTCTTGAAGAGATCACTTCTCTCTCTAATTCCGTCTCACCTGGCGTTTTATCAAGAGAAGACGAGTTATCCAACAACTTATTCTTGCAGCTGCCGTTTCCTCGTCTATGGTCCAAGTAGTCATGCACAGAGAACGAACGCCTGTTGATCAACCAAACCAGAGCCTAGACCTTCCTACATGCACAGATGGTAATGCGTTCTCAGAAACGCACACATGCTTGCGTAAACCCAAGAAGTATAGGAAAGTGAGCTCAAGACGTTACCCTGTATAACATGATGGGTTGGGGGAGGGTAATGAATAACTAGGCCAAACTTGTCCAACCACCTTTTAGGGGCAGGGGTGAGGGGTAGGCTACACATTCAATATAAAGGCCTCCCTTTAGTTTTTGTTGATACGTGTGCGTCTGAACTCTATCTACCTCTGTATAAAACTAGAAAATAAAAAAAAGGTTATTTATAATGCGCACTTTCTTTCACCAGACCGAGTCCTGTCCTATTCCAATTCACAGGGCACTCATAAAGAAGGTGAATCAAAGAGACTAAGATCCGTGAACAAGATTCAACTCGAGGGCCGATACGTAGACGATCTTTGTTTTCAATTTCTTGCACCTTTCCGGACGTCGACGAGTAGCGAGATGAAGAGTCCGATCAGTCTACACCACACAATATATTATGTGATATATCGATAAGTGCTAAGTGCACGGCCTTCTAGTCTTTAAATCGCATTTTGAGAGAAGAAAGTTCTAAGTATACCCCAAAAACGAAATCGTTCAAGGCAATATAAACGTACGGTAAATCTGAATGAAGATTAAAGAAATATCAGAATGCTCAACGTATCATTTGACCAATCCCACCTAGTGAAACCAAACACGATAAACCCACCTCCCCCCGTCCTAACTACCACCAAGTGCAAGATTAGGATATTTGACTGAACTTGGTGATTCGTACATCATTTTCCTAAGAAATCCCCACCTCAAAAGTCCCCTCAAAAGTTTTTACACTCTCTATTACACACTAATTTACACTCACAATTATTAAAATATTTAAAAATGAAAAGGTAAATTATACAGCGTAGCATCTTTGCAAGTTTATTCTTGTCCAAACGCACATAATATAAGCTAAGATTGAACATTACAATTATTATACACACATTACACCTATATGAAAGGATGAAAACTAGGCGACCACAGCTACTTCCCCTTCTTCCCCGAACCCAAAGTAACCTATTCAAAGAAAACAACCCATACAATTTCATTTATAAAGCAGTAACTGGTCCAGGTGGGCAAAGAAAAGAGCCAGACATGATTTTAATTTCATTACGAATTAGTCAAATGATGAAAGGTTTAGGCGCAGTATACTCGATTCACTATTACACATGAAAACAGGAGTAAAAAAATACGAAGGCGAGACCTTATATTCAAAACTCACTGCAATTTTTAGGATGGCTTGACAAGATGCTATAAGAGCAATTGACACGAATTAAATCAAAATCTTGTATTATCAAAAATGAGTACAGATTTTACTCAAACTGTATATGTTCAATTAAGCATAACAAACAAGCATCACTTATAGTTACGTACTTCTAATGAACCACTTAAATATTCGTTTAAATTACGGAAATTATCATCTTTAATTCACCCATAATTTACGCCAACCGTAGGTTATATAATAAGGTCTTTGATTTACGCTTTGTCGACTATCAAGACTCAAAAAGAAGATGACATCAAATAAAGCGGTGAGAAGCATTGTGGGATTTGACTCCCAGATGAGCGGGTTAAGGGCGGTCAAGGTCACGCAATTCTCGAGGACCCTCGACAATATCGAAAAGAGGTCAATTACCCGTACTAGCTATGCACCTTATTATTGATAACGGAGACAATCCTACGCACGAATACCACTTAATACTACACATACTTATATCGCTAATGAAATAATAATTAGAAGCACGTTTATTCTACCATCTATACAAATACTTTCGAGATAATCGCAACGAAAAAATAGTAATCTTCTACATTATTACTAACCACTACCATATGCTCATGATGAGCGCTACTCGCCAACCACACACTTTTATCCAAATATTTAAACGTTTATACATTCCATCTAGTACCCATAAAACCACACGCAAGTCTTGCTTCATACGGACTGAGAAGGCCTACCTGAATTTAAATTCTATTTTTATTATTTTGTCATGTCAAACGAAATTCAGGTTTTGTACGAACGCTATGTATATCGCTAAGGTTCCTTTTCAATGCTCGGATGGATGTAACTCAAGAAATGAACCAAGAATAATAGAGAAAGGAGAATGAGAGTGAGTGAGAACGACTGAAGGTATTGGGAGTGTTGGATTTCTTGAAACCCAAAACTGTGACAGCCTGTAAGTCTGCAACCATGGAACGGGTGGGTCATTGTCAGTACAAACAGCCGAAAACATCGCGATAAAGATTTAATAATACCAATGCACGAGTTTTTATTTCACTGATAAAGCCAAAACGGAAAGAATCGATACAGCTAATCATATAATAATTTTGTCGATTCAGATTACGTCCGTACTGATCAATAATATATATGTGTGTGTATATATAAATGAAGATCGCATATACAATGATTTACAAACAATCTATCACCCCCCCCCCCCCCCAATCCTCGTCGTCCACAAATCGTAAATTTTAAAATAAAACCGTAAAACAAATAAGAGCAGCATAGGTAAGATTCACGAAGGAGAAAAGAGTTCAACGTAATGACATAATGAAAGAGGGTGATGACTGGAGCGCCTTTAACACCATAATATTATTCCGCCTAAGGTGATATGTCTAAGGACACCGACCTGCATGGCGATACAACAACTCGATGCAACTCTGTAGCACTTTCAACTACACTCTTTGGCAATATTGATCCGTCTAATCAAGAAGTGGTGACAAAAAACTAAGCCCACCCACGCTCAAGAGAAGAGAATATTAGCGGATGTATCAATTACTATTGAACAGTCGATTTTTACTAGTATAATAATATGCACTTTATTAAAACAAATTTGAATAGTAATGTAAATATTAGGAGTTGAATGTGGCAATTTTAATATTTATATGAGGGTATAGGACTGATTAAGGACTGGCAGTTTCAATTTAATCGTTTGAACCATTTTTTCAACATAGACGGCTATTGGAAAGACCAAGGTAGATACGAAATACGATACGAACGAGAGGGTGATGATGATATGATCCAGTGATGATATGAGAACGGCGAAAGGATTTTCTAAAGCGGTGCTCAACCCCGTATAGCTTATAGCTATTGGTGGGGTCGTTCAGCGTCAATAAAATGAAAGCGGTGCTTTAGCTGAATGAGCCACTGGGAGGTGGGGGGGGGAGACTAATTGATTAGTAATTTGGTAAGTATAAACAGCTACCTAGGTAATTGTGCATGCACTATGCAGAATATGTATAAGGAGGAAAACCGCGTGCATCGAATAGTGTACAAACATTAGTTTCTAGCGCCCCGTTCAAACCACCATAGATTATAATAAATGTATCATGTAAATATTAGGGCGGTGTATTACATTATATTGAGATCACTTTAGTACCTATACAGCGGAAACGGCGACACCCTGCTCAATTACCCTTTGGAGGCTGCCATGAGTGAGTCTACATTATAGAGTCGATATGCTCTTTGATTTCGAACAAATAACAATCACATTCATTGGTTCCCAGCCTACATCATACGCCACAATACAGATTAACAAAGATTCATATGCAATTGGGCCTACAGACATGGTTACCAAGAGATTATCAATATGCTGGCAGTGTTATTACCTGCAGCCGGTTTAAAAATTGAATGATTTCTTTCCGACTTCATTTTTAAAAAAACATCAAGATAATCACCCCAATCAGAAGAAACAATTTGCGCTAAAAACATTCAAGTGGACGTAAGAATTAATTACATATTTTTCCCGACGTAGTTCTTGTATTCATATTCAAATACAATGAAAAGTATAATCGTTATCCATGATAAAATTATGGGCTTTCAGTTCAATTGAATTAATTGTTATCCCAAGGCCTATATTGCGTGCATGTGCACGTCAATTTGGCAACATGGGATCAGCATTGGTGGAGGCGAAAAGCAACATGTGAGTCACGCATCTCCTCATATGATGGCCATGGAAACCAAGTAAACTCATGCTAATCATTCTTCCAGTGTGAAATGAGAGTGTATCTGCGTACAAGTGCCACAATAAACGTGCGATGCATACCCATATCTAAGAAAAAATAATAAAACGTAGACACAGCTAATAGAATTTCAACAAAAGTAGATTACACGACAACTGTCTCTCAGACCTACTTCAGCACAACTTGCAATTTATAATCGTCCACGATGAAACTTGTAAATAAATGTAATTTATAAAACAATAATTCTTAGCAGAATGTCGCGTTTTGATTGCCTGAATCCACGCGATAGATGTCGGAAAGATATTGACACTTTGGGGGTGATTAGTGCTTACCAAAATAATGAAACTCGACATTGACCGCTAAGAGTCAAATCGCTTGTAAATAAATGTAATGTAGTATAGAATATCATGCATGCCAAGTCGGAAATATGGTGACACTTTGGGCGGCCCTGGTGATTACGAAGATAATGCAACTATATATTGTTAACTATTAGTAAGGTCACTAGTTTCACATAGTTGAACCAATCACATAATATTAGGAGTCACGTCATGCAGATTCACGACCTTGCTGACAACTCTACAACTTGACAAGACTACACTCGACAGCCACTTCCCACTACCTTTTGACGCGACGGATAGGGACCGACGCATAATAACGCTCTTGTATATAAGCTTGTTATCATAAAAATGTGAGCACATTTCTTTAAACTTCTGTGACTCACGTAATACTTGCAGCTGTGCTCAAAATAGACTAATTTGGACGAGATACGCCATACATAGATACATTAGGTAATTGCAGTTTCCAGTAAATCAAATCCTCTGTTAACTCATAGCATTTTATGGGCGTCTTCCTTTATTGTGCACATACTATACCTGCCTGTAAGCGGATATAATATAAAATAACATAGCCCCCTATAGGCCTACACCTATAAGTACCACAAATCTACCGTCCCAAGCACACAATATTGTATCTACCTACAATCTGCACTCTCGCTAACGTAAGCCAGTGGCGGAGAACGGACAAAACATTGAGTACGCATCGAATTGAAATTACTACAACACAAAAATGCAATTAAAATGTCAATTCAATTACGCCGACAGAGAACTATTTCGATATATGAAATAACTTCAAATAATAAGCTTTCATAGCGTTTTTCTGAGAAGAGCGGAATTCAAACTTATATTTTATGAATACCAAGTGTATGCCACACACTTGATGGCTTTTTTTGTTTGTAGAATAAGAGGAAGATTGCAATATTTCCAGAAAAAAAGCTACAGAATACTGAATTTGTTTGTTATTGATTTTGGAAATACAGCACCGAAGTCTTATATTTGCATACAATTTCTACCTAATCACCATTGCCGAGAGACTACGTTGTAAATTGTACTCCATACAGTGGCACTGCTTTTCCTCAGTACTCTCTTGCAGGACAATAGGGATGTATTGTTGTGCGAGCGGTAAGGTGTGTCTATGGATATGGTGTTATCTACATTCATGAAAATGGTCGTGAGGCTGGTTGGAGACACTTTAAAAGTTTTCTAATATTTTCACAGGAAGTCAAATCAACGTTCTCATTATACAGATGGGTCAGTATGAGCGTTAAAAATATACCCCGTTTGCCTTTAAATTTCAGCGGAAATGACGCCTATCGCTTTCAATCGGTCTATTACCATAGACGATGATATTTCCATGTACTAAGGAGACAATTCCAGAATTTTGATAATTTTTTTTAAAAAAGGAAGCAAATACAATATCCGAATTCACTTGTCTTTCAACAAAGATAACACAAATTAATGTCCCAATATCAAATATATTTTTTACATCTTAGCTCGGGATAGTGACAGATGTTCTAGTGTATCTTGGAACACCTGGATGAGGCATGCGTTAAGAAAAATAAGACACACCTGCCCCCCTCCCCCTATAACAATCACAAGTCCTAAATCCGAAGACGGTTTGCAAAATCGACAATACCGTACCTCAACGCATGATGAATGGTTGTCAAGGCATTGTTGAGATAATGCAAAGCTGAACTGAAATTCAAAAACAAATCATACCTCGAAGGGCAACCAATAACAATGAAATTGCTAGGCCTCTGCCTATACCTGGCAAGTTTCGCTAGTTTGTGCATCCCACCGTAGTTAATTTCAAGGGGGTGAAACCATAAATCCTTGGCGAAATTCTTCTCTTTCATGCTTAATACATAAGAAAGCTCTATAATGTGTTTGAAAATTGTGATGCCTGACTATGCTTATATTTTAGTATTTTTTACCATAATTTGGTACGGCACATCAAAAATATAATCAATTTCTTATTTTTATATATATATATATATATATATATATATATATATATATATATATATATATATATATATATATATATATATATATATATATATATATATATATATATATATATATATATATATAATATATATATATATATATATATATATATATATATATATATATATATAATGTGGCAATAACGTACATGTAAGAATACTACACGAAACAATACAAGTAGAATAATCATTTCCATAAATTCGCAATAACAAAAAGCATATTACTTTCATAACCCCTTCGCAAGCTCGAGGCGGCAAATCTTCCAAGCAAACAAATTACAAAATAGTTGTAACTTGGGTAAATCATTCTGGTTCGCCAAAGCAATGATTTATTTAATTATACTTTTCCATTATTGCATCTGTTGAATTACACAGTATTACTGATTAGCCGTAACGAAACTAACACCCGTCAAACTAACATCAACATGTCTGTTTACAGACGACAGGAAAATTCACATACCGATATTCGAATTGTTGAACACATAGTTATAATAAAAACAAATAATAATATTAACAATGGTGAAATAGCCACCTTCTAATGTTTACATTTCTACTTACGCGACAATAATCAAGTTAGGCCTACCATTCGTGTTCTGTTGTCTACCTATCACCTGTTACTATAATCTGGTAATGCTTCATTCGCAACCGTGGGAAAAGCAAATGTTAGATGTGTTATTAATTACTGTTCACTTATTACCAATAATTAATAATTCAAGGAAATCAGCAATATTTTTATGGTAGTAACTTTTTTCAAATAACATCGAAACTTGATACAAAATCAATGTTCCCCAATTAAGGCTAAGGATGAAAGTAGGATAGTTCACTAAAAAATGAACAGATTAACTAAAAGCTCAATTTACTTAGTATGTGTAATAATTCTAAGTGTATGTTGTACATGAAGTAGAGACTATGATATTGATAGAAATATTGTCTACCCAGTGTGGTAACCGTTTATTATGTAATGGAACACACAATGCATTTCATCTTACAAATTTTGCTTGAAAGATCATTCACTACCATACAGCTAGTCATATATATACAGTACATAACGCTGCACTGAAGTACATGAACTGCGTATATATGCTTACAATAATAAACACCGCACCTAATGAAGCATTACAAAGTTCCTCTACTCACATTAACAGAGACCACGTGTGTAGACGGAAACGCCACTTTGTTACACTGTTACTCTGCCAGCACTTCTTCCTCCAGCGTTCCTCTCGTAACTGAAGGAGTTCGAGCCGGATCACAGATTACCTTGCGGCGTGCCGCAGTGATCGCTAGGTCCGTCTGATTCTAACGTCCAATGCAAAAGGCGAGGAGCGGGTCGCGGCGCCTGTATTCTTGACCATTTTGGATATCGACTGATAGGCCAACTTCTTTATAACCTTTATTTCTTAACTTATTGACAAGCGTCGCTATTAATTTCTTTAGCTTTAGGGATAGCCAATCTGTCAATTGTTTCAGTGTCGTAAGTTGTAAACAGAAGAGAATTCCCTCTACGCCATGAACTATGGTGACCACATTTTTTTCAAATACGAAAATACATGACATAATTGGATAAGGGGAGAAGAAATACAAATGATTACATCTTTACATGCGTTGGACGTCTTCAGTAGAAGGCTAGTTTTTAAGGACTTCTCCCGACTCCAAATATAATTTATTATTAATATTTTTTACAAGCGCGTAGAAATTTTGATACGAGTGTGGGGAGGGGGGAAAGTTTATCGTCATTCTAGTTATTAAAATATCTTAGGAGTTATATCGTAAGGTACTGTATTATATTATTGTTATTGTAGGCCTACCTTGTTTTGCAGCCCATTGTCTGATAGCAAAAACTGCTGAATAAATCACTATTATTATATTTTTATAAAAAAACAGCCCCATGCATATGGAGTCTGAGGCAAAACCCCAGCCAACGAAGGCAAACTAATTTCAGCTCTCATTCTTCTTTAGTCCACTTACAAGCATATTTAGCAAAAAATGATCGTAATTGTGAGGACTATTAAACAGGTAATTCAACAAAAATAAGAAATTAATCACCAACCTGAATCCCTAATCTATTCCAGCATGTAATCCTGAATTACTTAATATCATTTATGATTTGATGAAACCATTGCAGGCAAATTACAATAAAATGCTAATTACTCAACACAAACAATTTTTACCAAACATCTGAATATATACTTGTTCCCGCCAAAAATGCAGGACAGCTAACAAAAAAGGGGCATTGGCATTTCATCTAAGTTCAGAGAGTAAGAATATGGGATCGAATACCAGAAAATGGTTATCTACACCCCATGAAACTGTCAACTTGTTACGAAAAAACGTGTTCAAAAAAATTATGTGATTTACTTTACTAGACACTCGTCTACAAGGATCTAGATTATTCTTACACTAGGCAAACGCAGGATGTGCGTTGTACGATGAGCGAGATGTCTATATAAAGTATAATCGAAAACTCTACAAACCTTGATCATTTGAAATGAACTTCATCTGATGTCAATGAATCTAGAAAGCCGTGACTTCAACAATGCAACATTTTTCAACTAATATTTCTATCTTTCCGATGAATAAAATACATTTATTATATTATTTTCTCCAAAACGGCTGGTCCGAATATCAAACCAAATTTTTATTCATGTATATTATTCTTGTGTTCACATTTGTGGAAAATTTGAATCATATTGAAGAGATTTAATTTTTCAATTTTTCCCGCTCAGCCAAATCTTATGGGGTTTTTAGAAACTTCTAAATGATGTTTCTCAAAAATGGTCCAACCGATTAGAACTCAAAACTATACAGTTCTAAGTTGGATAAGTTTGCATATAAAAAAAGTTTCATGTCGATCGGTCAAACCCTGCGACCTGTGCAGTGTTTACAAACAGACAAAAAAAAAAAAAAAACGCACAGACAAAGTTCCGTAAGAGTTCAGTGAAAATCTTCGCTACGCTCATCTAATGATTGACATTTCAGTTACATTAGTTATGTTCACTAGCTAACAAATATTTATATATTTACTATAATCCTGAATACAATTCATGCTTGAACCTCATACTTTCATACTTAAGCTAACGAAGATAATTCCATTTATAATCCATTTTATAACCCATGTATCGCACAATTGTCACATGCACTCGTATATCGGAACCCACCATCACCTATGCAATACATCATCACTACTAACTTTCCTTTCACACGATTGAATCCTACCAAAGCAACTCCTTCTAAACATTCCCATCAAATCTAAAAAACTTAAATCCGTTTTACAGTGTTTATCGCAAACACAAAATTTTACTGTGTCACTTTCTGTAATTTGTTTAATTTTAATTTTAGAGTAACTTTAGCCTTTTTATAGAAAATGCCAAAACTCGATACATATGAGTGCAATGTAAATTATGTAAAATAATTGATAATTCAAATGAAGAATTATACAATTGATAATACACACAATACAACACAACTGTTCATAATTACGGTAATATCCAAGATTGTTGAATATTACTTTCGGAACCAAAACTGATATGTTGAATTCTGTAGCTTCTGAGTACAATAAATTGACATTTTCTATTGTAACAGTAAATTATTACATAACATTTTTTCTTGTGAATCTTGAATATTAGAAATTCATTAAGAATTATATTTTTTGTGGCTAACCACTCATTACATTTGCTAGAGATCGATAGGCTTACATATTGCCGAAGGCATAAAATGTTGGCAATATAATTGACCATCTGAAACCTCAATATTTTGCGATAGCTACATGTTTCAACTTTTTTGATGTTCGAAACCATTCAAAGCCAAGTTTTTTTGCTGTTTGAGCGATGTGTGCCTTTTAAAACTTTAAATCAACATTTACCCAAAATATGCGCCATTTGTAAGAAATTGTCAATTATTGAAAAAAACATTGCCAGTTACTCCTTTTTCTTCAGAGCAGATGCGAGTGTCATGAGAACCCAAAATCTTCAATTCCAATTTGCTTGAATAAAATATTTATTCACGTTGGCCCATGTAAGTCATTTATGAGCTCTAGTAGTTTGTGCAGTTCTAGCAGTGGTTCAATGTGAGGAATATTGACCTCAATGTGTATATGTACACTGTCTTTTCAGAACTTGCACTCAAACTAAAAATATCTTGAAAATAGCTCTTAATATATGCGCACCGGTACATTATTTTTATCACAGAGCCTCGAAGTTTGTCAAAGACTGTTTGATGATAAATTAATGCTAAGAAACAAAGTAATTAATGCTGTAATTTCATGCCTTTTGATTGATGTATGCCTACTTCTTATATTTTATTTGAAAAAATCTTCTGTCTTTTGTATTGACTATGAGCGGGGTAAGATTGAAAGTCGAGTTGAAAATTTCTTTAAAAATAATATGTACTCACAATTTAGATATCCTACATAAAGAGAGTTGGATCACAAATCTACATTAACTTAATTGTGTCACCTAGAAATGAAGTCTACAATTTCAGGTTTATCAGATAAAAAGTGTAGGCCTATTGGTTTACTATGATGGGATAACAGAATCCAAAACTAAAACTTGAGCATAAAATTTTCATGTAGTCAATTATTATAGCAGATTTTGTATTGTCAAGTATTATTTCCAGATTCATGCATCTATTTATTATTTCATCAAGAATGTACCGTTAACGGTCTCAAAAAATTAGAGTTTATTCCTGTAGATATGAAAATGTTAATAGTACCAGCAGCCCTCTGTTGGCAGCTAGGATTTTTTTTCATTTTCATCATCATTTTATCCTTGCATTGAAAGCATAAACCACAGATTTCTTGAATTCATAGATCCCCCTCCCCCCAAGATATCTAGATTAAGAATGTGCATCACCGATTAAAATAATCCACAGTACAGTGTGTAACCATTACACCAGGTATCACTACAGAATAGAAACTATGGTTCAGTGGAGCGTTTAGGCCTAGGCGCACTAGGTACGCGCCTAGGGCCCCGGATTTTGGGGGCCCCCAAATTCCTTTTTTTGATATATCTTTGTTTTCAAATTATTTAATATATTTGGAACCTTTTGTACTAAAAAATAAAATAAAACGCAATATACACTATTTGTTCATAACTGCTACCATATGTAATATGCTCGCTGAACACTGCTGATATCAATGTTGAATATAAAATAAGTCTATTAATTTTTAGTAAATTTTTCACGAGCTATGACATTATATGGTATACTATATAAACATATTTTTTTCTACTGAAAACGTCAAACTTCTCTATTTCTCCAAATGTTCATGTAGGGGGGGGGGGGGCCTCAGAATCAGATTGCGCCTAGGGCCCCATAAAAGCTAAACGCGCCACTGCTATGGTTGCCATTCAACATAATTGTAATTATATTTAACAGAACCACATAGTATTGTTTTTAATGTAACAATAATTTCCGTTTAATTATATTTTATATGGTTAAGAGCCGATTGTACCAACTGATGATTAAATATTAATTAGTTAATCATTACTTAAAGTACAAACATAACATAGGTAACCAAGGGTGATAACAAGTTAATTTGCTAATTTTTGCTTAATTTACTAATCATCACTTGGTACAACCGGCTCTAAGTGAAGAAGAATACCATAGCTTTATTACTACCAAGTCTCTTCATATATTTGTTAGGAAACCACATTTGTAGTTGTTTTTAATTTCTTTTATTTTTAGTTGTCAGTTATTAAAATTTCATAGCTTCACTATCTTTGTTGAAAATTCTATGTATTATATTCTCATTTTAGTATACCTATTCTTATTGTTCTCGTATGTAAACATGGTTAGTTGGAAGAGCGGCATCCCACCAAACCTCGCCATTTTCTTTTAAATACCAACTATGTAAACAAATGTATAACTGTGTTGTGTTTTAAAGAAATAAAGATAACATAAAAATTGATTACAACATGAAAACTTGAATAATAAATAATGAACAAATGTATTGAAATCTTCAAACACAAGTTTCAATATTCTTGGGCTCAACTTGGAAGTACGTAGTAATAAGAGATTTTGTTTGTTAATGTATAATTTTTTCATCTCAAGTGTGTTGTTACTCGATGTCTATCAATGTTTCAAATCCAATTTCTTAAATCGATGTCCTAAATATCGAACGACAAACCTATCAGAAACTACTCATTTGGAACATTAATGTACCTATTCTTGTCCTAGGTACCGGTAATCATGTGTATACCGGTACTTGCCTCAGAATCTCAATGACAAAAAGATTAAGAAAGCAAAAGTAATTATCAATCACTTTCAACAGTTTTTTTATTTCTCATAAATAAATGTGATCTCACATAGAACCCCAAAACCACCGTTTTATGACAGTTTGAACATATGATACTTGGTAGCTATAAAAAATACAAAGCCTAAAAGATTTTGTGTTACATGCTCATTGTAACTACCAGTATTTCAATATTATAAGTTGATATTTTTTTCAGTGAGGGTCACTTGCAGCACGTTGCTCCCAACACACTATATCAAGAACTCGAGCTAATACAATATGCCTATTACCAAATAATTTCATTTAAAAAAGGGGACATGGGTAATTAAAATGGAATTACAATAAGAATTTAATATGAGCAATGTCTCCCAAGTTCTGAACAGGAAATGACAGTTTTACATTTTTACCACATCACTAAATGCACGATTTTAGTATTAACAGTATTGTAAACTTGATACGGTACTAGCCTCATCTGTAAGCTTGGTATTGGTACACAAAAATAAGTACTAATTTGTAATATAGTATGTAGGATATTACGTTTTATTTTCTTGAGATCATCGCCATTTTCTTTTGACTTCCTACAATATTTTGCTAGCAACTAACAAGTAGGAAAGTCACAACATTGTTTTTACTTTTTAGCTTAAAAGCACTGTTAGGGTTTTAAAAAGAATGAAGAAAAATCTATCTCGTGTATGTAGGAGTGGGTTCAGTGATAATAATTATTGCAGTCGTGGGTAACCGTCTACTGAATATGAAACCAAACGTTTGAGTCAAGATGAGGTAAGTTACTTTGAGTTAAAGAAGGTAAAATACCAGTAGGTACCTTTAATTTACGGACAAGGATCAATTTCATTTCACATTACCACACTATAGATAAAATAAATTCAGCAACAAGAAGATACACATGTAGATCTTGAATCTACATAGCAGTCTGATACCAGATACAATATCAATTTCAAAAAATGATTTATTAATTTAAACACAACCTATGCCATAGTGTCTTAATCAGTAACTAACAATGATGTGGGATTTGAATAAAAAATATAAAACGGACAAGTAAATTATGAAGACAAACAATGAAAACCAAGTAATGTCAAGTTTGGTAAAAATTAAATTGAACGCAAAACAAATTTAATTTGGTATTCTCACCTCTGACATTCAATTTAATTGATTAAGAAATTACATACAAGTTTATCAATACTAACTACATTTAACACAAAACATACAAAGTAGGATTCAGACTGACATATCAAGAAACAAGATATTTGTTCTTGGTGGCTCAGCTTAACCAAAAATTACCCAATCATTTTTGGTGGTAATTCTCACCTTCAGGATGGTGAAGTTACAGTTGATGAATAAGGCACCTGGGGAGTCAGAGATGAATATACCATTATTGTTTTTACATTTTGAAAATATTGCCCAAAGTATTGACGAATCTTGCACAATTAATCAAACGCCAGAAAAACTGATCATACTGTACTGCCGATTTGAAAATGCAATAGTTATTCACAACTGTTACAGTCGAGTCAAAAGCACTGAAACATTTCGCGCACTTTTTTTCTATACCACCGTGAAATGCACTACCAGTTGATTTGACATGTAATAATGTGTACCAGAATTTAATGTCTGCCAGATTTTCGCTAATGGATCATGGTTTCGAGCCAAATTTATATGTTGGAGGTGCTAGGCTCAGTTGAGTCGTCATCCTCTCCAGATTCAGATTCTGAAATAATACAACAAACATAAAGACTGTGTGATTATAGCAAAACAGAGTGAGGTTTAAATACAATCATAAAAGTGAGAAACAACAGCAGCCCACTAAGATCAATACAACAAATAATATTCACCATGTACAAAAACAGATTTTTTAATAATATTGTAAATATTGTTTGCGACTATTATTGAGGTCTACCAACAGGTGTTGTTTGGCAGTCCAACCTAGGCAGGCTTATGTTAATTCTCGCATACCAAAACCTTAAAAAACGTGCAATAACGTCCTAGTCCTGGAATATCCTAGAAGTAGGATTTGTTTGGTTAATGTTTACTGATTAAGTTTATACTCAATAAGAGAGAATTTATATAATTTACTGGGACACTTACAGCATGTGTAGCCCGCAAAAAACTACAAAATACAGTGAAACCTCTATGCATCGTTCCCGGATCCATCGTTTTCCTGCTTGTATCATTCATTATTTCTCACCCCACTCCCATATAATCAATGTTAAATTTTCCTGGGTGAAATGTTTTCCTGCATGGATGGTTTTATTTTCCTGGTCCCTTGAAAAACGATGGATAGGGGTTTCACTGTATATAAAATGACCCATCGGCTAAAAAGGTTGTGCATCACTGGTCTCAAACGTTATTTCAGTAGCAGTTGTGGTAAGGGTCTTGGAGTAAACATACAAAATGAAAATCACAATGATATTTTTGAATAGACTGGAATGGACAAAAGAATAGGGTTAGGCATCTATAGCCTTTTTGTAAAAGAAAATTGCACTTCACAAAGTGCAACAGGGTGCTAGCCCTTCTTGTAGCAGCACAAAGTAAAAGGATAAAGGTAGCTTCCCATGACGATTTTTTCACATCCCGTGAGTCAAAACTTCAGCCAATCACAATTTTCAACCACTCATGCGGAAGAGAAAGCATCGGTGATAGGGAACGATTTCCCCCCGTCCAAGTATAGCCAACTCCAACTTTAAACGTCCAGCACGGGACGAGACGATTTGCAGTAGTTGTGTAGCGTACCAACAATTCAATTTAGGATCGCATCGTTGCATTACCGTTGAATTTCTATATTACTAATATAATCGAGCGCAAAATCATACGCCGTTTTACATTTTGAGGCTATACACAATCATTAATTTTTAATGATTAGTTTCGATCACGAAATGTTCATTGAGGCAATTAGAGAATATATCTGCCTCAGATACTGTTGACCCCGTGATTTCGATGGCTGTCTTTAAATAGTAATAATTTTTGCTGATAGAACGCTCTACCTTACGTGACGGGTAAAAGCGGTATGGGTATATGATCTATTTTACACCAACGATGCCGTCCGATGTTTTGACTGACATCCTGTGAAAAAATCATCATGGAAATCTAGCTTTAATGCGATTCTCACTCTCCCATTCTGATGGGTCTCAATTCGAGTGATCTAAAAATAAATATTATGGACAACAGCGTTGGGCATTGGCCCAACGCTTCAAATGGAACAATGGTAACATACACACTATCGCTACTAATAGCCAAAAACTATGTACTGTAACAGATGAACTTGTACGCCATTACCTTCCTCTGCGCTCTGCAACCAGTCAATGAACTTCTTCATCTGGTCAAGGAACATCATCTTCCCCTTAACCGAGTGACCTTCCTTGTACCACTTCAAGATAACCTCCTCGGACAGTACGTCAGCTGAAATCACAAGTACAGGTCAGTATGCAAGTTGTGACTTGTGGAACGTAGTTCGTAAACAAGGTCGAGCCTGATATTAACAATGACAGTCCTAAATTAAAAGATAATCATTTGCTTAGTGCTGTTTTTTTAAACCAAAGTTTCAATCTGAGGTTAAGCTCAGAATAAAAATGGTATAACTGGGACTTGCCAACTCCATATCAACGGCCATGTTATATGGGGATTCCAAAATTCACTAGATAAGCTTTATTGCAACTTTGCAACTTTCCTTGCAACTTTTATGGCACTTCCTCCGTGTTTCTGTTGGTGCTGGACAGGTCAGACATTTGTGTTACATGGAACATATTGGGGACACACTTAATTACTTGACAAACGGAATATGCTGAATTTTCCTAGAGTGAGAGCGTAGACAAGGAATAAAATGTGTACCTAGTCCCATACTACTGAAACCTAATTTTTTATGGCATCCAAATTGCTCCATGTTTTGGTTAGTTTTGGGTATTGTTAAGAGTTAGCAGTAGGTTAGGCCGTATTAGGCACAAATCACAAGAAATATTTAAAAATAGCATATGGAAATTAAACTAGATAAAATTATTACAAAAACAAAACATGAGAAAACTAAAACAGGTGATCCCGTAATATTACTTTTATAGAAGAGCAGCACAATCTTCTGGAAAACTTTCATGAAGTTCATGTTGCCATAGCAGAACTCCTGAACCTTGAGCATGAGTGCCAACTCGGAGCGAGCGTTAGTGGTGAATGCCTCGAACAGCGGGGTGTACTGTTTGAGGTGCTTCAGAGCTTGTTCAGCAACGAGCTCCTCCTTCTTGTTCCACTCGACTAGCGTCATCACCGTCGTCCACACCTACAATACAAACAATAAAATATACTATTATAATAAAACATTTCAGAGGTAAAATAATTATCTATAATGCAACCGTACGCACGTACATTTGATGTAAGGTCCATATCAAATTCACTAGGGTTTCAAAAATGGAAAATGACATGCAATGTAGGCACAGAAAGCTACCATCTTCAGTATACTCTTTTGAAATACAAACTCAAATTTGGTAAGACCCAGTCTTATGACCTCCCTCTAAAACTAGTCGCTAATTATCAACAAGTTAAAGTTAGCGACTACTTGAACTTAGAAGCTGTCTTGTGATGCGAATATAAGTTGCCGCTAACTAGAGGCTACTTTAGAATTTGTCGCATGTTATTTGCCACAGTTGGCAACATTTTCTGGTGAATTTCGTGGCGCCATTGGCGGTGCGCTAGCTTCACGCAGTTAACAGGCATATATAAAATAGCAGCCAAGCGATTGCAGCTCGAATTTTATGTCTGTGACGATTGTCGCAAATTATTGGACATTGTGAAAAGATACGATATTATTCTTTATTGTTGTGTATTGTTTTCATCTCATCTTATTTCTTTAAATTTCCAATTTTTATTCACTTATTAATTTGATTTTGTTGACAGGTTCCACCAGGCTAAATGAACTCTTATTATTTTTGAATTTGAATTAAATAAACTGAAAAGCAACAAGAATTATTATTACTAGCATCATTATTATCGCATTTCAATTATTTCGAAATCCTGGAAATGCCAAACAAGTAACTGGACGAGGAAATCTCAGTAAATAAAAAGTCAGCTATTTAATAACGTTGTGTTTAATTATGCAGTCATTACTCATTTTCATCTTCATCTAGGCCTACTATATGTAACGAATGTACAAACAAGAATTGAAGTATTATTTGTTATAATATCTGACAATCCCAGATCAGTATCAAACTCATCAGAATCACTATAGTCACTGTCCAGATTCATTTTAGTGTGAGTTGTGTGATGAGCGAGATATCTAGAAAGTGAAATCTAAAACTCTACACACCTTGATCATATAAAATGAACTTCATTCGATACCAACGAATCTAGGTAGACGTAAATTATCAATGCAACATTTTTCTGCTATTATTTCTATTTATTCGATGATTAAAAAACATGTATTACATTATTTTCTTCCAAACTGCTGATCCGAATTGCATACAAATCTTTTATCATGTGTATGATTTCCGTATTCACATTCGAGGAAAATTTGAATTATATTGGAGAGATTTTATTTTTCAATTTTTTTCGCTCAGTCTAATATTATAGGTCCGCACCCCTAGCACCCCCTTTCTTTATTCACGAATTTTTGGTGACGCCAATCGTTTGTGCTGTTGAAATTTCCGTTTGTGCTGCTCTCCTTCTGCCCCGAAATCGCATTTAAAAAAGGGGTGGCTAGGGGTACGCCAGCACCCCCTTTTAACAAATTTGAAAATTCATCTATGCCAATCGTTTGTGCTACGTTTGTGCCGGATTGTGCCGTTGAAATTTTTGTTTGTGCCACCCTCCTTCTGCCCCGAAATCGCATTTCAAAAAGGGGAGAATAGGGTAGAATTCGGTAGGGTAGATTTCGGGGTAGAAGGAGAGTGGCACAAACGAGAATTTCAACGGCACAAACCAGCACAAACGATTGGCGTCATCAAAAATTTGTGAATAAAGAAAGGGGTGCTAGGGGTACGGACCTTAATGTTATGGGGTTTTTGAAAACTTTGAGATGATGTTTCTAAAAAATGGTCCAACAGATATGACCCAAGTTGGATGTTGGATAAGTTTGCGTATAAAAAAAAGTTTCATGTAGATCGGTCAAAGCCTGCGACCTGTGCAGTGCTTAGGACAAAAAATAATAATAAAAAAAAAAACGCACAGACAAAGCTCCGTAAGAGTCGAGTAGAAATCTTCGCTGACGCTCACCTAAAAACTCATCTTCACTTCGTTTTGTGAGGTTATGTTGACTAAAAGTGCTCGCTAACTCTTAGAAGGTGCTTATACCAGCCTCTAACTAACCTGTCTCTAAACTACCTTTAGTGGCCAGTTAGCAAGTCACAAGACGCCTGCTAACGTTAGTAGGTTACTAAACAAAATTAAGTGGGTAGTTAAATATTTAGAGGGAGGTCACAAGACCGGGCCTAAGACTCATACATTAGTCACAAATTATTCATTACTCACAGTTATTAAAAAACACACAACTAAACAATTTTCACATCAAATACAAATTTCAGAAGACAGCAAACAGCTGTGTTTGTTTATCATCTGTTGCATGTTGAGGAGACCAAAAAGTGTATCAAAACACTAACTGGTACTATGAAACAACATTCTGTTCTATCTTGGCTGTTTCATTGGAACACAGACCACTGATTATTCTGGATCCAAATAGTGATAACAGACTAGTTGCAGTCATACTATATGGCTATGTAGTTACGGTAATCACTAAACAAGTAACTAGTACTGTAACTAGTAGTCTTGTCGTGATTCATTGGGTTGAATGGTATTATAGTGGCAGAGTAGCAATCAACAGTTAGAAGTTAGTAAATAGGCTGTTGCATGTTGAGGAGACCGAGAAGTGTATCAAAACACTAACTGGTACTATGAAACAACATTCTGTTCTATCTTGGCTGTTTCATTGGAACACAGAACACTGATTCTTCTGGATCCAAATGGTGATAACAGACTAGTTGCAGTCATACTATATGGCTATGTAGTTACGGTAATCAAGTACACAAGTAACTAGTAACTACATCAAGTAACTAGTAGTCTTGTCGTGATTCATTGGGTTGAATGGTATTATAGTGGCCGAGTAGCAATCAACAGTTAGAAGTTAGTAAATAGGCTGTTGCATGTTGAGGAGACCGAGAAGTGTATCAAAACACTAACTGGTACTATGAAACAACATTCTGTTCTATCTTGGCTGTTTCATTGGAGCACAGACCACTGATTATTCTGGATCCAAATAGTGATAACAGACTAGTTGCAGTCATACTATATGGCTATGTAGTTACGGTAATCAAGTACACAAGTAACTACATCAAGTAACTAGTAGTCTTGTCGTGATTCATTGGGTTGAATGGTATTATAGTGGCAGAGTAGCAATCAACAGTTAGAAGTTAGTAAATAGGCTGTTGCATGTTGAGGAGACCGAGAAGTGTATCAAAACACTAACTGGTACTATGAAACAACATTCTGTTCTATCTTGGCTGTTTCATTGGAGCACAGACCACTGATTATTCTGGATCCAAATAGTGATAACAGCCTATAATATGGCTATGTAGTTACGGTCATCAAGTACACAATATGAACTAGTGGTCTTGTCGTGATTCACTGCGTTGGATGGTATTGTGGTGGCATTGTAGCAATCAACAGTTAGTAGTTAGTAAATAGGCTGTTGCATGTTGAGGAGACCGAGAAGTGTATCAAAACACTAACTGGTACTATGAAACAACATGCCGTTCAATCTCGGGTGTTTCATTGGAGCACAGACCACTGATTATTCTGGATCCAAATAGTGATAACAGCCTAGTTGCAGTCAGACCATATTCGACAGTGCAGCGGGGAAAATGTGAACTGGTGTTACAATGATAGGCCCAAGTTACACAGATGAAAAAGTTTTCCACAAATAAGTGAACACAGGTGGGTAGAGATTGGAGGACAGGAAACACGTAGGTAGAGTATAAAATAACATAAATTGGAATAGACATGACTGAGTACTGGGAGGTAGGTTCCACAAGAATCAACAAACTCAAGTTTCCCACTACCTCTTCCACGGACTCTGAATGAAATAACCACTATGCGAAAATCACAGAAACATGAATAATAAACTAAAACTCACGCCATGTTTTGATCTTATATGATCTCATTGGATGAGTATATTAGGTTTTCTCACGGTCTAGAATAGAGAGGTATTGTATCTAAGTTATTTTGGCTGATACCAACAGTGCTGCTAGTTCCACCAAAATCATTGCGGAACGCTAGGTGAAAAGAGGACGGTCACGTGGTGCAGTTGAAGTCTTTCCGCCAACAATGACGTACATTTGGCGCCCAGGTGTAAAGCGTGGCCAGTGCGCTGCTCTTTTTACATAGCAGTCCTATTCTAAACTTTATTCTTAATTCTTAAGTATTCTTAATGCTTCTTCCACACAGAGAATAGAACAACAAACAGACTTCCTCTGATAGCTTGCCACCAGAGTGCACTGTCTGCACACAGCACCCTCTAGGCCTAGGCCTCAGAAATATATACAGAATTCATTATGTAGGTTATTTGTTTAGAGTTGATGATTTTCACCTGGTGGTTAGGAACAATGACAAAAAGGAACACATCAGAGGCAGAAAATAATGATAGGAACTACATCTCTAGCCTTCTCTTCAAATAACATGAAAGAATTGGTCATCAAGTACACATCATTAAATAGAGAGGTCTTGTCTTGGTTCACTAGCTTGAATGCTAGTAGAGTACCAGTAGCTATTAAAGGATTACTGTAGTATCCTTTACATTTGTGAACAGCTTGTTGCATGTTGAGGAGACCGAGACTAACTGGTACTATGAAACAACATGCCATTCTATCTTGGCTGTTTCATTGGAGCATAGAGTATTGACTACTCTGGATCAAAATAGTAGATAACAGCCTAGATAAGTAACTTAATAGAGAAAACTGGGTATACAGTGACTCACCAGAGAGACTACCTCATGCTCGGGAATGCCATTCTTCAGAGCAAACTCACGAGCGTCAGCCACAATGTCTTTGGTGGCTCGGCCTTCGGAAAGTTCATCCTGCAGCTGCACTTGCAAATCACGCTTGGCCTCCTGACTTGCCTGAGGAAGCAATGGGTTACCAGAGTTTTAACATGCAGCAGAATTTTGTTCATGAAACGAGCTATCCACTACGGTAGTTATCCTTTCTTATTTGTATGTTATTTTTGTTATGTATGTGTTACTTTTGTATTGTAGGCCTGTATGTGATGATTCTGATAGTCCCAATAAAATGAACTTGAACTTGAAGCTTTTAAATTCTGGTCCTAAGATACTTTAATAGGCCTAACACGTTAGCTCCACAACATCATAAGAATGAATGATGGGAGCATATTTCAGAGTAAACTCCAAATACATGACATTACGTCTATAGTAAATTATATATATTTCTCAGAACCCAGATAACCAATTAGATTGGGCCAGGGGGTGTTTCCACCACTTCTTCTAGGGCAGTCTTCTCATCAGTCGGTTCCTGTCGATTCCGACTTCTTCTTCCTCTTCTTCACTACTACTACTATCCTCTCCTTCGTCTTTTCTTCCTAAGAGTTCCCTCCACCTTTCTCTATCTTCCCACCATCTCTCATCTAGCACTTCCTCCCATTTTTCTCCTCGATTGACCACCCCACACCGTACTCCCTCCTGCCACCTCTCTCTTATAAGAGATGAAATACGAGTGAAGTTCAAATGCGGTGGTGTGTTTACCTGAGCCTTGTGAAGTTTGACAATATCTGCCAAACCCTTGTCCTCAAACGCGACACGGAAATTCTCTTCGGTACGTTTGTTCAACGGCACATACTCCATCAGTCGGCCCTCAATGCCGCCTCTTTTCAGTGCCGACATCAAGCTGGCTAGACCCTTCTCTAGCTTCCACGTAACAAACACTTCCATCAGGAAATCCAGTGCTAAGTTGTCTTTCACTAGATGTTCCTGAAACAAGCAATTCAAACACTATTCAAGCACATTCTATTTCACATAAAAGTCTCTACAGTGAACAAAGGAAATATGCAAAAATGACTAAATATCTAGGCCACACTCAGTCGGATGACACACACAAAGCAGTGAATAGCTAAATGTGCCATTAAGCACATTCTTACACGTCAGAGAACAGGGCAATTGGGGAAAGGATGGTTATTTCAAGAAATGAACTCAAAACCATTTAGTATCATCCGATCTGAAAAGGGTGTTGAAGCAATTTCGAAATATTAGTCTGAATTACAGTTTAGTTGGAATTTGGATTAAATCAATCAGCACTGACATGCTCCTAACTTCTGCCAGGGGCTGACTTCAAGTTTGGAATATTTCAAAATTTGGATCAACAGAGTTTGGACTCACAAGGGTTTACTATAATAATAATTATTATAGGTCTAATAACTGTTACGTGCAATTCAGATTAACAACCTAGATTAAATGAAAATATTAAAATTAATTGAGCGTGTAATTATTGATCACTCTACTAGGACCTATATTTTAATAATAAGACTATTTACGTTGATCAGAACCAACAGCACTGAAGGCGGAACAGATCCATTTGAGATCCATAACGCTGTCATTCGAGCGAGTTTTATGCGATCTGAGTCTGTAAATCCTTTAATGAAGATCAGAATCTTTTTCATCTCCTCTTCGAACATCTTCTCCAGATACTTGTAGCGGCGCATGAGTTTGATGAACACTTGCTCGTAGTTGCGCATTGCACCCATATCCTCAGGCTGGCCAAATAGGCAAGAGTTCGTCTTGCAGAGTTTGTCTCCATCTTGAGCTACAGAACCACCTGGCACTGTAACAAAAAAACATAGACTAATGATGACAAACACAGTTTCAACTGCTACTATCACGAGAGATTATATTTTTATAAAAGGCACCTATGGCCACTTTTATACAGTCTTAATCACTTGACGGTCGTGGACGCGTATATGAGTTAAGCCCCAAACGTGCTGACAGGCTGTAAACACAATTCACATTCTTACACTTTCCAATACATTGCATTCAATATCTCAACAACATTATCTTACGCCGACATCCTATTTATATTTTAATGCTGCCAAACGACCCACCAACAGCCATGCTATACGAGGGTAGGAATGAGGGGTGATCATGAAACGATGAAGTGATGATAGGTGAAAGAACATGTTACAAACACATGCCTTATGTGGGAGTGTACCATGAAGATAGCTTGGCCTGGAAGGTAGGGTAGTGACTTAATAACCTGGCTGTCAAGTGCTGAAAGGGCACCAAAACACTAAAATTTGCAACTGCCTGATAGAAAGTAAATAGGCCTAGGCCTACTGTATTTTTAAATGAATTGAGCACACATTTATACAGTGATACATTTTCAATTGGTGCTTGGACCATGCTTCATTTTAGGCCTAATTTGGGAACACAATTCATTTGTTGGTTGTGACGTAGGACACCACTCATGCACACGGCATCTAGGTCACGACTAAAAATTTGCATGACATTACCTAAAATGTATCTTAATTGTAGAACCTACTTCCTCTTCAAGACGCTCTTAATATACAGACTATCTCACTTTTTGCAACATTTTAGGCTCAACTTATTACTTATTAGGCTTTGGATTAGGCTAATAGGCTTTGGACTTGTTTGGATTGTTTTTTGAAACTCAACTCCATATTAATATTGTATTGATAGGCATAGCATGCCACCTATATTGGACCATAATTCAAGATTTTATGCTAGTATCAAAAGAGCAGTAGACCTACATTGAAGAACCAAGACTTCAAATCCACGACGTTTATTATTATTATTAATTCTTACAGTTGCGCAAAAATTTATTTTGACTTGATTGTCTTACCCAGTAGTCCTCCAGCTATAAGGATGTCAAACAATGCTTCTCCATAGCGACGGTAGTCAAGTTTTGAGCCGGCAGTATCAAGAAATTTAGAAACAGCGTCTAAGTCAGATCCAGCCTTGTCAAGTCCCAAGAGAACAGCATCTCTAAAACCTGATGGATCATACTTCTCTTTCTCATCTGAAACAAAATGCATTGAGCACCAATTAAAGTAAATTACAAGTAAGATATGCTTAACTCAATCAAATCTCTCCTAGATCTTGGCCTACCTTGGATGAAGTATACATTTTTTGTTACATTTATAATTAGAGATCAATGACCAATAAATTGCAAGCAATGTATTGAGACCAATTCAAAATGTTACCTACATATATTTCCACTTGTGAGAAATAGGCTTTTTACTCAAAGTAGTGAACATCTGATCAATACTGACTTGACGGGTGACATGGGCTTGCTTCCACCTATTGGTTGACTCAAATCACTGAGTATGTATGGACGCTATGCTTGAGAATGTTATTTTTTACCTAGTAATGGAAATATATTAGGGCCTAGGACTGTTTAGTGCAAACTGATTCCTCTCAATAAAAATACATCATGCACAGTGGCATGCAGAGGGCCAAATTAGAGTGGAGCAGACACCCCTGGACAGGGGGTGGTCCAGGGGCGGATCCAGGTCATATTATGGGGGGGAAGCGATCTCAGCTTGCAAAAAAATGCCATATAAGAATAGTTGTGCAACGGCGAGTCGAAGCGCAGCCCGCGACCCGCGGGGGGGGCAAGGGGGGAAGGCCCCCTTCTGGCCCCGCAGGGATTTCTTAAATTACCCCTTTTTCAATGCGATTTAACGAGTTTCAGATGAGATTCAGATGACAAAATCAATTGTTCAAAACAACTTAAGGTGCCCATGTGATATTTGCCAATAAGTTCAGTTATTATAACTGCATGGTCGTTCTGGATCATATTAGCGCCACGGGCAAGGACTCAATTGTAAGCCCCCCAAAATAAATGCGCATAGTGAAAGAGAATGCAAGTGAGGTAGGAATCAAGCCCCGCAGGGTAATTTTCTGAAATTTCTCATTTCAAATACAATTCTACGGGTTTGGGAACTATACGAAATTTCTGGAATTCATGAATTCTCTGGTGTGGTAAGGAAGTCAGTTTTGCTGAATGGCTGTTCCAAGAAAATAAAACGGTAATTAATCTATCATTCGATCAGATCACAATGCTGTTCGAATAATAACATTTACTATACTCAATAATGCATAAGTGTGATTTATGGGATATTATTATTGGTAGGATGTCACAATTGTGCGCCTATATACATCTTTCCTTCCTTCTCTTTATTTTTCTTCTTCCTTTCCTTCTCTCTTCCTTCTTTTTTCGTCTTCTATTTCTCGTCTTTTCAAATTGTGTCTTGCAAGACCTTTTCTTGCCCCCCCTTGGTCAAAAGTTGGGGGAGGCAATGCCCCCCCTGTCCCCGGTTCCGACGCCAGCGAGCAGGGGTGTGCTAATGATCTAATGATAGAGTAAATGCTTTTTATAAACGCTGGAAGATGACGCAAACCGATCAACAGCTACATTCATGTCAACAAGTACATCTTGCTCGCATGACAAGATTATCAAGTCCCCCAGCCGCTCTTCTATCCTTGTAGAGCGATAAATCACATAGATAATTATGTATCATGAATCTACACACTTGTCAGGCCTTTTGTTTCGAAGCTTTTGAATTTGTACACCCACCCACTTTCGAGGTGGAGCAGCGTTCTCCATCTTATACATAGCCTGCACACCACTGATCATGCAAAGGAAGCTCAACACTTATTCAGCAATGTCGTCACACTTACAGTATACGGCAATTGGCAAGTATACTTGCTATAGGCTAATTAATGTAGAAATGAATTTCACATAAAAGAATTTGTTGTTTATTGTACGACACTATAAGCCTATATTACGCTATGCTATAACCGTTAGGTTTCATATACCAGTCGACCATAGGTCTGTAGGCCTAGGCCTATATAACATATTGAACTTCTTATGATAGAGCCTACTATTGACTAGGCCTACAAGTGGGCCCTACTTCTTTACAGCATATAATGGCCAATAAGGTAGGCCTACATACAACTGAAAATACAACTACAACAACAAATACAAATACAACTACAAATACAGCGAGAATACAACTGAAATGTGTCTAATTCTGATGAAACATAACATCTCGGAAGACGTATCTATGATAAAATGAAATTATTACGAACCTCTTTTTCTGGTCTTGATGCGCTGACCTGACAGTACTGGCTTTTCTATTTTTTGACTCATACAACAACTGGCTGAAATGAGAAGTCACAATTTTAAATTTTCACTCAACAAAACTTGAAGCATCAGCTCGTATCGTGACTCAGAACCTTCAACATCCATGAACACGAAGTAGGCTGCACATATAGGTCAATGGCCACATAACCTTAAGTTCAAATAGGCCGAAGCCTTGGTTAGCATAGGTAGGCCTACACGCACCAAAATATTCAGTACAAGCACATGAATATTCATTTTAGCATGGTACGTGACGTTGACACAAAGCCCAAGACTAATCAAGGCAATTATAACTCCTGACAAAAAATATGCTAAGGCACATCAATTTATTGCACCTGCAACGAGAATAATGCCGACTGCCAAACCATGCTAGCCAAACCCAAGAATCCGCGAGGTGAAACACTATATGTGAAAGCTAGGACCACTGGAACATTGAACACTCCAATAAGGTGATTCTTTAATAGTACGAATAAATTATATAATTAGTTGTGCAATTTCTGAAAGATACCTGAAATATAGAAGAAAATACTTACGGAAGAAACCTGTTAAACTTGCAGCACGATCTCCTTGGCAGGCAGTTGATCTTCAAGGAAGTAAGCAACGTATGACGAAATGTACGTTCAAGATGAGTACTTTGAATAAGAAATTCCAGTTTTCACAAAAAATGCAGGGAGTGAAAAAATTATTCAACCAAAACAAAAATATTCGGTATCTTTTTATGACTGATAATGAACTAAAAAGTTTCTCAAGTTCGAATTCATAATTAAAGAGATTTTACATTGACTGGTTTTCCACGGTCTCTTGTCAATTTGATTGATTTGTAACAAAATGGCGCTACCCAGATCATCAGTAGGAATGTTATCTGCCGGAATAAAATTGTTACAGGTTAGATTGAGACATATTGAATTCTTGATGTGCGCCTTCGTTAGGGCGTACGGTAAAAAATGTATCATATTATAAATTTAATACACGTTTTTGCACCAAACCAACC
This sequence comes from Brachyptera putata, assembly GCA_907164805.1. Taxonomy (NCBI): domain Eukaryota; kingdom Metazoa; phylum Arthropoda; class Insecta; order Plecoptera; family Taeniopterygidae; genus Brachyptera; species Brachyptera putata. The sequence continues at coordinate 29,620,445 of OU015462.1, forward strand.
ACTCTGGAACCAGACGTAGGCTTAGGCTTAGTTAGACCTAGGCCTACCCTAACCACAAATTTCTAAATATTTGGACCAAAAATATTAGTAGTTATATAGGCGTAGGCATACTACTTCGTAGTGATTTGGACATTTCTTTCCTACCTAGGGTGCATTCCGAAACCTACTGGCCTTACTTGCAGTACGGTACTCGCCAGTAGATCGCCTTCGAATTTACTGGATGTAGGCCTACTGGGCCGAATACCTCCAGTGTTTCCAGTACGCAGAATTTACTGGCGCGATGGGTTTCGGAACGCTCAGTAAATTACTCGGAGTAGGTTTCGGAATGCATCCAGATGTGAACATCCAGAACACAAATGTGATGAAACTTGGCATTAACCTATATGACATCCTCTAACTCGATGGCTACTTAGTTATGAAGTGCAATCGGTTGAACCACTTTCAAGAATTTAAGCCAATTGATTTGAAATTTTGAAAACTCCCATAAGAATTTAAACAAGAAGGTGAAAAATCATTTCTCCAAATGAATTCTTATTTTTAAGGAATTTAGGTATATGAAGTATAGGTACATTTTTCCCAAATTTTATATCTATCGGATCAGGCATTTAGAAAAAAAAAATTAGATAAAAATATAAAACTATTGAGAAGTGTAGCAGGTAAAAAAAAATAGAGTAAACAAAATTGAGCAAAGAACGATTGCAACAGGTAATAATAATAACCAGAACGTCGTGACTTGATGGTTCAACCAAAATGTGTAAATATCAAGTACCGGTAATTCATATGAATATCCAACTCATGTTACAATCATTTTTTACAACGCATACCGCTTATACTGCGTTTTCCTAGTAATGATAATAGATATGGCCATAAGTGATCTAGTCAATATTGATGCATAATTTAAAATTAAATGGAAAATTTAAAAATTTAAATGAACTACTGCAAAATTATAGTTTGTTGAGGCACCTTATCTTGGTGGATGAGTTTAAGGAAGTATAAGGAATAGCCCTACATAAATAAGCTCGTAAGTAGGACTAATACTCAATTCTTTCACAGGCACGGGCCTTACAAAAACAATTTTTTTGCCCGCCACAGATCAAGCAAAATCACAAATTTTGATGAAACTTGGCATGCACATCATTTAACTCAATACTAATACTGTATACTGTAAACTGTAAACAGTGAAACCTCTATCCATCGTTTTTCAAGGGACCAGAAAAATAAAACCATCCATGCAGGAAAACGATCCATCCAGGAAAATGCATCATTGGTTGAATGGGAGTAGGATGGTCAAAATGAATTATACAAGCAGGAAACGATGGATCTGGGAACGATGCATAAAGGTTTCACTGTAGTTTGAGGAGCAATCGTTCAAACCAATAAAAACAAAATTAAAATAAGCATTTTCTCTGGATATGTATTTCAATTTTTACAAAATAAAATTATGGGGCCTACTCATTATTCTAAAGTTTTACATAAATCAAATACCTGATAAGACATTGTAAAGAAGAAATTGAATGTATTTTTTTTAGCAAATAAGGGTTTTAAAGCTGAAAAACTAATCAAATTGTAAAATGATTAAAACAAGCAATAGATAGAGGCAGAAACCAGACGTTTCAAAATCAAGGCATGTGTAGCTTTCCATTATATTTCATACAAATATGCCTATACTGCTCATTTTACAACGCATGTGTTGCGGCTTCCCAGCCAGTTTTAAAAATGGAAATATATGCTGGAAAACATGCAAAACCCGTTGTTTACAAAACAAAAAAGTTTTATACACGTTATATACACGATTATTGCCTATTCAGTGTATTTATGAGTTCCGTGTGTTCTTACTTTTCTACTTTAACAACTTATACAGGGAACTAGAGGACCCATCTATTTATACCAGATTCAAAGGCATTTTCAAAATTCCAAATTTTCAAAATAAATATGGTAAGAGATTATTACAGTTGGTTGTACCTACACTTTTTAATCAACTACCTTTTCATATTCCAGGTCTGCCAAATTATGAATCTGTGAAAGCTCTAATTGAAAGTTTCCTTTTATCTAATATTGTTTAATTTGTTTAAACTTGTTTTAATTTGTTTTTCAATCTGTATAATATTTTCTTTAATTATTATATGTATGTGTTACTTTGTGTTTTTGTTCTACTAGTTTGATGAGAAATCAATTTATATACTTTCTTTTCTTACATTTAACAATTACAAAAAATCTGTTTATTTTATGCGCTCAAATTGTAGCATTTATTTACTTATTTACTTGATACGATTGTATTGAACACCTTACGTTAAATTGTAGATTTTTATAACCCACAGTCAAACTGTCCATTTGGCAGTTTTGTGGGACTTCCGAATGATATTGCCTTATTTTATTTGTACTTCTGTAAATGTGCTATCTGTGTTTATTTTGCAATATATATATATAAAATTATTATATATAAAATTATAAAAAGTATTTCTAAAAGTTGCAAATTAATCAACTATATTGAACTAGGCATAGTAATTGATGAATTTAAGAAAAAGGAAAATAAGTATCCTTAATATTAACAAAAAGTTATAAACTTATGATATTATCCCATGATATACTCTAATCCTTGCAATTTTTGAAATGAATTGTAGGTAAGGCTAGCAAGCCTTCCCAAGTCTCGATTAGCGGCATCTGCATTTACAATACTTCCGCATCCTGCCTTGCAACTGAAAATATCTTATTCTTTTTATCATTTGTCTCACAAAAGTAAACCAAACAGAAAGACAAAACCATGAAAGTACTGTGACACCTAGCTGCCGAGATTCTACTAGTTAGGGATTGGCTAACTGACTGTGCTAGAACTAATTGTTAAATAACACAAAATGTTTGCTTTCTAGACAACACCATCGGGACTCTTGACACCATGCATAACTTCAGCAGCCACCAACTTTCAACTTGTGCGACACCGGAGAACAAAACATTGGAATCCCAAATTCAAAGAACTTCGAGCTCGGAAGGTAATGTGTAATAAGTAGGCCTAATTGCACACCTTCTTTATCATTGTTCCTACTATCCTATTTTTTTCTCAGGTAAGGACGTTGATGTAAAATAAAAGTTGAAAGAGTAAGTTGACTCAAATTTGTCAAAATTTACATCCTAGTAGAATGACCAACCAGTTGGTAGCTTAATAGTTAATCAGTTAATCACTAATCAGAATGTAGGTAGGCTATAAGACATAAACTTAGCAATGCTGCTGATATTATATTAGTGCATCTCTGTTATCGGCACATGTAGTTCAGTTACTTCGCTCTCGCTTCATGTGATCCGGTAGATGAGGGGCATATCTCAGTCTGATCCCTACCAGCGACCATCTTCACGTTTTTTTTTTTTTTCGTGGGATTGCGAACTATAGTCTACGCTAATCTGAGATGGTTTCCAGTTTGTACAATATAGGCCTAGGTAGCTCACAACCGTGTACTTTTCACTATCCTTCCCATTACCTACAAAACTTCCATCTCATCATTTCATTACTCATTCATCTGACACCAATAGTTCTTGCTATCATTACAGTGCGTCATTGAACCCAGTATAAATTAATAAAATCACTGTCTGTTTGTGAGTCTCACTTATCGTTTACCGTTTTTGAATTCTAGGTGGTTAAAATAGAGCTACCTGACTTTGATGAAAATAAAAAAAATATGAATATGACACAAGAAGAGATGAGGAGCAAGATGAAAGAAAAGGGTATTCTTCCCCCTCGACCGTGGATGGAAAGACCATTTTACATCAGCTGTACTGGTGGAGTGTTTGAACCATATGTACCACCTGAGGGTGACGGCAGAATGTCGGCGATTTCTGTCCCAGTAAGCCTCCATTTTCTGTTAATCATTTAACGTTAAGATTTGGTTTATGTCAACAGAAACTATTGTAGGCCTAACTACATGTACATAGAGAAAAAGTGTTATTCAATTTCTACTTCGGATATACAGGGAAGTACGTAACAGGGAAGTAGTAAAAACGGAAGTACCAGGGTACCGGTACTCGAAATTTCTGTAAATTCAGTGGGGTATGGGGGAGAAATCCCTACACATCACTGTTCAGAGTTTATTGGAGTGTCATTGTTAGACATTGTTAGGCTATTAACAACTTACCAACAGTTGATGTCACGTTAGTAGGACCAAGTACGATAACATAGATTTAGAGCCGATTGTACCAACCGATGGTTAAATATTAATTAGTTAATCATTACTTAAGGTACAAAAATAACACAGGTAACCAAGGGTGATAACAAGCTAATTTACTGATTTTTGCTTAATTCACTAATCATCACTTGGTACAACCAGCTCTTATATATTTTGAAGTAACGTAATTATCATCAGTAGACTTTTTACTTTACTTGTAAATTCAAATCCGAATATAAAAATCAAAACTATGAGGGGCTACATCCTGACCCAACTACATCAGTGATTGAATATCATGTTTCTTTTCTAGGGTGCTAAGCAAAAGTTTGAATTTCTAGAAAAAAAAAGCAAATCGATGATGGCCGTGCGGAAAATACGTAGCTTTGAGGAAGATTTTGATCGAAATGAATTTGTTGATTTGGCTCAAGAAATCTACATCAAAGCACATGAATTTATGATAAGGTATGGTAACTTCGTATCAGTTAATATCCAGCCATAAATTGAGTTTTCTTTTTTTTTTGCTAACAACATGTACTGCTTTCGTTTCAGCAAAGATAAACTCAAACTCCGAGAATATGTAACGGAACGAGCTTACCCTGTAAGTATTACCGGTATTATTATTTATGTATAGGTCTATAGATTCAAATTTCATCAGACAAAAAAATGATTTATAACTGGTATTTACTACTGTACTTGATAGCTTAATTCAATTTATTTACATTGGTTTGGTGCAAGCCACCTCTCTCTTCCATATCTCTCTAGACATATCACTCATTTGTAGCCCAAATTAGCTGCTGTTAATCAAACAATACTGAATTGTCACTTTACATAGGAGACCTGAAACCGAATGGATTTCTATCTATAATGGATGAATTAGTATCTCCTATCTGCAATAATGTGAATTACCGTACTCATATATGCGAGGCATTGAATCTAATTTGTGTTGATCAGGAAATAAGGCACAATACTCATGACAAAACAGTCCATTGGAAGTTTCTCAAATCTCTGGAGCCTCCACGGATGGTCCATGCTCGATGCACAGATGTCATCACAAAAGAAAATATATTTTCACAGATTACAGTCAGATTTCACACGCAACAGGTGGGCTTTAGAAAATACTATTAATATATGTAGTTGGTTGCCATCAGCTTGGTTGGTTTTGGTGAAATATACTGGAAGAATGTTGAAAAACAATTCAACAAATCAGTACCAGTAGGCCTACTGAACAAATTATGTGATTGGAGTTTCATTGGATTTTGTTATTGGCGCATAAAGTGGACGTGATTTTTACTGGTTGATAGATAGTAACTTATTTAAAGCCAGTTTTACAAACTCTTATTAGTCAAGTGTTATCTAGTTCATTATTTACTAGTCAAGGTACGGAGATAACATATGTACCTAACCAAAGGTGATAATAAGTTGATCTGCTAATTATCGCTCAATCAAGTTCGTACATCAGTTCACGAAAGTAGATATATATTTTGGCTAACTAGTTATTTGATGCTACTAAAAGGCAAACTAATCTTTCTTCACCAAGTTCATATTGCAAGTCAACATTCAATTATTTTTCTTATAGATGTTGGCAATATACGACAGATTTGGTCGTCTCATTCACGGAAGTGAAATTATTGCTAAAGATGTCTTGGAGTATGTTGTGTTTGAAAAGCATTTATCAAATCTGTATGGGCAGTGGCGTCTACATGATAAGATCATACCCAATTGGATGCCACCTAAAGACCCTGGACAAAAAACATTTGTAATGATTGAATCTCCTAAACAATCAGAGGAAGCTGAAAGTAAACCAACGGACGTACCGGTAGTAGAAGATAGCAAGCAATCAACAATAACTGCAATGTAAATTGTTCAATCTATGAATATTTTATTCCTACTTTTTAGAATTCGATACAAAAGGAGTAGGCATTTAAACAATAGATATGTAATAGGTATGTGTACTATAACAATTAATAAATACTTTATTACAAAATATTACAATTTATAAAAAAATTGTCCCACTGGCAGGGTTTCACAAATTGCTAGTATAGCTTGAACCAAAAGTAGAAGTTCTTTTTATAGCTGGCTGAAGCAGTCACCCTCGTTATACTGCACATGATTCAACAGGTATTGGATGAACGGAAAACAGACTCTTACATTTGGTCTAAGCTCTACATTGCAACCTATGTTTAAAACATTGAAGCTACATTTGCACATGCATCACAAGCTCATCTAGATTCTCGACTAATTGGCAAGACTGCACATCATGTCTTGTAGCACTATTCTTGGTTTGATTTAGGTTTATAAATCGAAAAAGTCTTTGTTTAACTTTTTTAATCATGGGCCAAGTTTTCCAATACTTCTAGTATTTACTATTTAGTTTTCCAATCTATTCACAATTCTATAATTTAATCTGTTATCATAATTATTACTAATCAACTCAATTTGTAACTAAATATCTAATTAAACAAGTTGTTGGCAAACATGACTGTAATAAATAATGATTTAGTTAAAATAATACACGGCGCAGGCAGACCAAAGCTTCAGATGACACTCAATATTTATACTTATAGTGTACAAGGTGGTAAGTAGCAACACCTTAGTTACCAAGTACACTTCTGTCTGGCAGTAGCTCACAACCAGGCACATAATAAAGAAAAAGTGATCACAAAGACAGTCTCGAGACAAATGAAAGGTACAATACAGTACCTGATAAAATTATAATACCTAAATTATTATACCACCTAGTTGGTACATTGACATTAGCCTACATATTTATAGTTAATACTTAATAGGCCTATTTATTCACATGCCAGGAGCTATTTTGTAAATTGCTACACATATAAAATATAGAATTGCAAGTAATACCATATAGGCCTACTGGATCTTTCAAATGATTTTTCAAGATGGAGCAAACCTTTTCTACGTAGATACTCGATATATGCAAGAGGAGAAAATATATAATGATGCTAATAACGTACACATGCACTTGCAGTCACATAGAATGGACTTCTCCGAAATTGAAATGAAATCTACGAGCAATTTTTCTACACACTGTACGTCGAATTCCATTACCTGCTAGTTTTAGTGTGTACAAGGTCAATCAAGTTTCTACGGGCATTTTAATGCATCTTGATCGACCACCTTCGCATCTTGATGTGACCGAAAGAGTACATGGATTTTAAAAACAATAACTCGTCAAATAAGTGTACCAGCAACCCCCCAAATATTCTGTACGTTCAGTAATGAATTAGGGATAATAATTTTCACGGAAAAATATCATTTTCAAAGAATTTTCATTTTCAAAATTCACCAGTCAACTGTTTGGCATCATTGCAGTCCGTTTTATGCACAATTTTATAATCGTCGTTTTGCCAAAATATTCAAGTCAATACCTACCCTAATTAGAAGTACAGTAATAACTTTTATATTCAGAAACTTGTCATGTTTTATGAATAAACAGTTATGATATAAACATTTTTATATTTAGAAACCCATGTTTTAGGAAAAAATAATTGTGATACAAACATTCAAAGTCAAACAGTAGATGGTGGATACAAGCACTACCTAGTAGCATTGATGCTAATAGATATTAAACAATGACTGATAAAAATTATAGATGTAAACAGTAGGCCTAAAAGGAATATACCAAATACAAATTTAAGTAAATGACAAGAAGATAATGGAGATTATTCAATTAGGGCCTACAGTAATTTTTTTTTTTTTTTTTTTTCAATTTTATGGTTCAAGTGTGTGGTAGCACCCTGAATGTAATAGTTTCCTATGTAAAAACACATTTTAAATATGATATTTGAACATACGGTAATACTAGACATATCAAATCTGCTATTCAATTCCATAGTGTGCACACACAAAATTAAATGTGCTAAGACGGCCGATATAAATTCCTGCGGAATCTCGACATACAACGACGTACAGAATACATTAGTTTAGTATCTAAAAATCATATAGACTTTATGCATAATGCTTTATGGTTGAAGTGAAAGTGGTCGATTCTATTTTTCTTCAACATATAAGGCCCCACATTCAAACCTTTTACAGCCCAAATATTATATAGATCTGATTGAGATGTTATTGCAAGTGGCATAAAGTGGTACGGACTGCACATATCAAAGCGACTACTGTATCATGGAGGGATAAACAATACACACAATTTTGTTGATAAAAACTAAATTCAAGCTTGGTTGTTTGATCAGACATAAATGAGAATTAGCAAGACGGCATGTCAACATCACCTGGAGAACATAATACCTGTCGACTTATTATTTTCTAAACTTGAATTGCACAATATTATACACCTAAATATACACGCCTTATGTATAGCTGATTGCAATTATAATTATTGTATACAGATGGATTACACGAAACTGCTACTTGGTTGATCGAGATAAACGGCTCTTCGACTTCGGCAAATCTTTGGATCTCGCTTAACCTCATTAGGTCGTACAAATCGTGTATTGCTGTTGGTGATTTCTTGCGGTATTCTGAAAGTGGGCGGATGGTTTGGAATTGAGCTTACGTTGTTCCATAAAGAAGCCTTGATCGGAAGATGTTTCGGTTTAGGAGGAAGGGGTGGGGGATCACTGTGAGGTCTAGTACTGGAAATACCTGTAGCACCTTCAAGGTCATCACATGTTAAAGTTGCATTAAAGGCACTGGCATTAATGACAGTATTGTCTAATGAATTACTGTTTGTACTACTATCTGCACTTTTCGGACTGTCACTTTTTGGCACACTTGTTTTACATGTAATCAAAGGCATCCCTTCTGAACGTCCCAAGAAATATTCCTCGGCTCTTCTTGGTGTTGGCATAATACCGTCACTGAAACTTTGATCCAAAAAGGGAGAAACAATGTTTCCAATACTGACTGAACGGTTGGCACTTTTGACACTTTTAGAAGTGGTTGACAAACTTTCATGACTACTGCCCACTGGTTGTTGTTGATCTGAAGTTTCAACATCTGCTTTCCTTAGCTTTCTGTATTTCTTGACAGCCTGTGGTGCATTCTCTTTGTCCTGCAGAAAAATGCAAAATTAGTCTTCTACTCTTTTGCTCAATCACGGTAATTAAAGTTACCTAGTCAATGTCTTTGAGTGAGTTCAGTCAAATTAAATTGGGTGGGAGAATACATGAGAAATATACATATGAAAACTGACTTAATAAGCAATGCAAGGAATGAGAAGTTACAGTATTAGTTAGTATGGAAGTAGGTTTAATTGTAATTACTTTCAAGAAATCTGGCAGTTCAAAGTTGATTTCCGTTCCCCTCTGGTCCTCAAGTCGACTTCTCTGAGCTCGTTTTAGTCCTTCGTAAAGTTCTGAACCGGGAACAAGAATAAGTCAAAACAATTGATTTTTTTTAATAAAACAAAATACAGTGAAACCTCTATACATCGTTCCCGGATCCATCGTTTTCCTGGTTGTATCATACATTTTTTCCCACCCCACTCCCATATAATCAATGTTAAATTCCTGGATTTTAAATTTCCTGGACGAATGTTTTTATTTTCCTGGTCCCTTGAAAAACGATGGATAGAGGTTTCACTGTACTAATGTTACTGTCATTTCGCTTTTGACTGATCAGGTCGCTCCAAAGTATAGTATGTTTTGTTTTTCATTTTAATGTTACTCAACATATACTTATATTTTATTCAATATATGATCATTAGAATTACTGGCCTACAATAATAATGAAGTGAAGATTAATAGTAAGAAACTACACAGTACATATTGTCATCCAGGTGCAATAAATCAATGTACAATGTGTACGCATCCGCGTGTGAATTCCGAATCTGACGCTATGAAGATTTACACCTTGTAAGCAAAGCTCTGTTGATTTTGAAAAACAAACTGAAAGTGAACCATTTTACATGACTTGTAAAAAATACAGAATTCTGAATTATTAAAAATATATACATGATTAACAGCATAATTCTGATCAGTGATCAGTCACACATCATTGTTATATTAATAGGAAAATGAATGTATTGTTGGAAAAGCAAGCAAGGAGTTCATTTATTTATTCTGAATGTAGATCCATTACACAGATAGAAGCACATCATTGTTGTTAGAAAAACATAATATGCTATACATATTCGAATATATATGGACAAGCAATTAAAAGATGAAAGAAAAAAATAAACAATTTTAAACTGATGACGTATTTAGTCAGTACACTCAATTTACACATTACATTTAATTTACACACACACACACACCACAATACATCGACAAATCGACGTAATAGTAGTACGCCATTAAAAAGATCTGAATAGGCTCTCACCTGGCGATAGCACATCAGCCCGACCCTGCATCTTCACTCCTGCTTTCCACTTAGTTATTGGAACCGGCTTATTGGCCGATGCAGTTCCGCGAAGATCCGTTTCTTCCGGCATCGGCTTATGTGGAGGCACTACAACAGTCTTCTTATTCTTTCCTCGAGATTCCTATCATTATTGAAAATAAAGACAAATTTGTTGAATTTATTCGATTACTATGATTTATTTATGAACTACAATTTCACATAAAAAAGTAACTCACCCGAGATTTATCATGTACAGCAGAATCTCGGCGTAAAAATCTGCCAAAAATACCGGATGAATGTTCTGATCCCCAATCTTCAGACTGAAATACAGATAGATTTCAGGCTTATTATAGTTATTGCACATAAAGAAATACACTCAATTTATTCATCAACAAAGATTACATAGCACATATTCCTGAGTTCAGCCTCAATGTGTTTGCACACAAATTGAATTAGGTATAAGTATACTATAAAAGTATAGTTAAGTCAAGTAGGCCTATGAAGTTGAATATGTCGAGTTTACATAGGCCTAGCACTGTATTGTAGTATAATAGCTAACTAAATGCAACAAACCAGAAATCTTTTAGCTAAAAACATAGGACTAACACATTTATATTTGTTTGATAGCTTCTCAACTAACCTTTACAGAATTCTGATCGGACGCTGTTCTAGAATCATCCGCCTTGCCTTGTAGCAGCTCTTCAAACACCCGATTAGTGATTTCGTCAAGAGTTGGCCCAGCCTTCAACTTGGCATCATTTTTCCACGAATCTGCGCTTCTCGTAAGAACTTGAAGGCGTTGATTATCCACTGCCACAACAGGCAAATTCAGTTCCAGAACCTCATTTTCACTCATCTGCAACCACATGTTTTTGTATAATAGTGATAATACATACGTTAATTATGATAAGACGAATGTATAAGTTATCATAAAATTGGAAATACTTTGAAATGTACCGTCTCATTGTCTCATTTTTTGCTTATATTATACACACGGTTAATTCATCTGTCTCCACTTACCAAGCAAACGGTAACTAGATCCAGTTGATAACCATATTTGTGCAATATTGGTCTTAGTACTTCGGCTAATGTTTTGGTGGGTTTGGCTTTAATCCCAACAGTTTTTCTATTGGGCAGATCTAGTCGAAAGACAACTCTTTGTTCAACACGGACTTCTTTGCTTCCAAGTATGCATGACTCGTCATCTAAACATATGGGCTAAACAGAAAATTACAAGTTAGAATATAAAATGGCATGAGTACCGGTATTTTCATCATAATTTTCACCCATCCATGGCCTTAATTGGGGAACAATGATTTTGTATCAAGTTTTGATATTATAAAAAAAAGTAAAAAAATTATAATAATTACATTGTTAAATAGGACTACATCAATTCCCAATTATTTGTGGACATCTATCAGCATTAACACATGATAAAATGGGTAGAGCAGTTGAGATATGGGGCAGTACATACAGTTTCAAGATTAATTATACCCGACTTCCCTTCAGGTTCTACAGCAGTGCCTATGTTTTTTGGAGATTTTACTTGAATATAACTAAGAACTAGGCATACAAGTATTGTCAAAAATAAAATAAAAAATGTAGAGATCTCCAGTATATGTAGGATGGTCAACACTGTAATTACCTCTTCATAAATGACAAAATTGAAACATCTTGCTGTGTATAGGAAAATAGTCTGAGGCTTAATATATGAACGGCTGCACCACCACCATAAGATCCGTAGTCCTATCTACTTGTGAACCTTGGTAAGCTGCTGTTCTCTCTTTCCCTTTCACCCATATAGGCCTATACAAAATTGAAGCATCAGTATCGGCGACGTGAAAGAACCTCGTATGTCTATGAGCGTACATCTAATACTATTTTATAAATTCTATGTGCCAGTATAAACGATTTGATGTAACTAGAGGGACAACTTTTCTTACCCTAATGGACTCCGGGGTGAATACTTGAAATGCCGAGTAATTGAGTCCTCGCTTATCAAGCAGTCTCAGTACCAAGTCTCGTACAGCCTCGTTAGGCCGAGTCTGTACTACGGTTGTAGCTCCGTCAGGTAAGATAACTCGACACAATGCACGTTCTACTCCTTCACCCGAAACAATCGACTGGCGACTGAATGAGCCACGCAGTGCCAGGTCCCACGAGGCAAGGGATGATCGACTACTCGACACATCGCTGCGCGTAGAAATAGTGTCGTCTGCGGTGCGTTTCATGTGGTAGTCGGATTCTCCACGATCCTTAGATTTTGAGCGGTTCTTGCGATGCCATGGTAGCAAGGACTTGCGACGATGATCTTCAGCGTCACTACGGCTCTTCTTTAACTAACAAGGCAAGACATACTTCTATTAAATCACATCATTGGCACTACACATTAATATGTATAAAAAAAACATCATCATATATTACTTATTTGAATACCACATGAATTATATTGATTGGTAGTCTCTGGACCGGACAAAAAATATCAAGATATAAGATCAAGTGTACGACTTATCTAACAATTATCCATAAAGACAATGTACTAACATCGTAAACAGAGAATTGCTACATTCTTATTATTCTTAATAACTGTAAAATTGATGCGTCAACACCAGAAATGTACCTTATGATCTCCAGCCGATGACTTATCCTTGTTGCTGTGAAGCTGCAAACCGGCATCCAGCTGCTCGCCACCTGGGAACGGCAACTGTTGCCCTGACAACTGTCTCAACAGACATTCCTTATACAGGTCCGACTTGATGAAACGAGGATAGCTATCGAACTTCATTAGGTTAAATATTTGTTTCTGAGCCTGCAGAAACAGAGTTTGAGAAGCTTCGTCAACACTCTCCTGTGTGACTTGACGAGCATGTGAGTCGACGTTAACGGGCTCCAAAGCACCGAGGCACAAGTGCCGATCGAAGATGGCCTTTGCATCGAGCTTACGTTCTTCTTCGCTTGTCAGTTCACGGTACTTCTCGCACGCTACCCAAAAGTAGATATTTTCATGACTGAATTCTTTCTTGAGAAACTCCTGCAATGAATCAAAATATAAAGACACCTACGTAATATTCAGGTTTGCTCTTTCATATAGATTACCGATATGTCGATCGACTGACCTTGGCCTCGTATCATGATGCTTACATTTCTTATATAGCCCATTTATGAATGTATGAATAAATTATATATATATAAATAAATACAGAACAATCAATTCAAAAAATATTTTGTATTTTTTTGATTCAATTTTTCACATCCCAGTTTTACATTACATCATGTAGACCTAGACTTACAGTAAATTTAAGTCTCCGCTTTGCTCATTCAACATTCGAGTTTTTTCATCCATTTCAATTGAATACTATTTTGTGAAGAGTACAATAACATATAACAAGACTGAAAGGGTGTAAGGATGTTCTTATTTTTGAAATTAGCCTTCCCCTTTTGACATGAACCCAGAATTCGAATTGATTGGTAACCCCAATGTTGCTGTAGCTTTGATTCTTTACAGGACCGCAATTTCTAATAGTCATTTACTTTTTTCCCACAAATACATCTTGTGAGTAGAATTGAAGGCATTTTAATGGTTCTTGTAATTTAAGAAAATTTCAAGGCAATTCAAGGCTTGGTGAGGCATACGTACGTAAAATGCAAATGTACATATGTACGTAAAATGATACAAGAAACAAAACACTTACGGCAAAGGTGTGGAGTCCGGCAGGGTCTTCAAGGAGCTTTTCAAACGATGTAGACCAACCGGCGACGCCTTTGTCCGACTCCTCTGGTTCCACACTGGCTTCAAGACCAGTGTGCTGCAAAAAATAATTCTTCATCAACATTCAACACACCATCGATATCGACTAGATATATGACGGAAAATGACTGAGATTTCATAAGATTATTATTGTGAAATACATGGCACAGAATTAAAAATAAAACGTTTTAGTTAGATTTTCTCAGAAGTGACTATTTTTGAAAAGTTGGACAAAATGCGAAACTTTGCTGGCGGCAATTAGGCCTAGACGTATGTCTACAAAATTGGATATAATTTACTCCCAACTTTACATTGTTCAAAATAAAACACTCCAACAGAGAATACAATTCCAGTGTTGATTCATTTATTGGGTTTAACAACACACTACTGATAACTAAAATCTACGAGTGTCAGATGCATGATGAACGAGATGTTGACATGAAGGTTTCTCAATTACTAGTAATCGGAAGGATCATGAAGGATCGTGGTCGTGGCATTCAATGTAGGAACTATCCCAGCTTTGACCTGGGCTAAAAATGTAGGACCGAGCTACATGAACCAGTAATGTTGGTACTGGTATACTTATATCCACGTGAGGAAAAGGTTATGAACCAACCATATAAATGTAAGCCCTTCGGTGATAGTACAAAAGCTCACTGCAGCCCTATTTCCCAACTTTCCCCATTTTGAAAAATGAAAATGAATAGTGAATATCATCATGAAACAAGCTGTAAATACCACCAAAATACCACAGCTATACAAAATATATAATGTTGATATTTGCGTTTGCTATGATCGTAGACGACCCTTCATGTTTTGAGTATACACATACGTGCGTTCTAGTTTCGATGGAACATATCGAGCATTGCATGCAAACCTTTTCATAGTATGATAGTTTGATTACACCTTCATTCTCCTCACTAATGAAGATAACTAACTAATGGTCAGATATTAGAATGGGACTGCACAGTCTCTTGTGGTACCCTCAACATACTACGTTTCCAGTGGGATCAGAGTAAAATGTCAACCAATCAATTTGAAAGCTACGTATTACCATTTATTTATTAGGTATCAGAAAGAAATTGATGATGAAAAAAAATTGCCACATGACCAATAATTCAGATAAAATTATTGTGTTACAACTTAGAACAGTCTTGACCCCTACTTCTTGTCCCAAAAGGTGAGACATAATTTACCAAGGAGTCCCTTCCTATTATAACTAAGGCAACAAACTAAAATAAGCAAAGTGAGAAAGATGATCCTGACTCATCTAGGATCAATATTCAAGTTTATTGCCTCCTAATTAAAATTGCCTCAAAGCTCTAGCTTTCTAGATTACCAAATATGGCATTCTGTTTCAAAATGAAATGTTTTTTCTTTCATAATCAATACAGGCCGATACCAGGATACACCATATATAATAATAATAATAATTACTTCAATAGGAAAATTATAGAGCTCTGCATTTATTATTTTCAAACTTTTTTTTTTCGAATGCTGATTAACGATTCCACCAACAGCTAGGTTATACAGGGGTACGAATAAGCAGGTGATAATGCAACGATGAAGTGATGATAGATGGAGGACATTTACAAAAACCCATGCCTGATGCGGGACTCGAACCCACGACCAACGGTCACTTCAGCCTCTGAAGCGTCTCAGCTGACAGAGCTAGAAAGGGCGGCCTTGATATTCTCTCCAAATTTTTCTACATATTATATACATAACATATTATAAAATTAATTCATACACACACACACACAGATATATATATATATATATATATATATATATATATATATATATATGTATGTATATATATATATATATAGTGATGTGAGCTGAGAATATTCTCCAGAGAATATTCTTGAGTACGAGCATATTCTCGAGAATATTCTCCAAAAGATTATGCTCAAATATGCTCGAGCATTTTTTTTTTGAGAATTATGATTCTCAACCATATTTCCAGTGCAATCAACGTATTTACAATTCAATAATCTAATTTTATTGTTTAATAATTTAGTGTTGTTAGCACTGGCTGACGTACTGTACTGTACGTACTGCAATGTACTTATTTGCATTTATTTTCATGTACGGTGCAGCTGTTGCTATGCTCGCTCATCCAATTTGTTTCAATTCTTAGATGATGTTAATAGCAAGAACATTTCCTCAATTATACTGTTCGATAAACTGTTACCCATAAATGATTTAATACAGTGAACTATTGGTAGACCGTAGACGTAAGCTAATACAATAAAGTCAATAACACACATGTATGTGAGATTTGATATTTCTATAATCAAATATATAATTAAATAGAATGCCTATGTATATGCCTATGTATACATAAGTCATAATTATATGTGTCAAAAAAAAGTCAAAAAAGTTATCGATGAACCATTCAAAACTCATTTTTGAAATATGCTCGAATTATGCTCCATCATGAGAATATTCTCAAAAATAAAATGCTCGAGCATTTTACATCACTATATATATCTATACAGTGGCAGAACTTCGTTTCCTGGGCCCGCCCGCAAAAATTTCATGAAGACCCCCTTACTTAAATAAACTAATTCAATATATTTATATAAGTTTCAATTGAGTGAGTAATTGAGTGATATGTCAGATTTGGCCAGCCTGCATTTATGAAGTTGTGGCCCTAGTTTTACTGATGGTAGATGTTCCACCAGCCTGACCAAGTATTTTTATGTGAGAGGAATAAAGATAATATTTTTTTTATATACACACACACACACACATATATTTATATATATATATATATATATATATATATATTAGTGATGCCTTCGGGTAACAAATTAGGAACCGGGTACCCGCCGAAATTACCCGGGTTAAAAAACGATATAAAACTAAAAACTAAAAACTATATATGCTTCTCAGTTTCGGGAAAGAATAGTATTTGGCATGGCAACTAGAGAGAGGTTGACAGGAGAGGGATTCAGTACACTGCACGTGTGACCACAGAAAACGGTAGGCGGTGCGACTAGATTTGACGAGCGTATTATGACAAGTTGAGGGAGGTCTGGGAAGGTAGGTGAAAAAACTTATGTAGAATGCGAAGTTGAATTTCTCTAGGTAGCTTGAGTGATTTATAAAAGTTATTTTCTATATTATAGGTACTGGTTAGCACAATTACCCGGAACCTAGACGGGTACCCGGGTAACAGCATATTACCAGGGTGATGCATTACCCGTACCCGACCCGGGTACCCGAAGGCATCACTAATATATATATATATATATATATGATTTGAAACTCTCTTTTCCATGATGCATATTTGATATTAAAGACATCTTTTGGGTTTATTTCATGGATATTATTATTTAAAAAGACCAACGTTACGCCAGGATTTGTCCTGGCTTCTTCAGGGTCAAAATTGATCAGAACTAATCAATCAATATTAATAAACATTTTATATATATATATAGGCCTATATATATATATATATATATATAGGCCTATATATATATATATATATATATATATATATATATATATATACATATACACACATATATATTAGAAAATATAATCGAAGTACGAGCCAAGAAAATGAAGGTTAAACCATTGGTATAAAACTGATGAACGAGCCATCAATTAATATTAATTAGTTTCTTAGTGCTTCATCATGACAATGAATAATACCCTGATTGTGTCTTTAACAATCTCTAATTGAACTCGTCTTGTACTTGCACATTCTTGTTTATATATATATATATATATATATATATATATATATATATATATATATATATATATATATATATATATATATATATATATATATATATATATATATATATATGGAAAGGGAATATGGCTCAATATATTAGGCTACATTGATAGTATTCGTATTATTTCGTATTATTATACTTATCGTATTATTATACTTATCGTATTATTCTCATTGATTTTAACACGAATTTCCCAACATTATCTCCAATATCATCGCCGTTTTATCCATGTAATAGCGGTTGTGAAAATGTGCTACAGTATTAAAATCGGTAAATGGTTTAATATTTCTCACTGAGACGAACTCATCCTGCCCGCCTACGTGAGCAGCTGAAAGGTTTTCGTCGACAAACACAAGAAAGGCAAAAACGTGACGACACAATGAAAGCAGCTTATATAAAACATCTTAAAATACAGCTTATATAACCTTTAAGAAATTTACCTTCTTTGGCATAACATCGTCAGAAGTAGATCGGTATGGTAGAGATCGAGACAACAAGTGTCCCCTGACAAATGTCTTCACAATGACAGAAGAATTATTCCATTTTATTAGTTGCCGTTGATTCTATACAACAAATAGACAAAACAAAACCCTATATAAGTGCAATGATTCGAATAAGTTTATAAGAATTGTACAATACGGAGATAAATAGGCGTAGTACGTCTACTGACCATGTGTCGTGGCATGCGTAAACGTTTCTGCACGTTATTTTCATCAACACATGAACTGGTCTTGAGTACACATACGATCATAGCAAGTTTCTTACGACTATCGGTACTTAAGACTGTATGTGACATATGATGCACCACGTGTTGGTTATATATATATATATATATATATATATATATATATATATATATATATATATATATATATATATTTATTCAGCTTTTAATATTTGGGCACCATTTCTACTTACATTCTATACTGTTACAGTATAAGTCCGTGATCTGTGATATACCAAAAAATTGATCTACCCATAGGGTGATAATGACATTTAGTAATATTAAAAATAATCCGATATTAATATTGACATTTCTACATGCCATTTCGACATTTATTATTGACAACCCAAAATCTGATGCCAAACAACTTACTCACCTACCCATAAGAAAATATTAACATTGGCCTATATAATAACGAAATCATATTACAGAATAAAATGTGGTAGACTTCCAAGGGATATATATATATATATATATATATATAAAACATAATGTAACAGTTAAATATGGTATCACAGAAAATTTTACAATCATTGTTTATCATCATTATTGCCATTATTGCATATGTCCCATTTTAGTCACTTTTCGGTTAATACAAATAAAATATGAGAATGACCTGGCGTGTTGAGTGTAGCTTCGACGAAATAACCACGCCATTAGCGATAGAGTTTCGACCATCCAACACTCATGACGTGGAAAAAATTCAAGTTCTCGAAACTCCTGTGCGTTATATGGTGATCAATGAGAAGACGGTCGATCAAAACCGGTGTACATTCTCGCGTCCGCCGCCTGCGATCTCATCAGATTGCGTGCCCAATTTTAGTTTATGTCATTGCCTCAGGAGTTTAGACTACATCTTTTTCACGATGTGTATATGAATTATACATGAATATATTTTAATGGCATTTAAATAATTATTCAGACCCAGGCCAAGACAAGACCTCACGGCTCAAGCTATATCGCTGGTAAAACGTATTTTCCACCAAAGTGATGAGAGGTCATTTGAACAAAATATTGAACGCAGCGTAACGCTAACAACAAACCTAACCCACCCATGTCCAACATAATTCATTTTTTAACAATCATTTTCTAATTACACAATTACGTATGATTAGACTATAGGCAGATAACCATAAGGGTTTCGTAATTTTCTATTAAATCTCGCTGATGGATGGGGTAAGGGCATCGTGGTATTACGTCTGATGAAAAAAAATTACCCTTTGACGACAGTAAAAAATGCACATTTGTTCTACAAGGTGAAAGTGTCATGAGACTTTAGCACAAAGACCATCTACAGCCGAGAAATGCAGTTAATAATCTGAATCTACATTTTGTGCATTCAATGCGACTCAAGTTTCATTACAAATTATATATGACATATCACACATATTCAGCTTCACAGTACAATATGCTTATGATAATAAACAATGATAAGTGAACCAGATAAGAGATAATTCAGTTTACTACTATATATAACTCTGTATAACAGTGAAGGTAAACCTGTGTAAATAAAGTAGGTTTGTATCTAACTAGGCTAGTCTGGTTTATGATACAATACAATAATTTACAGTATAGCCTGCAATAGAAACGCCAGCTAAATAAAAACTAATCCTGCACTGGCATACACCGTAACGATGTGTGTTTCTATAGTCAAGACTATGAAAATACAAACCAATTGATAGAATTTTGATAGTAATGTAACTAAACGCTGGACACTAGACCCACTCACAAGAATATGAATCCCTCTTATGCACTTTTTATTATACTTCATGACTGAAGCACAGATTTCGACTACACTAAAGACTGTGCTAATAAAGAATGATAATAAAAAAACGTGGCACGGTTCATGCTTAATTATATTTTACTACAATTCTCACGACTATGAACTCATTCCCAAGATTATTCTGCAATGACGTGTTATTATTGTTCCGAATTCGTTTTACGCTTCCCGTTGGTTTATGGATAAATTACAATCTCATGAGAGCACCCGGGCACAGCCGATTCATTACCTCTTCTCTAATCTAATTAGTATTATACAATTTATATAATTATTTGAAATGCAATCATCGAAATCACATAGGCCCTAACATAAGTTATATAAAGTAATTATTCTGCAACAAAATAAAGAAGATGATATTTGTTACATTATGGCCTAATATTAATAATTCTTCATCAATTTATGAAAAACTGCCATTAAATTATCTCTTGCAGAAACTGTAATTTCCATTACTGACTACGCTATTCGCAGTTTGAACACGTATCACAAATGATATCACACACACACGGCAAAGACCCCTAATTACAAACATACACTCACTCGATCTCTACCAACATCCACAGCGTAAAATTCACTCATTTCACAAAAACCTGCGACGTGAATGTAAAAAAATAGGACCACTTGCTGCTGTCATTGCTGAAGGAAAGTATACTAATGACACGCTTTCCAGCGTAACATTACACCATCAACGACTATACCGACGTAGCTCATGAACTACGTAGCTTACGAACTAGTCACCGCACGATGTAGGAATGGGCTATCCCCCTACTTCCACGCGCTTCCCGGAAACCTCGAGAGCCACAGAAAAAACACTCGCGACAAACTTTATCGTCTGGCGAAATTACTTCAAAGAATAAGAAAAATACATCGATTTATCGGATAATACTTGGTCTTTAGATAAAACTATTCAATTTGCAGCGATAGCTTATATTTATTTGAATCGATGATTGATTGAAATGAATGGTGACTCATCTTCATTTCAACAATTGCCATGTAATTACTGTCTCGCGGCTATATCCTTTCTTACACGTCACATAGCTTGGTCGGCACACATTCTATGTATCTTTAACACTGTGCAATTTCAAGATCGAGTCGCGTACTTTCTACTCATACTATTTAGGTCTATTCTCAATTAACATTTGGCACATCGTCCTTGACCTAAGTACATTACTACATTAGGCAGGCAAATCGGTTTTTCATAATTATGACGCCTTTCGTGGCTCATTCAGATGCGACACAGCTTTAGAAAATGAAGCCAATGAAAATTGTGAAATTGAAATTGAATAAAGTTCGAATCCCGAATGAGGCACGGGATTTTATAGACCTCCATTCATATTTTATCACTTCATCGTTATTCGTTTCATTATCATCTGCTCATTCGCACCCTCGATAACAACTGTTTGAGTTTTTTTTAAGCAGAATGATATGGTTTGCACGGACCTACACATAATATAACACATGATACGTACTATACATAATATTATACAGAACGTCTTTCGGTAACCTACTCAATAGTGCAATAGTGCAATAGATGCATGGCTAACGAATGGCTTTAGGCCTACTCCGACCTCACTCAGATGGTGTACCTCATCAAGACGTTGGATACATATTTATGAGCACTGTCGGTAATTTGTGTTATTTTATTTATATTGGGTCCAATAAGAACACCCTTTAATGATGATCAAGATATTGACGTCGATGAATGATGAATGAGCAAACGAATGGTGAATGATGAATGAAATGCTATTTTAATGGGTGTTTTTGGATAGTGGGAAGGAGTCGGTCGTGGCCATAAAGCTAAACGACAGAGGGTGAAAACGAAAAACCTCGACCAAGAAAAACTCGATCAGTATGGTCGACCATGGCGACCAGTTCAGCGTGTTAGCCTCTGGTCCACACATCTCAGTGTTGAGGGAGGCCTATAAACTAATGAAGAGCGACTCTCACCATAACATAGAGTCATAGACCACATAAATAGTCTTTGGTATCTGATCATAATAATCTGCATGCTTATGTTACTAATTTTAGCATTATGATACAACTAAACCTACTCCGCAATCTAATCAGGACTCATTGGCGCTAGTCAAGTGTGTTGATTCAACGGGAGTAGAAGTGGTAATTATTGTAATTAATTGATGTTGACAAATTAGTATATTATATTTATTAACTTCGGTATTACCAGTATTCATTTCACCATTTATGGCTTCATCTCGGCTCTTTATCAACTACGTTGTAGTTGTACCATAGACTAAAGATATATACTAAAGGTATATATCTTTAGTCTATGGTTGTACGACATATGATAATAGATTACCGTATATCTTCAAGGCATAGGCAATGTTCGTGTATATAATAATAATACTTCATATGGCTTATATTATTATAAAATGAGGTCGAGTCGATACAACATACCTGTCTTTGTTGAACGCCACACATTACGTAGCCGAGCATGTTCTTAGTCAAAGAACCCGTCACGGCATTTCGATGCATAAACGCCCGTTTCAATAGCATTCAACTTTCTAGCGTTGGAATATATTGTGAGCAACACGGGAACGTGAGTTGAAACGCGAATGAACGGGGACACCAGTAAAATGTCAGTACAGTAGTCCCATACTCATACTCGCATTTAATCTTCAATTTACGATAACCAATAAAGAACAAAACGGAATATCAAAACGGAATAAATAGATAATGTATAGGCCTTCAGAAAATAAAAAACCTAATAATTTATTTTAAACTTATCCCCACAGAAGAAGAGTGCCTTCTTTCAATATAAGAAACATACTTGTAATTATATATTTCTACAGCTGTGATATTTTGAGGGTCAATAATATTTCGGGATGAAATTTACGATAAGAAACACAGCTGTCTTATAAAAGTATCAGTTGTGAAGTATACTTTCAATGATTTTCACAATATTTTCATCAACCTATTCTGAATATTTTTCCGAAGTTTATCGGTAGACCACCATCTTTCGTGGATCACCATCTTCGTATATATGTAAGAAAATTATCACCATACAAGTAATTCAACAAATGACTCAATTTTAACAAGATATTTCGAACAATAAATTATAGCTGTTACGGTACTTTTATCGCCTTCGTAAACGTAGCGGTTATTAGGCCTATAGTTACTTATTAAATTTATGAATTTTCATTACGTTCATTTTCTGTGACGCAAGAGTCGGGACCGATGTAGAACAAACAGCCGTCCTGAAGGATCGACACGACCGACCGGGAGTACTAATTTATATAGGAGGCACTTGATTGAATTCGTCACACTCGATAATTATATCGTTTCGAAAATGAAAATTAAAACGACAGTAAGAAATATTGATTCTGTGATGAATATATTATTATCTCTCATTTTTGTATTGCTTGCAATTATGAGCCATGTGCTTTCATTTGGAAACTGTAATATTTCCAATTTCAAAAGTGACCACAAGGAATTTACATCAAAATATATAATATAACAAGACGACAATTTGACATACTCCGAGAAACAATCTCAAGCCGGGTATAGAAATAATGTTTTGAATCAATATCAATTTTTTTTACTCTTTACAATATTCACCGGTATGCTTACCGGTAGCCATATTTCATTTCAATCTTTATGTCCACACCCTAAGACATAACGTTCAGAGTGCAACTCTAGTCTTTTGTAGGTGTGTATCAACCTTGGGTGTGTATAAAGTATAAACTACCGAGGTACTTATATCGAACAGAAATCCCGAAAACCGGTAACGCAATGGCAGAGCGAAAACGTCACTACGATATGATACCACGGCACCGTCCGCTTTTATTTGCTCTTCTTCGAGATTTTTTAGTGCCAGGTAAGCAAACATCACCACTCACTTGACAATGACTTCACTGTCAAAACCGTTTCCTGATTAGACTGCCCTACATAGACAAACCTTTTCTAGTTATTGAAAATCGTAAAAATAGATCGAGAATAAGTGAGAATTATATTTAGGTACACTCTTGTCGCATTGAATGAGCTGACTGCTTTACGATCCATCCAGCGAGCCCTTCTTCGTTGTTGACTGACCTCTGACATGCCTCATTTACTAGATAATTGAACATGACGCGAGATCACGAAGGGAGTCTGATTCCATGTGTCTCAAATGCAAGCCAGCCATACAGTATTTATTATCCCGAACGATTACTCGAGACGAGATTTTGTAACTGCGGTAGTTATTCGTTATTCTTGAAGGCAAGTGGCTAGCACGCTCGGCTAAATCACCACTCGGGAGACCGGGGTTCGAGTCCCACCATGATCGACCATCCTGGGCTTTTCGTGGGTTTCCTCTGTCATTTGATAAATACTGGGATGGTACCTTAAAAATACGCCACGATAGTTTCTATTTTATTTGGGAACGCTGATCGAGCGCATACCGGAATAAAGTAGGCCCCAGTACAGGAATAAGGTAGGCTATGCGCGGCTGTATGACACATGGGCTTGGGGATACTTTTGAATTCGTGGTTCAGGGGTTCAGGTAAGTAAGGTTCGACACCCAAGCCCATGTCACACAACCCAGTATACTTTATTCCGGTATACGCTCTTCAGGCGCCCCTTTTATTCATGTTGGCGTCGGATTATCGATGAATGAGATGATATGATAATGAGATTAAGGTTTCCTATGTAATGAATGGGAGGATGGTGGGAGGGAAGCGGTCATTGCCTGTGTAGTAGGAACCACCACGATGATCGTCTGTGAAGATAGACGGTGGCGGGGATCGAACCAAGGTATAATCTACTCTCATCTCCTGGTCACAAACCAAGCGCGTTAGCGAAGAGCCAGTCAATCGTCCTGACTAGGCCTATATATACAAAATAAAATGTTTAGAAGAGCCTTTAATCTGAAATAAACTATCAATAACCTACCTTCACAACCATTTCATTCAGCATTCATCGACGCCAATAGATATACACATTATTACTGAGCATCGTTCCGAGGGGTTTACAACTCGTAAATTTTGGGTAGACCTGATTTCAGATGATTTCAGGGATTTAAGTGGTTTCAAGAGATTTCGGGAATGTCAAGGAATTGAAATCAGGGATTTCTAGAGATTCCAGGGATTTCGAGAGATTCCAGGGATTTCGAGAGATTTCAAAAGCTTTCAGAGATTTGAGGGATTGCTAGAGATTTCAATTTCAGGGGGATTTCATGGCAAGAGTACACCGAATTTCAGGACTGCTAACCCCTCGCATCGTTCAACCAAATAAACATAGGGCCTAAATAAAAATGATATTCTTGCATGAAGCACATATAGACTAAACTTGAAGCAATTGTGTTACTACGATGCTAATTACTCTTGGTTGTATGAAAATAGCGAAAGCATTTCTGTAGATCTGTACTTGTTCGATGTACTGTGCATTGTCTGTAATTTTAAATTATGCCTTTAAATTTGTCGTTTGCATATGTTGGTAAGTACTCCTAGATATACAGCGAACGGGTGAACCATCATATTACGATTGGTTAATATTATTGGTATGCAGCGTTGTTCGTTCCTTTCAACAATGAGTGACTTCAGTAGAGCGAGGCCTATAATATAGGCCTATATATATATATATATATATACATATATATATATATATGCATACAACTTGGCCACAACACTGATTTCTTATCATTCAGTACAATTGTACAATTAGTACAAATTGTACAATTGACTAAACTCTAAAGAATGGTAGTAGGCCTACGGTAATGTCCTTATTCGTTTGAAAAATTTGTAATAGTCCTAGGCTAGGTATACTAACAATCTAGACTACCATACTGACCATAATGAAATCAACAAAATTTAATTACACCTAGGGATAAATTAAATCGTTTAAACATAAAATTATAAATAATAAAAATTGTGATATATGTAAACGTCGACAGCTGTCAGTTGAGTTGACATTGACAGCAAGTGACGGATAGCTCAAAGCTAGACAGTTGCAGTGATTTACTTTCAAATTGGTCAATGATTACGTCATACTCATAACTGCATATTACGATTAAAACAGCATTTTTTCCCGATTATACTACGCATTACTAGGACTGGCTGCAAGTTTAATGCTCCAGGTGGACTGGTGGAGGATTGGAAGTTATTTTTATATCCGACTAGGTACGAGACAAAATTATGTGTAGGCCTAGGCCTAGAGCATTAATGGATGACTAAAATAACACGTAAACTTATAAAGGAATAAATAATAGTACGGTAGCAGTAACTAAATGAGGAACTTGAGACTCCATGGAACATGACATTCTTACTATGCATAAATGACTCATCCCGAACCTTCCTGGATGAAGGAAGACTCAATTTTACTATGCTCGAAAAAATATAATGTTTTCATTTTTTATTTTTTGTTTGCCTTCCAGAGGACAAACGAAAGCATGAATTCAGTTGAAACTTGGCACAGCCCTACATTGGTGTCATTACCTACTTCGATACCGTTTTGAGGCGCAATCGGTTGCACCACTTCTGAGAAAACCCATTCCGAAGTTTTCAAAAACCTCATAAGAATAACACAGCTAGGAGAAAACTGGGAAAAATATTTCCTTCGAATAAATTCAAATTTTCACATAATCTTCATACAATTATGATATGCATTATTCAGAAGTTTCTCATATATATTGGATCCTTTTGATGAAACCAATTTCTAATGTAGGCCTACTTTTTTCATCAATCAAAGTACAATGGAATGCAAGCAACAGGTGTCAAAAATTAATTTAGAACCATTAAAACGAGTAATGAATTTAAAGTAGGAAGGTAAAGACATAATTGTTTGGAACTCAAGGTGGATAGCTTTCCATTACGTTTCATATGAATAGGCCTATGACTATATTGCTCATCCAACAATACACTGCATTTTCCTAGTATAGGCCTAAACACCAAACTGAGTGAGCCATACTGAGCCATAGAAAAATATCACCTTGAAATATATAGGACTATTTAACTATAGCCTGGGGCTTATTGTCATATCAGAAAAATTTTCACACACGGAGCCTATCTAACCCAATAACGAAGTCATATCATAGGCCTACTGGTATTTAGGAGGAATAATATAAATTCCATAAAATCATCTTGTGATGTAGGCATGTAGGATTTTGTATGACAGAGAAATTACTCACCACGTGTTCTGCAGCTGGAGAAGCTTCGAAACAATTGGCAACAAAACTTCGTAACTCCTGAAGACTACCCCATTGCTGTCCTACTCGAACAGACATAGAACTGGTTGTGGTGTTTGTTGTCTCCCCTTCAGCCATTGGACATACACCGATAGCTTTCAGATCTTCCAAGCTGTGCGTTGCAACTGGTCTTGACAGGCCAAAAACTTTAGGACTGAGTTTATATGAAAGAAGTGGATCTTGTGATTGAGTACTATCAACACTCATCGCATCTGTTGACCTGGCACTTCTTTGAAGACCAGCAAATGCAGTATAAGAAATGTTTTGAATGTCAGATTTATCATAATATCGTCCAGCAAAGTTTATTGGAGTGGATGTTTTGGTTGTAAAATCAGTCGACAATTTAGGTTGGTAAGAAAGTGTCATGCGATCTTCACTTTTATTTGTTCCACTGCTAATACTCATTTCATCATTAGATTTAGCTGGTAAATTACTGTGTATTACACTGCTGTGATAACTTTCAAAATTATAACCCGAGACTGACACTGTTTGTTCATTGTACACTCGCCTACGAATCTTAAGTTTGTTGAGAGTTTCGTCCTCACTGGAAGTGCTGCTGAGAGGCGATCGACTTCGACTGCTGACTGCGGTTCCAGATAAGCTAACTGGATCTGGCATAGCTCGAACTGTCAACCTTGAACTACACCCATCATCCACACACTGATTTGATCTATTTATGCCAATAGGTAGACTGAAGTCATACTTGCACGATTTCGGAGGATTCATTGCCCCATTATAGACTTCCTGAGGATCGTTATTAACCATCTGCTGAATGTGTAACCTTTGATTTTGTACATCGACCATCAGAATTCTGTCTGATTGATTGCCACAGTCGTCGCGAAAACCAATACCTGAATCACTGTTACTTGAAGCCGTAGTAGTTGTGCTACTTGAATTACTTGGCTGTGGAGAGTTTGCAACTAGTGGTTCTTCATCAGGGTTCTCTTCAATATCTCTGGTCCTACAATAGAGAATTTTTACTGCAGCCACAATTGGGTCTGAAGAGCTTGGGAACTCTTTACATAAGCCCGTTGCAGCATCGGTTGTGCACTGTATCTTAAAGGATTCAGCTTTGACTGCATGATCCGTATGACTCCCGTGAAGCCGTAATTCAACAGCAAACACATGGCAAGAACATGAAGGGACTGACTCACTGCTATCATTATCATCTGGTTCTTGTATTGCTGCAGTGACGAGTCCAAAAAAGCGTTTTTGATCATCTGACCCAGAACCACAAAAAGTGACACGTTCCACAGGGTACTTTGCTAGTGTTGCCTCTTGAGAATTAGTTAATACAAGACTATTTGTACGTATACTCATTAAAACCAAAGTATGAGCTCGTTTTTCAGCACGTAGCTTTCGTATGCAGCTACGAACTATTTGAAGTCTAGATCCTGGCTGGAGTTCCTTCGGCATCTCTATTGTTCCCAGGTATCCAACAAGAGCCCTGTATTCTACCTGGTCTATTTCTGGTAGACATACTTTATCTGGTAATAGGTCTGGATACAATCTAGGTGGTGGAGGGGGTAGAATAACAGGTGGATCCCATTGCAATGGTAATACCCCTAGAGTTGCTTTGTTAACGTTTGGGCGTGCTAATGCTACCACTGGAGTTGTACCGGTATCTACATCTTCTAGTTCTTGTTCAACAAACATTGCACCTGTACGTAGATCCCGAACCACTTTGGCAGCTCTATTTTGTTGCGCTGACGTAGGTGTCGATACTGGCCTATTTGGACCAACATTACGCGGTTTCAGTAGGTGCTTCGGTTTGGGTCTCGAAGGAGCCAGAACGTCTTCATCAGAGCTATCCGAATAATAACTTTCTGCTATCTGAAGTTTTAATAACCCAAATGATGATCCAATCAGACGTACTACATCATCGTGCGGAATTTTGCTGACACTTTGTCCGTTAACTGCTACAAGGTAATCACCAGGACGGAGGCCTGCTCTTTCAGCTGGACTTCCGGCAACAATACAACTGAGAATACATGGTTGTTGGCCAGATATTGTAAAACCAAATCCATTTTTACCCCGATTAACCTCAACAGTTCGCACACCATAATTAGGGCGTTTTTTCCTCCGGCGTACAGGATGCATTCTAGTAGGCCTAGGATACTGAATCCAGTAGCAGGACTCCTTCAATTTAAACGAAGTGAGTCAGACTATGCCTACCACAGATTACCTATGCTTACACCTAGGACCTCTTGTCTAGCCTAGAGCTTGTCACATTCCACAGGTAGGCCTAGGCCTAGGCCTTTTACATAAGCTGAGTTGATCATATCATGGGAGTTAACTCTAGAAAGTACCATAAATACAATTTGTAATTAATAGATACTATTTAACGCGCATGTATGTAACTTTCCTTAATATCCACGTTAATATAAATAACAAAGTCAAGCACTCCACTGACAACTTAACACGATACAATACAAACGGTAGGTAGCCATTTTAAACTGTTAAATGTTGATGCCCCAGGTGTTTGACAACAAAGTAGGACGCGCCACCTGCCAACAAATATTCAAAACGAACCGTTTAAAAGTAGCGGGAGATTTGATCACAATTAGAAACCCGTGACACGGTTAGTAATAAATTTGACCAGACCAGACGTCCCGGTTTTCCTGGGATTGTCCTTGTTAAGAGATTCCTGTACCGGCGTCCGTAGAAATGTTCTCAGGCCCAGGAAATGTCAAGTTCATTAAATTCAAAATCTTTTTCTCAGCGTCATAATTACAACGTGCCGGTACCTTAAAACGCGAATTTGGTTCATCAACATCATAATACCACATCTTCATCCTCAATCAATGGCCAAGAAGATGGAACGAGCTACCAATTTAATTAAAATCAGTAAAATCCCTAAGACTATTCAAATTGTTATTTAAAACAACTTTCAGTGAAGCAAAATTCAGAGATGATTAAAAAAAATCGTGTATAATTCAGTTCCAATCTGTTGACTCTGTTCCACTTCCTCCTTAATTTGTGAAATTCTGGTTCATTTCGTTCTTCTTCATGTTCAAGATAGGCCTACAAGGTGAGGTGGAAGAGCAGATGCTCATATATATGAACCTTGCAGATTTATTTCCGTCTTTTTGTTAAATTCTTATGTAAATTGTACTTTCTGTTACGTAACCCACTCTTTACAAAAATGAAGTCTAATAATGATGATAAACTTGGCCCCTCCACATTTCAAATTTTCTCTAAAGGCAATGAAATTTGCCAAAAATTAGTTTTGTACAAACCATTTTTTAGTTGTTCCAAGTAGGTACTGTAAATGGCCTCCCCCCCCCCCCCCCCCACACACACATTTGAAATGTATACTTTCCATGAAGTAGCCAAAATGTGCTCGTTTTGTGTTGTAAGAAATTGTTTTGTGCTGCTACCATTTCCAAGTTATTCTACATTTCAAAGTGTGTGTGTGTGTGTGTTTGGGGGGGGGGGGGGGGGGGGGGGGAAGGGCAGTTAATGCTAGCCTCCTCCATTTGGAATATGTATTATTTTGAAACTATTTCTTTCTGCACCACATTTCATCACAAAACAAGTACATTTCAATGCCTTCAGAGAAAATTCTAATTTCATATTTTATTGATAATCCCGTTTAAAAATAAAAATTGTACGGATGACAAGTACCCACTAGGGAGTAGAAACATAGAAATGCAGAAAATAGAAACTGAACACCATTCTATTGTACTTTTTTTCTGTATTTTTTATTGTACTGCTATTTGTCTTTATTATCGCATTAACAGTAATTAGTAATACAGTACAAAAGTTGACAGTCTTTACAAAGAGCTTGTTATTTTTATAATCATGTTGCATGTATAAAACCACCCAGTCTTAAAAAATAGCACTAGGCCCAAGCTACATATCATAATGGCAATCAAGTCCATAGATTTTTTGTCCAAGCATACTTTTCCAATGAGGAGCAATTCTTGATATTAAACCTTTAATCATGGATAAGTCCAAATTGGTCACATCGGACTTCATATTTGATGAGAATTGTCCAATCCAATCAACAAGCCGTTTCAAGTGTTCCTGTAAACATAGTATAATAATAAATTAATAATCATAATATCAATAAAAACGGTATAATTTTTTCGATCGTTTATTCTGTCCAACTCAAAGCCTCATATAATCATTGTTGAAGTTTTCTGCATAGATCTATTGTTTTCTGCATGGATAGGTTTTTCATAGTCCGGTGAAAAATGACAAAGGCATATGAATATACATTATAGGCCTATGTATAAATATATTTTGAATAAAAAAAAAAATATATATATATATATAGGCCTATATATAAATACCAATTTTACATTACCTATACATTTCTACTAGTGACCATCGTACATATTTTTATTCAGTCCAGTTTGTCTTTAAAAAAATAATTTAGATTTTATATGGCCTACTTCAATAGTCATTTTTAATTTTAATGTTTTCATACAAGGTTGACTCAATACTAAAGTAATAAAGGCCTATATATTGTGTATGTAGATAAAATTTACTCTACCTTCAAAATGGACCTTCTGACATTACCGAAAAGCCCGTAACATATATCAATCATAAAACGCGTAAAACTATAGCCTACTATTTACTCAACTTACATAGTCATTAACAGATATCTCATAGTTTCCAACGTAAGAGTGAACAACGTTGAGGAGAGTATATTTTGAGTATTCGTCTAGTCCGAATATCTTCAGTTTGTTCTCGACAAGAAGTTCGACAAAACTGGGTAGGTTCCAGCACTCACGGCTATTACTTTGTTTATCTCTTTCTAAGACCAAATCTTCGACTAGTCTGGTTGCCAGGTAATGCTGAACATGTCTCGTGCGAGCTGAAGTGTCGAGAAGATCTGTGCAGATAAATGCTTGGTTGTGAAAGTGTTCGTCCCCAAAATGAACCATTTTACACAGTTCACTTATCTAGAATCGAAAGACGGAGAAAATTTGTTAGTCATACAGGCATATTATTCGAAAACTTAAATTACTAGTTCTGGCAATATATATTAAATAATAATATATACATCTAATACTGTAATTGCAACGGGGACTGAGCAGACCCATCTTATATGTTGAGTAAAACCAAATGTACTGGTACTGCCAACGGCAGGCCTAACTTGTATGTAAAATAAGAAAATAAATACTAATAATTACCTTTTCATCTGTCCAGTCACTTGCATCTATATGATTCAAGAGCAAGGCTACACAGGTTTTGAATTTGTGCATCACCAATGAGCATCGGAATCTTCTATCAAGAGCTGTCAATAATAAAGCTCGGAGCAACAGTCCAGCCCGGTGGCAATCGTGGAGGATGGCTTCCGTGAACAAGGCACAGAGGTGATCCAACACCTGTGAACAACATTTTGTACGTCTTAAGGGTCCAGATCAGCACGTGTTTTCAAGCCAGTCGTATAGGCCTGCGAACTTTGATAATGTTCTTCTTTATATCTGTTTTCTGGAAAGCAGAGAGAGCGAAACAACTCGCAACATTCTTAAAAGTAAATAAAGAATTTAATGCAAAAAGTTGAAGTACTCATCAAGGAAATGCAACACATATTATGCACCAAACCACAATCACTGTAATTGTAATGTATCAACAACCCATTAGTAACAGCATTCTCTAACTTACCCTACAAATATTATTCTCCGTTGGATTTATCCCTGGAGCCGACTGAAGTAAGTTATCCACGATATCACGTAATGAATCTTCAGGAAAAAGCATTTTAGCCGGTATACCTGAATCCAAAAAAAATTGATTAAAATGACTTGATCCAGATATATTGTTTTTCATCTGTATCTTGGTGTAGATTTTCAAATACAGTGAAACCTCTATCCATCGTTTTTCAAGGGACCAGAAAAATAAAACCATCCATGCAGAAAAACGATCTATCCAAGAAAATTTAACATTGATTATAGGGCCTATGGGAGTGGGGTGAGAAAAAATGAATGATACAACCAGGAAAACAATGGATCCGGGAACGATGCATAGAGGTTTCACTGTACTGTACTATTACACTAGTACATACTGACTTCAATCTATCAAATACATTATGATCAGAGGCAAGCATTTGGGGTGAATTAAAAACCCAATTTTCGTTTTTAAATAGAATTGGTGTTGACTATTTAAAAAAAAATCGTTTTCAGTGGTGAAATAGCACTTGCCGAGTTTTTCCCCTCTTCGGTTTTCACGCATTTTAGTTTACGGTCTTATTTTATTATTTCCATGTGGATAAGATTTGATGGTAAATAATTACCGTTATGTAGGCCTACTGTTATTTTGTATTATCAATTGAAGGACAAAGGCAAGAAAAACAAAGGGAAATCGCGAAAATTTGCGATAATAACTATGGGTTTTTTCAACTTGGGAAGACTTGAAACGTCAACATATTGAAGGAAAAAACACTTGACAAACAATTCGCTTTTATCGTTAAAACCCCAAATGCTTGCCTCTGATTATGATTAACACACCGACACGAACTTCGTGTCCACAGAACACTTGTGATAATATGAAGCATTGAGAAAATATTCAAAGTTGGACAATAGTTGTTACAAATTAACATACCCCAAATGATAAAAACATTGAGCAAGTTATGTAGAGATGGATTCCAGTTCGCTCCGTAGTATGCAAGAATGTCGTAACATGCATCACATACATCCTCATCTTTATCCATGGCCATTAGGAAAAATAAGTTTTTGCACAGAATGTGCCGATCTTCAACAGCATATGTATCAAACTGAAAAGGAATAGTATACAATGATTACAGGAAAGAAAAACATTTTCCAATAGAGTTTACTACTTGGGCCTATCTGTATGGAGGGCTACATAGCTTAGCTACGTCATTCAGCAAACTCAATGGCTCAGACTCTGCCCACCACTTGCACAATGTTGCAATTATTTATAACCAAGTCACTGAGGGCCTCTAGATAACACCGTCTGCCTGCACTTGGTAGGCCTAATCCTCGAGCGTTTAGATCAGTCTTACTAAATATTGAAATTTAGCTAGTTGTGTAGTTGTGTAGTCAGATGCATAGTTTTAGAGCAAAATAGGTTAAGATAATTTTGAACAAAACCTTAAGAAAAAAATTCATAATGCTCATGAATAAGAATATCCCACAGAGAGGAAAAATTGTAAACCAAATTTATATAAATTTTCAAAATGTATATTCTATTTAAATTTTCAACGTGGGAATGTTACACATTATTACAAATTTTTACATAAATTGGACCAGTTGTTTTAAAGGAAAAACTCAAAAATGTTTTCTTTCTAAATTAATTAAAACCACTAAAATGACCAAACGGGTAAATTAGTACGAGAGCTGCAAGTAAACATCAATTTACCCGGACAGTGCTCTGCCACGCTCAAGTGCGCATTCTGGCATCCAACTAAAAAGCTTAGCTTATATAAGGTTGCCTCTAAATGACAGCTAACAATTAGAGCTAAGATTACGATTAAGGCTAGCGCCAAGACCTAGCAATCGACAGATTCTTATGCTACCACTCACAGTGCAGTGAATGGCCTTGAAATATCAACCAAATGCAACTTTAGTACTAATCTTGTCTCTCAGGTAGACCAATCAGATGACTTAATTTCAAATTACTCTGAGCCTCCTGGATGGATATGGCAAACATTGGAGCTTGTATAGTCTATTCAGGGAGCATTGGACACACACACTTCACTGCTAAGATCTACAAACACCTTGTTAGTCGACTATCTTTGGAAAAGAAATACGTAACGTGGTTTGTTAACAGCAATACTGTGTTTTGTTTCACGATAGTCACTGAGCAAACATAACAACTCAATACCATCTGGATATTGAGTGGCGGATCCATTAACATAGGCACTGAGTGACTAAACGTAATAGTAGTTTCAAATATAAGGTGTGTAAATTTCGACTACATTTCATAGAAATATATCACGCATATGTTGCGTTTAACAAGACACGATAAGATATTTTCAACTCAACTGACCTCGGTTATATTTCTTTGTAAGATAATATTATGGAACTGTTCCACGCTCCATCCGTGGAGACGTCTGGCACAGCGAGAATATGGGTTGTCACAGTATAGCTTACAGTTTTCGAATAAAAATTGTTCTGAAAATATAGTGAATAGTGAATACACATGATATTACACAGAATTTTATCTAGAATTACATTTCATCAACTTCAAATATCATGTCACAAAGGTATCATACACAATCATGCAAATATCATACTAGATCATACTCATCATCAAATATCATCTACCGTACTCATCTTATACATATCTTACTCTATATACTTGTGTCAAAGAAAGAAGGTACTGTAGTTTACAAATATAACAAACAAAAATATAAATGTTATTTGTGTAGCTGTGGTTTAGGATACGATGATTTTCCAGGATGAGGTATTCAGTGACATCAAGTTAAGGTGATCATATTCAAGATACAATAATATGGGACATAATTAGATTAGGGGAGAAATACAGATTAACTACAGCTCCACATATGAGATGGCATCGAGACTCTTTCAGCAGATTGCGAGTTTTAGGACTTCTTTTGACTCTGATACAAATTGAACTTTATATATTAATAGGCCTATTTATTCACACACGCATAGAGATTTTGATTGAGAGAGAGAGAGGGGGATTTCATGGTTTTATAATTTATGCAACCTATTGATCTTTTGAGTCTGATTTTCAATAAAATTGATACTCACAATTCATAACGCATTTTCTCAATTATTTGTAATCAGATTATTATGAAAATAATATGAATTAAACTATTAATTTTCTGGTCAGTTAAAAATTTAGGTTTTTAAAAAATATGGCTCAAATATTTTCTCTCATGGTTATTCTTATGGGGATTTCCAATATTCAATGTCAAAACTTTCCCCCAAAACAAGTCAAACTGATTTGGCTCAGAAACAATCCCAACCTATCATGTTATAGCAATGTCCAGAAAAAGTTTCAAGACAATTGATTTCTCTGTCTGATCTGTATGCCACGCACACAAAAAAAAAAACATAATAACCAAGCCCATCTTTTTCCCATATGTAGAATGGAAGTCTTCGCTACACTAATAATACTCTAATAATCTTGTTCAAACATTTGAATTCATATTTGTCACTAAATATGGGGAAGTCACCAAAAGATGAGACATTTGGTGTACCAATCAAGTTCAAAAATAATATGGGACAGAACAAGAAAAAACGGGAAGGATGGTCAGATTACATCAAAGCTCACCTGAACTGAAGGATGAATTGGTGTCGACTTGATTCAATAAATCTCGCCCTGGATGTACAAGTTCAATTGTGTGATTGGTTCCAGGTAATAGTGTTTCAACATTCACGCTTTCATCATTGATATGAGTTTCTTCACTTGCCTTTACACAGGTATCAATTCCACTGGCTGAATGAGATGAAAACATATATGAGTACAGTACACTAGTTTGTAGGCTTGTAAAGTGTAGGCCTACACACCTGTCAGTAGGCCATATTTACAATCACAAACAAAATACTGGCCCCAGGAGTTTATTAATTCAAAAATACATACATTATATGCAAATAACATAATAAGCAAGTGGTTAAATGGAATCAGTGACAGCTATCGGTACTTGCTACGTAGAACAATAAAGATCGAGAAACTTATTTAAAAAATCAACAAATTATTTTTTGGGCCTAATTGGAAGAAAATTGATCCTTGATCGATTTGGGGATAATCGATACTTGATTGATTATGGGGATCAAGTAATCGATTTTGAATTTGAAGAATCAAAGTCACTATCTGCAGTGACTGGTCAAGAGAAATGGGATATCTATTTAGCTATTTAGCCAATACAGGTTATATAGTATCGCTATTATTTCCAGCCATTTGATTAAAAAAAAATCATTATTCAATTTTTTTTTTTTTTTTTAAATGGTGCTTAACGACCCCACCAACAGCTAGGTTATACGGGGGTACGAATGAGCGGGTGATAATGAAACGATGTAGTGATGATAGGTGATAGGACATTTACAAAAACCCATGACTTATGCGGGACTCGAACCCACGCCCGACCTGACTTCAGTTTCTACCGCTAGCGATAGTTGACTCAGCCACCGGGGCGGCTATTCCATTTTCTTCATAACGTCCAGTCTGATTGAGATGCAAGTTTATAATATTGTGTCTCGTGTAGTACATTCAGTAGAAATTTAAAACGAGCGATAGCATGAGCGATAGCAAAGACCTCCATCCCACTCTTACAGAGCATTTCTAGTGTGTTTGATTGTTCTTACTGCAAAGGTCGCACGGTTTGACTGATCGACACGAAACTTTTTCTGTACACAATACACATAGACTTATAAATGCAACTTGAAACTGTATAGTTTTTGGGTCGAATTGGTTGTACCATTTTTGAGAAACACCATCTCAAAATTACTAATAAAAGTAATAATCATATAAAATCAGACTGGACAGGAAAATGTGAAAAATAAAATCTCTCCAAAAATCAAGTCGAACCGTGCGGCCTGTGCAGTGCTTAGAAAAAAAAACACAAAGTTCCATAAGAGGGGGATGAAAGGCTTTGCTATGCCTATTGCTGATCCAACCACATTCTAGATTGATACATTTGTGATAAAACTACTATAACAAATTAGTGTCAATTCTTACTATTCATAGGTGCATGTACAATTTGTAGCTCTTCCAACTTATTATGAACATCCCAAAACTTTTCCCGTTCAGCTCTCAGAGATGCTGCAGAAACCATTATTTCCTCTGGTACCTAGAAAAAAACAAAATTATGGTCAAGTGTATACACTGACACATCACAATCATATTATTTACTAAATGTAGCTTATAGTTCAATCATAAAGAAGTAACCAGAGAGATGCATCTTAGGTAGCGAGATAGCGACCGATGCTTGGATAGCACGAACCAGCCTCGGTGGCTCATGGTGGCCATATTCGACATGTGCTTACGCATAGAGAAACACCATAACAAAGTTTGAATGTGTTGATAACCACTCTCAGGCAGCAAAAGTACAAAATAAATACATGTTAACAAAACGCCTGTATGTAATTTATTTCCTACATCAAATTCCTTTATTCCTACTCTTCATTGTTAATTTCACTTATAGCGTTTATTGTTAGCGTTTATTAGCCAATTATGATGGTGAATGATTCGAGTTTTTATGGCGGTGATTTTCATCTGAATCAAATGTAGGCCTACATGCATTCATTTCATTATTTATAAATGGGAAATCCACTGTCATAATATTATGACAAGAAGGAAACTCTATAAATTTGTCTAGACATAGGGAAGTATGATATGGACGCAGAGTAAACACAAGTCACTCTCGCCCTGGTATCGATGTAGTTCAAATACTTTTACAAGACTTGAATTACTATTTATTTTATTTATATTGGGTTTAACGACGTATTCTACTGATGACTACGATCTATTGGCGTCGGTGAATGATATATGAGATGGAACTTTGATGAGACGAAAGGTTATTTTATTAGGTTTTTCTGGATAGTGGGAAGGAGTCAGTCGTGGCCTATTGTTAGGGAACCATCTCAGTATTAAGCTGAACGACAAAATACCTGTCAGGATGGTCGACCATAGCAGGAATCGAACCCAGGTCTCCTGAGTGATGGTTCAGTGTATTAAACACTCGGCCACACATAAGTGCGCTCAGTACTTACGTACAGTAGTACACGGCTCAGTAAGACTCGAATTACAGCAGAATGATGGCCAGTGAGAAACAAAAGGGAATTAAGGGACCTTACTGTTTTTTCCATAATATATAATGGAACTTTCCTGAACTGGATCTATGGAACTGGATCTTTCCATAAAAGATAATTTATCATACAAATAATACTGTAGGTCTTGACCTAAAAGATGGAAATTACTTGGATCACATTTATTTTCATGTTCTATAAATCACATTGCCAAACCATAGAGAAACATGATCAATACATTATTAGATGGAACAAATAATTTTAAATAATTTCTACAATGTAAGCCAATGCATAGAGAAGTTCTCTATGGCCTACGTGACTTGAAAGTTTTACAGATATTCATTTTCTTAAAATTGAATGCCAATTAAAACTAACTAGGAAAACGCCTTATATGCGTTGTGAGATGAGCTTAGAAGTATGGAAATGTAGAATTAAGAACATTTTGTCAGCTCAATGTACATATACAGGCCATGGATCACTTCAAAGGTTTAAAAACCGCGGCTGTCTGTTGGTATATAGACCTTGGTTGTCCAACAATGGTACCAGTGCCTTCTTCATATCCATCACAGATTTTAAACGTTTCAATTTGTTGGTGACACTTGTTGCTCACATTTATTAGATGAGCGTAGAGAAGATTTTCATTCCATATACCAAAAAATTTTGGGCTTGGTTTTTATGTTTTTTTTTTTTTTTTTATTTTTTGTGTGTGTAATTTTGTACGCGGCATACAGGTCAGGAAAAAGTTTCAATCAACTCGAAACTTTTTTCCTAAATTGGTGTTATACCAGAATAGGTTGGGATTGTTTTTCAGAAAAATCGGTCAAACGGTAACTCCGGAAAAAATTTGGAACGTATGGAAATTCCCCATAAGAATAGGCCGGGGAGAAATACTTGGAAAACCAAAATTTTCCAAAAGCTCTCAAAAATTTATACTGAATGTGGAAAGATCTATCATACATATTTTACGCGATTTGTGAGACAATCGGATGTGAAATAACGAAGAGAACGCATTTTTAATGTACTTTTTTACACACCAATAATGCAATAATGCAATGTGCTCTTTTTAAGAAAGCTATTAAATATGAGCAACAAGTGTCACCAATAAATTAAAACGTTTAAAATCTGTGATGGATATGAAGAAGGCACTGGTTTAATTGTTTGGAAACCAAGGTCCATATACCAACAGACAGCCGCAGTTTTCAAACCTTTGAAGTGATCCATGGCCTGTATATGTAGCCTACATTGAGCTGACCAAATATTCTTAATTCTACATTTCCATACTTCTAAGCTCATCTCACAACGCATATAAGGCGTTTTCCTAGTAGTTTCTTAATTGCTTTCTTAATTGCTTTTATTGATGTGTAAAAAAAGTATATTAAAAATGCGTTTTCTTCGTTATATCACATCCGATTGTTCCATAAATCGCTTAAAATAGGTATGATAGATCTTTCTACATTCAGTATAAATTTGAGAGCTTTTGAAAAAAAAAATTCCAAGTATTTTGCCTCCGGCTTATTCTTATGGGGAATTTCCATACTTTCCAATTTTTTTCCGGAAAAACCGTCCGACCGATTTTTCTGAAAAACAATCCCAACCTATTCTGGTATAACACCAATTTGTAAAAAAAGTTTCTAGTTGATTGAAACTTTTCAGTTGCGAGTTGATTGAAACTTTTGCCTGACCTGTATGCCGCATACAAAATTACACAAAAAAAAAAAAAAAAAAACATAAAAACCAAGCCCAAATTTTTTCGGTATATGGAATGAAAATCTTCGCTACGCTCATCTAATCAATAGCAACAATTAATAGTACCTTGTACCATTGGCATATTATATAAAACATTCACCTTGCTCAACAATTGGGGTTGCTGTTTTTGTTGACCGTACAACTAAGTACAAACGATACATGTTTTTTGTTGCTGCGATAAGGCAGCAGTACACCTCAAAGTGCCGTCTAGGATTTTCCAACAGTGCATATTAGAGTAGTGTTCCAATAATCCAATAATCTGAAATGAATGTAGTATACTGAATATACAAAGTAGCCTGTAGGCCACTGAATTGTAATACAGTATTGTGATGATTTTTCTACAGACACGCTATTACTGAAGAGGCATTTGGTGAAGTTGTCAGCGAACATCTTGGCATTATGTTAAATAAAGAAAGTTAATGAATTCTGAGCTAGATCCTTTACAATCTTCAATTCAAATCCATTCGTTTTTCAACATGACAAATACAATAACAGATCTGTACTTCAGCAATCGGACATGCTATAGATGTGATCATGCTGAAGAACCTGGTGATAATGTTCATTTCACATAGCTTACTAGGCCCATGACATTTTCAACAAAATATTATGAATAATTACTGAAGGCTTACTGAAGGGGTTGCGAACAATTATCGATAACGATCAATATTTTTTCAACCGAAATGATAATCCATTCAATATTCACCGTACAATGCACGATTCATTGCTATTAAGAAAACCATCATTCACTCCTTTAAAAATTCACTCTTTTTTGTTCCAATCAGCAGTAACGTACGAACTTGACAAAA
Organism: Brachyptera putata; assembly: GCA_907164805.1. NCBI lineage: Eukaryota > Metazoa > Arthropoda > Insecta > Plecoptera > Taeniopterygidae > Brachyptera > Brachyptera putata. The sequence continues at coordinate 29,662,331 of OU015462.1, forward strand.
GAAACGTATTCCTTTTTGGGAACTTTAATGGGAACAGGTTTTTTCTTGAGAACTTTTATGGGATCACGTTCCTATTATTAAGCATCAACTATCAACGGAATCACGTTGGGCCTACTTTTTATTGGTAGCGGGATACGAATTTAACATTTTTTTAAAAGTTTCATTTGAACAGATTGCACTTCAAGAATGCATATGCAACGTGGAAAATATCACCTATCTGTATGATCAGGTGAAAGATTTTGTCTTTGACCCTTTGCCTCACATACTATTGACTCAGCCTAATCCCTGCCATCCATCCTGTAGGCCTACCTTATTAATTTACATACTTAGTATTTTATGATATTTCCCTGTCTATTATACAATCTTTTCGTACGTTGCCGTAGTTTGAAGTTTTCATTAACTGGGCGTCAGTGTGAGGGGTAAGAGAAAGATGTCAATCTGAGTACCCACCAAATGCATTCCAAGAAAATCATCACTTCTTTGTTCTTGGTTGGTGACATCACCAAGAATAAGAATATCACCAATAAGAATAAGATAATTTTCAAGACGCATAGGGAGATTTGTGTAAACACAAGAGGCCTATTCCACTTCAGTGTTCCATCTCGACCCTGTCAGTCCTCGTGTCAAGATTATCTAATTATTATTTCAAAAATTTGTGTTGAAGTATTGTTTTATCAATTATGATCAAATAATGATTGAATTGATCATGATAAATTACTGTTCCAATATAGGAAGGGGGAAGATACACGGTACTCAATGTGTTGAGTTCCTTTTTTTCTGAGGAACTCTAACGGTAACTAGTTCCTTTTTGAATCGAGTGACGGGAATTGGAACTAGTTCCTTTATTTGAGGAACTTACCCAACACTGCCAATCAGTATCATTGGTACAAAAGTATATCGTCTTCCATTATCGTCTTCCAAACTACCGAGTGGTCTGTAATGAAGAACAATTTTTAATAATTAGGTCAAGAACATTGGATATTGTACAGTATCTTATATTATTAAAAAGATGAAGATACATTTCAACTGTTAGATTGATACTATATAGGGCCTACTTTTAAACTTTTTACATTGCATTTAAAAAACAAAATACATCAGTAGGCCCTATATATATTAATAAACTGGTGAAACTTGAAAAATTAATGTACGGGTATCTATGATACAGCCCACTTATGTCTGTAGGACCTAACTAGGAAAACGCCTTATATGCGTTGTGAGATGAGCTTAGAAGTATGGAAATGTAGGATTAAGAACATTTTGTCAGCTCAATGTACATATACAGGCCATGGATCACTTCAAAGGTTCAAGAACCACGGCTCTCTGTTGGTATATAAACCATGGTTTCCAAACGATTATCCCAGTGCCTTCTTGATATCCATCACAGATTTTAAACGTTTTAATTTATTGGTGACACTTGTTGCTCACATTTAATAGTTCCTTAATTGCTTTCTTAATTGCTTTTATTGATGTGTAAAAAAGTACATTAAAAATGCGTTTTCTTCGTTATTTCACATTCGATTGTTTCGCAAATCGCTTAAAATATGTATGATAGATCTTTCCACATTCAGTATAAATTTGAGAGCTTTTGGAAAATTTTGGTTTTCCAAGTATTTCTCCCCGGCCTATTCTTATGGGGAATTTCCGTACTTTCCACATTTTTTCCGGAGACACCGTTTGACCGATTTTTCTGAAAAACAATCCCAACCTATTCTGGTATAACACCAATTTGGGAAAAAAGTTTCGAGTTGATTGAAACTTTTTCCTGACCTGTATGCCGTGTACAAAATTACACAAAAAAAAAAAAAAAAAAAAAAAAAAAAAAAAAAAAAAATAAAATAAAATGAAAACCAAGCCCAAATTTTTTCGGTATATGGAATGAAAATCTTCGCTACGCTCATCTAATTACCATTTCTTCAGTTTAATTGTTAATTCATTACGAACCAATCGATAACAACATAAGCCGTAGTATAATTAAGTTAGAACTGGAGTAAACATTGGAGTTTAGTGGCTCGTCAAACAATGTGGTGATAAATATTGTGCCAAATGAATGATATTTAGAATTACCTGTAATTCTAAGCCCTTCAGCTATTTCCCGATTGAGTAGCATCTTACTATACGCTGCTTTCATGAAGTCACCTGGTAGCCTTACTTCTTTTTCCCATTCGCAGAGGTAATCAATGAAGTCGCCAGTGAATCATGCTAGTCTGTGTCATCGGGAGATGTGTACGACGCCAGATTTCCATTTCTTGAGGATGAACCCTCGGAAAGATGACGTAATAAGGGGTATCGAGCTCGAACAACGAACGTTATTGTTTCCGTCAACTGATACAACTTTAAATCTTCTAATGCCTTCCCCATTCTCCTGGATAGTACTTTCAAAGTTTTACCTTCATACGCAAGCAGGGTGTTAAATAAATTTGTTCACCGTGAATGTGAGATAATTTCCTTATTCGGTCGGACAATTTTTTTTTGTAAGCGCGAACAATGTGATGGTGGCTCAATATGTTTATTGTTCTTCCACAATAATCGGGATTCTGAGTGGGACCCACTGTTTGAAAAACAATTCCGTGTTGTTTTCATCAAATGCGGAATGCAGCAAGCAAAGTCAATTTTTCGGTTTAAAAGGGTTGTCGGTGTAATGTGCGATGTGCTTGAATTACCAGTACAGTATACAAATTCATTTTTGAATGAAACGATCGATTTTCCGAAGCGCCATCCAAAACAAACGCAAGTACTCATTTGTCTTTACCTTCCAGAATTTCAACGGCATTCTACAATATTGTATAAAGATTGCTGGTAACAAGACTTTTAGTGGCAAAGTAGGGCAATGTCTTTAGAATAGAGGAGGTAATTCCACGAAACATTATTTAGAAGACATGAGATGCGAGTGATTTCTCAATTGAACTTCGTTTCTTTACCTCCGATTCAATCACTATAAGTTCATCAACGTTACTTAAGCGAACAAACCCAATTCACTCATTAGTCGATTTCTTGTAAACTAAGTTCTCCTGAATTTTCATCTCGTTCTATAGAATTGAACGATATAGTCGATGACTTTCAAGGCCAGCGTCACTAAACTCTCTCTCCAATGATGACAATAACTCATCTTGAAAACCTGGTTTAATGTGGGTATGGTCCTGGATTTCGTACAGTCTCTTCTCTGACGGCAGTTGATTTACTTTTTAGGTACAGGCACCATTTCAACAGTAAGGGATGCCAACAGGCTATAATTTTTCTGGAAGTTGGCTTTTAAATGGGACTAATAGTGACCAATGGGAATGCCATGATTAGTGACGTCATGACTCAGTTACCCACCCGTGCTATGATATGATGAAGTAGCATCAGCAAACATGTCTGTGTGGTGCTACTGGTAGCATAGGTCCTCATGTTTAGAGGGTCCATGGTTCGACTCCAGTTGCTGTTACTTTTTTTAGCAAAATAATTATCAAATGTTGACTCAAGCGCAGGGTTATGGTTTAGTTTTCTCTTTTCCAATTTGATCACAGAAACAAAAATACCTAAGCCTACACTAATGTTGTTATTCTCATCGATTTTTTCTAGTCCCATTTAAAAACCAACTTGCAGAAAAATTCTCGCTGCCAGCACACAGCGCTGCCGTTTCACAGATTTCACTTCTGCGGCTTTCACTTGTTCTTGAAAAAAAGTTTCTACATGTCAATTTTCTGCGTTGTACTAGAGTTTGGCTCTTCACGTGAGGGTGCAGTAAGTATTTGTAAGAAATCGTCATTGTCGGAAGCGTTCAACGGTGTGCTCCTCTGCTGTATCAATTTTCCCAACTTTTTCCGTAGTCTTGTCAATTTCCTTTTCTCCAAATTAAGGGTACGCCTGTAATCTCTCACGCGCTCTAGCGCTTCGACACGAGTAAGATATTTGATATTTGTCTTATTACTACGCCCATTTACATTATTTTCCTGGCGATGTTTCTTCCTCCTCAGTAATGCCACGTCCTTTCTACACTTTGTACATAATTCTTGCCTACATAACTTGGTACAACTAGCAGATTGTACAATGGCATCTGAAGTGTCATTACCGTCACTATCGCAATTCTTTTTGCCTCTTAAATAGGCCAAGTTAGATGCAGCATTAGATAAAGCAAAACACTTGCAGATACGCCATTGATCTTTCAATTTCTTCAGAAATAGAGAAATATCATCACGGGTAGGATTAATGTATCTAGGGATATGCACCCAAATTACATGATCGTCATCAATTATTTCCCCATGAACCTCAACATGAATTTTGAACAACTTATCAATTATGCAAACTACTCCAGTATGTACAACAACACGAATTGTCTCCATATCAAATTGTACAAGAAGGTTAAGACTAAGTATGTCCACTGCTAAGTTCTTGAAATCACTTTGTTCACTTGCAATCACATTGAAGGAATAGTGATGATTCGTATGGAGAAGTCGGGTAGATGTAGGTTCACTTTGTTGTGGTGGTTCTGTGTTCAGAATCTCTTCTTCTTTGTCCACAGGACCCTTATCTTGGTCCATTGCATCTTCGTGAACATTGTTTAGCTGTCTGCTGCTGCTATGCTGTGTTTGTTTTTTCTTGGCATTCGGTAAAGAGTGTCGATCAGCACCACGCTTCCTAGCTCTGGATCTCTCTTTGCCCTGGAAAAGTCAATTATGTTCTAGTAATCAAGCAGGAACTATGTAACTGTGGAAACCTTTTGGACCTAGGGTTTACTTTAGGTCTACTTATTATATATATATATATATATTTATATATATTTTTTAATGCTGCTGAATGACCCCACCAACCTGCCACAGTTGGGTTATACGGGGCTACGAATGAGAGGGTGATAATGAACAATGAAGAGATTATAGGTGACAGGACGTTTACAAAAACCCATGCCTTATGCGTGACTCGAATCCACGCCCGACCTGATTTCAGTTCCCAACGCACTGTGATAGTTGACTGAGCCACGGGGGCAGCTTATTATAGTCTCAAATGTACTTTCTCATCATTTAGGCTTAATTACGTTCTAAATATTTAGGCTTACTGTCAGTTGGTTAACAAAGCTTGAGCCATACACCTTTTTATTCTCAATTTCAATTCACCATGTATGCCTACACATTTTAGCCAAGACCACAGATGAAGTATTAGGTAGCCTAGGCCTACTTAAAGCCGAGACCTATAGGAGACCTATAGGCCTACTTAAAGCCGAGACCTGTAGGTCTCGGCTTTAAGTAGGCCTAGGTAAGTAGGCCTATAGGGCTGGGACCCAGTTTAGTGTATTATAAAGTCAATGGCTCAAGCTAGCATGCCCCAGTGAATAGTACTGGGCAGTAATGCATAGGCTTAGGTGTCAATACAAGGCAAGCCAATAAAATACAGACCTACTTTATATTGGATTATTATATTATTTAAGAACAAATTACAACTTACCAGCAAAGTGATGGATTTATCCGCAGGGAATGGATCAGGATGCATGTCAGTCGGACCGTTTGCATCATGAAAATGTTTTGTACAGATATAGGTACCGGTGTTAATGTCTGTCAATGCTCGTAGTTTGCCGTCATTTCGCTTACACAGGTGTATCCACCGAGTGCACTTGTCACAGATTAAACATTTTTCAAGATTGTGAATGATAGAAGGATCAATTAAACTTGAAATGAAAGCAGAACATGGCTTGGGAAAAGGCAAAAGTTTAACAGTTTGGTCTCGCGTATTACTGTCACAAACACCATGACAGCAATATACGCGCTTTAGCCACTTCTTGGATCCTCCTACATTTCTACCACGAACAGGAATCATTATTAATGAATCAACATAAATGCTAACATGATATATTAACCATTCAATTTTCTATGATTAAATAAATAAGAGCATTTGTAATCTCTGCGAGTAAGAGTAATGAGAAAGGCACGTAGGCCTAATGGCTGTGTGCGAGTCACAATATAAGTCAAATATGGCGGATTGTCACTGATGTCACGAGCCAGGCAGCCATGTTTTGGAACACGGCCTTGGACGTCTCTTTAACCCGAACATGCACCTCTCTGTATACTTCTTTATGGTTCAATGTAAAATAAGTACGGTGATGGAATTCGTTCAAATGCTACACGGACAACACTCTAGTGCTAGTATTATATCCTCGTACCATCTCAGACTTTTTCATTTCTATCTATGTACAAGCCGGCCTTTGTACTACCTTATTTCCCGGTCGACCAAATATTGAGCTACGTCCTGCATCGTCGGACAGATCATCATCTGAATCACACATTACTATTAGTTGTTGAGGTGTATTGAAGGTAGATTCTTTCTTCGGAAGAGACCACGACTATTCAACTCCTTGCGTTTGGTGGACTGGAAACAAGAAATACATACATTTTAAATGATGTAATTCAACTATAGAAATCATTTTTTTTTACATTGGGTTTAACGACGCACTGTTATGATATCTGAGATCTAATAGCGTCGGATGTATGATTAATGAGATGGTGGGATGATGAGATGAAGGTTCTTGGGTAATCGGGAGGATAGTGGAAAGGAAGCGGTCATGGCCGACTTATTGTAGGAACCATCCCGGCATTAGCCTAGGCTACAGAGGGAAACCATGAAATACCTCTGTAAAGACGGTCTATAGAGATCATTTTTTCAATTGATAACACCAGGCATACACATTACTGGATTAAAAAAAAAAAACATACTTTAATAGGCATGATACTGATATGAAACAAGTTGAAGGAAAAATCCTTTTTAAAATACATTCTTGCTTATCAAAGGAGGTAAGGCATACTCAGTACAAAAACATGTTTTCCATAAATAATAAATAGGCATAGGACCTACTAGGACCTACTGGAATGAAACCAAAATTACTTTCACTGAATTTTTACTGAATTTAAGCACAGGTATACACATTATTACACATTTTTTAATGAACCATTTGAAAGTTTTTTTCCAGAACAATCAAATCCATCAAATCCAGGAACAAACAATCGTAGCTGCATAGCAAAGGCAATAATTTGAAGACCCATTCACAACTGAAATAAGGAATAAACTTGAAGACTAGGTGTAATTTTCCATTATTCGGTAAAAAATGCCAACCTCCCCCACTAGCGTAACCGACATATTACACCCTTCAGCAGCTCCCCCTCCCCAACAATGACATCAACCTACCCCCCCCCCCCCCCCCCCCGAGTTAACCACCAAAAATCACCCCCTCCCGCTACCTCCCGCAACTTTTTCTTGAAGATTCTTTCAAACATCTTCAGAACAAGATCTTTCAAAAACACAAAAAAATCAAACACCAATTGGCGATGCTCAGTGTCACAGTAAAATTACCTTAATTAGCCTTAATTGGGAAACAAGAAAAAAAACATAAGCAGTCAAAGAGATGGCTTGGTTTAGCATGGCTGATCCCAATGACCAATAACTCTTCACTGCACTCTCAACTCTTATGTCAACTTTTTGCAATGCAATTGGTTGGCGCTACGGCGCTACTAGTTTGATGTAAAATTAGGAATGTTTGGAGTTGCCTTATGATGCTAATAGGTATGGCCATTAGCCGTACCGATTAGGCAGTAAGTGCAAAAGCCTTTTGTTAATTCTTACAGCTTGTTGTAAGCACTAACCAATCAGATTTGAGTAAACGTATAGGCTTCTATCGTTCGGACGATGTCTAGCAGTCTGTCTTGAATCCCAGCTTTCACACAACCCCTTTAATTTGCCCTTTTGAAACAAAATATGTGCATGCAAGCATGACTGTGACACAGCATTGGACGTTTGGGTAATTTTGTGTTAATCGGTATCAAATGGTTGGGGTTAGTGGTCAAGGTTGGTGCCTTCACCTCCAAAGATGGCTAACTGTGATCATTCTCCGTGTTATTTCATACTTTTCAAGTGTTCATTCAATTTCAAGATAATAATTTTATGCATCAGGTGCTTTAATCCAATAGATTTGCTGTTTATAGAAAACACAATTTTTAGGATTTTTTTTTGCAAAACTAGGGATGGTAGGGGCCTACCAGTAGTTATTATAAAGTCAATGATGATACCGAGTATGACAAATTTACTGAAGGTTTAATTGAATCCATGATATTACAATTCAGTTTACAGGGGATGAATGATATTAGGGCGAGGGCCTACTACATGTACCCTAACCTAAAATCTAGACATTGTACAAATGAATAATGGCGGTTGATCCACTTGATCCCCTGAATCCAGGTAAACAACTGATGGAAACAAGCCATCTCATTGGCTGTTTCTTGATGCTAAGTTGTTGTGAATGGATACTAAATTTACTTTTAGTTCTCAGTTCACTTCTAATTACGGTTGTGAACACCTAGCACACTACGAAGTCAATGCCTAGGCCTATATCATTAAGTATACAGGTTAGACTGTATACTTAATCATTGAGTTTGTAGTTATAACTACAAACTCAATGACTTAATGCCTATATACTACCATTGAATTACAGATTCAATGATACTACTTTAACACACGTCCACACCACACGTTTATTTTACGTCCACACAACTTAACTAGGCTATGGTTTAAATAAAAGGCCTACCTTGTCTCGAAATTGTCTGTATTGACGGAAAATGTGCTATTTGTTATTCTGCACCTTCATCTTCATAGAAGATTGACAACTCTAAACAAAGAGATATATGACTGAAAACGTCAACAACTACGTAGTAAGCTAGCTGTATTGTAAATAAACTGTCAGCGATGTCAGTTTGACACTGGTGTGCGCGCAAAGTGTGCGCGTGCCCTTGGAAAAGCAAGGCTGCCAACCATTTTGCCTCATGCTAACCAATCAATAACAAACACAACATTTGACGGATTTGAAAGGATCGAGGTGTCAAGTCACTGACCTTTATCCGCCCTTATCGCTGATCATAGCGCACGTGAATGTGTCGGCTAGTAGGTGTAACATTTTATTGTTCACTTTCAGAATGATTATGGGGACTAATATCTACAGCACGAGCTCTGTAGGGCGACGTGGCTCTCAAGAGAAACATTAACTTCCCTTTTGATAACGTATAGGCCTGGGCTGCCGGCTACACGTCAACGCGTCACGTCAACACACAGTGAATAGGCCTATTTGTAAGCATCCTATTCCTACGCCTTTTGCTTAGTTGCGACAATAGTTTAGCGTAGTCTAATCTAATCTTCTAAATCTTCGCATCTGATCGAGTGTAGTGTCGTTTAACCTCTAACGCCTCTAGCTAAGTCACGTATGCAAGTATTAAGGAATATTTGTCTTATAATTCAAGAATTGGTTTTACAATTTATAGGCATAGGACAAGTCAAATATTATTAGCTAGAGGTACATACTAACTTGTCATGACTGATAGTCCTACCAATACTGGTGGAAAAATGGGTGAGATGAGAGCTCTTATTCTCGTCGGTGGTTATGGTACTCGACTACGTCCGTTAACGTTGAGTCGTCCGAAGCCTCTTGTAGAGTTTGCTAATAAACCAATGTTATTGCATCAAATGGAAGCTTTAGTGGAAGCAGGCGTAACACAGGTCATTTTGGCTGTATCTTATCGGGCAGAAGAGATGGAAGAGGAATTGAAAGAATATGCTAAGCAGCTTGGTGTTAGTTTAGTTTTTTCCCACGAAAAGGAACCCTTAGGCACTGCTGGACCACTTGCTTTGGCAAAAGATATTCTTGGTGTGAATGAAGAACCATTCTTTGTTTTAAATTCGGACATTATTTGTGACTTTCCTTTCAAAGATTTAGCTGCGTTCCACAAAAATCACGGTAAAGAAGGTACCATCGTGGTTACAAAAGTTGAAGAACCATCCAAGTATGGAGTTGTATTGTACAAAGAGAAAGGTCGTATCGAAAGTTTCATAGAAAAACCGCAAGAATTTGTTTCTAATAAAATTAATGCTGGTATGTACATTTTAAATCCCGCTGTTCTGCGTCGCATCCAGTTACGACCCACTAGCATTGAAAAAGAAGTTTTTCCTGACATGGCATTAGAAGGGCAACTATATGCAATGGAGCTGCAGGGATTTTGGATGGATGTTGGACAGCCCCGGGACTTCCTAACAGGTAATTCATGTAGGCCTACTTTATTATGAACAAAATCACGCTAAGGCCTAAGCATCTCTTGATATAGTTATTCAGTGATGACATACCGTACCGGAGCTATGAGTACCGGGTAGGCCTACCGAATTTTTTATTACCATGTACAAAAGTACATGAGTCTGAAGTCAAAAGTCTGAAATAGTAGATAATATTAGTGATAATACCTACTTAATATTGATAGTAAAATGTTCATAATAAATGATACTAATTGAAAGGTAATGTGGTACTGCTGGTTAATGTATGTACCTATGTTAAATCTGAGCTGTACATCTTTTCTTTAAATCTGAGGCTCTACATTTTTTTTTAATTGTTCCGGTGATGAATGAATGTGTTTGATGATTTTTTGGTGTTTTTTTTCAAATATTTTAACAACAAAAAACTTGAACTATGTAGGTTTCATGTTTCATGTTTCAATTTGGGTAAAGTGTTAAATAAAGCATTATTGACACACTATTGAAAACCTATATGTCTATCTATCTAGTACCGGTACATCTATTGAATATATATATATATATATATATATATCAGTACCGGTATGGATAAAAGGAAATGTGAAACATTTTACAGCAAATCGAGAAACATTTGTTTAAAAAGCTGTGTTGAATGTTTTTGAAAAAAATTATTGTGTTTTCAGGAATGTGCCTTTATTTAACTTCGCTTCGCCAAAAGAATCCCAGTTCTCTGTACTCTGGACCAGGAACTGTCGGTAACGTCTTGGTTGACCCGACAGCAACAATCGGGGAGGGTTGTAGAATTGGGCCTAATGTGACCGTCGGGCCAGGTGTGGTGATAGAAGATGGGGCATGCGTCAAGCGGACCACACTTTTACGTGGCGCTACTGTTCGCTCACATTCGTGGCTCAACGGGTGTATTGTTGGGTGGAGGAGTGTTGTTGGTAAATGGGTACGAATGGAAAATACAACAGTGTTGGGAGAAGATGTTATAGTACAAGATGAGCTGTACATTAATGGCGGTCAGGTCTTGCCACACAAATCAATCTCGTCATCTGTGCCAGAACCTCAAATTATTATGTGATTGATGTTTGTTTGAATTATTATGCTGACACTTGCAGAGGCTTTAATCAAAACAAAAATTTGTTGATATATTTTACAATATTCTGAACTGTGGGCCTTACCAGCTAAAGGTATAGTCATAGTTTTTATTTTTTTGATCTACGTAATAATAATAATAACAGTGGCGGCTCGTGTAAGTAGGCCTACTGCAGAATGGCAGCAATCTCTGTGATTTGCCAAATTATGTTTAATTGTTTATACTTGTGTTTATATGGCCTTTTATAATATTTATAACGGAAACAAAATGATTTTATTGTATTAATATGTTGTTAAACTTGATATGTGAAACAATGTGTTGGCCAGTATCATTGCCATTTAGCATTCAGAGGCTTGGCAATTAGAAGGGAAAGCCCAGAACGAGGTTCTGAAATATAAGTCTTATAAAGTCTTATATCATTTTTTGAAATATCAGCGTTTTCTATCGGCAAACAAAATTAACACCAATTTCTCAAACTATCTCCTATTTGTCAGTGCAAGTCCTGTGTTAATATGACATAATACTGTCAGCCTGTCAGCCTGTCAATAGGGCTATATTAATTGCAACGTATTGAAAAGTAAAGATGCGTATATGCGCCGACGACCTGTGAACGGAATCTATAGCCGTCAAGAGGTTGAATAAATACATTGAAATATTTTCGTTATTGCAGCATTAAATTTTACATTGGCCTACCATTTTTAATAAATTCTTGTAGCCAAGGTCAGAGTTTGTACTTTAGTTGGCAAGAGAAATGAATTCCGAGTTTTGAATGTGGGTGTAAAAGAAGGAAATTCCGTCTTTTTTATAGGCATAGAGTATGTAGGGCATCCATGTAGGGCTATACACCCATTGTTCTTCTGTAGCTTCGTAGCTTTATGCATATTGGCAACATTTTCGGCGTAAAATGACCTCTATGGCGACGTGCCGTAAACCAAAATATGCAGTCATGAATAATTGGTTTATTCAACTGCAGTACTTCTCATTGTCTATGTCACCAGCTGCCACTGAATAATAGTAATAATAATAATAATAATAGTTGTTACTCTTGTTGTAGGTTCTTTGAAAAGTAATCTTCATTGCTCAAATTTTAGATGTCATCGAACGGTTTAAGGTTGAGTAGTTGCATATGGATCGAAATAAAATGCAACTTCCTTGTCCATTCCATTCCTTATCAAACATTAGATTTATGTTTCAAGGGATATTTTCCTTTATGGAATGTATAGATCTATGTGTAGTTTTTATATGATGAACTTATGAGCATAGCTTTGAATTATGGTTGAGACTAAGAAAAAGCCACAGGTAGAGAGCTGTTCAAAGATAATTGCTATAATTGTACTTGTAGTTATTGAAGTGACTGAAAGTAACTAAGTGCTATGCAAGTAAAAGTAATTGTATGACTATTTATGTAAATATATATTTCTTGTTATATTTGAAGTAGGCCTATGTTGACTGTTTTTTAAATTTCAATTTAAACAAAATATAAGTTTGGTTATTTTAACAAAATTGCTTGATCGTCATATTCTTTGTAGTTGTATTTGTAGTTTTCTTTGTCTGCATTGTAGTTGTAACCATGGGTAGGATGGATTAAGACGGGGTGGCAATTGCCGCCCGGTCTCACTCTGTTTATCTTGGTTCGGGGCCTTGAGGCTTGGTTATTTAGTTGTAGCAATTACAATACTACGTTAATTGATGGTAAATAAACTCTTTCACAAATCACGTTTTATTGATTCAATTTTAAAATGCTGTTCTATTATTCAGCGGGGCAATGTAGGCAAAAATTCATTGTTATTCTACCTTTTGTCTGTCTGGGTTCCTATTTTTAATTGCCGCTGTCAGCCCCTGGATCAGGTAGTCTCTATCTTTTTGCCATTTTTCGTTACCTTTATCAATGATTTTTCACCAAATGATCCTTCAATAGTTGAAATATCAACCAGCCGCCAAAAGATGAAACTGCGCAAACGATCTGAATACCAAAAATGTATTGGGTATGAAATCTGATTTAGACATACTGTATCAAATGAATGAAATACAGCAACGGATGAGTTATACTAGCGACTATGAACTATCCTACCGGCACAAAACTTGCAAATTAAAAAAAAAAAACAGTAGCCTACATGGGCTTAGCCTGTTAGCCACTTGATTATAATTTTGATTTGGTTCCACCTTTATAGGGCCTACTACCTGTTCATTTCATCAAATAGGCCTCAACCACAAACAAATAAATAACAAAGCCTATCATAACAGATGTACCGTAGCTGTTTGTGTGTTGATAATGGCCATAGTATAATGATAATTGATTTTTTTTTGGGGGGGGGGAGGTTCAACAGCACGTCAACAAAGTGGTTATATTACCCTCAAATAATGATAACATTCATGTTCATTATCTTGGAAGATCTTACATAAAGAGCTATGATGATGCAATATATCAAATATAGAGATATGTGATATAAGATAGGCCTACAAATTGACAATAATGCTACAATGTATTTAAGAAATGAATGAAAACACTTATTTATCAGAAATGTTGTATGGACCTTTATTATAATATCCTATATTCTTTTATAACTGCCATTATTTATAAATCTTGAGCCTGTGGTTTAGTTTCTTAAATATATTTAAAAAAAAATATATTCAATAGAACCGAATGTAGTACAGAGTTGTTAGACAAAGTAAAACCAGTTATAGAATATGTCATGATTTCAGTAATACATCTATAGTCACTTTGATAATATGGTTACAGTGTGTTCATATACTATACATATACTATATACATATACTATATACATATACTACATGCATATACTATACATATTTTATCCAACAATTTAATCCAATCAAATATATTTGCTACATCTTGTTATCAGCATACTAAATAATTGCATCTTTTATTGTTGCTACATCAAAAGTGCTGAACTAGTTCACCGAAGTACTGGCCCATCCTGGTAGGACTCATAATGAAAAAAAAAAATTACACCCTATGGCTTTATTATAAAACTGGATGGGTCACCATCTATTAGGTTCAAGAACTTGAAAGCATTTTATCTGATGTATAAATGGCCAAATCATGAAGTGAAGTGAAATTTGAGTCTACGTTTCGTTCATCCAATTAATGATAGATGACTCCTATCATGTAAAAAATTCAAATAATTAGATGAGCATAGCAAAGATTTTCATTTCATATACTGAAAAAATTTGGGCTACGTTTTTATGTTTTTTTTTTTTTTGTGTGTGTAATTTTGTACGCGGCATACAGGTCAGGAAAAAAAATCAATCAACTAGAAACTTTTTTTTCAAATTGGTGTTATACCAGAATAGGTTGGGATTGTTTTTCAGAAAAATCGCCAATCGGTTGAACGTTTTTTCCGGAAAAATTTGCAAAGTATGGAAAATCCCCATAAGAATGAGCCGGAGGCGAAATAAGCTACTTGAAAAAACAAAAATTTCCAAAAGCTCTGAAATTTTCACTGAATGTACTGAACCATCGTAGTGAACCCTCTGAACCATGTACCATCGTACATATTATGTAATAGAACTTGAAAAATATGATGTAAGTGTTTTTCCTTGAAATACCCATTTAGAATATTATACATACTTGAAGAATATATAGGGCAGAATTTTATTGTATTATAATTAAATTATTTCATTATTGTGAACTATTTGATCTGTAATTCCGAAACTGTCTAATTGTTTATATTGAATGAAATGAAGAATTTGTAAGTGAAGATGACTTGATGAATGTACAGGTTGTGCTGTTGGATGATGAGACACCCCTTCCACACATAGAGCACTTTTTAACCACTGATGTGTTCTATGAATACGTGTGTCCGATTTGGACAAATGAATAATTACAAAAAATAGTACAATATAGAATATTTTTCTCAACTTTTAAATAAATGCATTTTTAATACTGAATAATATTTTTAAAATTGGTTACTTTGTCGATCACTGTATCCAACTAAACAATGTATATTATGTTCATCCAAGTTACATTTCCATGCAGCGTTCAACCAAGTTATGGTTCAATCCGAGATATAAAAAAAGGCCATCTGTCCTAAAAAGTAAAAACTAACTGAGAAAAACTTTCATTTCTTGAGTAAACTGATTAGAAGTAAAATTGAGGGGTTTTACTCCTCCCCTATACAAATTGTTACCACTCATTGCATGTTCTAGTCATGGTTAGGGTTAGGTAGGTAAGGTTTGTATCCAATGGAATTTCTGTAGGGAAGAAGCCAAACCTCCCATTTTTACTTCTGTACAGATTGCTAAAAAAGTAGACGTTTAGGGCAATTAGTTTACAGTACAGTTGATTTTTAGGACAGTTTGTACCACCTAGTTCAAACCAATGGACTCGCCATAAACGTGCTGCAGTACCGAGCAGTATCACGTTTGCCGCGTAAATATCAAATCTACTACATTTATTGGTCACCACGAGCGCTAGTACGTGCCACATATATTCAGGTCGATAAAGTAGTCGCATCGTTTTCGGCGACATTTCAATGAACAATTTCATCTGCGTCGATATTCTGCTGACAGCGTCGGTCTGCATTAGGAATATTTTCAAGAGCTCCTGCTTCGCCTGCTCTGTATTTCCTTGATTATAGGATTACCGTGAGTATATCATGAAAGTCTGCCATGATTTGTTTGTAATTATACAATGTCCAGAGGTATTTTCCTATGATTTGGTTACTTGACAGTTTTTTAATTTGTAATTTGTTTTATTCCTACGCAATTAACAACGACTAGATTATTTTTTCATTTTCACATTTATTTATATTTTTCGTTGTTTATATTGTTCTGTTGCAATTAAATGTCAAATTAGATTGTCACTTATAATTATTTTCTCCATCCTAATTAATAAGTTAGTACCACAACCAGCCGGTGATTTTACTTTTGAGCTCGTTAAATTGTCAATTTATGTTTTAGCACTTCACCACTTCCCTCAATCTTGAACTGTTCTTGAATCTTGTGACATGGCGAAATGAGTTATACATATTTTTCAATCAATTAATACTCGTATAAATTAATATAGAACTACAAATATGTATCATTTGTTATTTTATACAGTTCGTTAAAACTCATTTTAGAGTTAAGTAATTACGTAACGTTTAAATTATTCTGAAGGCTTAACCCACTCATGCGCGTAGTTGTGTGATTCATCCTAAGCGTGTCCGCCGTGACTATGAGATGAATGCTAGTGTAATTATTATCTACTACGTCACTTCTTTACTGTCTACTACACCTTGCCTCTCTTGACTAACCATAATTCTCCGAAACCTCCTTGCTTCTTGACTCGGAGAAACAGTGTGAATGAATGAATGTTAAACAACTTCTCGAGGCTTCATATAATGAACGTTCACTCGTTGGAAGCTCAGTCTTTGCTTGGAACTCCTCGAGTGATCGTACCTTATATTTCTTTGCAGATTACGACAGAAACCTGCAACAATGTCTCGTCAGTACTATCCAGTTCAGGTAAGGTTATCTTTTGAAAAAGGTATTCGTTTTTGTATGAAAGTAATGATTCATATATCAAATAAGATTCTTTTAAATAGCTTCTTTTTGAAGTCGTATCAAAACATTCAACGTAGATATGCAAAGTTTTTTTCGTTATAGGCATTGAACTTTAGAAGACAATTATAATATTGTTTTCTTCTGCAAATGAATATAAACTAAATTATAAATATACCTAAACCTGAATACCTGATATGATAACTCAAAGGGAAAACTTGACTGCCAAGAATTGAAATTTTGCATTGGATTTGAGGATTAAAATCTTTCTGGTACCCATTGGTTCAATATTTTAGATCCCACCATATGATCCCACTCTAATAATTATCATTTACATTTCATAATTTGCAATTAAAATCATGCAAAATGAATCAACGATCTTTAATTGAGCGACTAGAATAAATATTATAGAAGAGACAAAATAGATTCATTTAAAATTATGGTTGCCCACTTCAGGAATATTGGTCACGAATCCTATTGATATTTGATAGGAATTTTCCTGTGCCCAATTTAGGTAATAAAACATCCAGGTATATAAACCTTACAGTAAATTAACTGTTATATAAACCTCACAGTAAATTAACTGTTATTCTGTACGATATTTTGTTTGATCTAGAAAAAACTGAATTTTGATGCGGTCGAATGATTATGTGCTAACTTATAGCTGTTTTTTATTCAAGATTCGTAAAAAATCGTGCAATAACTAGATGTAGGTAGAAATACAGTATTCGATTGTTTTCAAATTAGATTTCGTTATACTTGTCGTCAACCTTCTTGCTGGAAGAAAAATCAACTGTTTCTTCATAGACGATGTAGCTGATAATAGGCATACTAGATGGTTTCTCGAATCAACTAGCATTAAAGGTCGCATGTGACGAAGTGAGGATTCAGGAAACAATTTTAGATCTGTAATCTCTGTAGTAGGCCTATATCTATCAGTTATATTGGCAATATTGGTATCCCTGAAATGCTCGTATTTTGGTTCTGGTATTCTAAAATAGTAGTAGGCGTTTGCCTACATTATAACTGATTTGTTTACTAGTTTAACCATATAAACTTTTTCAAAGAGCATAGATGGATACGAATTGAAAATTTTTCCAGCTTGCGAAAAGGCGAAAAAATTATTGTTGCTTGTACACTAATAAAACAACCACACTTTAAATTATTTACCCCGAGACAATATTTTATAAATCTTATTCTTATGTTCTACAATCTTGTACGTTTGTACGTTAGCAGTGTTTCCCGACCGTGTTCGAGGCTGATCCTTTCGACGCCAATGCCGACGCCGAGACGCTTCGAGCTGCGATGAAAGGTTTGGGAACTGACGAACAAGCAATCGTAGACATTCTGGGACGCCGTAGTATTGTACAACGACTTGAAATCGCCGAGAACTTCAAGACTTTATATGGTAAAGATCTTACCGAGGAATTGAAAGGAGAATTGGGAGGCGTTTTCGAAGATGCCATTGTCTCTTTAATGACGCCACTTCCGGAACTGTATGCGAAAGAATTGCACGATGCCATCAGTGGTTTGGGAACCGATGAAGAGGCAATCATTGAAATTCTGTGCAGCTTGAGCAACTACGGTATTCGTACCATTGCTACCGTGTACGAGACTTGTAAGTAGACAATTTCATTATGAATTTATGGCTATGGAGTGTACGCTGTATTGTTATAAATATCTTGTCTCACGATGGAATGTTTTTGGCTTCTAGTATATGGAAATTCCCTCGAGAAGGATGTGAAGGGAGAGACTTCCGGTCATTTTGAACGTCTGCTTGTTTCCCTCTGTACTGTAAGTGTAACAATATATTATAAAACAAAAATGAACGGAAATGTACATTTTTTATAAGTTAGAATCACTTTAGAAACAGATGGAGGGTTTTCTCACGGGTTTTGTTTTCTCATTGTACTTTGAAGAGCATGCTATACTTGTATACACGAAATAAGTAGGTCCCGAGTGGCCGTCCCTTTATTTCACATCACTAACGCGTGAGTGTTTCGCACCTTCTTTTTTCGTGGAAGCACGTATAGAATAAAATCAATGTAATAACGCTCGAACTATATTATTCAAGTTTACAGTAAGGTATTTGTATATTGGTCTATAAAACTCGATTGAAGATTGAAAATTTCTCGAGGTTTCCATAACAATCTCAGTTTATCTTCTTTTCGTGCATTCTTCAATTTGTAAGAAAATTGGTGGACGATTGGTAGATTTTCTGACGTTTACTTTTTCAGTTTCAATCAACAGTGAACAGTAATTGGATGAGCGAAGCGAAGACTCAATTTCACTTGACCCGAAAAAAATGTACATTTTTTAAAAAATGTACATTTTTTTGTTGTTTTTTGTTCGCGCTCTACAGGTCAGACGAAAATTCAAATTCGATTGAAACTTGGCATGCCCATGTGTCATCATCTGGATTGAATCTCTTTAGTTTTTATACGCAATCGGTTGCACAACTTCTGAGAAAACTAATTTTCCATTTTCCGAATTACCCATAAGAATAAGCCAGAGAAGAATTTTCGTGAAAAAAATGTCCTTCGAAAAAATTCAAATTTTCACCAAATTTCAATATAATAATGATACACATTATTCCGAACTTTCACTTAAATCAAATATAAATTATAATATATAATTATAATATATATATTAAATATATTAAATATAAAATATATATTATATTTTGATATAAAAAATTATATAATGACAAAAAAAAGCAAGAGAAGAATTTTCGTACAAAAAATGTCTTTCGAAAAAATTCATATTTTCACCAAATCTCAATATAATGATGATACAGATTATTTCATACTTTTACTGAAATCCAATCAGTCGTTTAGATATAAAAAATTATTTAATGACATTTTTACACATGGTTTCAAAGCTATTAAGAAAACCAATTAAATCCAAGCAACAAGTGTCACCAATTAATGGAGAACGATTAAAACAAGGCCTTGAGAATGAGTGATGAATATAAAAGGAGGGTCTCAAGGTGTATATATGTATACAGCTGTCATCACGTTTCATATATTAGTCTAATATTACAATATGTAATATTAAATTGCATCTAATATTTCCTTCATGAGAATAGTCTACGAAACAAACCAACCAAATGGAAAGATTGATTTTTAACTTGAATGCCGTCAAAGCATCAACTTGATATAACTTTTTGAAAGAATTCAATGTCATTCTTATTAGCTCATCCATCAACGCGGAAACACATAACGCGTTTTCCTAGTAATTAACTGTGTCACAGGATGCTTGTGTCTAAAACATAAACTTCACTAATAAATAATAATTCCTAGTTTTTCAACTTTCTCACTCAATAAAATATGAATACACATTTGACGTGGCCCGCACGCCGAAATGAATTCTTTATGACTCGAGAATCAGTCGAAGTTTATTTTCATAAACGGTTAACCTGCAGCTTTTTGATAGTGTCTAAGTTATTCGCGTGTCCTATCACCGAACCACATCAGATGTTGATGGCAATTCTGCATAAGGGTAGGGGCTTTATCCAACCACAAACCATAACAACAACCTGCTAGCATTACAACTTCCTTCAACAACAACCCGCGCCCTAATAATCGATATCAATGTGGGGCAAGTGGGCGACGGATAACGTTTCAAACCGTTAGCACTCGGATTCTAACTTTCGAAAAGAGAATCCATCACATTTTCTGAACGCAACGATAATAAATCATTGACTATTTAATAAAATCTAGTTAGTTCTAGTAGCTAGTTCCGCAAAACATGTAATCGTAAAAGTACTGCGAAGAGAAGAGTTCCGAATGAAGAACCTTGTAACTGATTACTGAATGTATAGATCACAAAAGAATGGGATGAAAGAGAACCATTATGCGTGCTCTCCGTTAGATGCGAACAGGCTATTCATTATGAAAATTACATTGAAAAAAGCAACTCCCTATTGCGTGTCCCATGTGAATAGGTGTGGCGAGTAGCGATTTCACTAGCTTTTTTGGTTAATTGTTCCACTTCCTATGACAAAATTCTTTGTTGGACTCGGCTTGAATATATCGATCAGTTTTCTTCAACCCTTGATGTCTAATAGTATATGACCTCTTCTGTTCTATAATCTCAATTATTTTTATAGTGAAACTGAAAGGAACTGTGCTAGACGTTATAATTACATTGAGTATCTATACAATTAGCGGACAAATTACTTTAGTAGCAAGCGGCGACATGCACGCTTGGCAGAATAATTTATTTTCTCTCTTGTTTAAAGTGTGATAGAGCTTTTTCTTGAAAGGATATAAAGACACATTTTTATGACTTCTTCGTATTTTAATACTGAGAGTACTTTCACATATAAAGCTGTATTGTATGAAGATGCCATAATAACCTCTTTTTTGTATCAAAGTTGATGAGTATTTTTTATGATACTTGAGTTCAGCTTTTTAATAAGTATTACCGACAGAATTCAGAATTATTTCATTATTGCAACAGTATAGGCCCTAATTATACTTATGGGAACGTGAATTTGTAGGGGCTATTGATTTATTTATTGATAATTTCCATACACTTGAGTAACAAGTGCCACTCAAGTAAACCAAGTAAAAAGAGTGTAGCCGATAAGTAAATCATGTCACCAGTCGAGTCACTTGAAACACAAACAATATTTTTTTTGTCAATCCATTTTCCTCAAACATACAATAACTTAACAATTTCCCTGAATCTCTGTACAACATTATTACGATATTTTCTTAGGCAAACCGAAGTGAGAACTTCGATGTTGATCAGGCAGCAGCTGAAGAAGATGCCACTTCCCTTTTCAACGCTGGCGAGAACGAGTGGGGCACCGACGAGTCTACCTTCAACGCCATCCTCGTTTCTAGGAGCTATCCTCAACTAAGATGCATCTTCGAAGAGTACGAGCGACTTTCAGGAAATGATATCGAGACTGCGATTAAGAGGGAGTTTGCAGGAAGTCTGGAGAACGGTTACCTCGCTGTTGGTAAGCGGAAATATTCTATAAGAAACCTTATCTTTTTTTCTTTTTTTTTTTATATTGGACGCACTCTGTATGCACGTCGGTGTATGATGGGAATATGAGATGAAAGGTTATTTTATAAAATTTTTGGAACGGTGGGAAGGAAGAGGTCGTCGTCACCTGAACTGCAGTTTAATTATATTCATTTCCACAACTGAGCGTATCCACTTGAACGAATGAAGGAAACCACGGAAATTCTCAAGTTAGGTAGGTCGACCATATCAGGAATCGAGCCCAGGTATCGTGAATAATGGTCCAGTGCTCTACCAATTGATCCACCCGTCTCAATGCTCGTTTGGACAAACCATGGAGTTGTACTAGTAGGCCTACTACTATACCTTCATTGACAAGCATGATAGAAACATTACAGTACACATCGCAAGATGACAATACTTTCATTTTACATTGAACAATTTGAGAGAAAATCGGTCTAGTTTTAAGAATTTTGACGTGTGGCCCTGTGTATAAATCTTTCTCAGTCATTGGGGTTTTTATAGAGTTTTAATTTTATATTTCTAACACTTTTTAAGAAAGTATTTTCAATCTTTTCGTGAGCTCCACTATCAAAAACGTTGTAGCCAATCTAGAGAAAATACACAATAGAAAATACCCATGGAAATTGTCATTAGAGTGCGTCGTTATACCCAATAAGAATACATTAAAAAACCCCAATGGTTTTAAAGGATTTTTTAAGACGTTATTGGCTACCCGACCAGTCTCATATCATGAGCTATATATAGAAATAAGCTTCAACCATCGCACGTAATGTAACCGGTTGTAATGTAACATCATCGCCTACAAAATAACCTTCACCTCGGTGTAGTACGCCTTCGAATTCCTTTCCCATGTCTCATTGCTAGTTGAAGATGACGTAGTTATCGACACGACCAACCGCCAACATTGAAGATTGGGTCGAGACGGACAGTCGAACCTTCTTACGAGGAAATTATGGTTGCGCTCAGGGCCAATTGTCTTCGACACACGACTATAATCATTGAAATAGTATGCGTATAGTCTCATACAATGTAAAAATACTCTTATATCGGCACGCATTTCGCAGAGTGATTATTATTATTTTTTTATTCAGTTTGTTTACCGACTGTAGATTCACTATAAAAGTAGACCCATACGTCATGGTAAAAAATAAATGACATCACGCATACATATGGACGTGGTTGTATTTCAACACTGGGTGATGAGAACTCTAGCAATAATCATGATTATATATGGTTTTTGATTTGATGACCAGACATTTGAACAAATTATTTTTACAATTTTGTTTCAACTTGAAGAAATGAGCCGTAGACTACCAGGCTATATAAAGTAGATCAGATTAGTGAATTAAGATTTTTTAAAATTCGACTTTATGAAATTCTTTCAAGATCTTTCAATAGATTAAATTCATCTGCAAAACTTATTTTCATTTTCACGTGCTTTATTAATATTTGTAACACATCTGACAAAAGAGATATTTAAGTTACTTCTTCGATGATACGACAATAGTCTATAAAGTAGCGTAGCTCCACAGAAAGTAGAACTGCTTTATCGACTCTGGTAAACGTAACCTTTCAAACCGGCAGGTATTATAAGTTTATAACCAAATACCCAATCTCACAACAGTTCAGCTTATGTGTCCGGTGTCCCATAATTTTCACAAAGACTTATATTGTTAAAGGAAAGCCCAAAATACTTATATTTATTATTATTTTAATTATTATAATTTTTTATTATAATTTTTTTCGCTCCAATTTAGGTCTACCATAATATAAAAACATTGAATTAACTTAGTCCTCAAAACTTCTTATTTAGAACGTGTGTGTGTGTGTGGGTGCTAAAATGTATTAGATCGAATACACAGGTGTGTATATGAAGGCGCATATATAATCATCTTGTATAAAATACTTGGTTTTTAAATGATTTGCCTGCATATCATACGCATAGACCTACGCTTTGTTGTATTTTTAACAATTATCATTGTTTTCTTTTCCAACGTTTTAAAACTTTGGCAGCAGTCTGCTTTGAAACCAAAAAGTTTTCATAAAAGTTCAGTCTCTTATAAAGTTTGTAACTATTCTCAGCTTATTAACGATCACGACAACTTATTTGTGAATATGTTTACCTTCAACTTGTCTAAACGAAGAATGCCGTGGCCTCTCGCCTTAAAATTCTGTGTAACTGACTTGTAGGGGTAGTGATGATAATAATGCGATAACACAGATTTACACCACCCTTGAAAACAACCATCACACGAAGTGGGACGTTTAATGGAAAAACATGATCAATCAAATTGTTTACTGTCTGCCACGATTTATTTAACAAAAACAACTATCCACAAGGCTTCAAACGTCAGGGGTCATGGAACAACAAAGCTGTAAATCTATGGGTTCGAGTTTCTTTATCGGTTCTCTAAATTTACCATAACGTTATCATGGACTTGTAATGACGAACTTACGAAAAATATGTTCTGTATTACGTAGGTCTAATTAACTTTAAAAATAGTAGATGACTTTTCGGGAATGAGTTTTACCCCACTGATAATTAAATTATAATTAAGGTTAGTGACGTCAGCAAATTGCTAGGCTATTACGGGCATTAACTTCTTAACGACAGTGATTAAAATATTATTGTAGTTCTCAGAAATAATTTAAAACGAAATGAAAAATTGTACATTTCAGAAAAATTATTATAATCCCGCAATTGTTAACAAAAACCACAGCATATCATGAAAATCGAATAGCATAACTTGTAAAAGAGAAATAACTACGTCAATGATTGACGTTAATATTCCTTGATCGTTGTGTTAAATAAGTGGGAATATCTATAATTCATCAACATATAGAATCATCACACGTAAAACCCGGCACCTCCACCAAATACTCCCACGAACATGTTTATTTTTCACCAATATTTTCTCCGATCCTTACCAGTTCTACTTTGACCTACTTACATCGTACATTTAAATTATATTCATTTCTGCTTACATCTAATTCTCAGTTCTCATTTTCAAGGAGCTCTTTATCTCTGTTTCCATGTCACTGCTTACTGCTCGGGCAGTTCCAACACTTTGCAAAAGAATAAGCGAATATGGAAATCTTTGTATAATAACGTCTTGACCTATATATCTTTTTCACGTAACTGTTATATAAGATGTAGAATAATTTAAAACGCTTTTATCACAATTCGATGAAACTGGAGCTCAGTGGCGGCTCGTGCCCTTCAGTGGGGGGGAGGCAAGTTTCTTTCTCATGAATCATAAGATGCGTATGACTATTCATTTCATTCTTATCACATGACTTGATGTTAGGGTTCGAAGGCGCGTTGACGGAATTGTTATTTTGCGTCAAGAGGATGACCCTAGTGTGAGCATAAAGTTCCCGCCGGCAGAGCTGTTAGAATCATTGAACCAAGCCAACCCCACCACCATGTCAAGGTGTCACTTGTAAGGGGATTTTCATTTTTCACAAACATCGAAATTTGACACTACAGCATTGTACAACAATTAGGGCTACTACTCTTGTCCACGACTGAACTGAATTATAAAGAAACTAACACTAAGCCGGAATAAATTCTCAGAAATTTGTGTGATATTCTCAGTCACTGATACGAAGCAAGAATTGAAGATACCCCACTTATAAACAAAATGATATACACTGGACACAGTAGCCTACGTGTTTAATTATCTGAAGTTGACAAAGTAATCTACTGTATTTACAGAGTGATTTTTATTTGTGCACACTGCAATTTAGATTTATCCATGAGGGATAAATCCGAATGCCGATTGAATTGGTGGTTAGGTAACTAATACGAATATTAAAGCTATAGTTGACTGCTGATTATAGTAGTGCTATAGTTGCTGATTAGTTGACTGCTGATTGACTGATATCAACGAAATGAATAGACAAGGTGAAATAACAGTAGGCCTAATAATTGACCATTGTGACATCATATAAATGAATTTCGTAGTTTTCACAAATTTCCTTTGGTCAAAACTCGAATAAAAACAGAGTAAAAATTTGAAACACTCATTAATAGGAAGTACAAACCAAACAACTAGTAGCAATCAATAATAACAATAATAATAATAATGATAAAAAAAAATAAAAAAAAAATAATAATTATTATTATTATTATCATTTTTTATTATAATATTTAAATAATGCATATGCAAGAATAATTAGCACGCTCTTCCAACTGTGGGGTGAAAAATATATAATATCAATTATAATAATGATTATTATAGTAATAAAAATAATACTTCTAATAATAATGATGAATAAATAAAAATAATCGTCATAACAACATCGAAGAACCGAACGTAAAACGTGTGATTACGCGTGTCGGTTCGGCGTCCGGCATTAGGGATTGCAATGTGAGGCTAGCCTCCGAAGCGGCTATTATAAAGCCATCGTGCGCATGCGTGTTCGAGAGTGAGAGAGATAGAACATTATGGTTCGTATAATACACATTAGCAACAATCACGAAAGAAGGATGTACCGCGCGACCGTCTCCCCTATCCCAGACGACCAGCGCGCGGGTGGTTCAAGCCTCGTTCCGTAGTGATAGGAGACTCGCCTCCACGGTACAGGTCGAACATGAGAAACTCAGCTCGGAACTATACAACGCGGTACATGAAATATGCAGCGAATATGAAAATTATTGTATGAAATAGTGTAAAATAACGATAAAAATCAATGATGATAGGTAATAGACACGAAATCACGAGAAAATAAATGTAGACGTAAATTTTGAAATAGGCTCTAAGCGGTATTTTCCTGTCAAAAATGAGATGGTACTGTCTCTCAAGAAAGTGAGGAGGCACTGCCTCCTCTGCCTACCATAGAAAACCGCCACTGCTGGAGCTACTTTGAGGTAAATTGAAATACTTTTTTGAGAAGTCATCACATTTGAAATGGTTCTCTAATAATACGAATCATTTATATACAATTAATATATACCTTATATAAACAAGGCACTTCTACTTCTCTTTATAACATTCTCAAATATAATATGGTCCATACAACACAATATTATTACAATGGTTCTATATTTAAATAAATAGTTGACCAATAAAAGGTATAAGAAACAAAATAAAGCCTATCACGGGACAGTTGTAGGCTGATCCACTACGGAAATCGAGATGCGATATAGTCTCTGTAGTAATAGGTCGTTTAGAGATATTTGTGATTTCCCGAGTTTATATATTTATACATTACGCGTGTTCCTAAATGGTTTATTTATATTGGGTTTAACGACGCATTGTACTGATGAATATGATCTATTGGCGTCAGTGAATGATATATGAGACGATGGGATGATGAAATGAAAGGTTATTTCATTATGTGTTTTTGAATAGTGTGAAGGAGTCGGCCATGACCTGTTGTTAGGGAACCATCCCAGTATTAACCTGAACGACAGAGGGAAATCACGAAAAACCCTTGTCAGGATGGTCGACCATGGCGGGAATCGAACCCCGAATCGAGTCTCCTGAATGACGGTTCAGTGTATTAACCACTTGGCCACACGTCTCAGTTTTTCATATTATTATGTAATAAGAAGCATGGTGTATCAATAATAACGATGATGCCCACACCACCTCACCAACAGGTAGATTATTTGGGAGTACGAATTGAGCGAGCGGCTGAGGGATGAATGATATTTACAGGAACCCATGCTTTTGGCTGGACTCGAATCCATGTCCGACTTGTGTCAGTTTCTTGAAAATAATATACACAAGATAATTGGGTTTCTACAGTCTTATCCGACTTCGAGTCAGTTTCTTGAAAATAATACACTAGATAATTGGGTCTTATGGTCTTATCATAAGACTTTATGAATAAGAAATTGAATTGTTGTTTTCCAGTCCACTGTTGCCGGGACAAGTCCGCGTACTTCGCCAAGCGTCTTAGCGACGCCATGGACTGTATGGGAACAAAGGACAAGACCCTGATGCGTATCATCATCACCAGATCTGAAATCGACTTGGGAGATATCAAGGAAGACTTCAAGAAGATGTATGGCACATCCTTGACTGAGAGGATCGATGTGAGTATTCACAATATTATTACTAGGAAAACGCCATATATGCGTTGTAAGACGAGCGGATAGTAATAGTATTGGTAAAAATGGGTAAAAACTGCTTCGAGTGGTACCAATTTAGTACATTTTATGTTTTTTCTTCAAAATGGCTGTCCCGATCAAGCTGAAATTTTTTAGAAATTTGTACCCAAATGTAATTCAACTTCACGCGAAATTGGTAAAAATGGGTAAAAACTGCTTCGAGTGGTACCAATTTAGTACATTTTATGTTTTTTCTTCAAAATGGCTGATCCGATCAAGCTGAAATTTTTTAGAAATGTGTACCCAAATGTAATTCAACTTCACGCGAAATTTCATTCATTTGGAAAATACAAATATTTTCTTTTTTTTTCCGCCATGTTATTCTAATGGGAATTTTTGAAATTTCTTGAATTCATAAAAAAAAGTTACTCACCGATCTAAGTTAGATGTGGAACCATATTGAAAAAAAGTTTGAAGTTGATAGATGTAGCCGTTTGACCTGTGGAGAACCGACAAAAAAACATAAGAAAAAAAAACAACATAAAAACGAACACCAATTTTTTTCAGTATGTCAAATTGAATCCTCGCTAAAGCTCGTCTAATGAGCGAGTTAATTATACAAATCATAATATACGTTTCAATAAATGTGGAGTATTTCATTTTTTAGAATGTTACTTTTTGAGTTAGATTTGAAATATCCAATACCGTTTAGCACCCATCATAGTTTTGCTTAGTAATAAATGTTACCTATTGATAAGTTGGAATAGTAAACAGATTCGGTAATACTACGTTATATCACCGAACTGGTGAGATTCTAGAAGGTATCAATTCAAAATATGTACCTAACTGATGCTAAAAGTGCTAATTCTCGACAAATAACGTAGAATTAAACTTGATTCGAAATCAACCGTCTCACCAATCCCAGACGTTTTCTTTGAAGTTTGAATGATAACTATATTGCATTAATTCCATTCATTTTAAATAATTATTTTTCGATAGTTCATTTGAAATTTGTACATTTTTTCCACACGATTGTGTCAGTGAAAATGATCAATAAACCTTTTTTCAGGGATTTTAATACTTTTCTTTTTTTCTGTTCCAGTCCGACTGCTCCGGAGATTACAAGAGGCTCCTGATCACATTGGTCAACTAAAAAGCGCCACATCCCAAAGTTTGGCATCACGCTAAAACCTAATGCTGACGAAAACTCATCTTCAACTCATATTGATAACTACAAACTTGAGTCAGCATTAGTTTAGACTTGAAAAAACAGTATTAGGTGCCTTTATATGTGCTTTAGGTGATTGGTTCCGCATGTATACCATCACCAAGTCTCTGGTTCGATTCCAGTCAGGTGCATTACATACTTCTTGAGAGAATCTGGCGGGACCAGAGTTAGATGTTTTGTGTTAGCAATCATAAAAGCTTTAGTGTTGGTTTATGTCTGTTATTTGTTCACAAGTTTTAATCATTCCGAAGTCTTTCTATGAAATTAGTCTCACAATGCAAACAGTAATATTCTGTAGAAGTGACAAGTGCTGCATGAATTCTCGTATTCACAGTAGGGCTATTTGTACCCACACTCGTTTGTCATCTTTATTGAGATAGTCGTTCAAGAAGACAGTTTGGAATCAAGCAAAAGGTTGACACAAGTTTGTTGTTGCATTGTAATACTATATATAACTGGTTAATACAATACACATTTTATGAATCTTGAAACAATGAACAGTTTGTAATGAATTTTCTATACGTTTCAGTACATTGATTGATCGTAGTTCTAGTTTAGAAGCACATTTGAACTGTTCATTGTACAAGGTTGTAACGTTACCACGTTACGTGTGAAAACTATAACCCTAGATGTTTCTGTATTTGAGAAATATTGCATATTTATTGAATGGTAGTATTCGTTATGGATTTTTTTTATTCTAATTTGTTTTGATATAAAGATGAGTATAAAGTTGCCTAAATTTCATAGTGGCTTTCCGCCCCTATAGTTTTTAAATATTTTAATGCATATACCTTTCTTCACTTTGTTCTCTATGAACAATCTGCTATATCGGTAATTGCAATTATTTTTTGAATAACATTTTTAGGTGCTTTAGCATGCTCTTCAATTTTTATTATATATTATTATATGTTCACCTAGCATTTGGTTGCAATTATGTTGTATTTCACAATACACTGCAAGATGTGTGGTCTACTTAATTGTATGGAGTGGATTTGTTCTCTTCATAAAAACGAAATAAATAAGTTAATTACACTTCAATAAAGTGCGTGTCTTTTCTTATTTTGTACTTTTCTACATGATTAGGCACGATATGTGCCTCCCGTTCCCAAAAGTAACCGAAGTCTGAAAGTATTTTTACTTGTAAGTAAGAGTACTACCACATAACTTATTAATATTTGTTCAAAGTGATGTTCCTAATGTATCCTAACTTTTATATAGAGTTGAGGAATATTATATTTCCGTTCAACTTGACCATGTTTTCTTACGTTATTCACGATAATATACATATTCAGTGTTGTTGAAAATTTATTGGGGGAGCTTTTGTTTTCCGGGGGAAAGGATACGTACAATAATTATATATAACTTACTATTATATTAATTAATTAAAATAATTACTTTTTATTTCATGTAGGTAGTATTTATGGATTTTTTTAATTCTAAATTGTTTTGATATAAGTGTATAAGTTGCCAGTATCTGTGACACTTCGCCCTAAGTTTTAAAATTTGAAGATACCTTCCACTTGTTTATGAAAATTATGCACTAATGAATTCATTGAATAACATTATACTTACATACTCTTAATTTTTATATATTGTATATGTTCACTGGCATTTGGTTAATTGTTCGTATACCAGACGCACTCAATAAGTGGTTTCTTAGTTGGTTCTGGCTTGTTTCATTGCTAATCAATGAATGTTCATCACTAGTTAAGACAGTCTGTCTTTACTTTGACTTTCTACATGAAACATATGTCATCCCTTCCCAATACCTCTTAATTTTATACTGTAATACGAGCGTCCAATATGTACTCCTTACATAGTGCGGTCGTCTAATGACCAATTTATAAGAAAGAAATAATACATTACCATAACTTACACAGTGTTTTACTTTTTCCATAATAAATATAAATTCTATTTTAATTTTAGCAGAATTGCTGGTTTGATTAACAAAATCTGAAAGTTTACTCAAAAATACACTATAGTATTAATTTCATATCTCTGGTGGCAAACGTCATGACCGGGGACTATTACCTCTGACGAGAAATCTACTGTTTACAAATACAATCATTATATCGAGTACAGATTCTAACTGGAGTGAAGGCTTTGGATTTAATAATAACTCTTAATAGAATATACCAAATCTGAGAGGCAAGTATAAATAAACATCTTTGTGCATCAGTGACAACAACAAGTTAACCTGTGGTAACAGAATGTAACATTACACATTTGTTTAAAGTACCAAGGCTTAGTAGCCATAGAGCTTTAACTAACCCTGAGAAAAAAATCATCGTGTATCGTCAACTCAACTTTCACTGAATTGACTCATTGAAAAAGTGGGAAAACTAAAACTATGAAGATTTAACTTATTCGGAAAACTTTTTACGAAATGTTGATTGATTAGATGAGTGGAGCAAAGATTTTCATTTCATATACCGATTTTTTTTCTGTATCTAATTTTGTACGCGGCATAGGCCTACAGGTCAGGAAAAAGGATCAATCAACTCGAAACTTTTTTTTCAACTTGGTATCACACCAGAATTGGGATTGTTATTCAGAAAAATCGGTCAAACGGATTTTCCGGAAAAAATGTGGAAAGTATAGAAAATCCCCATAAGAATAAGCCGGGGGAGAAATACTTAGAACACGAAAATTTTCTAAAAGCTCTTAAATTCATACTGAATGTGGAAAGAACTATCATACATATTTTAAGCGATTTATGGAACAATCGGAAGTGAAATAACGAAGAAAACGCATTTTTAATGTATTTTTTCCACACATCAATAAAATCAATTTTAAGAAAGCAATAAAGGAACTATTAAATGTGAGCAACAAGTGTCACCAATAAATTAGAACGATTAAAATCTGTGATGGATATGAAGAAGGCACTGGTACCATTGTTGGGAAACCAAGGTCCATATACCAACAGACAGCCGCGGTATTCAAACCTTTGAAGTGATCCATGGCCTGTATATGTACATTGAGCTGACCAAATGTTCTTTATTCTACATTTCCATACTTCTAAGCTCATCTCACAACGCATATAAGGCATTTTCCTAGTTTTATAAATGTGAACAATTCTAAACTGCGTATAGCCCCGAGAACATACATGATGACCACGAAGTTAAAAACAATGTGAAGTATGATACTTCATTCAAATAGATTGAAAAGAATATTACGTAAACTACAATTCGGTTGTCTAGTGTCGAAGACTAATAACTCGAACTTGTAGGCTTACTAGAAGTTATGGAAATAATTAGATGAGCGTAGCGAAGATTTTCACTCAAGTCTTACGGAGCTTTGTCTGTGCGTTTTTTTGTTTGTTTTTTGTTTGTTTGTAAACACTGCACAGGTCGCAGGGTTTGACCGATCGACATGAAACTTTTTTTTTATATGCAAACTTATCCAACTTAGAACTGCATAGTTTTGAGGTCTAATCGGTTGGACCATTTTTGAGAAACATCATTTAGAAGTTTCTAAAAACCCCATAAGATTTGGCTGACCGGAAAAAATTGAAGAATTAAATCTCTTCAATATGATTCAAATTTTCCACAAATGTGAACACAAGAATAATATACATGAATAAAAATTTGGTTTGATATTCGGACCAGCCGTTTTGGAGAAAATGATATAATAAATGTATTTTATTCATCGGAAAGATAGAAATATTAGTTGAAAACTGTTGCATTGTCGAAGTCACGGCTTTCTAGATTCATTGACATCGGATGAAGTTCATTTCAAATGATCAAGGTATGTAGAGTTTTCGATTATACTTTATATAGACATCTCGCTCATCGTACAACGCACATCCTGCGTTTGGCTAGTATTGTTTCCAAGAGTCGAGTTATTTTTTATTAGATGAGCGTTAGCGAAGATTTCCACTCAACTCTTAGAGCTTTGTCTGTCTGTCCGTGTTGTTTGTTTGTAAGCACTGCACAGGTCGCAGGGTTTGACCGATCGAGATGACAATTATTCTGTACACGCAAACTCATCCAACTTGGAACTGTATAGTTTTGGGGTAAAATCGGTTGAACCATTTTTGAGAAATATCATCTCAAAGCTTCCAAAAACCTCATGAGATTAGGCTGGGTGGAAAAAATTAGGTCCGTGAACCTGTCCCCCCCACTCGAGCACTAATTATGAAACTTGGTCAGGATTTAGTGCTCAATTAGTGCTATCGATTTGTCAAGTATTAGAATTAGTGCTCCGATAGTTCCCGAGATAATGGCATTTGTTTGTGGGGGGGGGGTCAAGTTCACGCTCCCCCCCCCCCACTCGAGCACTAATTCTGAAACTCGGCCAGGATTTAGTGCTCAATTAGTGCTATCGATCTGCCAAGTACTAGAATTAGTGCTCTGTAAGTTCCCGAGATATTAGCGTTTGAAAGTGGGGGGGGGTCAAGTTCACGCTCCCCCCCCCCCCAGTGAGCAAGGATCATGAAACTTGGCCAAAACTTACCTTATAATTAGTGCTATAACATTGCATAGTTTTAGAATTAGTGCTCGGATAGTTTTCGAGAAAAACGATATTTAAGGTGCTATTTTTTTCGGGAGGCGCGCCAACCAAGCGCCGCGCGCGAAATTCGAATGCCTAACCGTCAAAAACGTACACACGTCGTTTTGCGTGTTACTTCCGTCCCGAAATGACCTCGAAATGAATCAGTTGATGTTTAGTTCACAAAATAACTATTGGAAAAACGCCATACATGTGTTTTTTGACTGGTGAGAGTGTACACATTCGAAGAATTGAATAAAAAAATAAATTTTATTATATTATTTTTCCAATGAAAAGCCTCCCTACATATTTAAAAACGATTTGAGGCAAGCATTGAAACTAATAGCTCCAGTTTGTAGAGTAACTATTCTTATGCATTCCAGAAAACCCCATAATTTCACTCCATACTGAGAAGAATTTGAACTGGGCGAAGTGAGCGTCCGCCAGTATCTAAATGACACTGCCGTGACAAGTGTTGTTAGTGGGTATTAGGAAGATGCTTTTTTTAACAAGTGCGAATGTGGTGATCCACCGCAGGTAAAAGTCTTGGAACCGCCCAAGAATTTGGCATATTCGACTGTATCCACTCGCAAATCCAAATATTGGAGTTTACCTCTAACCGCAAACGCCATCGCGCAATATTGTTTCGTAATTGAGACTCATTTCATTCGGCTTGAACCAGTTTCAAGTTCTATCAGAGCCTGTATGATATTCTGCTCAAGCCTATCTTCACTCTTGCTTCAATACCATTCTCAAGTCATCAGCAAACTGCACAACAATTCCACTCTCACCTCAATTATGAGTACTGTCATTTACATGAGTGTTGAATACAACAGGGCCCAGAATTAGCCCCTGGGGCATGTTTATGTTCCATAGGTTCCCAATCTGAAGTCCCAGAACGAGCGATAAGATTAAAATCAAGTAGCAGCCACAGTCCTGGTCACAACACATTTCTCAAGTTCTCCGATCAGCAATGCTTGTTTCATGGTATTAAATCCTTTTGTTATAGGTCGTATGGAATGGTACCAAATTTTTTACAATCGTCCATAGCCTGAACCACTACATTTACTAATTGAATTATGGCATAGGGCGCTCATTGCGGAAATTATGTTGATAACCACTGAGAAGTTGTTTGCTTGTCAAGAAAGTTTTGCAATCTATTCAAACCCGATTTTCATGAATCTTAGAGAATGATGTGAGGAGTGACAACGAACGATAATTTTTCCCGTCTGTTTCATCGCTTTTTTAAATGAGTGCGTAGGCCTACTTCATATTTGCAGGGTAAATATCTGTCGTAAAAGAGTAATTGAAAACACTAGTCAACGATTCTGCGCTCCAAGACCAGCACTTTTTAATATATATATATATATATATATATATATATATATATATATATATATATATATATATATATATATATATATATATATATATATATATATATATATATATATATATATATATAAGGTATCATTCAGAAGTTATATTTAAACGGAAAATAAATGGTCATTATTTGAGTTTTATAAAAGACCGAAAAATGTATACTTTTTTGCATATTTATTTATTTTTTAAAAAATTGAACAGGTTTAACTGTATTAATGACTGCAGGAAATTATAATAACATAAAAACCTAAATGTTACAACACGCGAGAAAGTAATCTAGTCGTTCTGAAATTCAATTTATATGGGTTGATTAGAAATATTGATGCATTAACGTTCTTTGATAATATGATGTAGACTGTTATAGCATTTATTTTTACACTTTTTTACTTTATACGTTTTATAAATATATAGTCTTTATACATAAAACACATGTTTTATTGGTCTACAAACATTACCTTCATTTATAGACAGTCTATAAATAGTTACTAAGGGAAACCACTAATAGCTATGCTGTTTTTATAGATGAGCGAGTAGGCCTTATACCAAGAACAGACTATTTATATTTATTTTATAATCATCACTGATATTTACACATACAAACATAATGTTGTTTTTCAACTTAAATCTCGGAAAGTTTTTTTTCATCTCACATCACTATATATAAATTGATTATATTTCTCAGACAACAAGAATCGTCAAAACTGCCTGAATTTTGTAAAAAAAAAAAGTAAAAATATATATAAATATATATCAATTTGTTATATTCTAATATGTCCTACATAATTGGTGAAATTGATCTAACAAATCCACAGGTGAATACAAAGAACTTAGTTGAATGCTTACTCTATTAATGACATACTGCATATTCATGCATTATGCATATTCATATTGCAGTTTCTTTTATAAATAGGTTTATCGAATTCATCCTCCTAAATTTCTAGCACTCGAAGTTTTTATTAAAAAGCCAAACAAATTATTACAGGCGTAGGGAATAGAACTTGCTCTGATTTGTCCAACTGATTCGTCCTCCCAGAGTGAGCGATCGCGGCCAGCCCCTGTCACCGCGATGCCAATAATAAATGTATACGGTACCAATAATTCACAACAATGAGATTCTGAATAATGAAACGATATAGGTCTAGTGATTGTGTGGCCTTATATTAGGAAACCATCCCAGTAGTCTGTATTGTTCAGGTATAACAGGTAATATACGCTTATTCAATTTGTAACCAATATGGCAGGATCAGAAATCAGGTTAGATTTGATACATTGATTGATACGTTGATGAAAGACTGGCTGATGATAGAAAAGGAATCAACATTAACCAATCACACTGAACAATACCAAGGAGGGCGACTATGACCTGTTAGAGGCCTATCGACACATATACATACAAATATCGATTATATAAGAACAAAATATATAGCATTATCTAATTTACTAACAAAATACTTTCGACATTTTTCGACTTTTACCATTTGTCAATTGTTTCAGTTATGGAATGTGCCAATGCGTTTTATCGCGATTAAAGTATGACTGACATATATTCAATAATTTTTACACTTTCTTGTGAGCTCTTATAAATGTAAAAAATGTGAATCAAAATTAATTGGACAACATTAAAAAATGACAGTAAATATCAAGAAAAACAATTTCATGTTTTTCATTTTGTATTAGAATATTTACCATTCCATGTTCTGACAAATATGTGCTTCTTACCGCCTCGAAGAAACTACAATAAAAGAAAGGAATCTTCTTTTTCTTCCATTGACCCGTCAGTTAACTCATCTTCCTTGTTTTCTATCGAGGAAAGATTCTAGAAAGATTACTTTTGCTTCTAATACCTCTATTGTGATTCTATGAAACTTTCTTCCGTATATCCGATTCCAATAATCCAATCCAATTGATCTTTTGCATGTACACATGGAATAATAGAAATGTCAGCTATAAAAACTTCTTCGAAAATATTTATTTGCAAGCGACTATTGATTTATAACACAATAACGACTAGCTAGAACGATACGACACACAAGGCAAGAGAATTCGAATTTGATAGAATAGACCAATTGTAGGAAAATTGTGTTCCTTTTAGAATAATTCCCATCTGAAATATATAACCCGAAAATAAATTGAAGAGAACGGTAACTATTTTACAAGTACCCTACTATACTGGATATTTTATGGACAGTACTTTATTAGGTTCAAACAACTAGGAACTATATGTAATACTGGGTCTGAATCTCAACCACACTTGAGTAGACTATCTTTGGAGAATTCATGTCTCCTTATTAAGGTGAAGAGAAACAGAGAACGGTACGTATACAAGGCAGTCTAACATTAGGAAAGAAAAGCTGCTGTAATCCCTAATGATTCGTAATAGTAAAACGTAAAATTATGTAGAAGTCAGTACATGATAAAATAGAGCAGCTATAATTGGGTGAAACATTTCTTTGATACAATATGTAGTCATATATATACGTAATGAATTGCGGCAAAACATGATCAGAATTATATTTCGAAATTGAATTGTGCTATCACTAATTGGTTTGGATTAATAAACAGCTGTGTTAGACTGGCTTGTCGTTGCTGCATTAGACACTTAGATGTGATATGTCGGGTATTTATTCATTCGAACTTCATGCAAAAAATAATTTCATTAACAATTGATTTGATGATCAGTACTATTATTATTTTGATTTTTTATTAATGAAAACAAAACAATAGTGGTTGGTGAATAAATTGAAGCGATATCTTTGTTATGTATGATCCATTCCGAAAAATAAATTGATTTATAGTTTTCCTAGTGTAGGGGCCTAAGCCTAATTTCAATTTTTACAACTATGAAATACAGTGCTTTTTTTCAAACCTTTATATGGATATTGTTTCTTTCGATGTTATTTCATGGTATATGAGTCACATTTTTAAAAACAATATTTTATTGAATGACTATCAATTTTAAAATGGCTCACTGTCCATTGGTGGAAGTGCCGAGTTCGACTAACCAATGAACATCAACTTGTGTCGATGGAGGTTACTAGGCCTACCTGTAAAGAATCCACTCTAGTAGAAACATATTCAACTTAACAACAAGCAAGCACTCGGTCGGTAAGCCAGGTGATCACTAATACCGGCACTTCCACCAAGACGCCGGTGTAATAGAAAACAACTTCCACCTTGACAGTGATAGTTGAAGTGAACAGCCAGGAAAAAAATGATCAGTATACACAGTATTGCACCTGGTGTCCCCGGGCTAATAAATATTCGGGTATCGAGGTAGAACCAAGTGTTGTAAATTGAAAATAAAATGAATGTTTAAATCCTCATGACTATTCATACAATTCATACACATTCAATTACAACTTTAAAAAAAATATAATGATGATTACTTAATAACAAACGGATCAAAATGTTATGTTAACTAATATTAACTAGGCGAACACAGAATATGCGTTGTAAGATGAGCGATGTCACCTTGATCATATAAAATATATTTCATTCGGTTACTATCGAATCTAGGGAGCCGTGACTCTTTATCATTGCAACATTTTTCTTGTATTATTTCTATCTATTCGATGAATAAAGAACAGCTATTACATTATTTCTTCGAAACGGCCGGTCCGAATTGCATACCAATTTTTAATAATGTGTATCATTTCCGTGTTCACATTTGAAGAAAATTTGAATTATATTGACGAGGTTTTATTACCCAATTTTTTCAGGTCCGTTAACCTGTCCCCCCCCCACTCGAGCACTAATTATGAAACTTGGTCAGGATTTAGTGCTCAATTAGTGCTATCGATTTGTCAAGTATTAGAATTAGTGCTCCGATAGTTCCCGAGATAATGACATTTGTTTGTGGGGGGGGGTCAAGTTCACGCTCCCCCCCCCCATTCGAGCACTAATTCTGAAACTCGGCCAGGATTTAGTGCTCAATTAGTGCTATCGATCTGCCAAGTACTAGAATTAGTGCTCTGTAAGTTCCCGAGATATTAGCGTTTGAAAGTGGGGGGGGGTCAAGTTCACGCTCCCCCCCCCAGTGAGCAAGGATCATGAAACTTGGCCAAAACTTACCTTATAATTAGTGCTATAACATTGCATAGTTTTAGAATTAGTGCTCGGATAGTTTTCGAGAAAAACGATATTTAAGGTGCTATTTTTTTCGGGAGGCGCGCCAACCAAGCGCCGCGCGCGAAATTCGAATGCCTAACCGTCAAAAACGTACACACGTCGTTTTGCGTGTTACTTCCGTCCCGAAATGACCTCGAAATGAATCAGTTGATGTTTAGTTCTCAAAATAACTATTGGAAAAACGCCATACATGTGTTTTTTGACTGGTGAGAGTGTACACATTCGAAGAATTGAATAAAAAAATAAATTTAATTATATTATTTGTTCCAATGAAAAAACTGCATAGCAAACGAAATTGCTGAGATGGACTATGAACAGCTATTGCTGATTTTATATTTGCAAAACATTTCCGATCGTCACACATTTTTTTATCAAACCTTTCACGCCTTTAGAATTACTTCTCGTCAGCATACACACTTCTCTAAAATGAAGCCATACCAATTGTCTTTTAAGCTTCATTGTTGAGATTGAATTACGAATCAATCGTTGTTTTCTCTTTCACAATTCACACATAAGAAATAAACGTTGAGAGTCATTTTCAAATATCAACACTCTCCCTATGATCATACCTTTTTCACGGATTTTAATGGTCTTTTTAATGGTATTGGATTGTAATTCTGCTTGATGGTTTATTAGGGAAGGAAGCGGTCGTAGCCTATAATGTGGTAACTATCTTGTCATAGGCTGGAGAGAAGAACAATACAGTCCTCGGTAAAGATGGTCGTGGATACTATGCGCTATCTTCACCCTTGCTTCATTGAAAAGTTGACAGATGATTACAAAAAATTACATGTCTTATATGGGGATAGTAGTCTCAAATATTTTGTAAAAATATGTCGTTCATCATGTCATGCAGCATGCACTGATTCAACCCCTGGAAATGCCTAGCTTCTAAAATAATAAATAAACTAGACGCTCATTGTTCATCGGTAATTTAATTTCCTCATCAAATGAATCTTACTGTATTGTTTTTTCACCATTCGTTATGTATTGGATAATTATATTATCACGTCTTTGAACAAGAGAGTCACATTCAAGATAATTATTTATTTTGAATTGAATTAAATTCATACTGTGTTTAACGACGCACTGTGAAGATAACTAAGATCTATTCACGTCCAATGAATCATTCATTAGTGTCGCTTATTATTCATTATTGATATTCTATTCTATCGTTGAACGATTTTCTTTCTAAATATTATTCTAATATTTCTTTAATTTTGAAACGTATCTTCGAATATTCAAACCAAGCACACGCACTATACTCGGACCGAGTGAATGATAAATTTTCATTGTTTTGCATTCGTAGAACGATAAACTATTTAATAAAATAATATATCTTACACCAGTTTGCCACACATTAAATACTAATAACATGCCATCAGGGAAATATAATTTGTAGGTATCCAATGTTTGTTACGGCAAAAATTTGGTGAATACTAAAAGTACAAGTTTTAAAAGTACTAATACTACATCTTCATACTTGAGAACCACCAATATTATTTCGAATATCACTGTGATTGGTCTTTTGATAGGCGCTAGAGGTGTCACAAGTTTTTTTTGTAGAATTTTGTAGGAAGTTTAATCTGAACAGTAATTTTATAAATTTGATGGGAATTTTAGCCTCAAAAAGATCTATTGCCATTTTGAAAAACCATTCATACTCACATTCATTTTTCAACGATGAATTCATTCATTATTCGCCATTTTTGTAGTATTTTCATATCATTTTCATATTACTGTTCATACTAATACTTTTTCATATTACTGTTTGTTACTCTCTCATTACTTTTCACCATGCCTAATTTTTTTCATTATACATTCACATGAGATTTATTATTATCGTGTATTTTTTCTATTTCATTGATTTGTTATTTGATTATTATTATATGTCGAATGAAAATCTTGAAATTCAGCCGAAGATATTTTCAAAATCTATTGCATACAATTCATTATTATATTTGGAGTATTTTGGGAAATTTATGAATATATTACACCGAGTGTTGATGATGTGTAGACATGTACATAGACATGTACAAGACATGTAATTTTTGTAATCATCTGTCAATCATTATTTCATTCGGTAATCATTGTATACTATCAATAAACTTTTCAATGAAGCAAGGGTGAAGATAGCGCATAGTATCCACGACCATCTTTACCGAGGACTGTATTGTTCTTCTCTCCAGCCTATGACAAGATAGTTACCACATTATAGGCTACGACCGCTTCCTTCCCTAATAAACCATCAAGCAGAATTACAATCCAATACCATTAAAAAGACCATTAAAATCCGTGAAAAAGGTATGATCATAGGAAGAGTGTTGATATTTGAAAATGACTCTCAACGTTTATTCCTCATGTGTGAATTGTGAAAGAGAAAACAACGATTGATTCGTAATTCAATCTCAACAATGAAGTTTAAAAGACAATTGGTATGGCTTCATTTTAGAGAAATGTGTATGCTGACAAGAAGTAATTCTAAAGGCGTGAAAGGTTTGATAAAAAAATGTGTGACGATCGGAAATGTTTTGCAAATATAAAATCAGCAATAGCTGTTCATAGTCCATCTCAGCAATTTCGTTTGCTATGCAGTTTTTTCATTGGAACAAATAATATAATTAAATTTATTTTTTTATTCAATTCTTCGAATGTGTACACTCTCACCAGTCAAAAAACACATGTATGGCGTTTTTCCAATAGTTATTTTGAGAACTAAACATCAACTGATTCATTTCGAGGTCATTTCGGGACGGAAGTAACACGCAAAACGACGTGTGTACGTTTTTGACGGTTAGGCATTCGAATTTCGCGCGCGGCGCTTGGTTGGCGCGCCTCCCGAAAAAAATAGCACCTTAAATATCGTTTTTCTCGAAAACTATCCGAGCACTAATTCTAAAACTATGCAATGTTATAGCACTAATTATAAGGTAAGTTTTGGCCAAGTTTCATGATCCTTGCTCACTGGGGGGGGGGGGGATCGTGAACTTGACCCCCCCCCCACTTTCAAACGCCCATATCTCGGGAACTAACAGAGCACTAATTCTAATACTTTGCAAAAGTGTAGCACTAATTGAGCACTAAATCCTGGCCAAGTTTCAGAATTAGTGCTCGAGTGGGGGGGGGAGCGTGAACTTGACCCCCCCCACTTTCAAACGCTAATATCTCGGGAACTTACAGAGCACTAATTCTAGTACTTGGCAGATCGATAGCACTAATTGAGCACTAAATCCTGGCCGAGTTTCAGAATTAGTGCTCGAATGGGGGGGGGGAGCGTGAACTTGACCCCCCCCACAAACAAATGTCATTATCTCGGGAACTATCGGAGCACTAATTCTAATACTTGACAAATCGATAGCACTAATTGAGCACTAAATCCTGACCAAGTTTCATAATTAGTGCTCGAGTGGGGGGGGGACAGGTTAACGGACCTGAAAAAATTGGGTAATAAAACCTCGTCAATATAATTCAAATTTTCTTCAAATGTGAACACGGAAATGATACACATTATTAAAAATTGGTATGCAATTCGGACCGGCCGTTTCGAAGAAAATAATGTAATAGCTGTTTTTTTATTCATCGAATAGATAGAAATAATACAAGAAAAATGTTGCAATGATAAAGAGTCACGGCTCCCTAGATTCGATAGTAACCGAATGAAATATATTTTATATGATCAAGGTGACATCGCTCATCTTACAACGCATATTCTGTGTTCGCCTAGTTAATATTAGTTAACATAACATTTTGATCCGTTTGTTATTAAGTAATCATCATTATATTTTTTAAAAGTTGTAATTGAATGTGTATGAATTGTATGAATAGTCATGAGGATTTAAACATTCATTTTATTTTCAATTTACAACACTTGGTTCTACCTCGATACCCGAATATTTATTAGCCCGGGGACACCAGGTGCAATACTGTGTATACTGATCATTTTTTTCCTGGCTGTTCACTTCAACTATCACTGTCAAGGTGGAAGTTGTTTTCTATTACACCGGCGTCTTGGTGGAAGTGCCGGTATTAGTGATCACCTGGCTTACCGACCGAGTGCTTGCTTGTTGTTAAGTTGAATATGTTTCTACTAGAGTGGATTCTTTACAGGTAGGCCTAGTAACCTCCATCGACACAAGTTGATGTTCATTGGTTAGTCGAACTCGGCACTTCCACCAATGGACAGTGAGCCATTTTAAAATTGATAGTCATTCAATAAAATATTGTTTTTAAAAATGTGACTCATATACCATGAAATAACATCGAAAGAAACAATATCCATATAAAGGTTTGAAAAAAAGCACTGTATTTCATAGTTGTAAAAATTGAAATTAGGCTTAGGCCCCTACACTAGGAAAACTATAAATCAATTTATTTTTCGGAATGGATCATACATAACAAAGATATCGCTTCAATTTATTCACCAACCACTATTGTTTTGTTTTCATTAATAAAAAATCAAAATAATAATAGTACTGATCATCAAATCAATTGTTAATGAAATTATTTTTTGCATGAAGTTCGAATGAATAAATACCCGACATATCACATCTAAGTGTCTAATGCAGCAACGACAAGCCAGTCTAACACAGCTGTTTATTAATCCAAACCAATTAGTGATAGCACAATTCAATTTCGAAATATAATTCTGATCAT
Source organism: Brachyptera putata (assembly GCA_907164805.1). Taxonomy (NCBI): domain Eukaryota; kingdom Metazoa; phylum Arthropoda; class Insecta; order Plecoptera; family Taeniopterygidae; genus Brachyptera; species Brachyptera putata. The sequence continues at coordinate 29,705,909 of OU015462.1, forward strand.
GTTTTGCCGCAATTCATTACGTATATATATGACTACATATTGTATCAAAGAAATGTTTCACCCAATTATAGCTGCTCTATTTATCATGTACTGACTTCTACATAATTTTACGTTTTACTATTACGAATCATTAGGGATTACAGCAGCTTTTCTTTCCTAATGTTAGACTGCCTTGTATACGTACCGTTCTCTGTTTCTCTTCACCTTAATAAGGAGACATGAATTCTCCAAAGATAGTCTACTCAAGTGTGGTTGAGATTCAGACCCAGTATTACATATAGTTCCTAGTTGTTTGAACCTAATAAAGTACTGTCCATAAAATATCCAGTATAGTAGGGTACTTGTAAAATAGTTACCGTTCTCTTCAATTTATTTTCGGGTTATATATTTCAGATGGGAATTATTCTAAAAGGAACACAATTTTCCTACAATTGGTCTATTCTATCAAATTCGAATTCTCTTGCCTTGTGTGTCGTATCGTTCTAGCTAGTCGTTATTGTGTTATAAATCAATAGTCGCTTGCAAATAAATATTTTCGAAGAAGTTTTTATAGCTGACATTTCTATTATTCCATGTGTACATGCAAAAGATCAATTGGATTGGATTATTGGAATCGGATATACGGAAGAAAGTTTCATAGAATCACAATAGAGGTATTAGAAGCAAAAGTAATCTTTCTAGAATCTTTCCTCGATAGAAAACAAGGAAGATGAGTTAACTGACGGGTCAATGGAAGAAAAAGAAGATTCCTTTCTTTTATTGTAGTTTCTTCGAGGCGGTAAGAAGCACATATTTGTCAGAACATGGAATGGTAAATATTCTAATACAAAATGAAAAACATGAAATTGTTTTTCTTGATATTTACTGTCATTTTTTAATGTTGTCCAATTAATTTTGATTCACATTTTTTACATTTATAAGAGCTCACAAGAAAGTGTAAAAATTATTGAATATATGTCAGTCATACTTTAATCGCGATAAAAACGCATTGGCACATTCCATAACTGAAACAATTGACAAATGGTAAAAGTCGAAAAATGTCGAAAGTATTTTGTTAGTAAATTAGATAATGCTATATATTTTGTTCTTATATAATCGATATTTGTATGTATATGTGTCGATAGGCCTCTAACAGGTCATAGTCGCCCTCCTTGGTATTGTTCAGTGTGATTGGTTAATGTTGATTCCTTTTCTATCATCAGCCAGTCTTTCATCAACGTATCAATCAATGTATCAAATCTAACCTGATTTCTGATCCTGCCATATTGGTTACAAATTGAATAAGCGTATATTACCTGTTATACCTGAACAATACAGACTACTGGGATGGTTTCCTAATATAAGGCCACACAATCACTAGACCTATATCGTTTCATTATTCAGAATCTCATTGTTGTGAATTATTGGTACCGTATACATTTATTATTGGCATCGCGGTGACAGGGGCTGGCCGCGATCGCTCACTCTGGGAGGACGAATCAGTTGGACAAATCAGAGCAAGTTCTATTCCCTACGCCTGTAATAATTTGTTTGGCTTTTTAATAAAAAACTTCGAGTGCTAGAAATTTAGGAGGATGAATTCGATAAACCTATTTATAAAAGAAACTGCAATATGAATATGCATAATGCATGAATATGCAGTATGTCATTAATAGAGTAAGCATTCAACTAAGTTCTTTGTATTCACCTGTGGATTTGTTAGATCAATTTCACCAATTATGTAGGACATATTAGAATATAACAAATTGATATATATTTATATATATTTTTACTTTTTTTTTTTACAAAATTCAGGCAGTTTTGACGATTCTTGTTGTCTGAGAAATATAATCAATTTATATATAGTGATGTGAGATGAAAAAAAACTTTCCGAGATTTAAGTTGAAAAACAACATTATGTTTGTATGTGTAAATATCAGTGATGATTATAAAATAAATATAAATAGTCTGTTCTTGGTATAAGGCCTACTCGCTCATCTATAAAAACAGCATAGCTATTAGTGGTTTCCCTTAGTAACTATTTATAGACTGTCTATAAATGAAGGTAATGTTTGTAGACCAATAAAACATGTGTTTTATGTATAAAGACTATATATTTATAAAACGTATAAAGTAAAAAAGTGTAAAAATAAATGCTATAACAGTCTACATCATATTATCAAAGAACGTTAATGCATCAATATTTCTAATCAACCCATATAAATTGAATTTCAGAACGACTAGATTACTTTCTCGCGTGTTGTAACATTTAGGTTTTTATGTTATTATAATTTCCTGCAGTCATTAATACAGTTAAACCTGTTCAATTTTTTAAAAAATAAATAAATATGCAAAAAAGTATACATTTTTCGGTCTTTTATAAAACTCAAATAATGACCATTTATTTTCCGTTTAAATATAACTTCTGAATGATACCTTATATATATATATATATATATATATATATATATATATATATATATATATATATATATATATATATATATATATATATATATATATATATATATATATATATATATATATTAAAAAGTGCTGGTCTTGGAGCGCAGAATCGTTGACTAGTGTTTTCAATTACTCTTTTACGACAGATATTTACCCTGCAAATATGAAGTAGGCCTACGCACTCATTTAAAAAAGCGATGAAACAGACGGGAAAAATTATCGTTCGTTGTCACTCCTCACATCATTCTCTAAGATTCATGAAAATCGGGTTTGAATAGATTGCAAAACTTTCTTGACAAGCAAACAACTTCTCAGTGGTTATCAACATAATTTCCGCAATGAGCGCCCTATGCCATAATTCAATTAGTAAATGTAGTGGTTCAGGCTATGGACGATTGTAAAAAATTTGGTACCATTCCATACGACCTATAACAAAAGGATTTAATACCATGAAACAAGCATTGCTGATCGAAGAACTTGAGAAATGTGTTGTGACCAGGACTGTGGCTGCTACTTGATTTTAATCTTATCGCTCGTTCTGGGACTTCAGATTGGGAACCTATGGAACATAAACATGCCCCAGGGGCTAATTCTGGGCCCTGTTGTATTCAACACTCATGTAAATGACAGTACTCATAATTGAGGTGAGAGTGGAATTGTTGTGCAGTTTGCTGATGACTTGAGAATGGTATTGAAGCCAAGAGTGAAGATAGGCTTGAGCAGAATATCATACAGGCTCTGATAGAACTTGAAACTGGTTCAAGCCGAATGAAATGAGTCTCAATTACGAAACAATATTGCGCGATGGCGTTTGCGGTTAGAGGTAAACTCCAATATTTGGATTTGCGAGTGGATACAGTCGAATATGCCAAATTCTTGGGCGTCCAAGACTTTTACCTGCGGTGGGATCACCACATTCGGCACTTGTTAAAAAAAAGCATCTTCCTAATACCCACTAACAACACTTTCACGGCAGTGTCATTTAGATACTTGGCGGACGGCTCACTTCGCCCAGTTCCAAATTCTTCTTCAGTATGGAGTGAAATTATGGGGTTTTCTGGAAATGCATAAGAATAGTTACTCTACAAACTGGAGCTATTAGTTCAATGCTTGCCTCAAATCGTTTTTAAATATGTAGGGAGGCTTTCAAAAAGCTGATGATTTTTACTATGTGGAATTTACATTTAATCAACAGCCCTATTTTTAAGGACAATATTACTTGTTCCAGTCATCCACAGTAATCACACCAGAGACGTCACAAATATTTCTCGAGATCACAAGATAGAGATCACAAGATATCACAAGATATCATGTGGTGGAAAATAACTTGCTACGTACCAGTGTGAAGGTTTGTAATCATATTCCTGAAAACATACCAAAGTGTGATTCAAAAATATCTTCTGAACATTATATTAAATTTTTTTGTGATGGAAAAAATATTTTCTTCATGATGAATTTATTTTTGAACAATTTATGAATACTTTCCATACTTTTGGAGGAAAATTTGTTATTCATAAAGTGCAATATATATACATATATATATATATATATATATATATATATATATATATATATATATATATATATATATATATATATATATATATATATATATATATATATATATATATATGTATCTTCTATGTTTCAAAATGTGTAACATTTACGTTGAAACAACCTATATTTATGATAAATAATCTCAGGGGTTTTGGGACTCGACCCTGGGACTACGGTCACTAAGGCGACATGCAACATATATCTATATAGTACAGTACACATAGCACATACACTATCCCGGTATCCCCCACATCGATGCTTTATTTTCATTTAGAGAACATTTCACTTATAATGCCGGGCACATCAAAACGTGAGCTTTGAGTTTTATGTTACAAATAAAATTGGGGTTACCAGGACTATAAAATAACGATAGTAGAAGATGATTTCGACAGAAATATGCCGACATAAAGTATAAACCCGATTTAGTATCAATCCCAGGGGATGTTTTCCCTCCATGTCACTCATGTTTAGTTTATTTTGGACACTATAACCATGTAATGCGATAAGAGAACTAAAGATATCAGAACTAAAAATACTAAAAATAAACACATAACATCTATGTCTTTATTGAATCATATATGGGGCACAGTCATATTAGAATACACATGTACAAAGTATATCACAATCATATCACAAATAACATGTTATGCTCATATGTGGGAAAATGTTTCGTTTTGTGAGGGAGCGACTTGTGAAAATCTATAATAATCAACTTTATTAATGATCAAGGCTAATTTCATATAGTTACGTTATCAAAACACACGATAAGGTATGCTAAGGTATTATTCGTTTTTGATTTGTCGAGATAATCAAGGAGAACTGTTCGAGTAAAAAATCAAAGGGTTGCGTTTAGCCGGGAAAGGAACGTGTTTTGGTGGTGCGTGTTTTCGCATAAGAATTATTCATTTTGTGTATCCAAAATATACTGTACACAAACTTGGTATGATAATTTGAAACAATTATGGGTACTGTCTTCTGATACTGAGCCGAGTCTGTTCACCTAGAACAACACAGTTCAGTGTACAATTAAAGGGCCCTCATTTCATTTTAATGATTTACTTATAATTTTAATGCAGATTGGTCTTGATTAATTCTATTCGGAGGGGGGAGAGATAAACTGCGAGTGCTCTATTGTCACTTCTTGATCATTTCTTTGGATATTTTCAAAGTTTTCAATATTTAAGAAATCATGTGAAAGTGAAAGGTTTGCTGTAAATTGCTATCACCTGAGAAATGTTCACTATGATGTTTATATAGTTGAATATATTGATCTAAGAATGATTGTTAAAGACCCAAGTTCCGAAGCATGCATTTACCCGAATGTTTACGTTCTCAATCATTCACTTTAATCATTGCTATTATTTTTATTATACCCGATAAAAGATTTAATTACATAGATTTGCTCCGAAACAGGTTTTACAATTTGTTGAAAATGGGGGTGCTAACTAAGAATTGAAAAAAGAAAACAAATTAAAAGTTTTAATAGTTCAATATAGCAATAACGTTTAATTCAATCGTCGCTTCACGCGAAGTTAACTCCAATTTAATAAACTTGTACAACGTCAGAATTGTAGAACATAATGTAGTTAGGGTAAATTCTTCTCTTTCCGAAACAGCGCAAACATCTTCCACAAAACGTGTTCATAGATCATCATGAATAATTTATGCTTTCAAAGAATCTAGGTTCGATTCCCGATGGAGTCTGTCTTATATTTTTTTTGTCTCCTGTTGTACCGTGAATTTCTCTCAAGACGTTTTCTCCTTCTATTTGATGCTGGTTGGCACATCTGTGCAACGGTGAATAATGCAATACCATACCAACCCTCAGTGCATGTGTACTATACTCTCTGAGCGCGTTGCGCTGCCTCTGTTGTTTATTCTCATTAGTTCCCTGATAAAGCGGGAGAGGAGGGGGGAGAGATAAACTGCGAGTGCTCTTTTGTCACTTCTTGATCGCAACTCAAGATCAACTTCAGTATGTATTTCATTATTTGATATACATTAGTTTGAAGATACGAATGTTCAATAAAATGTTCCAATTTTAATCAATAATAATTCATTGTATTTATTTTGATAGTTCGACTTGACATATAAATATTTATAATATCTAGCAGATAATGAATCATATAAATACAACATTAAATCATTTGATGTACTGTATTAGAATGGGTGCATAATTTAATGCACATTTTAAATGCAAAGAAAGTGAATGTATATATTAAAACAATGAATATAGGTTATCACGATGAATAATATACCCCCTCGTATTTCATTCGTTGACGCTCGAAGGTAGGCCCCTACACGTTTTTCAGATGCCGATGGTGATATTTCACAGACGGTTTATATATATATATATATATACACCCTATTTTTCATTAATAAAGAAATTAATAATCAATAATAAAACGATTATCAATAACGTAATTATCGAACATACCCCTTATCCTCAAAGCAAACTACCCAATCGCATACTAAATCAGATTATCAAAATCTGTAATCTGACGGTGATTTATACCATGCAAGCGTGGCTAATGATTGATCTCGATGGCTAATTGATCTGAACCGAGAGCTGAGAGAGAGAAACTGAAGGCTAGCGAAATAATCTAGGCATACAGGCTGTTGGGTTGACGCAGTGTGAAAGGCAAAACCCCTGGACCATTGGAGGAGGCTGTTTCCAAGCGTTGCCGTGACGACGGTGGGCGCTAGTAGCGCATGCGCCTTAACGTACTAGGACTAGTGTCCCAGATGAGTCTGATCAATAGAGTCAATTGCGATTGCGAGGTTTCGGGCGCCGGTAGCAAATCTCGCCATGGGGGATCTCACCTGAGTCCAGCCAATCATTCACACACACAGAACCATCCAACGACATTCAAAGGTAACAACAATAAAAAAATAATGTGTTTATTTGAAATAAATAAATATTTAGATCATCTGTTGATTTTTAGTATATTTTTTAAAACTATTTCTGAATCAAATCTTTAAATTATCTTTCAACATTCATTTCCGAGACTGAAATAACATTTCATTGTTTTTTTTTAGCTGCTCGAATTTAACTTAAAATCTACGCATGCTGCTATCGATTTTGGAATCACAATTCTGGACTAAACTACTTTATTATTTTTATTTATAAATATATACTTATTTATGTTGAGATAAAATGATTTTATTCATAAAGTTTAATGTCTATTTATATATGATATATTTTTGTTGTTGTAAAATACGTTATGGGGTTAGTGATATCTACTACATTATTGCACGTATTTGATCAGCGTTGATTAAGTGTAATTTATACACTCTTGAGTTTGATGCAAGAAGATAATCGATGGATCCTATCAGGGAAGCCCATCCCTCATTCGCTTATTTAGGGCATTTATTCCAGAATATACGTCGAGTGAGTTTTAGAAGCCATTTGTCTTGCACGTCTCCTGGTTCTCCTTGTTAGAATCTTTGTTGACAGGGCAGGGTAACTCCTTTTATCCAACCCTGATGAACAAAGATCAAGACTTGCATATGTGACAAGTGTTTGGTTAGTATTTTTTTGGTGTTTTAGTTTGAGTGATAAACATTAGGGTTGAAAGTATAATGGAAGTAATCACAAGAGAGTGTCTAAAATAGTGCTATTATTAGGCTCCATTTATTTTTGTGTCCAGTGCGTTAAATAACAGAAAATAGAGTTTACATTAGAATTTAGCAAAAAGACAATGAATTAGAACAAAAATAAATCGGCAATTTTCAGATATATGAGCATCTGGTCTTTCACCTTACCTTATATCTACAATACGAAGAAGAATTTAACAAAACGAACTTCAATTTTACACATTGAACAGGAAATAGAACAGAGTCAACAGATTGGAACTAAACTATACAAGAATTTTTCAACATTATCTCTGACTTTTGCTTCACCAAAAGTTGTTATTATATAGAATTATTTGAATAGTCATAAGGATTGAACCGATTTCAATAAAATTGGTAGCTCGTTCCATCTGTTCCGTCAATTGTTATTCAAGTCACAAAAAGTTAGTTGTCGATTTGGCATCATACACCTAATTATCAATGACAATTAAAACACTTCATAATTGCGCTATTGACTCTCATAATGTGAGTGAATTAGTGTAAAATGTGAGGCTATTTCAAGTGACTTCGCATCATCAATGAATCAGAAGACTTTTTAAAATGCTATTTGAAAATGATAGAATAAACTAACGGGCTATCAATTACCTTCATATATCGCACCTCACATTTCTTTTCTTCTCACTAAATTTTGACAATTGAATGTTTCTTTGTTTGTTATCTCTAGATAAAACAACAGCTGACCCAGTTTACTTTCTAAACATTAGCAGCCATCCTATTTTGAATGATGTTTGCACATCTTTCAAACGATAGTCACGATAGCGATCATTTTCCGTGAGACATGTTACTAAAATAAGAAACATCGTTTTACAATAGTGGTATCATATTGTACGCCAAAGATTTATGGTGTCTCTTTTGACAGTACTTACCTCGATTCAACGGCGCAATTTGGGGTAACTATTTCTCGGTATTGAAATGAATAATTTATATTAATAGGACATTCGTGAGCTACTTAGCTTATTTAGATACAAAAATTGCAATGATGTCTTGGCACATGAACAAGCGACATATACCGTGGACGCGTATGGAGTTAAATTTTAACATTACATTCATGTAATAATTTATTTTTAATGCTGCTAATTGCGTACGGCTATATATTCCTAATTATATTATATATATATATATATATATATATATACATACACACATATTTTTATGAACATAAAATATGGATATTGTTGAATAATGCAGTTATCGATGTAAAGGCATATAGAAACGTTTCAAGCACAATAATTACGCAAATTATTTACCTTACATCGATAATAGTAGTCAGTTGAAAGGTAATTTCTGAAAATCACGAATTAAACCAATTAACAAACCCAATGCATAGCAATAATACTCGTTTGTAATTATTCCAACTCATTTGCCTACAATATGTCACATAAGAGGCTGGAGAAAAATGATATATTTCTAAAGAAAAGTGAACATTTCTGAATTTCCCAAAGCTCCAACAGAGCTTACACGAATACGATAAACCTATGAGAAAAACGTTTCGAGATATCTCTAGGTGATACTTCACATTTATCCCATATCCTCGTAGATATATATTTTAAAAGTTGTCATAAAAAATAAATCCAATACTAGATATTATTACACAAGTTTGAGATCTTGTGGTTGACATGTTTTCTAAACGAAATTTACAACAAATCCATTGCAATATATAAAGCTGTCAAAACACCGAGTAAATTTATTTATAGAATAAAACCTAAATCTTTCTCTCTCTCTCTCTCTCTCTCTCTCTCTCTCTCTCTTTCTCACTCCAATCCAAGAGTAGTGTCGTAGCTATGGTAACGATGTGAGCTGTCGGCTTTACTCAAACCAGCTTAAAACGTACTCGGATAGCGCTCGATATGTATAGCATTCGAATGATATAGAATGGAATCGTGATGATAAAACGATATCGGTGATATGCCTATGTATAATGGTAGATACACTGGAAATAATCTATGCGATATATAATAATCATGCATGTCTGCAGTCACGGGCTCACATGAAACACGATTGGTATTGAGTGAAATATATAGAGTGTAGTACATGACATTATATATTTAAATTTATAAACATAGTAATACTTTTCATGCAATGTTTTTATACGAGTTCATTGAAAATTGATTTTGTATTGTAAAAGGTGGAAATATTCGGTTCTGCATGAGGGGAACTTCTTGGCGGCTATGTTCCTTAAGGCGAATCGGGGGATTCTATCAATCATTAAAGGACATCATAACCCTGAAACTAGATTTTAACGAATTATGACGATTCTATGACGATACTCCCTCAATTTTAGAGAAAACTAGAAATCTTCAACTCAATTTCAGATATTATTATTGATTTATTTGTCCTCCAGGACAACCCATGTTTATGGACTTAGACATTACTCGATTTTGTTAATGTTTCTGGAAAGAGTCGGTAATGACTACGACATGACTAATGGTCTCTGGCGACAAAATAATACTTACAATTGTTGAAAATGAGATGATCATTTTTAGTTTTCTCTGAAATGAGGGAAATAAATATTGTCATTATTCATGAGAATCTAGTTTCAGGGTTGAGATGTCAATAGCTCTTTATAAACAATAGTTGCAGTTACTTAGATATTTATTTTATTGATGCATCTATTTTAGAATGAAAATTTACTTATTTTAAATAAGTAATGGCAAATGATTGATGATAGTGTAGGTTCAAATAGGAGTTTGTGCTGCGCATGTGTATCTAATGTTTGAGTTTATTTTCATGATTAATGTTGTGCATAAATACAGCCTCAGTATTTCAAATATATATATATTTTTTTGGTGGAAGTGCCGTGTAATTGTCATTATTTTCACGATCGTATACATACTTATACCCCAGTTATTATTTTGAAATAAAAAGAGAGAAACCCATTTTACTGGAAGTGAAACCTACTGTTGGATCCGATAATTATTTCGCTACAGGCCCATGTTTGTTTTCATTATCGGCTAGAGGTTCGGTTCCGTTCCATAATATGCAAGAGATGGTGATACAGAGGGCGTTAAACTCAAGTATTCTGCATGAATTATAGCTCAGATTGAACTTTCTTCAGCCACGCAAGAATAAGACTTCTTCACAAGAAACTTCTGCCAGGAGTATTTCGTGTATATCCTGATGAATAAACGAAGCTTTAACAAGTTGAGAAAAGTCCCTTTGTCCCATTGCCAAGACAACATGATTATTTTACAAGTTTTAATGAATAAAATGAAGTTCGTTCTTTCACTTGCGTGTTGTTCTCTAGTGTTTAATCATGATATTCATTTCCTACACAATCACATTTGATGTTTATAAAAAAAGAAAATACAACATCAGATTGCTTTTAAAAATTTACCCCATCTAGTTCACGTTTTTTCATGTTTGAACTTGATGTAGACTTCGGAACATCTAGCATAGAAATCATTCCCTATGAAGATTCAATTTCATTTTACGATATCACGTATCGTCCTGGTTATAATTTATTTTTGTCGGAAAAGCAATGCTTTCAATGCTTTTTGGAAGTGCTTTTCGGAAATTTGAAATTGATAATACAATAACAAGTTTTCCGTTGAAATTGGCCTCGTGGAAGAGTGTTTGGCCTAACGACTCCTGTGAGGGCGCGGCACTCTTATGATATACAGGAGTGAAAATTTAGAATTACAGTTATGTCAGTGTAGTAGGTTAGGCCCTATATAATAAATTATATTGAAAAAATTCGTTACCGGTACGTGTGAATAACGTATTCAGAATATAGGCCTATTGTATTTGAGTTTAGTTCATATTTTTCATAAGCAACTAATTTATTATTATTTTTTAATTTACATATTTTGTGAGAACTAAATATTGAATTAAATCTTTTTTTGTCTAGTACTGTAAATACTAGCATGGGAGTCGAATTGACTGTTGTTTTTATCAACATGGTTACCCATGATATTTGTTATCACAAACTCTCAGATTGTGGCCAACTGGACTGATTAATATCGGGCGTGAGTGTTATTATAATTTTAAAAATCATTTAATACTTGATGGATTTTGATTTATGCTATAAAATGTCCTAGCCAGCATTCATTTGTGTAAAAATTATATATAGACATACTCTCGGCATAATTATTTATTTTCAACAATTTAATAAGGTCGAGACTCTGTTTCGTGTTGATTTTTTTTTTGATCGCCAAAGACAAATTGATAACATATTTTACAGCTCATACAGGGGTAGGGTATATATACTGACTGAAGTATCAGATGATAAGAAAGGTATATAATTATACAAAGCCCATTCGCTGATGAAATTCAATCGTGTTTTATTATGTTTACGATATATATGCTTTGAATTATGATTTTTATTATGATTATAAAAGTGTCGGGACATAGTGAGAGACATTATTGATTGATATGATTACTTTTATATAAGTAAAACCAAAGTAATAATATAAAACACATATGCCACACGATTGTGTACACATAATTCTATGTAGGCGTATATATTAACTTTATTGCGGTAATTTGTTATTATGGTACATTATAATTTTTAAATTATACTAGCTAGGGAGACTATTGCAAAACGCAATATTCCGTTCGAGCGGGAATTATAAGTTTCCTCATGGAGTAAAACAAGGTTTATAAATGATTGGAATATACGATAGATGCTATATATATAATATATAATTTATATAACGATTCCATGATTTGGATCAATATCTAGTATAATATCCTTTTGTTCGAATTCTTCAGGTAATGCGAGTTCACAAAGCCGCATATGGAATACTCCACATCTGGCTTTTTTTCCACATTGCAGTTTTGAAATAGAAGGAATCAAGTTTACAGAATCGATATCTAGGTTTCTATGCAACTGAAACAATAATCTATAGCGGTAGGCAAATATTTATGAATAACAGAAGAAGCTAATATGTACACTCGTGATCGCAGGACGTGAGCGCGTGTGCAATTGCATGAATTGCACAAATCCATTCTCGAAAACATTTACTGAATGCGCACTAAAAGTATCATACTGTGTACTACATACGCACTCTACGTACAAGCAGTCCATGAAATAAGTATCGGTAAAATAGGATTAGATTTCATTTAATTTCAAATTTCCGTGAACATCATTCGACCGCTAAAGGAAAAAACTGCAAAACGAACCATAAGTGTACGTTATAAGTGTTTATAATATAATTTGCATGACCTATAAAATCATTGTATATCACTGTTTTATGTTGTAGGCCCCATATATATATATATATATATATATATATCTGTATAACTTATTTAATATATATATATATATATATATATATATATATATATATTAAATAAGTTATACAGATATGAAGTAGAAGAAATTTCATGTGTATTATTGAGTATAATATGTATGTATATATATACAGGTATATATATATATGTATACATACATATTATTATACTTAATAAGGCACATGAAATTTGTTCCACTTCATATATTTGTTACGTTTCGAGCTACGTTCGAAAATACGCCTCATTCAATTCGTATCTTCATTTATACATGTCAGTTCAATATGCCCGTACTTAATTTCTTCTGCAAATTACGAATACATCTCTTTACTCGTTGCTGTTAAGGCATTCAAGCGATCTGTCTTGTGATTGGCAGAACCGTGTCTTTCATTGCGTTTCCTCGAATGTTTTACGTCTAACAGATCTGGGAAGCAATCAAGACCTGAAAGAGAGTCGCATCGCACTATTCACTTGCTCTTCGGATTCCGTTTCGTTTCGTTTCATTCACCATAAATCCAAACGGCTTTTCGTGTAGAGTTGTTTTTCTCTTACGCAAAAGTTTATACAGCTCAACAAATAACACCACATTCATCTTATTCTCATTGATGTTGAATTGTGGACCAAGTTTTGGCAGATTGCACCATGTAACTGAAGTACATCACGAAAGACAATGCAAATATATAAATATCAGATTATTTTCAGTTTTTATTCCTTTGTTGGTCATGATAGCACTTCATGAAGTAGGTTGTCCATACCGCTCAAGACAATTTGTTAGTTTCTTCGAGTGAGCGAGTGAGATGAGAACTTATTAGGCCTATATTATTTAGTTATTATATTTTTCGTTTTCGTCTATGCAACTATAATATTTTTGATTTAATTTTTCAATCAGATTATAATTTGAATACGAAGATTTGTTCTGGAACCCGTTTTGGAACTTGACCAATTTGTCCAAATAGAAAAACGTAGGCGTGACTAATTTGTTGTTGAGAGAAAAAGTAAATTAAATCTTATTGGTTCAAAAGTTTCTGCGGTTGACCATGACTAAACCAATTATTTAACTGACAGGGAAGATGCCGGTTTTCAACCGTTTTCAATAATAGAAATCAAATTATATGTTATATATTTGATTTTGGTAATATATTAATAGTGCTACTTCAAATTTGCTGAATTTCACGCGCTGAAAAGCGTGAATCTAATATGCATTTTAATTTTAAAATTTCAATAACTATGCATCAAGTTGGTTGTGGAATATTATTATGGTCACAATCTGTGACATGAATTAATTAGTCTCTATCAAAGTTGAATCAATAATTTAAATAAGTATTATTTCTATTCTCATGCATATCGATGTTGCTCAAGATATTCTACAGAGATATTCCTTTATGTGCGTATTGTAATGCAAAGCGAATTCATGAATAGAATACGAATACATTATATATTTTGTATAGCTTGTAATAACAGTCAAAGCTGTTGTGGCAGGTGTAGCAAATGCGACGTACAAGATAAGGATTTTGTGTGAGGGGTTGATGCGTCAGATAAAATGTAATAATCAGTCCATGACGAAACCTGGCACCTCCACCGAAACTTTCTTGTTTCTAATCCGTCTTTTTCACTGCTGTTGTAATGTACGTTTTTTTTTTATGGTGCACAGATTGCCACTCATTTCTCCTAATGAGGGTTTTGGCACGTTTTTTTTTCGTTATTTTGTTATTTTGTCAAATAACCAGATGTAGATGATTCAGTTATCCACAATTAAAAAACATTGATGCAAAACGAGAACTCACATTTGACTAATCCAGCAAAGTACAAAAGAGAATATAACAATACAAAAATGAATATATGAAAAACTTTGGAAATGCAAAATGCAAATGTTCTTGAAAATAGAACATCGTTACAGTCGTTACAATGTTACGGTTTACTTTGGAATAAATGCAATATATGCAGGATGAAAACAGATTTTCCAAACACTTTCAACTCGAAATCCATTTTCAAACCTCGTTTCCGATCTCATAGTGTGTTTCCGTTCCACCACCATATACGCATTTACCAGTGTAATTGCGTAGTTCCGCGAATTGAATCTAGAAGTGTGTGTTTATAGACCACATACCGTCTTGTACCAAAGTTGGGGGTTGTTTAACCTTTTCTACTGTTGTGCTTTGTGTGCTACCCATGTCTCGAGCCTGGCGTCGCCTCGCCCGTCTCCTCTCCCGTCTCCTCCCCCTCATCCCTCTCACACAGAGACGTATTCTGTATTCACAGTGCAAAGAATTTGGCATGCAGATTTACCAGACTATGACTTAATGTTTCTATTTAAAAAAATTGTAGGTGTGCTCAGTGAAGTTGTAGCTACCTTCCGTATATATATATATATATATATATATATATATATATATATATATATATATATATATATATATGTGTAGGTCCACAGTTGACTTGACAAAGCAGGATAGTCAGAGTCAGAATATAAAATTCAAAATAAACTCCGACACAGATCATATGCAATTACAACTATAGTACAAAAAGTCTGAACGATTTCACTCAGTTTTCTGTGATACGATAAGATATATTTTCATAACATCCACCGAAGTAATTAAATACGAAAAGCGCTAAGAAAGAGAAAGAGTTAAGAAGTTTTAATGAAATTCCATCTCTATGGGATATAATGCTTACGGGATGCATATTTTAAAGAAAACTCGAGATGGTGGAAATAGAATTAAAAATATATAATGTATGCAAATTGAAATGGGCTAGGTATTGTCTAGGAAAAAACTGGATAGTATTTATTTAGGTGCGACCTGTACGTTTAGACGAATGATTGCATTATTTTGCGTTTTTGTATTCTAGATAAAAACATATCCATTGTTACCGAGTAAATATGAATATAGATGATATTCATATGGGAGTTGGTACAGACTTAAATATACACACAGGCAGAATACAATTGTTTGGACACTCTACACTAGGGCATTTGAGTCGGTATCACGTCATTATTTAACAAACAGGCATTGAGCACAATATCATGGAATCATACATATATTATACACCTTGATAGAATATGTGAAATAATTAGAAGTGTTCATGAAATTGTGAAGTGTTGTAATATTCTGTAATAGTATCAATTATCACATGAATAATGTCGTTCTCCTCTATAATGTATATGAAGTATTTGTCCATAAAACTTGTTTGATATAGCTATGATGCGTATATATAATATATAGGCCTACACATAGTTGAAACTAAAACGTGTATTGACAATTTTGATGATTATTGCTTGCTTAACGACCCCACCAACAGCTAAGTTATACGGGGGTAAGCATGAGCAGCAGGGGATTATGAAACTATGTAGTGATGATGAGTGAAAGAACGTTTACGAAAGCCTATACCTTATGCGGGACTCGAACCCACGCCCAAAAAAGACGTCAGTTTCTGAAGCTGACTGAGCCACCGAGGGCGGCTTTGACAGTTTTATAGCATATTTTATTCTCTTCCCACACATTTTTATTCATCACAACTATTTTCTACTGACATATAATATCAATTTAACGTACGGTAGAATGAACTTTGAAAAACATATCAGAAAAGTTCATCAGTATTATATATAATATGTAAAACAAGAATTATTAACAGATATTGGAAATAACCCGGATATATAGACGTATATTGTGGTGGTTTATAATATGATCGTATTCAGGCGCGTAGGAAGGAGGGAGATAGGACAGACCACCCACTGGCCACCACTCTATATGACTTGACACCTCCACAAGTCTCGGATTCACGTCAAACGCTAACTTATTTCAAATATGCCTCTAAGATGGTCAAAGGACAGTAAAATAAGCTGAAAAGTTTCCTCTTCCGGCGGCTGTAATTGCGCAAACCCCGTGCGTGCAAGAAACCATAGATATACATTTTTATTCACAATTATGATCCCCCTCCACTCAAATCGAAGTTGATACATGCGCCTGATCGTATATTAAAAGCAGGGCCTCGAAGGGCCTCGTGAGACGTTTTTTGATTTTGATTTCACTTCCACTTCCGACTTCAATTTTTAAAAATTCCCGTTCCGATTTGGCTTTTCAAGCAAATCTACATATATATTTTGATTTCAGTTACAATTATCAAAATCATTCATTTCGATTCAGACTCTACTTCCAGAAGGAATAATTTCGATTTTTCGTTTCATCACTCTTGAAATACAAATCATGTTCTAATTACCCCTTGATTTTCATTTATTCTAATTACTCCTTTGACGTTCACATTGTTTACATCTTGAAAAATGTGCCACAACTTATCTCCGTTTGGAAGTGATAGAAATCATTCCTCCACCTAGATATACTCTGTAGATAAGAACAGAAAATCACATAACATATTGAATTTTCCAATAAGAATTCTTTTCCTGTTTAATTATGTATGTATGTATGTATGTGAATATTTATTATTTCAAGCATTCTTTCGCTTTTTCACAATATAATTATATAAGTTCTATTCTATTAATTCTAGTATATCAATTATCAACGTGAATGATAAAATATATATACAGTATATATATATATATATATATATATATATATAGATATAACAATGTTACACAGTATTATTAGTCTTCTTAAGCATCTTCTATTAATCTTTTGAAATCTTTCACCGATTCCGGCCATAGACAGAAAATTTTGAATCGAAGTAAAAGTATCGCCTTTCGCCTATTTAGTCAAGACTATTCCACAATAAGCATTTCAACCTCGATTCCTGTTTTGATACATTTGGAATTAAAATTATGATTTTGATTTCGATTCCACAAAAATGTAAATTGATTTCGATTTCGATTGTGATTCTAATTTCATTTCGAGTCCCTGATTCACAGTATCATTGTATGGATGGATTTAGCTCACATATATTTTCAAACTACACACATTTTCGGGTCAGTAATTAAATACAGTAATTAAATCTAAAATAGCTCTGTAGCGTGCATGAGTGCATAATAAAAAACGATAAAATAAAAATGTAAAATAATTTATTATTCATTATTAGAGGATATTTCATATTGACTGCCCTGAATGAAAATTTGTTTCACAAAAAATCTTTTAACCACATATTAGCAACGGGTGAAAACGTCCATTCTGAATAAGCTCCGTAAATATCAATACGCGTGAATAATAAATACGTTGTTGTGACGCCGCATCTAAATATTGTACAATTCAATTAGTCTACCTTCCAATTGCAATGTTAACGAGACGGGGATACAAAGCTCCATGGTTAAACATTCATAAGTTGAAAAGAAAGACATTAGTTCTTTTCATACTTGGCATGATTCCCGTATCAATTATATACAGATTAAAAGAAACTAACTGTGAAACAAATCAAACCTATAAACGCATTAAACGAACTTCTCGTGCGTTCCTCCCACTATGTCACGAGTGTCAACTGCGTTTACAAACAAAAGTCAAAACTTTGACCAATAAAAAATGTCAAGTTTTACGTTGACGTTAGTTTGTAGGTGAGGGGGGGGGGACGAAGGAATGGATGGAAGAGGTGGAGAGGTGTGTGGGCGCCAAGCCAAGTAAGTGGCTCTCTCAGTCTGGAAAATTTCCAAAGCATGGACCATAGTGTATAAGGAGTATTCATCTTTGTTTTCTATTCTTGTCCCGGCATTCGAATTGGCATCATTCTCATCATGTTTTCTCTACGCCAAAATACAACATTACATCTAAACCGTAATAAAAGCGGACAGCATGCTGGAATCTCAACTATGTTCTACATTAAATTTTAATACTCAACGGGGTTGTTATTAAATGTTTTTGGTCGTGTAATGGCGCGCGTGAAAAAGAGTTATATGGTGCACAGAGAGGACCCGTTTCGCGGCTTGAGCTAATAAATTGTTTTAGCTCGTCGACTCGTTGTAACTTCACTCGCAAACACAAATGTTAACACACCGATCTGATATTTGTGTTTCGTGGTTGGAGTGTGAAGATATATACGTAATTTATATGGTTCCATAAGGGGGTTTACCGCAGCAATGCAGATAATTTTAGGGTTGGGAAACAAAGCCACCGGTATTCCGTTTTCATACATTGTGAATATAATTGAATCTACTCATCAAGTAAAGGTATCTTTTTCATTATTCATTTTTAATGCTTGCTCTCTTGTTTCGCAAAACCTTTATTCCGTCATTCAAAGTCCTCACTGATACAGTATATCACTATAGATATTCACTATACCAGGCTTAATCATGAATTGCCATACAATGTGATGATTCTCTAGAGTAAGCTTTAACAACGAACGAAGGTACCAAGGGCACAGTGATAACCTTTTGACATGACAAATGTGCAAATTCAGACTGAATGACAAAATTAATATTGACCAAAACTAGAACAGAGCTTGGATTTGTTTCTGATATAGCTTATTGATGAAACGATTTTCTTTGACTTGTAATTTTGGGTCTATCTTTTCCCGGTGAAATAGCTCAAATCGAAATTACCATTAAATGCTTCATGGAATTCATTCCTTCTAGTTTTACGGACATCATACGAACACGTAACTTTTCAAGTACAGTGAAAATTGTATTGTTTTAAATAAACAATTGAGTATTTTCTCTAGATAAGTGCTGGATAAACCTCTCTAATATTAGATCGCATGTGAACCATGTGCAATCAATTATGAGCAAGGCAGCAAAATGGTATCGACGCACGCACTTGGTACACCTCATTAAGCCTATCGTAACGTGTGCAATGCACGCACTATTTCATTGCCGCTTGCAGCTTCGTGTAACGAACACTCGAGAAAGGAAAATGTGCGAGATAAAAGTCTATTGAAAAAAGGAAGCGTCGAATAGCGACGTCGCGGCGAACAAATGTGTGCGTCGTAATCTCTGCGCCAGACTTTCGATATTCTATGTGAATTTCTGTCATATCCAGATTTGAGAAAGTGAATCTATTCACAGAATAAATTAGATGGCAACGAAAAAAAAACGTTGAAATGGGTCAGGCAGCCTACAGAGGAATAACTCATCTGACGTAGTTTGACACTGAAATCATATAATATGCCTCATTGCTCATTTGTAAGAACTTTTTCCATTCAAAAAGTCGAAAAACAATTTTCGTCAACTTTGCAAGTTTCAAATCGCATTTTCTGGCCACAACTTTCAGCCCAACGTAATTATGATTTATGGAAACTACTCTCAATACAACTTTCTTACGAACATTCAATTTTGTTGGAAAAGGTGTTATATGAGGGTGAGAGGGAGGGTACATGTAATTAGAAGTGGCGTTGTTTGACTTGGATCACAACCATGAGTGATATGTTGAACAAGATCAATCAATTAGCTTGTATACCGTGCAGTGAGTGATGGGGACGATGTGATGTGCTTGTCTAATGGGTAGGGATGGTACACAGTCCCCGGCTCGCAGCTGTTGCGTATTGCTGCTATCGGGCTAACTTGCAAGGGCAGCTCCAATTAAGGCAGTTAGCGTATTACAGTTGGACGCTTCTCGGGGCAGGCAGAGCTGGGGCGAGGCGACGAGACGTGACAGTTTCACTCTAGAGATGCTATTTGAAAACTCACTAACGAGTACAAACTTATGCCATGCAAAGAGAAAACGGAGTTGGTTGAATATTACATAAATAGACCATAGAATTTGAATCGAGTTGCTAGTTACCGTGTTCTTGAAATGTAAGTTAATTGGGCTAAGGTGTTCAAAGGAATAACGCAACAGTGTATATAGTTGAAACTTATGAGCGCGATTCATACAATACGTTTAATTGTTTCACATTTATAGTACTTATTTCTAATTTGATCGAATTAGATTTTAATTGCATCCACATATGAAAAGAAAATAGTGAGCCTATGTAACTGTTCGACGAAAAAAAAAGAATAAAAGAAATCATGGCTTTGTAAGTGAGGAAAGTTGCGACTAACGTGCAGGAGGATGGGCAGACGTTGTGTTGTGAAGGGTTGTATAAGGGAGGTATTGGTGGAAGGAGTATAGAGAGGAGAGAGGGGTAGTCTGGGTTGCCGGGATGCTGGGTGACGTCACAGCCTCACGTTGCCATGGCAACTTGCTGGATCAATCCTGGCTGTTTAACATTTACACCGTGTGGCAGCGCTAGTGAGAGGAAATCATGCTTCCTGCTCGTCTGTGCGCTCGATTAGTTAATCCCGGTGTTGGAGGATGAGAATAAAAAGGTTTTCGTATAACGAAAATTCTAAAATTGGAATTAATTCCCAGCCTGTACCAGCAAATTGGCAATCCGAAAGAAAATTGCTTCTATCTGATGATCATTTTCTATTTGAACAATAATTACAGTTAATAGTTATTCGCCAAATGCTTCTCGTGGATGGTACTACATTACTGCGATTTTATTAACAACTTTGCTATTGGAAGGTGAAGCAATTTCCTGAATTCAACGAGGCAAAATATTCAAACTGCTTTACTTTCTATCGAACGTACGATGATTTCTAAAGGACACTTTTATTGCGTTCTGTTTTATGGTGATGTCTCGATGGGTGAACTCTATAACCAAGTTCTTGAATACCAAATCATTTCAATAGCTATTTGTTTTTAGAATTCAATAAATAACATATTGAATATTGACCTGAAATGTTCTGCAGATGTTATTCCGTGCTCGGTGTGTATATCTATACGACATGCAGTAGCGGCGGGAGGGGAGCGGGGAGCGAATAAGTGGAGGTGCCACGTTGTCGTGGGTAGAGGTGCCTCAATTGAGAGTGTGAGATGCACGCATATGAATCAAACGTCGCGGTATAAATGTAGAGCCAAGAAGCAATCAAGATGTTCAGATGTTTTAAAAACTATTCGCTCTAGTGATCAAAGATTAAATCCTTCACTGAAGACAGCCGAATTATGTACTGCTATAAAAATGTATAAACAACCCGACACATGCCATTACTTTGTAGATAAATATGATAGTTGAAATAACAATGCAGATGTATAAACGAATGACTAATTGTATACATTCACACACAGAGTAAAGGCATATCCAAATACTCGAATACATTTCGTATTTATTATATACTTACTCAAGACTTCAGAATAAGAGTGTAAAATTTTCCATTATCATTTATAATTTATGAACATGATCATTTTTATTTGGATAGTTACATGAGGAGTTACCTTTGAATTCTGTGAATCCTTCCATGAAACAGTTCATCTCACCTAATTGAAGGAGAATAGTCTGACATGCTCGTTTTAAATTATTCAATTTTTTCGTTTTATGTTTCATTTCTATTTTATTGACTACACCTGCGACTGCGAGTATAATTAATTAAGATTAAGAAATGCACGGAAGAAAATGATTTCCTCATTATAACTATTGCTCTATTGATTTTTTTCCCAGAGAAATGCTAATTTTTCTAACAGTGTATACTATCAACATCACGTTCAATAGAAAGTCATGCATCCATACATATATATATATATATATATATATATATATATATATATATATATATATATATATATATATATATATATATATATATATATATGTGTGTGTGTATGTGTTTGTGTACTTTGGATAATAATTGTTTTCTGATTTCTTTTGTTTCTAGGTTCCTAGAAGGATAACTATAATGGCGTCCTCATTTTGGTCCAACATCATCGTTATCTTTTTATTTTCCTTACTACAACAGAGTTGGTGAGTCTGATTACTTTTTATTGACCAATTACATGTAAATGCTCTATTCCAGTCTATTTCATAGAATAATATATAGAAAAGTATCTCAAATGCAAATAAAAGTTTACTAGTGAAACGTTATTAATTTTCGTAGCACGATATCATTATACATTACTAAATATATTCATTTAATGATTGTTTTCGACGCTGAATTAGGTCACAATATAGTTTCACTGAGTTCATGCCGCACGCATCGGTTCATATTAAGTGCATGATTTATATTAGCAAAAAAAGGTAAAAGAATATAGCATCTTAAGTGAACAATGCAAATTGTCCCACACCTGTGGGAATATATAGAAAATACAAGAGGGACTGACGTATTACTTTTCATACTGTCAACGGGTTGCAACTGTGCTTTTTACATGTCTTAATAGGCTGATTTCATAAAATATAAATGATAAACAGTTTATATATTGTATTATCAACTAATAATTTGAACTGAAAGGCATTTCGTGTGCCAAAGGATACACATAATTACATAATTTACTATAATGGTAGTGTTAATAAGAATCCAAGGTTTTGATACATCATCTCTATATTTATCGTAATATTGAAGTTAGCAAATCTAAGTTAGCAAAGCAAAGTTAGCAAACGCTTGGCAAATCTCGTATAGAAGCTTCTGAACAAATTTCCGTAATTTGTTTACATAACAAATTACATTCAGATACGTTAATGAATGTCCTTAAATTAGATTATGGTTATATTTTTCAAATATACCATTTCTACAAAGTTTAATTGTATTATCTATCTTCTTGAATGTGATGAGATTTATGTCAATAGATATAGAACAGAAAAAACTAGAATTAAGCAATAGAGAAGAACAAATACAAATTTCAAAAAATAATGAAAATTATGACTTGAACTAATTGTTACTAGAGTAACAATTTCATTGTTGAGTGAAAAGCACTATTTTAAAGAACACAAAATTATGAGGTATCTACTTCAAAGAAAACATAACTAGGTATCTATTTTCAATCATACAAATAGAAACACAATCTAGATCTTCATCAAGGTACACGATGATGACCCATCCTATACATAATGCCGTGCGCCCGTATAGCGTATGTTTCTAATTGGGGAGAGATAAGTGGTGGAAATACTGGTATCGCGTCTTACGTTGAAATTAGGCTAATAAAATAGTGGTAAAACAATTGAGTAACCTAGTGTATCAATAGTACAATAATGATAAAGAGACCAAGTTGATGACTATTGTTTGCTTAACGATCCCATCTAGCTTATTTGGGGGTACGACTGGGTGAATAATAGGCCTATATGAATGATTTTTACAAAATCCCATCCCTAATATGCGGGACACAAGTTGTCGCTAGACTTGATTTCAGTTTCCAAAATAGTGGATTATTTGACTGAGCCAGGGGGACAGACCACTTTTATAATGCAATGATACGAAGAAATCAAGACATATCGTTAGTACCAATTAATCTGCGATCAAGAACATTAATGCGATTAATGTGATTGTGTTATGCGTTCAAGATGTGATATGGAAGAAAAAATCATTTAAAAACATTCAATTAATAATGCATTCATTATAAGCTTCACTAAAACTACTATTAATCATAAACATGAATATATCAAGCCGGTAGAAAATGAGGGAAGAGCTTGGCATCAAATCAAGATTAAAAATATAAGAAGATTTTGAAATAGCCCATACACTAATTTAGTACACAAATATATATAGGGCCTATATATAAATATACATACATATATATATGTATGTATATATATATATATATATATATATATATATATATATATATATATATATATATATATATATATATATATATATATATATTATATATATATATATACATTTATACATATAATATAGATTCAGATAATGATATAATATATCATACTATATAGATTATAGAATGATATAGATAATGATTCGAAAGGGTACAAATTTCATACAATTGCATCACGAAATCTACATTGAATTACAAATTTTTGTACTAGATTTTAATTTTCCTTTCGAGTACGCATTTTCATTAGACGTGTGAATATAAAAAGATTCCCCCTCCGTCGTTAACATTCATTATAGCGGTGTTTTTACCATGGCGCTTCGGTCATGTTTCCTTGAATGCAGATGTCTCGCGCTATATGATTTACATCCCCTATTAATAACGACGCTTTTGTTTGCATTGCAGGTGTAACCAACAAAAAGTCAACTTCCGTGAGAAAGAGAAACAAGTTCTGGATCAGATCTTGGGTCCGGGTCGTTACGATGCTCGCATCCGACCTTCGGGCGTTAACGGCACCGGTAAGTTTTGGCGACGCTTCGATCAAAGCCAGTTCTCGTTTACCCCGTTTCCTTCCCGTACCTTATACTGCTTCTTCCTTTACGTCTTCAATGTGATGACAAGGAAGGAGTCAGTTGACAAGGGAGACTTGACCGTTATCAAATGGGAATGTTATATTTGTAGATATACGACTTCTGTCACAAACATCGTATTCGGGGTTTATAGGTGATAAAGTGTAAACCCCTACAATATTAAAAACTTACATTAATAATTTGAATTTAATCGTGAAGGTGTGAAGTTTTTTGTTTTTGATCAAGCTTATTTACAATGAAATAATTCAGTCAAGTTTTACATATCAAAATAAACAGGCAACTATGAAATATTGACTATTCAGAATCTATATCCCCGTTCTGAAGAAATTGCTGTATCGGCATGCAATTTAATATCACATTAATTAATGGTGTCTGAAATTTCATTCTTGATGCACTATGGATCTCAGTTCATCTAGTCTCTTCCAAATACACACGTTTTATATTTTACATTTTGTGTCATTCATAGTTCCTCAATAGTTGTTCTTTTACCATATTGTTTATATGGAATAAAGAAAGACTAAAAGCGTCAGAACAATAAAAACACCTCAACTAAAAATAAAGGCTATAGCTACATCTCTTAGTTTTCCACATTCGTTCAAGAAATATATTAGCACTCCCATTCTTTACGAAGAATAATGTGTAGATCATAATTATTTTCAACGTTTTATTCCAAATCAACTGTTCTCTTCCGACGGCAAATGGTCTTATCAATTTGTAAATGCACTTTTCATTTTTCTCAGGAAAATCCATTAAGCAAAATTGTTTTCAAATTGAACTTGGATACATGAATATATAAGATGCGCGTTTAGGGCGTAACAGACTAGAGAGATACAATTATCGATTGCCAGTTGCCTGTCACTTAAGTTTAGCTGAAAATAAAACATAATTTTTAATATAGAACTGGTTAAGAATAGAAAAAAATGAGAAAGCCGTTTGAAAAGGCTATGTAGAGAAACTGAAAAACAATCAAGTTGAAGTATACTTACCTTCAGACAATAGATAAAGGAGTTTAAGTGCGAGGGAGTTGAGGGTTCGTGATATTATCCCACTCTTGGACATCAAGATTGCGTGTACTGCTGTACTATTAGCCTAAAAGAGTAAAAGAACAAGTAGGTGCGGTCGGTGCGGTCGGGTAGGGGGTTGGGAGGTTAGCGGAAAGAACAAGGATGATGGGAATACAAAGTGGGTGATAGCATTTGAACTGAGGGTATCTGTCTTTTGTTTCTGGAGCGCGTTTTTTAGCGTGAAAGGTTGTAAAAAGAAAACACATTTACTTATCTGACATCGAATGGAATACAGTTATTCTTATAGAGTGTACACTATTCTGTTCAAGGTGATGATTATAATCAATGTCTAGGTTTATATGATGATGTGGAACTGTCTATAATATGTACGATTTATGGTAATAATTGGGTGACACTAATACCGTTGCCGTTATTACAATGTACTTTTGCACAGTTTATTTTTTCGTGCTTCTTTTCTTTTCGTGTTTTTTCTTCGATTATACAATTCATTATTAATGCAATAATCCAGAAAATAATATCTCATCACGTACATTAACTCAAATGTTTTCAAGAATGCCTTATTTCCTCACTTCTTGCTTCACATTTAGGTACCGTATTTGATGTGAATATTTCAATTGAGCGAATAATTCAAATTTCAAATTAATATTCAATACTATGACTAAATTGATACTGTAACTATTACTTATAACTTTTATAGATTATATCGTCATAATATTCAGGATGAAAGGGACGTCCAACTTCTGCTTTATTATTCTCAACATGTAAAATGTATACTGAGAATGACACGACTCCGATATAACTCCAACCAACGCCGTTAAATATAGGCGCCAGAGTCACATTATCCCCTATGGACAGGAGAAGGAAATAATGAGATATCAATATTCATGAAAGGAGAATGAGGCTCAAACATGGCTGATAGTGATATCGTAGCTACCACTGTTGTTATTGATTTTTGCCATCATGTAAATTCATTAAAATGTTTTTTTTTATGGTACTGAGTATTTAGTATTGTAGAATATAATGGTATTATATAATTGATGTATGATACTGTACAATATATATATGAAAGTATTGTGACTGCAAATTAAATTATAATATATAAGTAAATTTCAATTATGTACGTAGGAAAATTGTTGGTATGGTTCATACAAGAACAAATTAATTAATTGACAAATTTCTCGGTTTTATCATAATTTCATCTAGATTCGAATGACAATTATCTGGAATTTCATCATTGGTTGGTTATTAGTTCATTAAATGGTGAAAATACTTTGATACTTAATATTGATGATGATATTTTTTATATTTATTCATTAAATTGCACCTGCATAGATTTTCATAGATTTACTACTGCCATCAAACTATCCCTATTTTTGTTTCATCAACAACGAATGTTGATACCTATTCATTGTTCCCCTGTTAAGGCCAAGGGTTAAAAGTAGGATTGTTCGGACGGGGCACCACATGGGCGATCCTACTACCCTGAAAATACTAAAAATTAATCAAACAATCAATCTTGACGTAATAATTTTAGAAATAGTGAACAATTCGAACATTTGCATTGGGGAGAAAAAAATCTTCCTTTACTTACAACCTTGATTTCTCTTTATTCTTATTATTGAATTGAAAGAATGAATATACACTAATTACTTGTATCTCCACAGTTCACTGGAGACGAATATATTTCCACCACTATACAGAGTATTTAGACCAGATGAGTTTCAACTCTAACTATTTAAACTATTCTAAAGTCCAACTATTTATTACTTCGAATCTCACATGTTCTAGAATAAGGCCTTATCATATAATTAGTACATTGAGTAAAACGAATTTATTGTTGTGTTTGGTGAGCGATATGAAAATAACTCACGGTAATTACTAATTACACTTGAGTCACCGATACACGATTAATTATTTATGATGATGCTGGTCATATCATCTGGTAGCTTTTTTTGTGTCTACAATAGTAATCAATTCTAAATGAATTATACGAAGTATTGTAAATTGTATAGTAGATTGGTAAATGAATATTGTAAATATTTTCTTACGATATCTCTGCTCTTTATAGTTAGATAAATTGAACATATTTTTTGTACAATATAATTTTAAATTTCTCATAATTAAATATTACAAACCTATACGTGTACTTCTAAGTAGGTTCATCCACTAGACACTCTACCTTACTTCGTCTTTCATAAGTTGATTCTGTATATTATATATTATTAATACAGTATTTTGTATATTTGTGTATTTATTTTTGAATCGTTTATGAGTTGCTTGAGAGTGATTTAAAAGGTTATTTGTGTAGCTTCAGTGATTGCTTGATGTTGAAGGTTGCAGTGTAACAAATATTTTACACATACACACACACATATACAACCATAAAATATGGGCAAGATTACCCAGAATGCATTTATTTGTTTGCTGTTTCTATCTTGATTTTACTTTTACTCACTTCATAACTATAAGGCCACCTATATTTTAAAACACGTTTCATTGCATGGAGAGAAATACTTTCATGAAGTTTGCAAGCACTGGTCAGTAAAACCAATTTAATAATTTGTACCTAAAATACCAAATACAGGAACTGTGTGCAAATATATTCGTTCAATTTACAATTGATCTAAATTAATTTCAGGCTTTTATCGATACTGACAAGTTTCTAATCGTATCGATTATGTACACGTCATGAGTTACACTCTCTATTGTAATCTTTCACAATATAATGAAATAATAATATCGACGTGATGTGAATTGAGTATGCATATAACAACTGATTGAAATCAAATTTTGTTTACGTTTCTAATCATTCATTTTTTTGAAATTTCATGCCAGAGAAGATATAAATGAAAAAATATTAAAATATACATCATTGAGATGTTTGTCGTGAATCATTTTTCATCAAAGCACGTTCAGACTTTATATGTTTTATATATTATTAGAAAATCTGATACTATTGTGTATAAACATGAAACGACTTACTAAATCTTCTTGACACATAAACGGAAACGAATTATGAAAAAAGTTTAGAAAAAAATGCGAATTATATCTCTTTTGAATAAGAAATATTTTCAGTAGGCCTACTTATTCATTAGCTCTTTAACATTCATTATTATTGGAATCATAAAAAATCAATACTTTAAACGTAATAATCGAGATAAACATGAAAAGATCACAGAAGGTGCTTTGAGTATCATCACAGCTTCTTGTTTACACCACACTGTACGTTTAGGTGTCACACAAATGCCACTCTGTGACTAGTCAGACCTGGCACATCGCGTGGTCGCTCGATCTGCTTCAGAAGTTTACCAATAGGGGTGCTTCTGAGCAGTGTATTGTTGATGAGAGTGTTTTGTTTAATATTAGGTCCCGCAATCGTACGAGTAAACACATTTGTCCGAAGCATAGCAACTATTAGTGACATCAAAATGGTAAGTGACGATGCCGTGAATGATGATGATCACTGCTCTGGTATTTAGTAACGGAACTGCTACTACCAACAAATCGTTCTTAGTTTACCAATATATATTTTTTTTGTTAGATATATTTTTATTTTTTGGAGGATTATGTAGACATTATTTACTACAGCAGCATTTAATGTAAGTTCTACGCCAAGGATGTCAGACAGTGTGGTCCCAAGCTCACTCTCCGCGGGTGCGTAATTTATATTTTTTATTAGGAAAGAAATTGTACATGAATTTTTTACGTGTTGGATTTTTGATTGCGTTTCTAACTTTTGTTACAATTCCGTATATTTAGGGAAGTCGTGCAACAACGCCATCTTGAAAGTGGTCCTTTGTGAATTCTCGTAAGATTGGTAAATCGCACGCACTATACTTATCCCAAACGGAGTTATTCGGCAATGCTGGGCTGTTTCTAGCTTAGCACCGTGTGTTATGATTTCTAGTATGAACTAGTATTAGAAAAAACCATTGTAGAAGTTTTAGCTACTAGGCAATTCAAATGGCATGTCGGCACACTACACAATTCAA
Source organism: Brachyptera putata (assembly GCA_907164805.1). Taxonomy (NCBI): domain Eukaryota; kingdom Metazoa; phylum Arthropoda; class Insecta; order Plecoptera; family Taeniopterygidae; genus Brachyptera; species Brachyptera putata. The sequence goes on from OU015462.1 coordinate 29,735,830, forward strand.
TACACATGTCATCGTTTGCTTGGTGGTTGTCGTATCGACGGAATGGCAGATATGTAGCAGCGCACAGTTCCTTTTACGTTTCGTTCTTTATATACTGACCTTTTCTTTTTCATCTCGCTCACACATATTATTTCTCAAGGAGTTATTAATAGTATTTTCTCTCACATCTCAGATGGGCCTGCTATTGTGCGCGTCAACATATTTGTAAGAAGTATCTCAAAAATTGATGACGTAACAATGGTAAGTGAACGTCAAAATGAGAACGACCTGACAGTTATCACAGATAGACTTGTTATTATCTTTTGTTTATCAATTCTTATAATTGTTGTCGCACCCTGGCCCACGTGACGTGATATCCGTTTGAGGAGAAAAATGAAAGAACTTTCAATGAATTGTACATATGATTATTATAACTATCGTCTATTGGCATGATCGCGATTCTATAAAGCTATATCAAAATGGCGGCATTCTTCTTCTCTGATTGTTGTTGTGACCCTCAACTATCCAATGGTAGCTGGTCGTTGAGGGGTGGCGTCTGGCGAGCCGTGTATGGCATCCTTGGCTCGGTAGCTCAGCTAATAAATGGTGTTTTTCATATATATTGTAATAGATACTAGAGAGCATGTATAAGTGTGCGAGTGTTCAATTAGTGTGCTTTTCATTCTGGTGCATCGTGTCCACGATCCAATCTGTCATCAAGCTCCGTCAAATTCCTGTAAATATTTTTATGTTGGTAATGATTATTGTGTCTTTCGTATCTCACTCTCACTTTTTTCTCTTCGCAATTTGAGATGACGGTAGATAAAGTGACGCGGGAAGCGTCAAACCATGGCAGCAGATGTGACCGTGAGATCGTAGTTCAATTATCATCTTCTTAGTTAGTGGCTGCAACAATATCATTAGCTACACAGAATGATAATAATATCTATGTGTTATGTTTCTTCGATCCGTAGCAGTAGCAGACGGTCCCACAATGGTACAAGTCAACTTTTTCCTTCGTTCCATCAGCAAAATAGACGATTATAAAATGGTGAGTCTGGTGACTTAAACGGGTTCGTAAAATCAATTTAAACTAATTCCTCATAAAACAATAACCATAACCTTCTGAATTGTAAATAATTCCTTCATACGTTATAATCGTTTCTATGTGTGTCTTTTGACATGTGAGAAAATCATGACATGTGATGATTATGAATAAATCTCATATTATCAATTCTAAAAGTGAATAAGTGAGAAAAGATGTTGACATTTGAAGTGGTAGAAACTCGGGTTGTTAGTAATGTAAATGTAAATTATATTCTGTTTCTTCATTGTATTCCTCATTTTACCAACACGATAAAAAATAAAATTCTGAACAACCAGCTCAACGTTATAGCAATATAGCAAAAACACAATATATATATATAGGCCTATATAGGCCTATACTCCGAAAAAATAAATAATAGGACGTGAAAGTAATTCAAAGCTTGTTATATATTCGAAACAGTAAAGTAACCCTTCTCATTAACTTATCATTTTTAGTCAAACAATAAAGATAAACAGCGCATAACTGTACCTGAACGAACTTGAAAACGCGTGTAAATTTTACGTGAACAATAAAAAAATCTTTACATCTGTGTTCTGTAGCTTGAATTGGTCGCATCATCACATTACTTCAATATTCAGAACAATTACTAAAAACACGGTGAGTGAATATACTCAAACTTGTTCACCACTTCCGGTCGCCGTTCGAGTCGCCCTCGAATGGGTAGTTGTTGATTTTATCGACGCGAGAACGGGTCACCTGTCTCACTGTTTAAGTCATCTGATATCATATCATTGATGACTTGAGATTAAGTAAGACTTGGTGATATAGTTGTAAGTTTGTGTCTTTGGTGTCAGTGTATTCGTTCTTGTTTTCTGTCCAAATAGATGTCAATATAAGCCTACAGGTCAATAATAAACCCTTTCACCCCGTAACCCTGCCCTGACACCATAACCTAAAACCCACTCACAAATTCTACGCAACATCAGCACGCCAAATTGCTAAAGTAGAGACTCAGATGTATCGGTCATCAATAAAGCGAGACACATTATTGACCGTTCGATCAAACTAGTAGAAAACTAAAACACTTTATCCTCGGCTGAAAGCGGGAACGTTTTATCTTGTGTGTGTCTATATATATATATATATATATATATATATATATATATATATATGTGTGTGTGTGTGTGTTGAAGCCAAAATGTATAGCTATAATTAGTACTTTCAAGCAAAATTAATCAGTAATTTGACAGTTCCATTTTGAATACACAATTTGGCCTGCTTGAAATGTTGTTAATTCATTTCCCTTGGTCAATTATACAAGACAATTGAGCCATAAAGGTAAGTTGATAGATTTTGATAAAGGACGAAGACTTTTAGCTTATCAATAAATCAATGTTTAATACCATAGTAATAAGTCTTCAAGTTGACTACATAAACTCCCTCTAGAATAATTATTTTGAAAAACTCCACAATAAAGTTAGTATATAATGGATTATTATTATATTATATTGTATGCTGCGTGCCTTATGCAATATTGGCTTCTTAGAATTGTCTTGCATGCTATATTTAATATAACATATATTTCCGTACACTTACCTTCCATAGAATGAGTAAATAATTAATTCCATAGAAGAAAAACTTCTCGAGTTTCATACTATTTAGAGGTATATACCTAATTGCTAGTTGATTGGATAGTGCATGTTAACATGCCAGGAGATTTCTCAGTGGGTGACTTGAAGAAGAATATCCAGGTATATACAAATGGAACAAACACTTCGCTTGACATTGCATGAACAATAGCACTAGTGAAATTAGAGTGTGGTTATTATTAATGAATTTATTATTATTTTACTTGTTCATTTAATTGTTATGTATAACTTGATCACCTCGTATACTCGTATTAGTAAAACATTTTACCAGTAGTGCATATTAAATGATCAATTTTATTACTATTAGTATTCCATATAAATGAAATATGATAATGAAAATAGCTCCCAGTTAAAAGAAACGTGAATTGTGTTCTTCTTATGTACCAGTAATTATTACTACAGGGTGGAGATTAAACATGTTTCTGTTGAAGGTAAAAAACTTGTTTTTCTGAATGTATGCTTAGAAAGCATGGGCCTCTATAAGATATTAATATACGCTTAAATATGGTTTTCACCATAATTATGATGGATGATGTGAAAAGTTGTAAACTTTCACAGCTAATTAAAACAGTACAAAACCTCACCATCATCTTCTGTGAAGTTTCTTAATTAATTGTTAATTAAATATTCAACAATAGTGAAAAGCGTGGCACTGAAGTAAAAGCCAAAATTAATGAGTTATTTCACTCACCCCAGTATTACGGTTTAACATTGAAATGTATGGTTTAGGTTCATAACTTAGAAATCGATTGATTTAATTTCTATGCCAAACATATTGATTGTGTTCGAAGTTTGAAGTAAAATGTGAGTTAACAAGTGATTGCATAATTCAAGTATCTGCAACAAGAGTGTGTATTTTGTTAACAGGAATACAGCGTGCAGTTGACTTTCCGAGAACAGTGGTTGGACGAACGTTTAAAGTTCAACGACTTTGGAGGTAAGAAAGAAAGTCGACAAAAAGATGAAACATACAACATTTATATTTATTAACTTGGAAACATTTTCTTTCAGTATTCAATTCTAACTTTTTTCTCCCTATCGGTTTCGCGAGATATCACTCTGTAATAAAATGATGGGCTCAATGTCCAGTTTGGTTTATGTCCAGTTGAAAACTTACTTTCATGTGTTATTTTGATTTATATGTGTGCCTTTTACAACCTTCAATTGTTTCGTTGGTGGAAAAGTAGGAAATCAAAATATATTTGAGTTCATAATAATTCAACTGAATGGACATTAGATCAAATTTTTAATTCAGAATACATCACACAGAATAATTCGTGATTAATATAAACTAAATGTCAATTTAGCCGTTATAGTCCAAATGACAGCAAACAATATAGCATGCATTTTAATTTTGTATAACATTAATTCTATTGTTGTATTCAGTGGAAGGGCCGGGTTGAATACTTCACTAACTCTTGCCATGTATATACACGTCGACTTGATAGTTTTTAAAGTGATACTTTTATTTTTGTTTATATGAAATTCTTCATAGTAGCCTATATATCTGAATATGAAATCATATTTCTTTGTTATAACTGTACAAATCTATATTTAATTTTCAGGCAAGATCAAGTATTTGACGTTAACTGACGCTAACCGAGTATGGATGCCGGATCTTTTCTTCTCCAACGAGAAAGAAGGCCATTTTCATAATATAATTATGCCAAATGTGTACATCCGCATATTCCCTTATGGTTCCGTACTCTACAGTATAAGGTAAACTATATAATGTGATATATGTGCATATAGGCCTAAAGGCCACATATATATATATATATATATATATATATATATATATATATATATATATATATATATATATATATATATATATATATATATATATATATATATATATATATATATATATATATATATATATATATATATATATATATATATATATATATATATATATGATAATAATATATTCAACAGGAAAATTATAGTCGTGTATATATTGTGAAATCTTTATTTTCTCAACGTTTCAACCATTATGTTATGGTCTTTATCAAGAGAATTATGTGTTTGAACTGAATATGACGAAAAACTGAGATCGATTATTTTACAACATATGCACTTAGATACTATAGGGTCTTCTACATTTTTCCAGAGTCGAATGAAACCATGGCTTATATAGAATGAAAATATATGAAAGAATATAAATACGAAAATTCGTTTTCGTATTTATATTCTTTCATATATTTTCATTCTATATAAGCCATGGTTTCATTCGACTCTGGAAAAATGTAGAAGACCCTATAGTATCTAAGTGCATATGTTGTAAAATAATCGATCTCAGTTTTTCGTCATATTCAGTTCAAACACATAATTCTCTTGATAAAGACCATAACATAATGGTTGAAACGTTGAGAAAATAAAGATTTCACAATGTATACACGACTATAATTTTCCTGTTAAATATATTATTATCATAAAATGAGTCGTGAAAGTTTAAAAGTTTTCATATATATATATATATATATATCGGCCTATATGCTAATATATATATAATGAAATTGAAATCTTAATCGAATCAAAAAGTTCATAGTCTTTTTATCCTAAAGGGGCAGAAAAATGAAAAAGTATTTCTGAATCAATGAAAAATTCGACACCCACTAGTACTAGTCAAGTAAAAATTCAGCTGAATAACTGAATTCATTAAAATGTATGTTTCATATTAGAATAACAAAAAAATCATTCACCTTTCAAATTTGAAATTCTTTCATTTTTTTATATTTGGTGGAAGTGCCGAGTATTGATGAAGTTGCTGAGTGCTAGAAATGTATTTGCAATTGTTGTGATATATAATTGAGATTCCGACTTGTAATTCTGCACATCGTAATTGTTGTAATTTCTCTATTATCATAACCATCAAACAAAGTATCAATTCATTGCAAGTATTCATCTTAGAGCCGGTTGTACCAAGTGATGATTAATGAATGGAGCAAAAATTAGCAAATTAACTTGCTATCACCTTTGCTATAACTTGCTGGTTACCTATGTTATTTTTGTACCTTAAGTAATGATTATTTAATTAATATTTATTCATCAGTTGGTACAATCGGCTCTTAGTTCACTAAATAACAGATTTCACAAAAACCAACTTGCTTATCCATTTCGTGATAACGAAACTTCGAAATTATTTGTTTTCAGAATATCGTTAACATTATCGTGTCCAATGAACCTGAAGCTGTATCCACTGGATCGTCAAGTGTGCTCACTTAGAATGGCTAGTTGTAAGTATCTGAGGGATAATACCACTTGTGTTATTTATATACCATTCTACCAAGTCTCTGTATAATTAAATATATATACTATATGATAATATGGTATTATCTTGGGTGTTCTTTTTATACAGGCTATATATACATATATATATATATATATATATATATAGGTTTACATGTATATATATATATATATATATATATATATATATATATATATATATATATATATATATATATATATATATATATATATATATATATATATATATATATATATATATATATATATATATGTAGGTATGAAAAGAGTTTTCACAAGCATTATTATAATGATACATTTCTTTAGGTATCTTGTGTAAATATAATAAACTAACTCAAACAAATTAGTTTAAACACCAACGTTTCATGTTTATTACAAAACATATTATCAAGGTGAAATCTATCTCCTAATGAACTGGGAAATGAATATAAAACAATTATTATTTGACCAAGTACTAAAAGTTAATCTATATATATATATATATATATATATATATATATATATATATATATATATATATATATATATATATATATATATATATATATATATATGTGTATATATATATATATATATATATATATATATATATATATATATATATATATATATATATATATATATATATATATATATATATATATATATATATATATATATATATATATATATATAAATATATATATATATATATATATATATATATATATATATATATATATATATATATATATATATATATAATATGATATTATTTTGGATATTCGTTTGACTTACAGTTGAGTCACTATTTTAACATCTGAAGTGATACGGACGAGTTTTGAGGTCTTACTGTAGGCGTGGGTTTCTGCTTTCTGGGAACTCTCTTTCACTCATCATCACCTAATGATTTCATAATTACCTTCTTGTTTGTACCCATGTGTAATCTAGCTATTGTTGGAGTTGTCAAGTACAGTATTTTTAAATAGAGACCCGTATAACCTAGCTGTTGGTCGGGTCGTTAAGCAAACAATAATTTGAAAAGGGGCTATATTTACTACATTTTTTTGGAAATTTTGAATTTCAATTTTCTTTCCGCAAATTGATATAAAAATATAAGAATACAATATAATTATATAACATAAAAATCACAAACACAATGCGCCCCAATCACCCCAATCATTTTGTATTTTTTCCAAGTCAGGCATATAGGCTCCTTATTTTTATGGGTTTCGATTTTTAGGGGGATCATACATACTATCATCATTATAACTTGTACTTTTTTGTGTAGATGGATGGACGACAGACGATTTAGTATTCTTATGGAAAGATGGTGATCCGGTGCAAGTGGTGAAAAACCTACACCTACCACGTTTCACCCTTGAGAAGTTCTTAACCGACTATTGCAACAGCAAAACGAATACAGGTACGCTTTCAAACATACACGTATGGATGAATGTTTATCCATTACGGAGGCATGATCATAACTCACCAATTGCCAATCATAATTTCTTAATTTTGCATATATTTATCAATTTGAAAATTGTGTAATATCTATATCACTTTCTGGAAGTAATCGAAGTTCATTTATAATATGTCTTAATTTTCATTTTTGTGCTCGTCATGCAAAAGGTTAGACAAAGTTACCTATCGACTTGAAACTTTTCAGGACATTGGTATCATAACAAAGTAGATTAGTATTGTTTATGAGTAAAATCAGAAATCAGTCAATGATATAGAAACCTTGAAATTACCCATACGAAGAGCATTGGGTGAAGACTCGAAATTTTATCCGATTTTAATTACATTTTCATGAGTATTAATATTGTGGGCCCATACATTGTTCCTCGAATTTCAAAGAAATTCAGTTTGGGCGTTTTGGGTAAATAGGAAAGTGATTGGGAAATAATGTACAGTTACATCCTTTCAATGAATTTTCCTGAATACATCCATCTAAAGTATAGATATTTTTTACATAAATTGACTCAATCTGTCCAATCGCCGTAGCGCAAAGAAGTCGATTTACCTATAAATAATTGTTTCTTCTCTAACTTTTAGATGGTGCGATATCAAAAATAAAACTTTTCATACTATAGAAACACAGATCTCTGTGAACACATTCTTGATATGCTTTAAAATCATCAATCTTGAGTCCTAATATTGGTAAAGGTAGCTCTATATAGAGGTAAAATATTGTGATTCAAGCGGTATGCCAGTCAAAATTATACGATATCAGTTAATAGTTCTCAGTACCTACCTACTCTACCATTTTTATGATATTCAAAAGATATGCGTTCAGATCTCTGTATGGTGTTCGAAAGCTTTCACAATAAAACTGAGAATTCGTTAAATTGACCCCCATGCACATCTTCAGTCCCATCTTGAGTCATATGATTACAATATGAAGTTAGAGAGAATAACAATTTTATTGTCAGCTGTTCACTCAAATGTGATTGACCACAAGGATCCAGCTTGATAATCTATACAAAATTATAATTGAATTACAAAAATTATTACTTATGTAAAATTATTGACTTATATAAAAACTTGAAATAACTTATTATATTACTACAAATAATCAAATATATTACTTTTTAATCATATAAATAAGCAATATGAAATTAATGACACTTTAACAAATTCAAATATATCACTTCATTCCCATCTTGAGTCATATGATTAAACAATATGAAATAATTGATACTATAAAAAATTCAAAATAGTATATCATTTGAAAATATATTTCATATTGAAATGTTGTGGGCCTATGTATTGTTCAGTTCAGCCGTTTACTCCAAGTAGAGCGCACATAGAGTAGGTTTTACATTGTTTTGACAGCTGATATGATTGTAACGGTATGTCATGATAATTGAATATAATTGAACATGTTAATGATAATTACGATAATCAAATATCATCATCCATCTATATCAACTTTGTTATAAAATACAGTTACGACTGTTGATATATAACAAAAGTTGCACAAAATACACTCCATCTCTCATCAGACGCATTAATAATTTATGCAAAACTAAGTATATGGTATGGCATATTTCAATTAAAGCAACTATTGTAGGCCTATATTTAATTGAAAATTCTTCATTAAAATGACATTTTCATCCAATTTGCTCTACATTAATGACAGTAATGATGATCACAGTGATGATTTCAGTAATATATGTTCTTACCATCAGTAAAAATATCTGGGAACAATTGATATTTTAATTGAGCAACATAGCCGATCATTTGTAGCTTTGAAGCGAGGCTACAATTTTAAACACAAAAATGTAATGCTCTGAAAAAATACAAGTCTTTGAAGTTTGAACGAAAATATTCTTCATCTTTAATGTAGCGATAGTACAATAGGATACTGCATCCATAATTCCTGAATGTGGATTATTGGACTGTTGACCTTTTGACCAATACAATAAAATGTTCACTATCATTTGTTGACCACGATGAAAATATTCAACTTCACAGTTACACATATGGAAAAAGTCAATTCTCAAAACGAAATGAATTATTGAATATAAATTGAACAGTTCATTAGAAATCTATATCATCCTGTATTCAATACTTCCACAACAATCTGATTGTCTTTCTTAAAATATAATTATTTTCATTTTATTTTCCAGGCGAATACTCCTGCTTAAAAGTCGACCTCTTGTTCAAGCGCGAGTTCAGCTACTACCTCATCCAGATTTACATTCCCTGCTGCATGCTTGTCATAGTGTCTTGGGTATCCTTTTGGCTCGATCAGAATGCCGTCCCTGCACGAGTATCCCTCGGGGTAACTACCCTTCTCACAATGGCAACACAAACTTCTGGCATCAATGCTTCCCTACCACCTGTCTCCTATACCAAGGCCATTGATGTGTGGACCGGAGTCTGCTTAACGTTCGTCTTTGGCGCATTATTAGAGTTTGCTCTCGTCAACTATGCATCCCGATCGGATATGCACCGCGAGAACATGAAGAAGCAACGGCGGCAATGCGAGCTGGAACACGCCGCATCACTGGAAGCCGCTAATGAACTTTTGGAGGATGGAGGAACCACGTTCACTATGGTGAGAGTGGATGATTACAGAAATTATATTAGTTAGTTGCTCCGGGTATTAGGCCTGAACAAATCATGGCGAATTGTTATTTCGCATGAGTGTAAAAATCATCGCTAGATTGTTTTGCAAAGGACAATGGCGTATGGATTTAGTTTCAAATGATATCACTCCTCCATACACAAGAAAGTGATATTATTAAGATTTAATTTTTATTTGTTAAAAGTTACATCTTAATTACCATTGCTTCTGCATGTTGGAGTGATATTGTAAAGCATGTTTGTCATCGATCATCATGCAACTCTACTTATTTGATAGGAAGTTTGAAGAAAAACTTGAATGAAAACTTTCGTCGAATGCAAGCTATATTTGAAGGTTCATCTGTTAGAAGAGATAGATGTATAGCAAGAAAGAGCTTTTTCTGAACTGTACGCTGCGAAATGTGCATCATGATGTTTATTACAGGTACACGAAATGTAGTTTTCTAGTAGTGCATTTGTTCCATCTGTATCATTCATCAATAGTCCAACGTCTTAGGTACTCGAAACTTCATCTTTGGCCAAAAAATCTGGAATAGGTGTCATTTATTTTAAAATGAAAGAGCACATTTGAAAGAACCTGAAATGAGAATGCAAAGAAAAGATTCCGAACTCAATATTTCGCTGCTTTGATTCATAACTGTACCATTAATATCAGTTTTCTTCCTGGTATTTTGACAGTTGTCAAGTTTAAGATAAGTATTGAGAGAGGATGGGAACATAGTAGGTTGACAATAGGATACGTATTTTTTGTTTTCTCTGCTTTTTTGCAATGGGATGGGAATTCTTCAAAACATAAAAGAACTCACATGAGAAACCTGTCATTTAACCTATGACTTTTGGCCTCAGGAATGCTCGTGCCGGAATGGCTTTCTTTTTGGGTTTCATTAATTTCAGCAGCACTCTCTGCCCCCGGCCGAGGTTTCCCCTCGACCACTGGCAGGAAGGGCTTGACAAGACACCCTTGTCTTATCATTTGCCACCCGACAACCGCCACCCCACCTCCCCTTAAACCTATCCATCTTTATAGGACTATGTATAAGAGTAGCATCGTGAAATGGGGCACTCGATGTAAGTATGCTTTAAGCCTATCTAGTGGCACTCTTCTAAATGTAAGTATTGTAGTTGAGAAATATCAGATGGAGGGGAAAAGAATAAGGGACCGTTTTACGTCTTTCAACTTAAACACCTACCGGTACCTAATACATATCACAATCGTTGTAAGGAGAATCAACAACGACTTCGTGTTTGTGTTTTCTTCTAATATTCGTTATGACACTAAAAATATATTTCATGTTGACTCAAATGAAGCATTGTTCATATTCTCAGACCTTTTTTTCGTTGTTAGTTCTAGAACTATCTGCGGGGTGTTATTGGTTATCAACATATGATTTGTATATTTAATTGCTCACTTTACTATATCATACCATGCCAATATACATTTCCGCATGCATCTAGATTATTGTCTTGAACCGCTGAATCTTGTAACCTGTTTGTGAATGGCTAACTATATATTAAATTTAAATGTTACTTTAAATCGGCTGTAGTGTGTGCAGTGTTCATCGAGAAAAACATTATATGCAAAACAAAACTTACAATATTATCGCAGAGAAAATATCACGGACAAATTTAGACAATGATAAAACCATATTATATAACTCATTGACTGATCGATAAAATCTTTATTTTCATTTATTTTTTTATTGACATTGTTCTGAAAACAACTCCAATAAAAAGTATTAGATACATTACTTTTGAGCAAACATTTTTTCCAACGCTTCTACAAAGATACTTGCATTTTATTAAAGTTTTATATAAAGTGCATGTTTAATTACTGAATAATAATGGTGGGTGGTGTGGTAATAAACAAGATAAAACTTATGTTTCAATAACGTTTTGCAGACACAACATTTTTAAAAGTATCAACCTTTAGGGACGTAGAAAGGACGTAGCGCCGTAGCTGTGGCTATGTGCGTTGACGTAGCTATATGTATAACCAAAAGCGAAAAAACATGGCTATAAGCATCAGGCATAAGCGTACACTTTGGGAACGTTTCGTTGAATACCAATTATAAAAATACTTGATGGTACAAGAGTGAAAAAAGGACTATAAAAGTTGAACGCGGGGTGTTGTCATAATGGGTTCTACATTGTCAAAAACAAGTTCGTTTCGACACGATATCGATTGTGAAAAGCGTTGGTTTCAGAAGCCGCTGGTACGTCATCCCGCCGACGCGTTATCACTCGAGAAAGCGCGCCAATGTGAGATCCATATGCAGCCACCCAGAGAGAACTGCTGTCGGACTTGGTTGTCCAAGTTTCCAACTCGCTCGAAGAGGATCGACGTCATCTCACGTATCACCTTCCCACTTGTCTTCGCACTTTTCAATCTGGTCTACTGGTCGACGTATCTCTTCCGCGAAGAAAATGAAGGCGACTAAACGAGCTATATCGCTAAAAACGTTTTGCAATTTGATCGTCTTCAAAAAAGAATTACCCGGAATATCCAAAACAAACAATATGTGGTAATTTTTTTTATATCTATAAATATAAAAAATAAGGATGTGAATGTGTGTGAAAACAAACTGAACGCGTAGATGTGCGACGAGATTTTTCTATATTTGGGATATGAGTTGATTGCGTAAACGACGAAATGCGTGTGTTCATACCGCACGCACTGCGTTACAAATTCCTACATCCGACAAAACTCAATCCATATCACACAATCAAAACGAAACAAACACTTGAATGTATTTCAAACAAAACTTAATTCATGATCTGTCCATATATTGACCAAAAAGCAATATTGGATAGCGTATACACAATGACGAATGGAAACAGGGTCATCCTCATAACAGATATTAGATATTGTAAATAAATACCTATAAAAATGTTAAAAAAAAGTAGTTTTAGGAATGTGGACATATTTGATCGGAGGGTTAGTTTATTCTGCTCAATAGTAATTTTCACTGTTAGCGCATTATTTATGTGCAGCATGCGTTGAAAGTTCGATTTGGGCGCTCTTCTCTGTCACATATAACTCTCCACTCGGACAACATACACATGTCATATGTGTGTCATAAGTCATAACGTGTCATATTTCACGTGTGTGACATACAAAATGTCAGTCGCATGCATAGTTGGAAGGCGATCCTATTTCTAGGGAATTGACCTATTTCTAGGGGATGAGTACAACTTTTAGAATTCCGACGTTTTTTAAAATACAATAACAACATCCAATCAAGTGAATAATTAAGTCTTTACCATTTCATAAAAATAACATTATTGACGTTTTCACGACTTTTCTACGTATAGAACTCGACCAAATGGTGAAGATTAGGAATCGTTTTCATATTTTTGATAACATCAATAGTTTAGGAGTTGTACTTGAAAGTAAAACTTCTAGTAAGTTGTCAGCTTTGCATGCGGCTGCATGTCCATTCGGTCATTAGCGATGCCTATTATTTCATTAGTTTGCATATTGCTCTTGTAAAAATCGAGTAACGGCATCGTTATGACACTGAAAGTGTACGTAGTCCCAGTGTCGGATTATAAGGAAGATCCAACACCAAAATATGTTTCTTTACTCAACAGGTGGTAATATGCCCTGATTGTAGAGTTGATGATTTTAGATTTGTCTATTAAATATTTAGGAATATTAGAGAAACTATTTGTTATGCACAAAATATGTTCCATTTGATTTATCAATTGAACTGATTTCCTTTTTTAGCTTTAGGGCCTATGTAATGTTAGAATAAACTAGCGACAAAGTTAAAATTCGAAGAATTTCCATATTATAATTTTAAAAGTATATTTTATGAAGACGAGCTTTTTCTATGTCCATGCATAATGCATTAGATGTAATAAGGGTTGTTTTGATCAAAGACGCTCACAAGTTTCAAGCGAATAAAAAAAAAACAGCAATGAACAATCAGTGACGAATTATTTGTAAATCACTCTGTTTCTACGTTCCAACAATCAATCAACCCCGAAATGTTGTTCGTTCCAATGGCCCTTACAAGTGTAATCAAGTGGTATAATCTTTATGACGGTTACAAAATGAAAACATGTTACAATTAATAAGATTATTATGATTATTATTAATAATATTATTAAGGTATAAGCTCTTTGGATAAAATTAGTGAAATATGTACACAAACTGTTATTATTAAATTATGTAATTGATTTTATGTCAAATTGTTTATAGTAAAGTTGTGCACAAATGTAATAAATGCACCAAAATAATAATCTTTAAAAATAATATATTATAGGATTCTTGCTTCTTTATTATTCAGCAGCTTATTGAAAAATGTGTTATCACTTTATATTTTAGTGATACCCTGCAGCATACTTCTTGTGCTTATTCTCATTTGATACGTTTTCCTGTATCCAACCGATAAAGAATTATATTGAATAGGCACAATCTTCATCCATCACCACGTTTCATATAACTTCTTTATTATTCGTTTGTGTTAAAGGAAATGATTATTTAATTTACCTATTAATCACTATCGTCGTTTCTTCTATTTTTAATCCTCTCTAATTCCCTCCCAATTTTCCTTCCTTCTGCTATTTATTTATAATTTATTATAATATTTCATATGATATATATACGATATGATATTAAAATTAGAATTTAATGAGAGTTGAGTGCAACATGGCTGTTGTCAACCAGTCAGTTAGAGACCTGGGATTGAATGAAGTAAGCTCTCACTTTTAGAGTGATAGTGATTGTTTTGTCAAATGCCTATTTGAACGATTAAGTTTGCTAATTGTCCTTAAACCTCCAAGTTACTCCTTTTAGGACACTTTTTCAAGTGTCTGTGAGTTTTTTGTATGGTGTATTTGTATTTGTAAGGTGACCGGTTTAGTTGACCACGACGGTTTTTTATGGCACGAGGGAAAATATAATTAAGAGTTCCAACGTTTTGAAAATCGGTCTGACTACTTTTGAGGAAAATAAGTTGTCAATTATTAGCTGAAAAATGAAATAGAAAACAAAATCTTCTAAAATATTGGAAATATTACAGAATTTTGATACAAGAATGATAAATGTCGACACAAAGTTTTACATCAAACCGAATAAACCATTATGAATAACAAGGAAAACTCAGCATATGGGTAAGATGGGCGATACATTGTGAAATATAGTCTAAATTTACTCACATTTGTTTTAAAATCGAGATGCATACAACTTTTCAAACATATCCATCATTGTCTTATTTCCAACATCTTGAAATTCAAATATTTTCGGGGATACAAATATTTCCCTTTTATATCTTGTTGTTTTTATGGATAATTTCAGAATTAAGATAATCGATTTATCAAAGTGTACCTGATTGAATGCTTACTTTATGATTTTAAACATAGGGTTTAAAGTTCGAAGATGAGTAATGCTAGAAAAAATTCAAATAGATTGGTTCTGCATAAAAAGCAATAACAAATAAAGAACGAAAACACTAACAAAGAAGCAAGTAAAGAAATACCCAATTTGGTCGGAATGGAAGACGTAACAATCTCTTTTTTTTAATATATTAGGTTCAACTACTCACTGTGATGATGATCAAGATCTATTGGCGTCAGTAAATGATGAATGAGATCAAGGGAAGATGAGAAGAAAGCTTATTTTATTAGGTTTTTCCTGGATAGTGGGAAGGAGTCAGTCGTGGCCTATTGTAAGGAACTGTCCTAGTATTGACCTGAACGACAGAAGGAAACCACGAAAATCCCCTGTAAGGATGGTCGATCAAGGTGGGCATCGAATCCCAGTCTCCTGAATGACGGTTCAGTGCGAGAGCCACTCGACCACTCTTCTCAGTATCGTTACAATGAGCGACGTCAATATAGCTTCAACAACCAGGTGGTGTAGTTTTTGAAGGTTACGAAGCTAATTTTATGAAGGTCCTGGTTTCGGTCAAGGTCTCGAACTGAAATTAATACCGGTCCCGGTTACGGTTATGAAGTAAATTCTATAAAGGTTCCGGTTATGGTTCCGGTTATGAAGCAAATTTTATGAAGGTCCCGGTTACGGGATCAATAATGAAGCTAATATTCCATATTTATCAACAGTTAGCCTAATTACAATTCGGTAATCCCATTGTAGACAAAAAAAAATCGAATGAAGATTTTTTTTTTTTTTTCATAAATCATAACTGTAAATAATAATTTTAGTGATTTTGTTACTTAAATCACTGCTTATGTTTGGTAACGCTCGTTACCAAACGGAGAGCATTTGGTTACCTGATTTAATAACTAAAAACTAAAAAGAATTCATATTTCGTTTTCCATAGATTCAGTGTCTGTGATAGAAATAACCGCTTCAAGCCCTTTGTGGGCCCTTTTGGAGACCCGAAAAACAAATATTATAAAGGTTGTTAGTTTTGGTTGTCATCACCTCAACATAGAGGTTATCGGTTGTGGTTTACGTTCGAGCTCAAAAAATAATAACGGTTGTGGTTATGGTTATGGTTGTACCACACAAATAATAGAGGTTGCGTTTACGGTTACGATTGCTCAAAAAATACGGGTCTCAAACGGTTGCGTTTACTGTTATGGTTAAGATCTCAGTCCCTGCTTACAACGCATAAGCTGGGTTTTCTCAGTGGTTTTATTACTTATAGGAAAATACAGCAAAGCGTTGCAAGACGAGCGCGAGAGGATCGTAAGGACTATTAAATGAATTGGAACGTATACTGATAGATTAGAGGACATCACAATCCTGGAACTCAATTTTGACGAATATTGACGATATTTATTTCCATAATTTCGGAGAAAACTAGAAATCATCATTTCAATCTATTTGAAATATTGAAAAATAAATTATGTCGATTTTTTAATTTGACTGAATTTAAATAGAACGTTATTACAATTTTCACATAAGTCGATCGGACCAGCCGATTTTAGGAAAAAAAATCAAATGTACATTAAAGTTTAAACCATGTACGAATGATGTATAGTATTATCTTTCGTCCTATTCGCAGACTAATTTGCATTTCCGGTATATGCGAGTAACTTTATAGTTTTAACAAATAGCTAAATCGCTATGCTGAAAATAAAATATAAAATAAATATACTATTTAGTATTTAAATGTTGTCTCAACCTAGGTTTGAATATTTCCATTTTAGACTACAAAAAACAAACTATGTACAAAATGAATGGTATGCGTTATTAGTATTTCGGAAAATAGTACCAGCAAAATAATGAGAAACGTTCGAGATATTTCGAGGAATTCCTCAAAATAATGGTGAGGATGTGAAACGTGCCATAGTTCATACTATTTGGCACGCCATAGGATAATTGGAATTTTGATAAGTATTGCCGTTTGATTAATATTAATGTTTCAGTTGGCAAGAATCTGTTACCAAATTGTATAGGATTTTAAATAAATCTGTGGCAATAGAATCGTCTCTGTAAGAACAGAACTCCCCTCTTGTTGAACTGCATAACCGATATTAACAGTTTGCCGAGTTCATTCGTTGTGAGCTAGGTAGCTCTGTCGTCAGCGAACAGCAGGACGGAGTTCAGTTGCACTTAGTGTTTATTCGCACGTCTGAGAGATGGCTCTGCTTGTTTTTTATTTGGGCGTCGAAAGCAGCCATTATTGTTATACCTTGTGATGGTCAGTTTTCCCGCATTTATGAAGTAAACGTCACTTTGGTGTCAGAACTTCACCTTTACGCCCAAAAATAGTTGCGCCAAAATCGCTATCCAGCTACTTTGTGAATAATGTATGTTAACCTTATTTCACAATATATGTAAAAACTAATTCTAAGTAGAAATTATTCAATAATCAATAATATTGAAACTTGCTAACTTATTTTGAAATTATATAAAAAAGCTGTATGAAGTGCTATGTTAGCTGAACAGTTTTTGAACCGTTTGAAAAATTGATTAGATATTTAGAATATGTAAACATTTTTCAATCTAGATTGTATACATAATAGTTCTGAACCAACAATCACATCTTTTCATTGTTGCAATCTTTCCGAGATAAACCGAGTACGTACGAGGGTATCACGAAAGTAAACGAAGACGACGTCGAGTCTTAGTGGCGCCTGCACCTCACACGAGGGTGGGTGGATGGGTGATTGGGATGCACCCCATGACCTGAAGCATGACCTCTTTAGTACAACGCGAAAGAAAACCAACAGGCGGTAGCCGGATCTGTTTTTATCATTTCTCCAACACGATCGAAGTTTTTGTCTTTCGATCTTCGTTGAGGCAGTTTTTGTGCCCTCCACCCCTCGGTCCCCACTGGTTCTAGTGATCGAATCCTGGCTAGTTTTTAGCGCTTCCCCCTCCCTGCTCCCAATTCCCCCTCCAACCTACGCCATGAATCAGACGGCAAAAGCATTCCCAGCTCGCCGCACAACGTGAACGAGCGAATCAGTTTTTTCAACGTTCTCTTTTTACGTTTTTGTTTTCCCCGTGGCTAGCGGACGCGATAACCGCGCCAGTGCAGGGAAGTTCAGGCAGTTCAGTTGCGGACTGCAGGCATGCAACTGCCCGACACTGCTAAAAAAACGTCTCGACGAAACTCGTTGTGACTTTTGTCGTTAGTGTCTTGTCGAGGGGGTGATGTTACGGAGGTGTTTCGAAGACAGGTGATAGTGCGTGTGCGTATGTGCCATTGTGCGAGAGTGTGACGCCTCATGGACCAGCGCGAGTTTATGAACCACTCATCGGGGACCGCGTCAACGACGGCGTCAACGACGGCGACGGCAACGGCGACGGCAACGACGACGTCGAGTGAAGGGACGATGCCGGTTCCTGCTGGAGCAGGACCTTCGTCTTCATCTCAGCAAGCTCGTCACTCGCCTGTACCGGCGTCGAAGATTGTCAGCAGAAACGTCAATGGAACACGTGAGTTGCGATGGATAGCCATATTTATTTCATTTGAACTAAAATGTATGTGCGTATTTTAATTCATATTCAAGTATAAGAATTAATTACATTTGCAGACAGCCGTATAATAAAGAGAATAGTTGAAACGTTTATATATTCCGGTATATAGTTCGATATAAATATATAAACATTATCATATATATATATATATATATATATATATATATATATATATATATATATATATATATATATATATATATATATATATATATATATATATATATATATATGTATATATATATATATATATATATATATATATATATATATATATATATATATATAGGCCCTATATATATATATATTACCCTATTCATACATATGTAATGTGAGCCCTACACAAAATAAAACTAACAATCTTTAATAACGCTGAATAAACTTTTTAATAACCTGTTACATTTTCTTGGAGTTTGAAGTCGACATTTAAGCGTTGATTCGTTAACATTTTGACGCCTCTCTTACTTAATGGAAAAATTGATCCATCACAATATTTGAACATGAAATATACCATCAAATTTTTACTCCATTGTATCGAAAGTATGATAAAATGTTTGGGTTTTATTTCAATTCGAACAAAAGCAATTTATTGATTACTTAATTCTTGGAAATTCTTTATTTTATTTCATATCTAAACTACTTCAGTTACTAACTTATTCGTGGCTCACATAAAAAGTCTTAAAAATGCCATATCGTGTCATCCTGTCTGTAGTAATCTGTAGTCGAGGCACAAGTCGACATTATCATCGAAATACACATTTGATGAATCCATCATATTTTCAAATAAATATGCTATAGGCCTAATATATAAGTCTATACGTTATTGAATTTGACTAGTGCACGTTCAATTCAGGCTGCATAATTTCAATCATCGTCTACCGCATTCTCAGTTATTAATCGCATCATCTTCTCACACTTACTAATAATCTCTATAATAATACTCACTTTATTCAGTTTATTATCATCTTGCAAGGCGTGTTTTCGTTTACTGTAATTTACTCTTTATATAATCATTCACCTCACGCCATCCAACTTTAATTGTGGTTAAGAAAAAACTGACAATTCGTGAAAAATAGTAAATATGTTATAAGTAGCTTTCAATATGCTAATACGACGCTAATGAAATGTGGCGTCGCCGACGCCGCCGTGTGGTTTGACACAGTTACGTGTGACTTTGACATAGTTATCACATTCTTTAACCAACAGTTAATTATCAAACTTATATAGCATGTGTTATAACACGATGCATTTCCGAGACAAATTGGTTAATTAAATGATAAGTCGATTATATTAGCATGTTGTTTAAATGTTTCTGAATTTAAAGAGAGTAAGATTAAATACAACTTTTTGAGAATTCCTGTTTGTACTATAAGCGCATGTTTTATAAATAGGCCTATGGATAACAATGCATTCAATATTTTTATTTTTATAATAATATTAACGTCTGTACAGTCTATTTGATTATACGTACTAGTAGGCCCTATACGTTTTCTAAAATAAAATAATTTTACTATTTTTTTTTTTTTTTTTTTACGATCTTGTAATATAGGTCTACGTGAATTACTCAAACCCATATGAAGTATGTTTTCATATGTATTGCGTTAAGTCAAGTGACAATAAAACATTCATTCAATATGGTTGTTTTTATCTAAATTTTCCATAGTGTCAGATGTTATGGGACCGGACTTACTTTGTAGAAATATTTTACTTTCCTGATAGATTTGGTGATATATTATATTCATATAGACCTACGTTAGCTTCAAGAAGAAAAAGAGATAGTGAAATGTGCACTTCATGCAATTTGCACATAAAGTGCGTTTGCACATATATTTAAAATGCATACGTCTACTTGTTTATCATATTCGTCCAGCAAATATTGTATGGATTCAATGACTAATAATATTTTAAAATTATCAATTTGATTCAGGTGGTTCGTGAATTAATGAATTATTATATTTCATCACTCAAAGGATATCGCTAATACAAAGATATTCCTATATATGAATCAACTCTTGGATTCTGTAAATATCTTTGCTTTATGATCTTCAGGATTAGATTGAATGAAATAATTTGAATTAATACTGGCAATATTTTAAATCAGAGACTATTGAATCATTTTAATCTAACGCAAGCACTGTATATATACGCAATCACTTCAGGCAAGCAAGGCACACCTTTGCACAACGGTTATAACAAATCAACATTGAAAATATCAACACAATTAACATTCATTCATTACGAATAAGTATATTATAAAATTGATAGTATCAATTTCATAGGTTTTAAATTGTTGTTGCATATTTCTTATTAATGAGGAATTACTGTTGTTATTTTTTCAGCATGGGTTAATGCCTGTTATTCATATTATTTGATGTCATGCCTATATAGTTAATTAAATTGAATGATAATTCCATCATTATTCGTAGGGATGCATAGAACGATAACAATAGGCCTGCATCCGCACATATCAAACTATATATAAGTTATATATATATATATATATATATATATATATATATATATATATATATATATATATATATATATATATATATATATATATATATATATATATATATATATATATATATATATATATATATATATATATATGTATATATATAAATATATATACATGTAAAATTGACTTTATAGAATCAGTAGAAATAGGGGTAGGCCCTATAACACCAATTAGTAAACATTGCCAGGATTTCATGAGTTGATGGATTATTTCTCAGTATTATCGATTTGATATTTGTTAATGGATATATGGATATGGATATCACATGTAGGCCTAACGCTCCATTGTATGAATACAGTATTCGTATATCTCTTACTTACTTGAAGTATGTAGGAGCATTTTAAGAGTAGGCCTACATCAGCAAATCAACTCTTTAGTCTCAAACGTGTTAATATCAGTCATAATAATCAATCCCTAGCCTTAATTGGGAAACAATGATTGCACACCAAGACTTCGCTGATAATATCAATTATCATACGTTGACAATTATGACAATTATAATCCGTTATAATTTATAATTTATAATCCTTGAGTCAAATTAATAAACAAAGACTATGCAATTCGCAAGAAAGGTTGCCTATAGAAGACACAGAATAACAGTTACACATAATTCTACATTTAAATACAGTTGGTACACTTGGGTGCACGTAGATACAATTGAATAATATTTGAACATAACCGTTATCTATTTTAATATAAATTGTTCCTGAAATTTGATATAGGCCTATTCAAACCTGGCGTATACTACATCTTGTAAGAAGTCATGTGGTAAAATAAATTTCAATTTTTATTCGAACCTATTGAAAATAAGTGTATAAGTTATCTTTTGATGGATTATCCTTACCGCACATTGCAACATATTTTTTCAATTATTTTATTTCATCATCAATAAGTTGGCCCAAATAATTATGCACAGCTAGTTGTTTAATTGATTCTGTTAGATTGTAAGTCACTCTTCCAAAGTCGATATACTGTAAATTAATTTTATTATTCTCATTTCGTTATAACTGTTTTTATAATTCGTTTGAATGTACATATGTTCGAGTTGAATACTTAATTTGATAGAAGTATAGTCTCGAAAGTTTCATTTCTACGGAAACACATTTTTATTGAATCAATTCCTCCCAAAAAAATATTGACGCAAAAGAAACCTACGCTCTACTTTACAGCGAATCAAACTTATTGCAGGCGTGGAACCTGGCTTATGAAAAAGAAATATCAAAAATCAATATGGGACAGTGAAGCATCGTAGGCCTACTGTACACGACACAGTAGAGTATGAAGACAAGAATGCGATATCATTACGCAAAGTCTAAAACGTCTACAACGTCATATATATATATATATATATATATATATATATATATATATATATATATATATATATATATATATATATATATATATAAATAAATACACACATTCATATATACATATTATATACACGGTCAACCCCCTTGTTAGCTCAGATGGTAAGAGCATATGTGTATAAAACATATGGTCCAAGGTTTGATTCCCCGACGAGGCGGTATTTTTTTTTCAGTGATTATAATATCCATCCTATCAACATCACTTGATGTACGTCTTAACAGAAAGTATGTACGCATATATGTATATATATATATATATATATATATATATATATATATATATATATATATATATATATATATTCATGAGAGAGTTCCAAACTATGGAAACTATATACATATATCCCAGGTATATATACACCATTTACGCACCAAATTCAAATATATATAGACCTATATATATATACACACCACATACGCACCAAATTCAAATATATTCAAATGCAAATACACAATTATTAAAATACATAATATTTTCACCATAATTTCATGCTATTTGGATGTCTTATAATAATCTTATATTTACAATGTGAAAAACTGATTTCATTTGTTTTATACAGTAGACTTTGAAAATCCAAATTTTTTACAATGGTCATCAATCCCACCGTGTGTGTATTAATTCCTATATCATGCCTGCACTATAGCTCGACCAAAAGCCACATTAAATGTTCTGAATATAATTATAATCAGTCACAAAACAATATGTTCTTTCTACACTAAAATGTTCCTATAGTACTGGTAATCGTAATAATAGGCAACCTATCGGCTTTTCATATTATTCTTATAAAATAATGTTGGGATTCATTAAATTTGGATGCCTGAGCACTATAAAGAACAACACCAAAAATTCGTTGAAAGACAAATCAAGCTTCATTCAAGAACGCTCTCGATCGACTCTCGACTCCATACTTGCAAAATTAAAAAGAAAACGTATATTAAAAGGGTACATTAAAAAAATCACAACCCCTAAATTCAATTCTTGTTATAGGATTGGTGGATCTCCAATCTTTTATGGCAAATCTTTGTCATTCGATTGGACCGTTGAAAAGTAAGGGTTCCGACCCTAGCGAATAGCCATGTAGGGGATGAAAAAATGTGAACCTTAAAAGAGGGTGAGGGATGGGTGAGAGAGAGAGATAGAGGTTAATGTGGAGGGGGGAGACATCGACCGGGAAAAGCTGGGTCGCGCAAAAACTCCCCTTTGGATTTATATATATATACGAGGCCCGGACTAATGATAGCAAAAACTAACCCTTTTGAGAGCATCTCACTAAAAACTATACGAGATGGTTTTCCTATTCTTTTTAACTCTTTTTTAGTGTCTATAGAGAGAAGAAGAAGAGGGTTAAAGCGCTTGTAATTATGAATTCATAGTGAGCAAGGGAACTTGAAGTTTTTTCGCCGAAACTACCCTAGCAGGTAGGCGATACGGACGCCGACTTGCATACGAGCCAGAGCTAATCGACTACGTCTTGTTTGCTCGTATTTGTTTTTTCTAAACTTCACACGGTTTCGTAGACTTTTTTATAATCACCTTTGCATAAACACTGCTGATATAAAAACACTAAGTATTTTTTTACAGGCGGATTACATATGAGTGTCCTAATGAGACGCGTCCCATCCCATCGAAACAGAGAAGGCTAGTGTATTGTTCTTGGACTCATGGGAAGAAACGTTGACGCTACTCTTTATGTTTTGTTTATATTTTTTTGTTTTGCGATATAATTTTCACTTATCCCCCCCCCCCCCCCCCGTCAATTAATTTAGATACCCGTTTTGATTTCAGAGACGTGATTCCCACAGAGTTAGAATTGCCTATATATAGATTCACTAAAGAGTATCTCTTTTGATTTAGTTTGAAAGGAAAGCTATGCAGTTATTGCGCCTCAAGGGGAGAAATTTCCATGTCTCTTTCCAACTTCTAATAAAAAATCTTTTATTTCTCTTGTATATTTTTAATTTTATCCACGTAAGAATTCCTTGCCATTTCATCTCATATAAAGGACCGGTTCAAACTTGGATCAGATTTGTAGGCCTTTAGCTTAATCTCTTAACTACTTCGTAGTTTTTATACACCCCTATTATAATTGGAACTTTTTTACTGTTATATAACCGTCTAGCAACACATTATTATTAACGTGCACAAGTAATATATTTTTTCAAAAGTATTTAAAACTGCAAGTCGTGAAAAGTTGGTACCTCGTGTGACCAGCTCGTGAAGTTGATATACTGGTTAGGATCATTTCGCCTTATAGGTATTTATGGTGAATATAATTATAGACCGTGAATAATTCTGTCGACGAGGTGATTGTGGTGTCTGTATGTAGATTACCCAAGGTGTTAAGTTGCATGCTCATATTGTTATCTTTGATCAGTAATATTTCACAATTCGTAGATTGTATTAATAATTTTTTCAGATCGTTTCCCAACAATATGGTATTATGTTAGAGTGAATATTAACATTTTTTCAAAACAATTTAAAAACTGTTCATATTGTTTTTACTATATCATCAATTTCGTTCTAGAATATAAACTTTTCGTTGCAAAAATAAAAGTGTATGGTCTGTGAAAGCCGTAGTTTTTTATTTGCTCTCTTTTCATGTAAAAACCATTTCATGCTTGCAAAAGCAATTTATAGACGCTATCCATTGTAACGTTTTTTTGTATACTGTAGGGCAATACACTTTTATTAACTATCTAAGGATGCAGATAAAAAACTGGCTATTATTATTTTATTCTTGATTTTAGTATGCTGTGAGGTCATAGCTGATTATATAATTTTTTGTTTCATTATGTAACCCAAAACTAAATCTCAAATGAAGGTTTGGTGGGAACAACTCTCAATTTGTTGCCTATTTTAAATGGAAGCTATGTTTTGTACGCAGATAGATAATCACCAGACCAGCATTAAAAATAATACGGAATTATTTTAAATGTACTCTTTTTATTCACTACATTGTTCTCTGTTGTTTCTTAATCAAACCTTACTCTCTGTATTGCATGAAAGTTATACGAATAGACCTACAGTTTGCTATAGTAACATTGACTAAAGATATCTTTAGTGAATGATATTAATTATGTTTATGCAAACCCATATCTGAAGAATAAAGCACCTAGCACATACTAGTAACACATATACTCTTAGATCCTACTTGGACATGACGGAAGAAATATATCATTTTCATATTATTCTATCAAATATATTATTTCAAGTGATGCAGAAGATTGGAAGCTGAGTCCTAAACAATTCCATGCAGGCTCTTACAAACATGATCGAAATGTGTACGGGATTATGAGAAACGAGTGTTCACTGATAATTTCATATTTTAAATAATGGATTAAATAATACTAAAATCGTGACCACAAATAAGGAAAGTACCTCAATTTTACTGTAGGCCTACAACACTATATATAATATTATATGCCTACAGATAAATATATATAAAATATTTTTGAAACAAACATTCACAAAGGACAACATACTTAGATATCGTACATATCTTTGAGTTCAGCTAGAAATAGCAATTACATGTACCTAGTCTCTGTACAGGCCACTGTCCCTGTCCGATACCCCTCCCCCCCAAACTTCACCCAATTGGCGTGGGATAGACGGGGTCCCTGATGCACCGTGCCAAGTGCACTCTTCTTGCACAATATGCTGGCGTCCCTAACGTCGCGACGTCGCTCTTATACGACGCATGTATATATAACGTCTAAAAGTACGTATGAACTACGAATCTTTTTAACCGCAGCCATTGCCGGAGACAATCATTTAAATGATAGGTCAACGAAAACCTTATAGCTATTGTCATCTGCAACTAATTTTCATTTTGAAATTGGATACATTATAGTTGAACCTAAATGAAAAAAATATATATATTCGTGATATTCAAATCAGATTATGTTCTTAATGGCTATGTGTACAACTATTCAAGTGAAATAATCAACGAAGCTCCAAAATAATTGAAACTAGCTCATATACAAATTTCATGTATGGACTTGAACTGCACTTAAGGCAAGATTCATTCATTCTAGATATATTCATCTAGAAATGATAGAAGCTCTACTTCTGACAAAAAACCTTATTTTGAATTAACTAATGCAGAGTCATTCAAGTGAACTGATATTGATCAGTGATATTGAACTGATGGAAATAATTCAAAATATTTGTCCCGTTTTATGTGTATACCGGCGAAATAATTAAAACCACTCGTGGCATGCAGGATATCCACAGAAATAATTACAAGCACTTGAAATTTTTTAGAGAAAGTTGATGTTCAAACCAATAGGCATTTCATCAGATAATTATGCTTCTCATAAGTCTTGCCGTTTGATTCAAAGCTTCAGCTGTCAAGAAATTGTTAGAAAATTTGATAGGATTTTAAATAAATCTGTATCAATAGAACGCCAAGACTTGTGATAATTCTGATTTTGTGGTGAAATGCTCATTAGTGGTAACATTAACTTTGTCAAAGTTCAAAATTAAAAAAAAAAATCTGGGATTTCTGCATGCCACGAACTTTTTCATTTTGCCAGTAATTTGATAGATATTACATGGAGAAAAAATGGACAGTTATTTGTCATCAGTTTAAAACAATTCACTCCAATGGTTTTGCTTTAGTTCATTCAGAATGTAGTTATTTGTCAGAAATAATTTTTGCCATATTTAGACGGATGAATAGAATTTCATGCTACTCATGTGCACTGATATGCAAGGATGTGCATTTTGCGAGGAAAAATATATTGTTTTCATTACTTCTTTAAAGAAAGATTCTATGTAGCCAAGAGAACTATAGACTTAGCAGCACGTAGGCCTACCTCTGTTCAGATTGACTAACTTTTCTAATCCTAATTTTAATACTATTACTGATAGGGCCTACTCTTCAACATGATTTCATGTAAATATTCTGGCTTTTATTTTTGATGCTATTTTTATTCCGTTCGTGCTATTTTTGACACGTCACGTTCATTCGACTTCATTCATATTATCTTGATGGATGTTTAAAGTGAAATGTATATATCGGTTTTTTAATGATGCTTATAGACCCCTGTTCAGCGACTAGGTTATATGGGATTACGAATGAGCGGATGATAATAAAACGATAATGTAATGGTAAATGAAAGTACGTATAAAAAAGTCATGATTATGGCGGGACTCGAATCCGAGCCCGTCTGGCTTCATATTTCTAGAGCCTAGACTGTCTGAGGCTTACGAACAACGAACAGACAGTTTCACGAACAAATTCAATTCATTTATAGGCCTATGTATAATATTATGAAATTGTTATCCTATATAACCATATGCCATTGGCATATCAGTATGAGCTACATTGAAGAACAAGTTGGGCGACCTTCTTCTATAAATCTATTGTAATATTTCAATCACTTCCATTCACAGCAATGCTTATAGGTGGTGTACACCTAGTATGCAAATATGTATCAAATACATGTCGAAACCCGTCCCTAAAATTGGAATCGGAATATTATCAAAATGTTGCGATTTTCTCTGGTATCAATTTGCAAAGATAAATTATGTCGATTGTAGAGACAGGATTCCAATTAATCTACCATACTGAATCCAAGTAATCCTGCATTCATCCTGCATTCATCAGTGCAGCATGCAAATAAGACTGGAAAAGTGAATCTTATTTTTTTTAAATAAATTGAAACTTTTGAATGTTATCCGAAATAGTTGGTGCTATATAATGCTGCTGATATTAATTGATCTCGTAATCTGTGCATCATTACATTTACTATCTAAGTCTATTTCTCTACCGCGAGGAAATAATTTGTTCATTTCATTATAGATCAAATTCTTGTTCACCAGATCGAGCCTTTCGATTTCTCAAAAGTTGAACTATACGTTCTTTCTCATACCGCTTTGTGAAGAGTTACATTATTGTAATATTATGCTTATTTTATACCTAACAGTCCTTGAATTCAATTTTTTAAATAATATCTTTCTCTTTTAAAAAATAAAACTGTATATAACTTACCGCAGTGAATAAAATGTGTTTTTATTCAATCACTTTATATTTTAAAGCATAGAAAAATAAAATGGTATTTATTGAAATTTGATTTAATAGTTATTTTATTGTATTAAATATGATAGGGTTGTTTTTTTGTCGCGTGTTTGGGGTTTGTTAGGGAGCATTATATAGGGATAGTCTCATGCACATCTTATAGGTCTATGATCATCCTTCAAAGGGCGCAACCATTTATCACTGCTCTGACAAAGGAACGAGGAAGAACATCAAGAGATATGCAAATTCACATCAACACACACACATACACATACATACGTGTACGCATCTCTGATCCTGGCCGTGCCTCGGGCAATGCAGCCTTTCATAGAGAGGTATGCAAATAACATCGGATCTCCTTTTTTATTAAGACAGAGAGAAAACCCAGTTCTATACCTTTGGTCTGTAATCCTTTCTAATTCTTTTTTGCTTTGTTTTGTTTAATCGGTCATTTTTAAGGGACACCTAAGTTCGTTCATTTGCATGTACGTGCAACAGAACGCATGAAGGTTACTAATCTCAGACACTGTTCACTGTATTATGAATAGTGCAAGATTATTCTTATACTTTGTGCCTGAGAAAACTTCGGAGACTTCAATTTAGCAGATGTTCATTTATAATTATAGTCTACATCTTGTTGATTAAAACTTGCATTCATTTTGTAAGCATATTATTTAGGTAATTGGGACCCATTTTTGAAGACAGTAAATATCTAATTTTTGGAAAACTTATAGCCTTCCTCAGACCAATGGCTATGCGATTCATATTTGTATTGATTAGTTTGTCTATTAGTGTTTCTTTTGGATTTGTAAAGAGAAATTTCAATTTTTTCATTGAAAAGTTGTATGCGTCTTGCAGTTATAATATTTATTGAATTGGAAATTCTGGTAAGTAAAAACTTTGATAATTGTTATAATTACTATAGGGTAACTTCGGTCATAATGCACGCCCATTCGTGTAGAAGGCGTTCCGAGGAAAAATATTGAAAAACGATTTTGACTGTCGATTAATTCAACTTTATAGGATTCATCAACTACAGTTTTGTGCATAATATTGTAAAAGTATTTTGCGCATGTTCAATGAATTCAATAATACAAAGTAGAGAAACACACATCGTATTGATTCAATTCAGATTTGCCCAACGATACAAAAATGAGAAAAATGCAACAGTAAATACTTCGAAATATTCACAAAATAATATGCACTGGTTATGCACTACATGAGAAATAGAATAATCGTTTAGTGTATGTATGTATATGTATATTTCATAGTGCTGGCTATCATTGAAAAGTGATGCATATCGCATGCATAATATTTTATGCAATGGCCTATATTGCTGCTACCAAAAATTACAATTTAACCATATGTTTGTCAAATATAATTCACATCAAACGAGTTGACAAAATGGTACTAACTTATGAAATAATTCCTACTTATAAAATAAGAATTATGCGATATGTCCGACGAACGTCTCGCCATGGTCAACAACTCAACGAGACGCCCGGCGTCGTCTTGCTATTAAAACGACGCCGTAACTCATGACCTGCCCCATTGCCAATGTGATGCGCACTGACCTGCGCAATATCGATCAGAATGTGCAACTTCCGCGCTAGCGTATATACAGACGATGTTGGCGACGCTAAACTTAAAGCTGATGCTTGTTATTGCCTTCGAAATGCAATTTTACAATGTTTTTATTGCTACATTGTTATACAATGTGACCAAGTTTTAATGCACTTAACTTTCACAATGTCTTTTGATGTCGTCTTTAATGATTTTCAAAGGAAACATGCTCCCACAGATATAATTTATTAAAGTTCTGACCATTATTTCAAATCGATAGCACGATACAAAAAACTTTCGTCTACACCCGTTGCATTTTAAATGTAAATGATATGTTTGTCAAAGTTCTTTGTACGTATTTCTCATGGTAATATTTATATTTAAAAGTATATGTCTAGACAAACAAAATCAATACACAGTTGCACAAATATTGAACATGTGTGTAAAATAATAATCGATTGACATGGACAAATAAGTATGAATTGAGATGAATAGAAAAACTTGATACTTGTTAAAATCATACTTCATTATACACACATATTTATGTGGTGTATTTGGAAGGAATCTTCGTCAAGCATAACTATTAGTTTTAATTGGATTTTTGCGTTATCCTTATAGAGAAGAAAGATGAAAGACAGAAGTCCGGTAAAAATATCAACGGCTTTAACGGGTCGCGAAAATCTGAAAAACTTTTATTATTGCGAATGCTACGATTTTAATCATTTTATATACTATAATATAAATTTATATTCCTTTAAAGAAGGAAATGAACCCAAAAAGGAGTCAATCATAATAACTGTAGATAAAAATACAAAATAAGTAGCTTTAGTCTGTACATGAAAAATATTCAAACATCAAACCAATGAAACATGTGATCGATTCAACAAGTTTAGTTAACAATCGTTGTGATTTCATCGGTAATTGGTCAACTTTATTTTTTCTTGTCAAGTTAACAGCATGCTTCGTGTAATATAAAGAACGATTTTAAGTGCCGTATACAGTAATTATAATGTATATGGTATAGTCGTTTATAGTTCAACTTTAATTAGCTATATGCTTATATAGAAAACAACGACTATTTTTCTGAATTGATCGGCAAACTTTTTCGCAGCCCTTAATCCTACTGTCTTGATCAATAAATCGATAAGTATTCATTAATGAAGAAATGCAGCTTTTGAATTTTGTTTGTGGATTATTGATATGCTAAAAGCCGCTGAAAAATCTTTCGAATAAAATATTTATATTTCAGAATTAATGTTTTTGATTTTTATGAAGCATGTTTTCTATTACATGTACTATAAACATCATATTATATTGATCCGATGCTCATGAGCAGTCTTTTCATTTGTCATTGCAAAAAATGGTACGAGCTAGTACCTGACGCCTGTTCAATTCACATAAATAAATTAAAATTCTGTATGTCCAATCAATGGAGGATATCGCATCAGATCATTTTGGGAATCAAGAGACGATATAATTATGATGTGTCCAATGTGATTGTACGCACTTCTGGAAGTAAAAATATTTTATGGCCTACTCTGTAAGAGATTCATGTATTGCCACTCATATGTGTTTTCAATAGGATGGAAAAGCGCTGTACCAAAGAAGTAAACGATATGCTATTAAACTCATATTTAAATTTAAAAAATGGTATTATATCAAAAATTTTATATGCTTGAAAATGCACAATTCTATTTTATTGTATAACACGTAAACTTCATAAATCTAGAACATCGTGTTTAGCTGCATCCAACTATAATACACTTTCTTCAAGAAACCAGGTTTACATATGCAATAAGCACATGGGAGCGACTCAGTAAAAATATCAGTTTTGAATGCATCACCTAGTTTTACGAAAGATAATGAATTTGACCGGGTGCTTCCCTTCTCATTTGGGGTATTTTTTATACACTTGCGTTTCAATAGAATAGATGATTTTTTCGAAATTTATAAATTTGAATTGAAATTGAGTCGAATCCGAAATTTTTTGGCTAAATTAATAGATTTGAGTTCATAATTATGTATTGATATTTTTGTTGTAGAACTAAGGTAATTTGAAAATTCCACGCTTCTCCACTTTGTTCATTAATTTAATCTTTCAACGGTTTTCCTAATAGCTTCAACAAAATATATAAAATATTTATATTAATTTTTAATATTTAAAACGTTTGATTCGATTCATATGAGACTGCAGAATAATGTGTATCTTCCGTGTATCTAAATACCGTAGAGATTTGAATTTTTTCGAAGACATTTTTTTTCATATATTTCCCTCTGAGTTGTTCTTATGGGGGTTTTCAAACTCGAGAAATTATTTTTCTCAAAATTGGATAAACTTATTACACCTAAAGACAATACAGTGTCGAGATAGATAATGCCAAGCCAAGACGTGGATGCCAAGTTTCATCAAACAGTTCTTCCATTTTACCTCTGGAGAGCAAAATAATCTCCTCATTTTTTTAAAGTAGGGTAGAATTGAGTCTTCGCTTCGCTCATCCAATTACTGTGTGCCAGTGCACAAATATTTGATATTTCCACAAAACTTGCGATCAACCACAATCCATTCCTTCATGATTTCTGTCGGTCTTACTAGATTGTTAAATACCGCACTCTTCAAGTTGCTGAAAAGTATTTTTCAGAATGTATTCAAGGAGTCAGGTGTGCTCACACAATAGCTCTGTCACTACTGATGTTTTGACAGCATCACATACCTAACAATTCGTTTACAAAAATGCGTTGGTTAATCAATCATTAATCAGTCAGTATATTTTTATTCCCTACACCTTATCAAAATGCATTTTTAGGAAATTGATATACAGACTATGGAGAAATGAACTGAAAAAAGGCACGCAAAGCTGAAAATCTGATTGAATGTTAGGGAAGTTCATACATGATCAACACAATTGAGTCGAAGAAATCCCAGACGTGGTAACACTTTGAAAATTGGAAATTGAAATTTGTATATTTGAAATATCACCCGATTGACATGAAAATTTAAACGGATGGAATGTGAACGGATATGTTAATATGTTAATATATTGTTAATATGTGTTCAACAAGTTTATAGAGACTTGATTCGGGTGTCAAGAAAATAATTGTTTTGTGGAAAACCCGTGATACTGAGTTCAAAAAAGTCAATCAGCGGTGCAAAACTATTAGAACGACCATCAGGTTTATTCAATAAGAGCGGCACAACGAAGGCAAATAAGGTAGAAAATATGAAGCACTGCTAGGATTAATTAGGATCTTTGTGAAATGTTTTAGGAACTCTTTCCAGACATATATAAATATATGTATATACACATATATATATATATATATATATATATATATATATATATATATATATATATATATATATATATATATATATAAATACATAGAAATTTAGCTCTACCCAATTCTTTCCAATTGACTCTAGTTAAAACAATAATGTGTTTAGTCTGTATTCTAAGAGATTCAGAGCCGATTGTACCAACTGATGATTAGTGAATTAAGCAAAAATTAGCAAATTAAATTGTAATCACCCTTGGTTACCTATGTTATTTTTGTACCTTAAGTAATGATTAACTAATTAATATTTAATCATCAGTTGGTACAATCGGCTCTTACACAAATAAAATCTTATGCTTTACCTTCAGCCCTGTGGATAAGCAGAAACTCTATTAAAATAACCAGAATGCAATTCCACCGATCCCTGCTGCTAGAAGGCGCCTGCGCATTGAATTCTTGCAGGGGCCATAAAGGATGCCCTAATTCAGTCCGACAAAACTCTCCCATTATATTTATTTCAAACTGACCCTGTTCAATAATCCATGTATCAGGTATTTCAATGTAATAGTTCGGTTTCCCCTATGAGTTGACGTTTAACAAATAGTCTCTATATAGGTATATTCCTAGACTTTCGAGCACATAATTAAATATTTAAGAAATGTAGACCGTATGGATTAACTGCATATAACGGCAACCGAAATACGAGTATTCAAATTTCAAGTACCTTTCAAGTATTTACGTTCTTTCGTCCACTCAGTCTTGACCGGCATGCATCGACGATGTGGTTGTCATTCCTGTGTCGTTTCATCGAGGTATGTTTCTGTCTGTCCTGCAGTTGTGATGACCTCTGCCCCTAGCAATGAAGCGGAACTACAATTGTACCGAGTCATGCAGAGAGCAAGTCTTCTAGCTTACTACGATACGTTATTAGAAATGGGTAAGTTGGTTTATAGTTACTTTATGAATGAATTTGTCGTGACTGTAAACGTGCTTGTTTTGCTGTTCAGTCTACTTCTATTTCTCGTGGATGTAGATTTGAAAACCCGTGTAATTTATGTGTATATTCGCACACACTTACTAG
Source organism: Brachyptera putata (assembly GCA_907164805.1). NCBI lineage: Eukaryota > Metazoa > Arthropoda > Insecta > Plecoptera > Taeniopterygidae > Brachyptera > Brachyptera putata. Next base: position 29,770,589 of record OU015462.1, read on the forward strand.
TCTATTTATATAGGCCTACATCTCTCTGTATGTTTTTTCAAACACGTTATTTTTGAATAATTAACTATGTTATATTTACGAAACCATACATTCTCACTTCCAGTTTTTTTCTATTACATATGCCATATTTTCATTTCCGATATGTACAATTAATTTCTCAACTAATTTCAGTGTGGGTTAGATACACTAATGTTGAGTTCATTATTTGTCCATTTGCTAATACAACATTTGAGTATATTCAAAGCATAATTTAAGTATAATTATAAGAGTAAGAGATATTGATCATATTAACGTATCGTAGGAATAGTTTATTTTCTTCAGTTATGTTGTAACAGATAGATGAAGCAATTCTGCCTTTGTAATGTTGTCATTTTATCATCTCTGATTTCACTCACAGCTAGACTTCCATTTTACAACTATAATGTTTCGCTCCATGTCTATAAAAAACTAGCCAAGATAACTAATTTATATATTTTTTTTATATTTGTATTTTGATTTCGGGTAAAGTTGAGAAAAAGTTTCATATTGACCTAAAGGAAAAAGTAATGCACATAGAGCCAGTAAAAATAAACAAAATGAACTTCTAGCATTTCGAGAATCTTATTTATCACCTTTAGTAATTGGTTACAGCTTGGTATCTCTGGTAATAAACAAGTTAATTGACAACAAACTGGGGATTCAATATCCAAATTTAATTATGGCCCTAAGATGAAGAAAGTCAATAAAAAATAGTTATATGAATCATACATTTTTAAAGGTGTCAGAAAGATTTACTCGTAACCAATTACTGATGAACATAGTATAATTTGACTTGACGTTGAAAATTTGAATAAAAGTTTTAATACGTTGATACTAAATTGACAGTACCCTTATTTTGATTCTCATTTCAAAAAGAGTTATATTTCTATATTTAATTTAAAACCATGACTGAATTGAATATTCCTATTATTTGTGTGTATTTACACTATAGTGTAATATGACATCGGTTCTCAGATCAATTTCAGAACGAATAAAGAACTATCATGCACTATTTGATCAACAACGCAGAATAAACCATATTTTCAGAAGATTTACAGAAGAACTACAATTCATCTAATAAATTACGGAGTCATTCTTGTAATACTGGAATAAGTGAACCGAATACGAAACAGTTACTTTTCAGTATTAACATACAAAGCATAACCGGTAAAACCTACTTTGGAAACTATTTAAATTTTGGCTGTTTTTTTTAAGGTGGTGACGATGTTCAGCAGTTGTGTGACGCCGGTGAAGAGGAATTCTTAGAGATTATGGCGCTTGTGGGAATGGCGTCGAAACCACTTCATGTGCGACGATTACAAAAGGCTCTTCAAGAGTGGGTCAGCAACCCTGGTAAGTGACAAATAACATTATAACAAAACACACTCAATAGAAATGGATCTTCACCATATCAACATTTACGGTCTTCCCCATATACTACAGTGAACATGCATATTTATGTTGGTATAGATTATTTGAAAATACACATAAAAAAAGTAGAATAATTTGAATCCCCACAAAACAAATGAGTACATTTATTCATAATACAATATATGCTTCTACGACACTTGAAGGATATTGACAGTTTCCAATTTTTCTGGCATTTAGGTGATCGAGAGATAGGGGTTCACCTAATTACACAGGGGTTAAATTGCGTATTTGTGAGAAACATCCTCTTGATATAAGAAATTTCAAATTGAATGAATTAATAAACACAGGGTGCACTTAACCAGCACTTGATCTACTGTCACGAGAAGCCCTATAGTTTGAATTCTTTATATTACCATCAAGAACTTTCTGTGTGATATAGGGCTACAAAACCCAAGAGATTAAATCCTCCTTGTACAAAACCGACCGTCTGGAAAACTATTTTTCGCTTTTCTATTTTTCGTTATGGAATAGCTTGCTTCTACCATTCTCGTTGCTAAGTATTTACAACAAAATATATACTTGCATGTACAATTTATGGTAAAATACTAAATTATTCGCTGAAAAGAATAAAAAAATTCAATCTGAAAATACTGACGCATTACCACACCACTGTAAAATACAATTTTAACGACAGATATATTCTAAAACTTTTCTAGGTAACATCAAGACTTCCAGAATTTCGTTTGAATGTTGTAGTAAAACAAAAACCTTAATTTTACTACTTTAAGAATAGATAGGCCTATATGAATACAAATATGATGGCCTTGAAACTTTTTGCAACTTTCAGAAGCTCTTAACATAATAGGATAGGTGTGTTTTTCACACACTTTTGTGCACTACTCACTGCCAGTATCTGTCTGGAAACTTTTTATATACTTACAAGGTACATATACTAGTATATGGTTTTATTATATTATGTTTTATTGTGACACACAAAACTGAACGTCTCGTGAAAAAATTCACTACTCTTTCATCTTTATTCTATGGTTTTCCAAGGGTTCTAATATAAATTAAGAATATAAGCAAGTCGACGCTTTATTTTTGTTACTTTATCCAAAATATAAAGTGAATTGACGATAAAGTTGATACGTCAATACGCGTGCTCATAGCATGCATGTTTGAACGTACATGTTTGAAACACATAAAATAAGATTCAATCATAGATGATAGATTTAGAAAAATAGTTTTGTGTATTTTAGATCGCGTTTCAATTGGTTTCTACTCTTTGCACAATGCAATTACAATGTAGGTCAGTTCAAAGCTAAGGAGTTGAAAGTTTTTCGATAGAAAGAAAATTAAGTTGGAACAGTATTAAACTCAATATCGTTTGAATTGGTTTAAAGTAGCTAAAGTAAACCTATAAGTTCATCTGGGCAATCTTAAGAAGCTTCTAAAAATCGTTCAAATTAATTAAGTATACTTTATTTCGAACAATTTCGTGTATCTATGTGCTGCGGAAATGGCACTGTATAAATTCTTCTTATTTTATCTTGAAGGGTAGAAGAAAAGAGTGAAACAGATTGGCGAGATATATAAAACATTACACATATCCTGTTTCCTGGTTTCTCATGTTATATGTGACAACAAAATATCATCACCTATAAGCCTTGATAATAAAACGATTCTGTAGAATCGCACATCTTCAAATATTTAACTTCTCACTTTATACACAATATACACAATCAATTATAATTACATCTGTACTTATTAACTTCACAAATTGCACAGGTTAATAAATAATTTATGTAATTACTTATTATGTACTATTGTAGTACTCCTTGCAGTGCTATAATGTGTATAAACAGTAGACTAAGTGTGTATTGTGCATTCGCATTATACGGGATGCTAAACCGGTCGAGTGAGACGTCTGAAGCTGTATTATGCTCTTTTTTTTGTACGAACAAAATTGAATTTCATTAAAAATCTCAAGGCCCATATGTTACATATCTACCATTGACCAGCCGGCCAGTATAAAACTTTTCTTATAAAGATTGACATTGAAAAAAAATCAAAAACTTTATTCAATACAAAGCATCTAGTTTCTTTTCCAAAGCTTAAGCCGTCCAGTTTTGCTGCAATGATCGATAGGAATGGAGGTATGTTGCAAGTCTCGTCAACTCTTTTCTTGCGCGAATAGAGTGGACACTGAGAGTATAGAGCTTATAGAGAGAGTCAGTGCGCCAATTCAGCCAATCCTGACCTATATATATATATATATATATATATATATATATATATATTTCTGAATTTCTTCGTCGACACACTGACAAAAAACGATCGGAGCAAAAAACAAGCTTGTCTCCTTGGAGACTTGTGACGTCAGCTATTTTATTGGTCCCTCAAGCGAGGCAAAGAACACAAATAAAATGTACTTCAACATTTTCACGTAGTTTTTTTGAGTAACTATAGACAGGGCTATTGGTTTTCACCGGGAGAAGCAATTTAAGCATAACAAAATCAGTGTAAAAACTGAAGGATAAAGAGCCATTAACACTTTGATGTCCATATTTGGGAAATTAACAAGTATAACTTTTTTCCTTCAGGTAAATTTTCATGTTGTGTAATATGAGACTAAAAAGCTGAACAGCCTGAGTTCGAGTCTGCACGCATTAATAGAAGTAATTCAGATGTTAAAAAATAGTTAATTTCATCAAACTTTGTAGTATTTGAACATTTTTTAGTGGCATAAATAAAAGAACTAGCTTATACTTTTATAATGTTATAATTGAGTTGAATGATCGTGACAGGTAAATGTGGTTTACCAAGATGCTCTGAATCTAGTTACACGTACCTCGGATAATACCATAACTATATTTATAAATTGATTAATATTATGCGAACAGTGACCTAAAAACCTTTTACATTCCTTTAAAAAATATGTTTTAATTTATAAAAAGACCTTGTACAGTACCTAATGTAATGCACATATTGTTCGATCAATGTAATGACACCATACATACGAAAAAAAGTAATTGTGACCGAAAAAAACAAAGTTAATGAATTGCAAATATGATTGCCAAACATAATATCCCCACAGATTATCGAGAAATACATTTCCTATAATTTCTACTTTCAAATAACTGCACTGACAAGTTTGTATAATTATTCATTCATTTTTAGGATTTCATGCAATTATTATCTATAACTTTTTCTATAAGTGATATTAATATCGAAATTAATCTGCAGACGGTTGCAAACCCTAATATCACCTATACCTAATCAATAATCATACTTCGTATCATGCTATACGCAATTTAAAACTTGCATCAAGACCCTATACTATGTCATCGCACTTCTCCATTTGTTAATCTGTTCATATTCTTCATATGTTGAAAAATATCTCCAAGAGACAGGATTGAATTTAATAAAAATAGGAATCGTTACTAATCGTTATTACTAATACTAATCGTTATTATACATACTATTAACGGAGTAGTAAAAAACACTTCTCCAAAGTCGATTACAATCCATTGACTACATAATCAACTACTAACATCGATCGACTTATGATCGACTTAGGAAGAGTAAAAATACATTTTTCAGCAGGTAATATGTCAATTAATTCTCACAATATTGTTCATTTATTTTATAGTTCTTATCAAACATTGTATTCATATTCTCATGCACGGTAGTGTGGTGAAATATATTTCAAGGAATATCATAAACCACAGTAAATGACACGCCTTTCTAGATAATATATTATTTCGCATGCGTTGTATGAGAAGTTTTATATATAGGTCAGTTTTTATAGCTTAGCGAACGTTTTTCAAAAATATTATTAAAATAAAAATCTTCGTCTCTCCATGTGCAGCTAAAAAAGACCCGGAAATGCACGCGATGTAATGCTTGTCTTCATGTAAAAAGTGTCTAGAATGCAGCTGAAGTGCATGTAGGAAGTGCATGCGATGCGAGTTATGGATGCCGTATGGAAAAGACTAGTTGCGTGAGGCTCGAGGTTTCGTTATGCGGATCAATAAAATGAAATGTGGAGCAAATATCCAGCCACGCGGGGTGTGTGTGTTTTGACTGTTTTTACTGTGTTTAGGCTCAACATATAAGGTTATCAACTTCAATACCATTCCGTTAGCACCTAATTGTCTGCACTAAATCTCTATAGAATATATCTATAGACCATATATCTCATGAAATGAACTCGATTAGGTATTAGCCCAAATGGTCATGAACTGCAACGCAATTTGATCATTCATAGTTTCTTATTAATATATATTCATCTCCATAGGATTGCCAAACCATATGGCCTTTGCCCCATTGCCCTATAACCCCATAGGGCCTACTCATCACATATATTATACTGTTATTACATTTGGCAAAAACCAATATTATAATTCATAATGAAATGTAGGCCTAGTTTTGAAGCATTCTCATTTCTGAATTGGGTCTCGGAGTATTGTTTAATTCATTTTTATTTGATTATTTAATAATTATTGTATTTTTATGGTATTATTCATTGAAAAATCATCAAAATTGAAAAATTGAACACCGAAAGATAAATTATGGAAAACAATGATTGTATCATCGTCAGCCTCTTAATATTGTGATCTTTTGTTTTGAAATGTAATTGTTCAATTAAATTTCTTAAAAACTTGCACATCTTGTTTGTTCCATTCCATTACTTTCAAATTCTTAGAAGAAAATTTGTCAACATATTTTCTGATTTTTTCCATGTGGATTCACTAATTTGTACACAGAAATGGTTCAATCAGTACAAGGAACAATGCACACGCATGCTTATTCATTAACTTATACATGGTCAATAGATTCTAATAGTTCGCTAAATCCCATATAAATGAAGTTTTAACAACCCATTAAACTACAATCTCATACCGATGCATATTATATATATATATATATATATATATATATATATATATATATATATATATATATATATATATATATAAATATATATATATATATTATTCAGAAAACATTGATCAGATGCTATCTTAAAGATATAAAACTATTCCAGTTAATAAACTTTATAACTTTTGGTAGTAAATCGGATGAATAATATGCATCACGTGATCCAAAAAAGCCGCATATCTCTTTTATTCGTTTTACCTTACGACAGTGGCTGCGAGTAAATTGCGATTATACCCGACGACGAATGCATTTGAAGCGGGAACACATTACATGCGCCCGGTAACTACACAAAAAACAGCACATACAAGAGGATGTTTTTCACTGTCGGGCATTACTTAGCGTATTATTTTCTTGTGCAAGTCTGCTCTCTGGTGTAATTAACATGCAGGCAGAGTATAGAAGAGTGTATGTCTCTGTCTGGTGTTTTGATTGAGGGGCGGGGGTGGGGAGAGAAGAATGATAGAGGGGGGTAGGGGAGGGGAGCTATAAGATTCCCTCCAAGGTCTTCTCAGAAGAATTTTTTATCGAAAAAGATTTCGCTAAAAAAAGCGTAGTGAACGAACTCGAGGACGGAGCTTTGGGATGGGGCAATCTAGTTTTTCGTCGTGGCTGGGCTAGGCCCGCCTCGATAGAGGATATTCACACCAGACCCATACCAACGACTAGACATTATATTAAACTGGGTGTATATTATAACCCAGACTCAGCCATGCAAAACATCCGTGGTCCTTCCACAGCAGCAAGGCAAAAAAAAAACTTGCTCGAAGAAAACAAGATTTGTATGTCTCTCAAGTTTTAAACTGGACATAATAGGTCTAACTAGTTTGATGGGAGACTCAGTATTAGACTCTGGGCAGACTATGCAGGTGTGGCATAAAAAATAATCGCTATGAGAAGAATTGGCGAACCGCATTAGACTATTCTAGAAGTCAATTTTTTGTTAGGAAAATATAGTTATATTGACCACTTGACTTCACTCATATTCAATTGTTACATTTATTGAAAATCATATTTTCAAATACGATATTTTTAGAAATAATTCAACCATGGGCGTACAATGTTACTGTGAACATTGAATACACATTACATATGTGTGATTTATATCAACATCGTAATCAATTTTGAATTAGTATTTCTTAGATTTTCGAAGTGTTATGACAATTATCTTGGTATATGTTTTAGATCTCAATTCATCAATCCCTGATAGGTGAAATATTGAAATATCAAACGCATGCCAGGCTAAAATGTTAGACTGTAATTCACTTTTTATATAAATTTGATTAATTGATTAATTATGTTGAGCATATCCAAAATCTTATATTAGTGTCATTGTTCTTATTGTACTCTTTGACACTCACAATAACTTTTTAAGTTTGATTGATTTTGGACTGTTTGCTTAACGACCACACCAACACCACACCACTAATCCACCACCAATTCTCAGAATAATTAATGAATTATGTTTTCAAAACTCGTGACTTATGCGGGACTCGAACCCAAGCTCGACTTGACTCCGGTTTCTAAAGCAGTGCCTTAGTTGACTAAGCCAGAGGGTGTTTTTCAAGGTTTTAATAATGAATAGTTTACCTTATATTTTCATGGAAGTCATTTATATTTTTCAAGGAACTGAGGAAAATTTTCCAGGAACGTCAAGGAACTTTTTCAAGGACTGGGGAGAATTTGACATTTGAATAAAAATAAAAATGTATATGTTTTTGTGTTTCAGCATTGTTTCAAATACCTTTAGTACCCGGTGGTCCCGGTAGTTTTCCATCATCGACGCGTCTCGTCAAATTATCCCCACAGCACATGTCCATCGTTGCCCAAGGGCCTAGTCCCCCCAATAATAACCACAACAACCACTGTAGCCCAAGTGGGAGTAGAGACCCGTCCAATTCCCCGGGCCCTCAACAGCTAGGCGAGTACATTAGTCAAGGGCCCAGTACCCCCGGTCCCACGCCAAGTCCCGGTCGGGGGCCTAGTACTTCTACAAGTCCGGGACCTCCTGGTTCGCCTCTGCAGCTTACACCTGTATTGGTGGAAGTACAGATTGCCCGACTAGCCGAAGCCGCTGATCATCTGGTCAGAAATCTGCCACAATTCGAGCCCAAGCCTCACAACACAAAGAAAAAAATGTGCAAAGACTTAGAGGTACGTATATGAGAATATTGGAGTAACCTTCTAACACACTCATATATTGAAGTGCATCTACTCATATTATGTTTTTTATTTTTAGAATTACGGATTTTACTGTTTGAATTCAATTTCTATTGAATAGGGGACAGCCTTTTTCTACCAGGAAAAAATGAAAAAAATCATAGTTTCAAGTGTGATCACTTACCGCAAATCTTAATCCAGAAAATTTAAGAAATAGTAAATGTAATCAAAATATCACAACTCCGTGTCATTAAATTAGTAATACCTTCATTTTTAGCGTTTAGTTATAATTCTTAATGTCACGTACTAGGATGAGAAGATGAAGCCACGGGCTTTGCATGTTTGTGATCTAATGACAAATAGACCGATACACGGCTTACAACACACCCATTATAACTAAAATCTAGATAATTATATCTTGACTTATTTTTGTTTAACTATTCTTCAAACTATAAAACTACAAATAAACGAAATGTATACCGGTAGCGGAACCTTTCAACAGATAGTTATTAAAAGTTTCTTGAGAATTCCTACTACATCTTATTAGACCTAACATTTTAACGATTTAACATACAAACATTATATAGTATATATAGGTATATATAGGTAGTATATGTAGGTATATAATGGTTTGAGTATCTGAAAAACGTCAATATCTTACCTCTAAAACTTTGTATTGGAGCCGAAATGAGAAAAATATTACAGCAAAAATGAGATTTTTTTCATATTTTTTCCGTACATAAAATTTTCAGTACAGAATTCTTTCCTTTATTACGATACGAACGATCAATTTACAAAATACTAAAAATCGAATATATATTTTGTTTTACATCACATCTTATCTGCAGATCAGTCAGCGTAAAATCAGCCTCAGCCTGCGAGCCCGCCTGAATTCAGAAACTTTAATTAATATATCTAGTTCATTTAAACGCTTCTTTTAAACATTTTTAATTTTCTATTTTTAAAATAATTTGCCGAACAACCATTCAGTAGCTATACTATATACTTACTTCTGCTTCAACTATAGTGTCATGATTACTACATGTGAACTTGTCTTGACACTCACACGGTAAAAAACGTGTCTGTAACGTTTTTATATGTAGTTAATTCGGCAGTGCACAAACAGTTTCCATTTGTTTTTGTGTAGAGGAAGTCTAATACGTCTAGCCCGGATGGCCTCTATAGAAGCACAAAGCCAGTTTATTATTATATGATTTTTATATATGGTCCCGTATATAGTTGTTCTTAAAATATGATTACAACAAAAGAAATATAAAGTATTTAATAAACATATAGTGGTTTCTACGTATTATAATTCGTCATTCAAGTGGTTGCATAAAGTTTAAATAAATATGCTAATTTTTACTTAATAATATAGCCAACCACATACTAGAATGTGAAATGTTCTTTTTACAGAAAGTTTTTAACCTCTGGGTGCTTGATAAGTGAACCTGTTTTTAAAGAAACTTCAAGAAATAACCTAGCTAAAACTTCATGCACTATCTTTTTCCTTTTTTAAAATAATTTCATTTTTAATTTTGATATTTTTTTTTGCGTACATATACGAGAAACACATACGAGTGCACGTGATTAAAAGATCAACTATTCAGCTATGCAATTATGTAATTATTATTGCAGTGCTGATTTTATTTGGGTCGGAGTACAGACATCTGAATGCAATGGATTTTCTTTGGGCATGCCGCAGGCAGAAACAGAAAAATTATTAAATACAATATTTCAAGATGATTAACACTATGGTTTTATTCAGTTTTATGCAATCTGATTGTGATGCATTTTTATTCTGTTTGCTGAATTCTCAACATGGTTCGTTTTTTGAACACGGAGTAGTTGATAGTTCTCGTTTATTAGTATATAATAATACAGTATTAGTATTCTAGGAATGAATTCTAAAGTGAATGGGAGAATTTTATTTATTATAAGCTTAGAATAAATGTTTGAAGACATTTGATCAAATGTTGACGTAAAATGGTAAGAATTCGAAGTTGTGAATTGAGAAAGAAGAGAATGAGAAATAATTATATAATTCCAGTCAATAGCTAAAAATATGTTACCTTAAATATGTTTGTAATATAATTTAATTCAAATTGTAATTGTGTTCTAACTACAATACTTGTTTTTTTGTTAATATCGAGATAATAATTTGGAATATTCATTGAAAACTTTGGTTCATCATTTCCTCTAGAATTCAATTCGCTCACATCGCTCACATCGCTCACCCATTAATAATAATAAAGTTATTTTAAAATTATAATATAATCAAATAACTTTGGAATACGATATTAACAGTAGGTCTGAGTTATACCATATTTCACGTCGGCTGAATGATCACATTTGTCGCTCTTTTCAACAGTATGTAATGAATATGGCAGAAGACGACCCACGTCGTATGGACGAGATAAGAAAGTACGCTGCCATTTACGGACGATTTGATTGCAAAAGGAAGCCCGAAAAACCCCTTACATTACATGAGGTACGTACTACGTTGCATCAGCGCAGTTTAGTAACTTGTATAGAATAGCCAAATTTGTGTATGCTTCATCCCTATAATTTATTGTATGCTACGTGAAAATGAGATACCGGGGTTTGAAGCTATAGTTATCTACGATATAAAACAAATCCAATTATTGAAATAATGAATTTTACTATTCCAATTATAAAAACATTCAATTTCTAAGTATATCTCGAAAAATCGAAGATCATTTTCTCGAAAAAAACTTTGACCTCCGGAAATGTTCAATTATGTCCTTACTAAATGAAAATGAGAGATTTCAAATATTCTCACATGCATGCAGTGCGTTCTGTAAAAACTCATTTCTTGTACAACGGATACGTACACTTACAACCTATTATTCGTGATGTTCTATCAATCTTATGTATTAACCAGACATATGTGGAGTTCCAAACCAATGCGGAAAATAATATATTATTTCGCGAACTGATACCAAAAATAGATTCTTTTACAAATAATACCATCATTCATTCGTATACCAAGGTGTCGGCACAATAATATTCGTATTAGGAGCAATTGCATGTAATTATGTTTCAAATGTTCGAGTCTTGACCTTTTTCAAAAAATTTGTTTCTGGCTTGAAAGTACACAGATCCATGAGTTGATACTTCCTTTCTGTATACGCTATGCACCGCGCACTGGTTGGACAATATACCATCAGCTATAACATGAAGTTTTACGAGCGTAGTTAATCATAAGCGCTTCCAAATCAAAACAATCTCGGAAAATATCTACATTCTGCTCTTCTTCAATTAAGTGCACGTTCTTTTTCCAATAGTAATAAAATTCAAAGTGGAAGCGTCTCATTCGTTTTTTCATTTTTAGTGTAAGGTATATAGCTCATGTTTACGGAAAGAAGTTTCATAAGCATGTTATATAGGACAGATGTGCTAGGCAAATCTCAAGTCTAGCTTAAAAACAGAAAGATTATTAATGTTAGTGCCGCACCAGACAACTTAAAGAATTGTATTTCGTTAAAATTTCCACAAAAATGTTTGTTTTGTAGTCAATCTCTCTGTGCGAATCTCCGTACCGCATTACGTTATACCTGACATAAAGATCGGAGCGAAATGTTTGTATTTTCATGATTCAGTTGAAATCAGACCATTTGAACGTTTGATTCTAAATCATGGAGATAAATTCTATATTGAGCCTATAAAATAATTATAAAAATAATTTATATAATTACTCGCGACATACAATATCGCCAATAGGCACAAAACCACGAATACATTGTTGGATTCTGGTGAAGGTTATATGCTCGTCTTGTGCTGAAAAGTTTAAATCTCGTTTCAAAAATCACATAGCATTTTTACAGCTATCATCCACTATTGATAGTTATTTGCAAAATGCTGAAAGCCTGAAGACAAAGATATTATGCTGTCTGGTGCACCATTCTGTTTCCCATAGTTAAACACACGCAATATTATTTCTACTTGCAATAAGTCGTGAAACGATGTGGAATATTTTCACATGTTCAAATGAAAAAATCGTGATTATTAAATATCATAAAAATCTCTTCTAATAATTATAAAAATAAACATAATGATTGGTCTAGAAAATAATCGATTTATCTTTATTTTTGTATAAGACAATATAAATCTATGATGTCTAGTTTTTAGTCACCTCAAAACCAGTCAAAAAAGCCGAAAAGTTAAGTATGATAGAAAGAACCTTCAATCATCTACGGATACCTTATTATTACTGCAAGAATAATTGTAATAGGTAATTTTTTATAGCCAATAAAACATAAACTATGATCATAAAAATATTACGTATATAGAAAAATACACGAATGTTTGATATAATAATACTATAAATGCTTTCACAGCTGCTTCCATAATTAGTATATGTAATTACAAATAAGTTAACAGAACTATGAAAATTGACCATATATAGAAAATATTGATATTTAAAAAAGAAGTTTTAATACCAAATATGATTTTGTCTCGAAGCAAATCGTAGTCCACTCCTGTTCGCCCACTTGTCTCATAACTCAACATTTCCTATGTATTATTTCCCATTAATATGGATAAGTTGTGGTATTGATTATATTAAATCTTATATGTCTCAACTATCCACCATATTTAGTTCTACTTTATGTATGATAAGCTTACACAACATATCAATCAAGCTATAGAACTACTATTGACAACCAATAGTGATGGTAGAAACGATATGAGATTTTCAAAACTTGTTAAATATATTTTTTATAAGTCTGAAAATGTAATTGCCATTGTTTGTTTCTTGCGACTGAAACTCAATGTAATAAACGGGAACAAATGCTTGAACAAAACTAGAAAATGTTAGATAAAAACGTAAAATTTCTTCAAGATCCTACGTGACTAAGCAGGCTAGCAAGCTTAACCTGCTTGCTTGCACTGTTGTTGCATCATGTCCCTAGACTGGCTAATGAATGAGATATACCTTATAGGGAGATATGGAGACGCCACTACTTCTCTTCACTCTTATAGTCTAGAGTGACCACCTTAGAAAAAACGACTTGTTTCTTGCAATTTTCTTTCCTGTAATACAGTCCCGGTGACTATTTGATACCGACAATCATCTCACGCGTCTATGACCCCTTCCATACCTTGGTACTCGTTGAATTATCACTTGAATTCGTTGACACTTTTGATGGGAACAGTGGATAAAGAGTTCTTGACTATTGAAGAAGGCATCACAGGGTTGTATAAAGGGTCGTTAAATGTCAATTGAACTTTTAAACGCCATACATATTGTACAATAACACTTATTTATACTGATCACATTATTTTACCTATCCAAAGTAACTCTTGGGCCCGTGTTTTTATGGTCACACTCACGTGTGACTTTTACTCAATCTATCTGCTTGAACGATTGAAGTTCATGCAAACAATTGTTTCTGAATATATAAAAGCATGGCAGTACATTTTCACTAGTACGATCTCGTGAACTCCTTCGACTCTTCCTGGTTATCAAAAGCACTACTACTACTATCATTTAGCACCTTTCACCTGTTCGTGCTTATAATAAAAGAATAATGCATAACACATATTTTCAAGCAGTCAAGTTATACGTGGTATTTTCTATACTCTTCATATCAGCTATGCTGGTATCTTGGACATTTATACTATTCACATTTACCCTCGGTGAGTAATTTTCATTGAAAGTACCTAATATCCGCTTTCAATAAGTAAAAGTAATATAATTTTAGTATTCCGTATTAAAAGCGTAAGACTCGATGTCACAAAGCATGACTGTTCATGTTAATGATGTTAATAGATATTGAAACATCAATTATTGTTTATCTTGTTCTTTCACGAAAAGTCTTAAATTACTTTAAGCACTATATAGTAATTTTACAACTTGTCTCGTAATTTGTCACCTGTTCTTGAACGTACACTATAATGTGTTTAATTCACATTTAATCTAAGAACTAAGCGTATTTTGAGTGGACACACTTCATAGACCGAATAAGTAAATATATTTCAAATAACGAATAACATAAAGAAAATGAATAAGTATTTCCTATATGTACTTACGTCAATATACACATACCAAAGAGGTTCAATTAAAAGTATATTAATTGGGCATGTTTAACATTTGGCATTCTAATTAGTTGCATTTAACTACTTCCTTGATGCAGTTCACAGATGCATTTTAATGCACCTTGCACTCTTGCTAGTAGTTTGTAGCAATATGAATGGTAATTTGTTCTGCTTTGAGGGGTTAAATAGCACGCTTATATATAAGTACACCTATCACACAAAATGTGCATGTGCAATGTGCAACGAGTGCAGCTCAGTATACCTGTTAATGGTATTTGGCAGGTGTCGGTGAATGAGGCAGCCGCTCAGATCTGCCGTTTTGTACCGGCATTGTTGACTAGGAGAGATGAGCTGTTCCCACTTGCGAGGCAGGTGGTTCGTGATTCGGGTTATCATTACTCCAAGGGTCACTCCAAGTAAGTGAATGTGCATTTCAAGTATTTCAGTAATTCAACTGCAATTTTAGTTGCAACGTGTATTGGGCGTGACGAGTTGGAGGAAACTAAACTTGCTTCTACGTTCTCATTTTTATTCGCGCAGATGTCTATATTTTTGAAAAGTAAAATATATTCGAATGTACATTATTCATGTTATTAATTATTATATGTTGGAAGAAAAAAATTGGGAAATCCCTCAAGCGTCATGTCTTGATTCGCTTTTATAGACGAAATGATCGAAATATTCTCTGTAGGAAAATCTCATCATCAAACTAAAGAACTGTGTGATGTTCAACTGCAGACTACTGACCGTTTACTATACCTCTTAATATACTCAATATACTATTCTAAGACTATCTCCTTTTCCTGTTTTACATATTATACAATAATACAATAACTGCTTTTTACTAATCTCGGGCAATGCTTCTGTAGTCCGACCCTTTTAACTCGCTGCCCCCTTCTCCCCACCCCTAAGACCATTCACCCAACTTCTCTGAAGCGATGCATTTATCGAATTAGGGTCACAAAACATGGTTGCATCACCTGCAGTTTTCTTACGCAACCCCAAACTCTAAATTAACATAACTATACATAAATGTTAACTCGACCAAATACATAATATACAATCTTTATATAGATATTCATGGTGATATTTCTTGATTTAAATATAGATGATTAATCAGTTTCTGATTGTTGACAGTTTGTCAAGTTATTACAGATCCCATCCCCATTCCGCCCCCGCTGGCCGGGGTAGTAATGGCGACGAGGCTTACAGTAGTAATAAACGTATGCGTCTCGAGTCAGCGAATTCGCTTAGTCCAACGTCCACCGACTTCATGGAGCTCGACTCACAAACTCGTATGAGGAGGCAGGTCAGTGTTACAAAAAAGATGATTCTACTAAAGGGTCAATTTTTATGATCCTAAAGTGTAACGGATGTGATTGAGTTTTCAAGTTTGGTCTTATGCCTTCCAATCAAAGTAAGTTGTGAACGGCGTAATTGTAATCTAGTGATGAGCATTTATGGAAATCAATATATATATAGATTGAATACAAATAAGCACTATTTCCATACACTATTTAATGCTGCCTAACGACTCCACCAACAGCTAGGTTATACGGGACCATACACTATTTCCATACGCTATTTTCATTAAGTCGATACACCACATCGTTGATTCTATGATTTGCAATAACTGGCAAAAGTTGCAAAAGTTTTCATCATATATATAGCTGTTGAACGAATTCTATTTAGTTAGGAAAATGAGTTGTTCAACTATTACAAAATGAATCAATATTTCTGAAGGATTTCACGTGGTTGAAAAGGTGGCAGTAAACAACAACAGACAACTTGAAAGCCAAAATACAGAATGGTGTTTAGTAATCTTCTATCATGGTTACATAGTCTACTATTTTGACTTTGACATTTTTATATTTACATATTTTTTATATTTATATTGACATCAATAATCACATTCATTTAAAATGAATCATAACTTTACTACTATTGCTGCAGATGAAGGAAACTAATAAACATCTACATACCAGTATGACTTCCTAATCGCTACAACGTTTAGAATTTGAAGATATAACCAACATAGTTGAGTTTAGTTCTGAATTCGATCACATTTTCATATTTCTGTATGGTTTTTATTATATATAATTTGAAAAAAAACGTATAATACTAGTGCCGTACTTACTATTCCTGTGCATTTATTCATTGCAAATTATGACTGGTATTTTACATACTTGTTTATATTAATGTTTTCATTGGTCAATGTTCAGTGTAAAAGTCAGATATATAATTATCATTAATATAGTAATTAATTGGATGTGTGTTCAGTGATAATTAATTTAGTCTCTTGGAATATTTTATACTATAGATTATTCTGTTGGTTTTATATCTTTAGCTCACTACAACATCAACCAAAACTTACATTCTACACAATCCCATCCTTCGAGAAATTCATATTTGCATATCAAAGTTTTGAAGTTTTGAAGAACCCCAGTAAAAGAATATCCCTGTATGTTACCTGATATGAAATATATTTTTTCCACTTTTCTTTATCCTTTTTCCAGTATATGTTCACATATTGCTTGTGCAACAGCAAACATAAATTATGTTTTTCTCTACTCTAATATAGTTTCTTTCTAATTTCCAGGAGAGAATGGAACAAATTGCTGATGAACTACGAACTCTTGGTGAACGCACTGAAGAGTTAGTTCTCGCTGCCCAACAAGTTCGGGAACTGAACGATTACCAAGCTTTGCATACCCTTCAGCAACAAATGGAACTGTTACAGAGTAAACAAACACAACTGCTTGTCGAACAAAACGATCTCATGAAGCAGCAACCACGGTATGTAATCAAATAATGTTCAACTTCGTGACTACAATATATATATATATATATATATATATATATATATATATATATATATATATATATATATATATATATATATATATATATATATATATATATATATATATGTGTGTGTGTGTGTGTATTTTGGGGGGGTATGATCGCCCTTGTGGTTCCCCGTCGAAACGATATTATCTTTCATCAATAGTTTTTACTGGGAAACGATGATTTTTCAATATTATTAAAAAATATATAAGTTATTCAGTGTCAATTCAGATGTGTGTGATATGTTTAAATAATTATGTTATTCTTATAAATAATGTATCCAGTTATACTGTAGCTTTTTCGCTTTATAAGTTATAGCTTGTAGCTAAATTCTTATTACTCTTACTTGACATGTTTCAGTGGAAACTTTTGCAAGAAAAAGCAACTAATATTGATCGCCTATCAGGCATTTTACACATTAATTTGTCAGTAGTGAACTATTTGTCAACTTGATCTTATTTATCTTATTGTCCAAGTCCAAGAACTCGTTTTTGTTGATGTACTTATTAAAAATGTCCCTCTTAAATTCTCTCTCTATCAGTCGATCTCTTTCTATCGTTTTGGATGTTTCATTAGAAATATCTCAACAATCGCATAAAACGTACATTTTGAAATATCCAATAATAACAGTTTCTGTCATAAGCAGTGGTAGGCAATCGCCATTATAAGTAAAATGAACAGAACAAAACTAGCACAGTAGCATCATTGTCGTATAGATAGGGCTGTACCAAATGAAGATTTAATATTAATCAGTTATTTATTAATTATTTGAGGTACGAAAACCACATAATTGATCAAGGTTGATAACAAATTAATTCTCTAATGTTTGCGTAGTTTACAAATTATCAGGTGTTATACAACCAGCGCATAGAAAACTTGATGCAAAATCATTTTAGTTGGGTATACAAAAATAGTCAAGTTAAAACTATCTAAAGCATTGTAGGGCTGAGAGATTTCAAGAGGGAAATTAAAAGTAGAAAATTATTCTAGCTAATAGTATAACCATTGACTGAAGATATATACACACACCTCTTCAGTCTATGATATTACTAAGAATGTAGTTTCTTAAAATAGATAATATTAAATATCCTCAAATATTTGAAGATGGTCGTACTGTTTATTCTCTATTTTGTAACTTTTACATTCCACAACGCCTGGCCTCAAATAACTTGCATGTATATATCTTGTGTGGAATCTTTAGTATATAGCAATAGTAATCAGTCAGCACTCTTATGTGTTCAAGATATTATCGCCGAAGCAGCGGTCGAATGTCCACCGGTTTTGACTCCGAGAGACCTGACACAGACGACACAGATTCGCAGTTCTCATTCAGTAACGCGAGCTCACCGTGCCAAGTAAGTGAACATTATGGTTAGTGCGTCGAGTTGGGACTACCCATTTGTAAATCAAGTAAATGAATCAATTAGTTTAAAATATTGCAGGCAATTCCGTAATTACCATACCCTAAGACTCCTAACTACTAGACGATGCAAGTGTAAGTGCCGCCATTCCAAAACCTAAGAGATTTTGTCTGTGTATGGTTGGTGCTGATTTCATGCATCTGGAAATTGTTTATTTTTTATTGGGAAGTGTTATTTTATCGACGTATACCTGTTACATGGACGGAAGGTGCCTGTCGTTAGAATACACATAATCATCTTTTGACGATCTTTAATTTTTTGAATTCTACCACATTCAGCTGATGAACTTTCGTTTGAAAATGTGAAACTTGACGTCTCATTGAACAATGTACTAATAATATTTATATAAAAAATCTATTTTATATTCATGACTATTTCATAATTGTAATTATTTATAAAAAGTATTTCACTAGGCTCTATTGAAAATTTCAAAAATAAAAAGTGGTTGAATAATTTTAAAATATAGGGCTACGTACAGTACAGTACATTACATGTATTTGTTGATGATTATAACTAATTCACAAATCGAATAATTAATGAATGTATAGTGTAAAGCTAAACGTATCCATGAATAAGAATTATAATTTTTAAAGTAAGCTGTCCTCAATCAAAGTTTTGATGCATGTTCTGGTATACATAAGTGTGAAATTTTGCTTTTGTTTCACATATATGTCATAAGAGTGTGAACTATTCGGAGAGACCCAAATCGTAATTATGTAAGCTCAATTCCTCAATATTTTTTCACTACTCCTTCAGGAGATCGGCGACTCCCGAGAATCAACGCGGGATGGGGACGCTAACGGGGTTCAAGATGGCAAGAGTGGTCTTTCATGCAAGATCTCGAAACAGGTAGGGTGACGACAATATAAGAAGAAAAGTCGACGTCTTCATCTAACATTATATTGTAAGCATTCATTTCACATTAACTATCATTATCATTAAAGGATGTCCATGACTTATAGAAGGTACGTATACCTAGATCATTGTACTATTATGTATTATTAATTAATATAAGACTATTATAGGCATAAAGGCCTATGTATATATATATATATATATATATATATATATATATATATATATATATATATATATATATATATATATATATATATATGAGTTTATACGATTCTCTGAGGCAACCAAATCGCGTAATTTTCAAATTTACTGAATATCATTGGAAAATGCTCATAAATTCCGAAACATATAGTGTGTTAATTTCTCACAAAAAATACAAATCCGTTCATATAATTGATTCTAATTCAGGAATAATGTTTCAAAAATATTCAAACGTAGATGTAAATAATGGAAAGAAAACATTATGAACTACCATTGTGGATAATTGTATCGATATTTATATTTATCATTTCATAATAATTAATCATGGTAGTTTCAATTATAAATTCTGAAAACATATTTAATATTTACGAATATTTTTAATATTTCAGAATATTTTTAAATTCATCAACCACGTCTTTGATCCTAAGTTTTCTAAAATAATTTGGGCATTAAATACTGTTATATAAAGGCCTACGTGTACGTACATATATTTCACGTATTTTGTTGTCAGAGTTGTAGTATTTTTGCGTCAAGATTTTCATAATTTTGTAATTATAGTTATTTAACTCTGAATTATCTAAATATTAGAATTGTCGTAATTGTTAATTGTGTTCAGTTTAGTTGAGAAACTGGACACTAAATAAGCAGTTATGACGCCAATAAAAGATAATCCAGGCGAATGAAACGAAAAATCAGGTAAACTGTAATAAATTAAGTACAGGTAGATGGACTTGCATTGTAAGTAAGTCTTTGAGTATTATCTATATAGATCTAGTTGATAGGTATCATCTTTCATCTTCACAATATTCTTGTATTTTTTCCTTGTTACGTTTTCTCATTTATGGGTAGGTTTCAATTCACACACCACACTTTTTAAGTCGTGCAGATATTATTCTGGGATATACTAAAATTAAATAAAACTTACAACAATTAAGGAGAGTGAGATCGAATAATATCTGAGAGAGAGTGAATCAATTCACTGAGTTTACATCACACAGGTAATTGAACACCAAGATACAACTTACTCAAAATTGTATGTATAATTGTCGAAAGATTTTGCTCAAAATAATTGGAAGTAAAACCAAAGGCGATAGTTTTACTTGTTTCAAATATAGTAAAATTATCAATAGCAAACTTTATTATGAAGATATATCTATTATATTGATAATAAACTGAATTGACTGAAAAACAAAAATGTTATCAATAAATGCTGAAAGTAATTCCCCCACTAAGAACTATCTTTTCTAAATAATGTTTTCAATATTTTATTCATATCATCCTTAAATATAATGTTCAAGTAAACTGTAGTCCTTCTTCAATTAGGTCTATATACTTATATGTGGACGTTTATTATCACTTATGATAATGATGCCCAAATGAACTCAATTTCACTCACTGAATTTTCACTCAAAATTTCGAAATTTCACTCAATGTTCTACAACTTTTGATCAAACTCCTACCTCCTCGTCGTGATCACCACTCATTTTCAGCCCCTCGCCTTGTAGCGCTCTCTAGTACCTATGCAGATCCCTAGAAAGCGCTTCAAACCTCCTGAGTGGTTATGCTACCGAACAGCAAGCAAGGGTGCTCCTTCAGCGGTCTGCGTAGGTACTAATTGCAGACGTAGGTAAGGGAAATGGAGGTGTGCAGGGAGGATCTGTTTTAGTTCAGCCATATAAGTGGAGTGTCTTAATATATCTTTTTCCGAGACTGAATGGCGATTTAGTAATCATCCAGTTTGTAACGATTTAGTATCAAGTAATCGATTAGTCGTTACAAATAGTGTTATTTCTGTATCGTTATTTATTATTATGTATCTTACATAAATATTGAGTTTCTTACTAATGTCATACAATAAGTTCATACTCACATTAACTGAATAAATAAATGGTATGGTTCCAAGTTTTCTAAATTTAATACGATATGGTATTTTGTACAATAGAAGTGTTGGTTCTATAGGGGTGAGTTGTATGTAAAATGTAAGTGGATTGTAAAATAGACATAGGTCTACATTTACCGGTTGAAATAGTTGCAGAAAGACTTTGAATATGAGAGACCAAAATTTGACGTTCATAGCTCAGTCTTCTCAAATATTGAACGATGAATAAATCTCCCTAGAAGATATTTCTCATAGCTGTAATGAACATTTGTTGTATCTTATGTATTTGTATAAGACATGTTATTTATGTTTTACTTTATAATATCAACTGCCTTTAGAGTCCGCGGAGTCGATTTAGCGGAATATTAGTTTCTTAGTAATAACTTTTGATCAGTATGAGCTATCGAAATTCTAATAAGAAGGAAACACAGATATTTTCAATGCCATCAAGATGGATAGGCTATAAGTAATAACTATTTATCTCATATCGCATAGTTGTCACGCGTGTATGGCTAAAAAACCATTCTATAACCGTATACGCCTGTAATTTAGGCGTAATGTTATAAATGGTTATTACCAGTCTTACACCAACTTGAAGGTATTGAAAATAATTGTGTTTCCTCTTTATTAGAATTTTCATATCCGCTATTGAAAGCGGATATTCCGCTAAATCGACTGCCATGAACTCTTAAGTTTTCATCTTCTGCCTTCAGCGTCCAATTGAACGTAATCATCTAAGTTCAGAACGTAATCACCTACGTAATATATTTTGTAGAATCTAGATGTTCAAACTATAAAATTCAATTTTTCAACTACCAGATTTCCTTCAATTGTCTGTACTCATAGAGTATTGTTTGCTAAGTTGATGTAGTGTACTAAATGGTGGAGGGGTGCGTGCGTGCATGTTGGGACCAGAGGTCGACGCCGAATAAGTTGTTGTTGTTGTTTAGCTGGTGCACGATACACTTCTCGATGAGGGGCTGAGAGTTGTCAAGGAACTGGTGGCTCACCAGAACAAGGAGGCGAACGAGACTAGCAGCTCTCTGGGACACAGCTCGTATGACTCGTATCACGAGAATAAGGTCCAGGTAACACTTAAAAATAGACTCAAAAAAACTATAAGTTAATTATAAGTAATGTTTGGAAATTTGAATAATATGAACGGTGGCATTCTGGCTCTGAAGTCTGAATTTAATGTTCAGAGAATCGAGGTGATGGGAAGATCCTTACTTCAGTATCGAATCTAACGTAGAATGTCAACACTACTTCAACTGAATACATAATTCAATTAAAACCAAGAATCCTGTTTGGAACTGAACTGAACTATTCGTGATATCAACTTCTATGAACATTCAACAATGAGCTTTTCGTGGTTACCCTCTATAGCCTATAAGTAATGCCAGGATGGTTCCTATACAATATAGGCCACGATCACTTTCTTCCCAATATTTACCTAAAAGGCCTTCATCTCATCATCACGCCATCATATAAATCATTAATCCGACGCTAATAGTCTTAGTTATCATTACCGTGCGTCGTTAAACACTAATATAAATGAATAATGAAACCATAGAGTGAAATTGTAATGTTAAAATCAACTTATTTTAGGTAATAGCATCGAGTGGCGATCATATAATCGCCGTTGCGAACCCAGCTCTCTCCATGTCTCCGGCGATTCCAGACAACGCCGTCGAACAACCGACGCTTCTTCGAGGTGCCATGAAACAGGAGCCGACCTCACCAGCGCCGAGCATCCCAATCAACGACTAAAATCAACACACACAATATAAACACAACAGAGACAAGATTACGTCTTGGGTGGCCCTAAAGCTTTTGTGATATAATATTGCTGCTTTCGAAAAGCTTTATTTTTACAATGAACTTTTTCGTTACTGTTGTTGTTACGATCAACGAAACTCGTTTTTATGCTTTGCGCAGGTTTTCTTGGATGAAGTTTTTTGAAAAAAGTCTGATACATGGATTTATACAATTGTTTTAAAAGGAAAATCTTTTGTAGAAGTTGAATGAGTGATTATTTAATTCGATAATTTCAATAACTAAACGACTGTGATTCAAATACTATTCACGCTTTGTTGATTCGGGTGCTTGAATCTTTCATTCGAATTCCATTAATTACATAATAATTGATTGGTCTCACGAAAGCAGACGTGTTTGTCTCGTGGACTAGGTTTTAGTCTTCTGACATGCTCTCGTCTGATTGGACGAGACACAGTATATTATCAAGTCTGGTTCGAGGTTGTCTATCGTGTGTAAATATACATGGACCCAGCTGGAGGGAACCATTAAATTTGTTACCGGCATTGGGAGAACCAATTATATAAAAACGAATGATAGAAAAAACATGTGTGATTTTGCACGCACTTTTTAATTTTTATTAATGCGCACTTTCAGAAAAATTATATTTTAGTTTGAGTCCAATAAATCATATATATATAACGTTTTGTATAACCAGTAATATCAATCTTACTTAAGTGTCAAACTATTCACAACGTTGTATGATCATAATAATAACTCATGGTCGAAGAATTACAATTTTCTCACTGTATGCAACACATGAAAAATAAGCTATTATTTGAAATAATACCATCATAAATCATAATTACAACGAGTTTCGAGTCCAGAAATAATCTCAGTTGACACATTATTCGTCTTAAAGCAATTGTATAAGCCCTAAGGTCCCCTAAATTAGGATGTATATAGTACTAGGAGTCACGCAACCTGTGGGAGTGGAATTTCACATTATTGGGATAAGTTGCTCCTTCAGGTTATCCCTCCCACAAGTGCAAAGTTTACTGTGATATTTGTGTTTGTTGTTTCACTGAGAACTCAAGTCACTGCGCTTCTTTTGGGGATAAAGAATATAAGTACTCAAATAATTCCGTACTGCAAAATATCGGCGCTCGCTAAAGTTCCATTATATAGGACATCATGCCGCCGTATAATTGTCAGCCTTTGAAGCGATTTCATGTGTAGTTTAGCGATCAGATGTGCCTGCCTGGTCTTGTCAATTGCTGACCAATTCAATGAGATTTTGTACAGGTGAATTTACAACCAATTTATGTCTCCGACTGAAGTACAATCAAAGACGATGATACAACGAAGGATCAAATCTTGTGTCGATACATTTTGACAAACGGTTTGTTGTTTTTTCGTTTCAACTTTTCGCATATATTAAGATTCTTGGTCGGAAGTTACTGAAGTTTTACATACGATTATCCTTTGCTCGCAATGCTCATCAACGAAACAAATCCCCAGAGCAGAGGTTTTGTACCATCCACCCAATATTATGTTTTGAACAAAATCTTTCAACTATCTAAATTTATCCTCAGTAAAGACAAAAAATGTTTCTCACTTCTAAATAAGTCAAGAAAAAAAATGACCATCAAAAAATAGGTATTTGATAGCCTTGAAGTAACTTTGTTGAGTGTTAATTTCCAGAAATCTTTATTCAAATTTAATTTTGAAACAAAGCTTTAAAAATATTGTGATGAAAATCGAGAACAAATATGCTTACATGAACGTTTAAAGAAGGATAAAAATCCTGCAAAGAAGTTCAAAGCTATTATTATGACGTAAAAAAGTGAGTAACTTAATTTAAATGCATTCATTTCAATATGTATGTTGACGAGCTGCTGTGAAAAATATGGTTTCAAGATGTGTTTTTGGAATTCTGGTGATTCAATATAAACTTTTTTTGTATAACACTAATGATTTATTTTAAATGTTTCACATGTTTTTTTCTGTGTTCCGAGGTCTACTATGGGCTTTCGTCAACTATTAAAAAGTAGATATATAATCAATCAAATAATTTAGTATTTGTGATCGAGATTTTAGTTACCTACAAAGTTGGTTGAAAATTAACCTTGACGATAATTTACGTGTGCAATATTTTTTTATTGATTTTTTACGTTCTGTGGAAGTTATGTCTGTATAATTGATCAATGATAGATCAGTATTAACTAGATATAAATAACTCAATAATAGCAAGTGATGTCACTTCGGAGTCATGTAAATGTTATACTTGGATAAAGTACGTATCAGTGACTGGTATTAAATTATTTGAATGTATGTTAGATGAATTTGATGAATAATTTCATTTTAAATATTGAAACTCTAAATGATAAATTAATTCGTAATAATTATATGATAATTCGATATTTTCGAAATCTATGACAGAAAAGGTTTGTTTAATAAATGTACTGCTGTAAGTGTAATTTTGTAATACGCCTCATTTTTTAAACTCAAACTTGGGAGAGAAAAATTCGTATAGTCAAAACATTGCATCCACTTTGAGCACATTCAAAATGTGCTCTGAATTCATAAAGTGTTGTGATTTAGTCTACTTCAATTTTTTTTTATTTTAACATTTAATTAAGTTGACGGTGCTATTTTAAATTGGAAGTCCAAAGTATTTTAAATTGGAAGTGTATCCACATTACATAATCTGTAACTTGAGGCATGTGACATTTTTAAATATATCACTCATTCGCTGTTTTTATAAAATTCCAGATTGGGAAAATAGTTACAATCAAATTGTTCATTTTTATTACTCTTACTTTTTGAATGTTGTCACCAAAGAAAGGCGTGCAACCATGAAATCGTATAAAATTATTGTTTTATTGAGGATATCCACTCAGTCTAACGAGATTGGTTGGAACTTTGGAATTATTTTTACCTGTGATAAATTAGCGTTATACGCCCTTTTACCCTTTATGAAATGTATGGTATTCTAGCGTTATATTTATTAATTACGTTATTTTGTGATTACTATTCAGACCACATACTTAAATACAATACTTTTTCTTGAGAGCAAATGAAAACAAGGTTTGAAATTCTCACTGTACTGAATAAACTGTTCAAATTGAAAACACCTCTGACAAACCCTCTCAATATTAATTCGAAACTGATTCACTTCGATAGCAATTTACTACTCCTGTAACTGATTGTATATCCGATCTATGTGTGTATTATGCCACTGTTAACAATACACAATATTATATTCAACCTACTTATAGTTTAATTTATAACTTACACACCGTATTTTGAAGACTACTGTACTTGATGCTGAAAACATGTTCACATACTGATTCTGGCAAAATTATTTGTACTTGTAAATGTTAAATATTACGGTTCGAAGATATTTTACGTTCGATGTTACTTGCAAGCTGGGCCGTGTAGAGACATCTTGCACCCCTAGGCCCAAAAGTGTTTGACCTTTCCTCCCCTCCCCCTCATCTCATTTAGCCTACTCATAAGCAATGCACCATCAAATACATAGATTTTAGTGAATATATTTTGAGCATCGTTTTCTAATACTCTTTTCATTCATGAGTTGAAATCTCACAATACGAATGTATATAGTAATATTGAATACACTTTTTCTGAATAATTCCATGAAAACATAATGTTTTTTTCAATTTCGATGGGGTGGTGAAAATTTGGCACCCTTAAATATTTGGCGTTCTAGGCCTATGCCTCGTGGGCCTGTGCCTTAATACGGCCCTGCTTGCAAGATAATTCAATCACATGTCTGTAAAATTGGAGTCAATTTTTAAGAGATCAAGAACTATTATGTCTGTCGAAAAGTATGGAAATTCGAATTACGGGAACGCACTGCATTTCAAATCTTGAATCACTATCCATTATGAACTTAATTTTCACTTTTCTGTAATTTTTATTGTTCTTCAAAAACTGTAAGCAAATAATACTGAAACACCAATATTTTCGATGACAAATTCCGATTTGCACTGAAGTCGCATTGTTCCCATAATTCAGGTTTCCATTCTTTCCAATCGTTTGGCTCACTTTATGTTGGAGACTGGTAGGCCTAAACTGCTCACTGAGTAAGTGATTAAAATATGTTTAAAAAAACTTTGACTGAATGCATTATTCCACGTTCGTCCAATCCTTTAAATCAAAGCCACAACGTACATTTTATATGTTTGCTGTTTCTCCGTGTGAATAACATTTTAATTTGCTCAGAACCGGATATAATAGTGATTTATAATACAATGTGCAATAATTTTCACTGTTTCTATAAGTTGAATTCAAATTCCAGTCTTATCGTTATGTGACGTGCTCCAGAGGTGATATTGACGTGCTCCAGAGATGAGCAATTAAATGGAGGTACAAATGTAGTTAGGGGCATTGGTTTGAGTGGAGACAAATCACTCTTACCAGTTCGAGGTAGAAAATTGGACTGATTAACATATCTTTGGTATTTCCAAACGATATGAGAAAACATCCTGCATCCTTCGTTCAAGTGGTCCTGAACAGTCATTAAACCTTTTGACCCTACAGAAACTGAGCCATCAAGCTCGACTTACTCTGCAAATTATGAGGTTTAATTTAGTTATAATTTTACATGATTGTATTGTGTTTTTGTCACGTATTTGGAATGGGGGGGGGGGCACATTACAACTGAGAAACATTTTGATTAACTTATATATACTATGAGGCTAATCTTTTAAACGTTAATATTAACTATGACGTTACAATTCGTAGTTCGTCAAAAACGTCAAAAACACATTTCAGTTTAGTGTATTCTTACTAGGTATAGTCTGTTCGAAAAGAAAATCTTTAAAGTGATATTTAGTGTTGTAAATCATATAACTAGAACCAAATACATTTGTACTTAATATTGTCAAGAGCTTCAAAATAGTCCACTTACTATATGTGCACTTTGTGCAATTTGAATACAATACGTAAATACTATTAATTTTTCTGTGGATATAGGTCATGCTTCATTTTTGTGGAAAAAATGGTGCTATGAAGTCATAATATGCCCTACAATTTCCACAGCTAGAAATCAGCATATAACGATACTAGCTAATTGCATATTTGTTTCTCTGATAAGACCTTCTTTCGTGGATGCATGTATAGTCTATATAGCCTAAACATTTATTCAAAACTGTTCGACTCACGTTTTATACATTTTCACAAGTAAAACAAAAAAGTTCCCAGTCTTCATTATAAGTAGAAATCAGGTTATATTATAATATAATAGAGCCCGAATTTTTCAAGTAATTCAGAAATATATTGATTTCATTTCATTTTCTTATTTATCACAGTTCTTATTCAGTTGTTGGTTCTTATTTCTCACTCAGCTATATCTAGTTTTTATACTTGGTTGCATTGTTCAACCACCTTAATTATTTATTTGATACACAAATATTTGATATTTGATTTATTTAATGACGTATTATATATTTGATAGCTTGTGCGGTATATGCGAGCATGTATATTCAGAAAAACACCAAACCTCTTTAGTCGATTCGATTATTAATTGTACGAGAACAATATTAGGGAATATTGTAAATCTTCATCTTTTTCTATAGTCTACCTTGAAATTAAAAAATAAAATCGATACATTCAGAATTTCGATTATTTTCATTCACAAAACATCGATATAACATCGATATAACATTATATATTTTTTAGTAAACGTCTTCAGGTTTTCTATATTTTACGTGACATTGATGAACTGAATCAATTCGAGTGTGTGGGTTAATATTTTGTATAAGATTTCAGGCCTTTCTTATATTTTGTCCTTCACTATTTACTTCCTACTAGTTAATCAACAATGTATCCTACTGATCTTGGCACTGACATTGACCTTCCTATGAAAAACTGAAATGAATACCGAAATAAAACTGATTCGAGCATCGTTTTCAGGACAATTTACGTTTAAATGCTTGCACACAGCATGATATATCACAACAATAACCTACATTCTTCACACAAACATACAAACAAGAGAATTCATAAGTACCTGTACTCTATTTTATTATGCTAATTTCAAGTTATTTGTGATTTTTACAGTCTAATTAAGGTCACCAATGAAAAGGTGAACAAGATATATTCAAGGCCTTTCTATGAAGACTTGTCAAGTGTGCATTTTAGTTATTTACTTTCAATCGTGTGTCGAGAGAAGAGTCGAATATTCTTTCACGTTCTTAAACGATTTGTTTTAAATACGAATCTTAGTTACGAATGATCAAATATTTTTCATTCTCCTATTTTAATCAGTAAAAAGCTTTCTAAGTGTTCTACAAACGTTTTCACAACATTTTGGCGCGGAGCCTTCTATAGCTTTACTGTAGTATTAAAATCGTATCAACTGTGGTCAAATATTACAATAGCGTGAACTCGACTAGCTTGAAAAGCTTCATTAGATGGTCACCGAATTGAAGTGTATATTTTATACTCTGTGGTAAGTACATATAGTAATGTAGATATGTAGAATATAAGGTGACAGTATCCCTGATTAGTTACTAAAATAAGTTATTCTGAAATATCTTCTACATTGGACTGATTTTATGTTTGGAACTCTATATGATACTAATTGCCAAACCGTGTGTTGCACAACAGTTACTGTTGCCCTATGGAGAGTTTTCTTTCGTATACCTCTTGACCATTATAAATATATGACAAATATTGATTACCGTTTCATTTTGTAAGAGTTTTTATAGAAATGCGTTTTTGCATGTAGAGTTGCCCACAGGTGAATTAAACTGCTATAAACTTACAGTTTGATCGTTAATGAATTTACAATGATTACTCAATAATATCAACACTTGAAAACACTGAATTATGAAGAAAGAAGAGACTTATTTTCCACCATCAATAAATAAGTGTTATGTGGTCTGATATTGGAGGATTCACAAACAACAATCGGCCCTATATAGCACTAATTGACAAATACAAAATCTGCCTCAAAGTGGATTTTAATATATCATCCCTTTAAAATATCATTAATCAAACATAAGTTATGTAGATCCTTCTAGTGTCTCCACAGTGACATAAATCATAAATGTGTAAAAAGTATCATTATTACCAAAAATGATTTTTATCGTTTGCAGAGCATCTTAGTCGAGTTGATTGTATGAATACAACTGATTTTTGATTATTATTGACTAGATTATGGAACCAAATATTATATACCTTCTAGTGTATCCATTTTGTGTATTTACATAATAAGAATAACATGAGGACAAAGCCAGGATACACCACATTAATATTCATTAATTCGTGGTGACTGTGTTATTATTCATTGCAACATTTTATGACATAATTATTCCGTATCGATTGAGTGTCTGTCTATTGTTCTAGACAATGATGCATCTTCAAGCAGCAATTGCAATAGTTCTAATCGGTCTGGCTGTCGGTAATAGAGATGTCCACAGTACCGATGATCATCAGGTACCAGCGGCACGATCTTCGTCCTTGTCGAAGTTCGTAATTACTGTGTCTAATACCAAGGCTGTTAACACGGTAAGAATAAGAAATGTGACCCATTGAAAGCGTACTGTGGTAGCAAAAAGGCCCAGTGCACGCCATTTAGACGCCAACAGAGCTTTTCCACCCCGATGGTCTTTTTTAACGCCAGTTATTTCAGTAGAAGTACTGTCGGTAAACACTGTAGCTACACTGCGCGAGTAGCTTACACCAAAACTGAGCGACTTTTATTTGTTTTATTGTGTATGCGATGCATTGATATAATATAGCGTTGGGACAGGCTTCCAAAATTGACAAATGTATCGCAATTATGAGCAAAACTAAAACGATGTATACGACGCCAATTACGTAAAATAGTAAGACGGTACAATTTTTCTGTACTTTTATAGGTTTTAAGGTTCATGATGATCGAAAGAGATACACTTTCAATTAATTATAATTTAAATTATAGATTGATGATTATATTATATACATCCCAATTTGTATAACATAAAAAATATGTAATTATAATAATTTTGATTATTTTTGTCAATCTTTATGTAGGCCTATCTGAAGGCTATATATATACACCGGTTCCATGCAGAGACTAGAAAAACAATGTATTAAATACAAGCAACGCTCTTGAACAAATCGTGTTTGTGCTCGTTAGTGCCGTTCATCTTTTCGTTAGTGCTGCTGTACTAGTTTAGATCGAAAACAACATTAGCCATGTGCTGGACAAATTTAATTCAAGCGTATAATAATCGTCAGACTGTTGTCTACTCATTCTAAGCTTAAAAACTTGAATTTAGCTTTCCAGTAGTTGTCATTTAATTGACTTAATTATCTCTGATCAGGCTTAATTTACTTGTTCACTTACGTCAAGCGTGTGTTATTCTATTGTATAGGAGAGAGAGTTAATTCTTTCTCTTTTGATAATCATTTGAATCCAACGAAAATGTGATTCTATTAATTTACTTCCTTGGATAATTGACCTCGTTGCTAAATAAACGAAAGTGAGATATGAATGTCGACAACTGACAATACTTTTATTTAAAATCAGATAACGCCTCGTCATTACTGCATCTCGATCGCAAACAGTTTGTATTCCGATGTTAAATATATGAGTATATAACCAAGGTAAGGCAATAACCATGATGACGAAGTTTACTAATCATGGTAACACCATATATAACTGGTATCATCCATAATATTTAATTGCACTTTTTTTTTCGTAATAAGCAATATATTTCAGATACCCACAATAACAGTATGAGAATGATTATTAATTATCAGTAAATTTGTAAAAAATTATAATTTGTATACGACCCATGTGCGTGTATATATTTCACTAATAATGAATATATATATATATATATATATATATATATGGGCCTACATATATATTAGGGATAAAATCGATTCCGAAGAATAAATATCAAACAATCGATTGCCATAATCAATCAAAAATCAATATTTTTTATCCATTTTGTGAATTTCGGAAAACCATAGACTCTCAGGTGTTTGGCGAAAAAATTTGTAAATTGGCGACAGAATTATGCCCTTCATGTAGATATTTATTGTTTTTTTCCTCTTTGCATCTTGCTTCTTGTATGTGATTACTGATCAGGTTGCCGAAATAGATTGGTATAACATCAAATTGATAAGGATCTCAAGAATTATTCAGTATTATTCAAGATGTGAAGTGATTGCAATACGAAATAGTGTGAGAATTTAATAAAACGAGCTAAGGTTTTGAATTATTATCTGAGAATTAATTATAATCCAGTTTTCAAACTAAAAATTCGATTGTGTAAACCTG
Source organism: Brachyptera putata (assembly GCA_907164805.1). Classification (NCBI taxonomy): domain Eukaryota; kingdom Metazoa; phylum Arthropoda; class Insecta; order Plecoptera; family Taeniopterygidae; genus Brachyptera; species Brachyptera putata. The sequence goes on from OU015462.1 coordinate 29,803,404, forward strand.
TGAAGTAAACATGAGCTAATGAACACAGCATACGTCTTCAGTAATATATTACGAAATGATGTTGGCGTCATTCTAGCTTAGAAAGTGTTTGATTTGAACTTGATCTGTTTCGAAGACTGGCGCAGCAATCGACGATACTGACGACACTGTGACGACTTGCCCCCCGGGCAGAGACGGTTTGGCATGTCGTCGGGCTGAGGCGGTCCGTGGTGTCGAAAGTTGCCCATACGGTAAGTCACGCGTAGCAATCAAGGGCAGAAAAAAAAGATGTACTTTTAAGTGGGAAGGATTATTTCTAGAATTTCGGATTACCTTCTGGTACAGACTTATTTCTAGACATCATCACTACCTCGCTCTTCATCTGACTGATTGTCATTCCGAATCCTCCAATAAATTCATTCCATTTGTCCAGCATCACTTGCATTGTCTCTCCGTCATCACCCCACAAAAGTATATCGTGTGCATATATCATTATTCTCGAATCTTGACTTTCCTCTGGCTGCACTCTTCTTAGAATATCAGCCATTACTACATTAAATAATGTGGAAGACAATAAGTCCCCTGCCTAAGACCATTGTCGACGTCGAACCATTCAGTTGCACCGAATGGAGTTCTAACGCAACATTGACTATCTTCATATTATGTATCATTTATTTTTATTATATGAAATTAAAAACTTGAATTTATTAAATTTATATATTTATCGTTGTTGTATCATATATATATATATATATATATATATATGTATATTTTTCTTTACATGGTACAAATTTAATTAATCTGATAAAAAAAATCAAATGAAGAATTGATTGTAATAAACCTAATAGGCCTACGTATGTTCCAGGTATGTGCAACGCTTGCGGTATGTGCGCAGGAGCAGAGAGTGCCATATTGTGGCCCAACTGTTGTAAGCACAACGGTGTCTGCTGCGCGGAGCTTGCCAGAAGCTGTCAGTCCTGCGATAAACCTGCTCTACTTGACTTCTGCAAGAAACACTTCAAACGATGCTTCTAGATCTATTATAGGCCTAGTGGTCAATACTAATATTATAATATCATAATTATAATTGTTTCAATTAAATAATGCTGCAAAATTGAATTATAGATGTATATTATGAAGCTTAGTAATAATTTTATATTGCAGTCAACTATAGAAGAGACTGCAACTTATAACTATAATCAATTTCTAAATGTATTTGAAGACGTAATAATCTTTTAATCTCGTGAATAATTTTTATGTAATCCTTCTATTTTTATGAAAGTGGCGGCAGAGTTTTTATTGTAAGTAAAATTTAGTAAGTAAATTTTTTTTAATTGTGTACTAAACTCGGATGATTTGAAGATTGGATAGAGTTTGTATTCTTTTTAGTAAGCTTCATAGAATTATGAAATCTAATTAAACTCTAGAATGAAAATGCTAATTATGCATTAGCTGTAATGAAACGAAATTCAATCAAGTGGCATTGTGGTAAATGTTATATAAATGTGTGTGTGATATATTTTTATTAAATAAATTCTCAATTAACAGAATAGTACATTTCAATGTGATACTATAACTTATTTGATGAAGTGCAGTAATAATACGTAGTGAAATAATAGAACTCGACTTGTGTTCACAAATATTTTCCTTGTTTCATGTTACTTTCTCCTAATAGGCTTATCAAGCTAGATGAATATATATATATATATATATATATATATATATATATATATATATATATATATATATATATGTGTGCTGTGCTGGTGTATATATGTGCTGGTGAAGGTTTTGAGGGCCGACTGGAATCGAATGATTCCAGTTCGAATCGAATCGAATTGAATATATATATATATATATATATATATATATATATATATATATATATATATATATATATATATATATATATACATTTAAACATTCATTAAACATTCATTTTGTACATATCTTTAATCTTAAATTAAAATATATTTCCCTCAGCTTAAGTTCAGAATGTATTTGTTTTTCAATGAATTCTTTGTCGAGTTTCTTAATTCTCTGAGTAAATCTTCCATTATTGGACTTTTCATACATTGGAGAGACTTCGAAGATGGTGAAATGATATATTCTATTCTCATTGACATATCAGACCAGACATTCCCATTAACACGAAAAAGCTTTTTTGACATCAGACATGAACATAGGTGACAATTTATGGTGATCCAATTGATTCGATCACGATATTGAAAGGTAGAGGTGGACGTGGAAATTGAGTAACAAACAAACTTATATTTCATTTATTGAATTCCAATCACATCGAATGTATTCATCTTTATTCATATTCAATTTATTCAAATTACATCGAATCATTTTTATATCTTAATGAAGCTAAATTCAAAACAAAATCTTGAGTAAAAATAGCTTTTTTTATATTGGTAGTGGATCAAACCACGATATTAAAACAGAATATGTAATTGCATTTAATATTTTTTAATGTATTTTATTGAACTTGTACACACAAAGTTGAAACTAGAAGGTCAGATCATTTCAATTTTACAAATAATGCCAATACTGAGCAGGCCTACTGTAATAATATTAATCGTACAATTTCTTTTTGACATAGATGTGAAAACAATCGGCTAATAATCATTCTAAATTGCTCTATTATTTCATGAGGTATTTTCCTGCATTTTCAATTTATGATAAAATTTATTATTGTTAAACACTAAATTTATTGAAATAAGGTGAACTAATATAAAACTTTAAATAACATAAGAATATAATTTAAATCATGTTAATCTAATCAATTTGAATCAAGTTAATTTTGGGTTGCATGTATTTTCTGTCCCGGTAAGCTTTACGGAATATTTCTGACTGGTTCACATGACCTACCGATACGGAAAAATCGTGCAACCGCTCACTATAAAACTGGCTCCACACTGTTGAAACACAATTAGGACTATGAATAGACATATATATAGGCCAAACAATTTAAATTTAACATCTTTCAAAAAAACAAATGTGTATTGAATATTGCTTTATTTGCTTATTCATTGTACACGATTTGCATTTGGTTACTGTCATTTTCAATTTGATCGATGAATCCTGTCTGTGGCGGTGTTTTGGAAGGACGATATTTGGATAATTCTGGTAAGACTACAAGCTCGAGACGGAGGCCTGGTCCACCACTGCGTTTACGCAAGTAATTGAAGCAACAAGTGCGAAAATTTCTTGTACCGCAAGAAGATGTACCTACAAAATCAAACACACTTTATTTAATCTGAACTTTTCTGTTTATTGTATGGTTACTTAATGATATGATATTAGCATATAAATATATATATATATATATATATATATATATATATATATATATATATATATATATATATATATACATATATATATATATATATTTATGTTTATTTTCACAAGGTTTTATATTTAAATGATTCATGTTTTCGGTTCCTCTTGTGTGTATTTAAATTTTTATTATAACTCACCAACGTTTCCCTTAAATTCCATTAAGCATTTTCACAGGTGATTCCATATTGACAAAATTATTATATAAAATAAACAAGACGGATAAAATAAAACGTGGCTATTGTTGTTTCTATCCACGGCTGCTTGGATGTTCCCATCTACCGGTCAGCTAGTCGTCAAGGTGTATATATCATATTCTCTTTTACTTCCTTTTTTCCTCCGCCTCCTTCGTTTTACTCCTTGTTATTGGTCCCCTCGTTTCATTCTTCTCATTTACCTGTACCCTGATCTCCATTGTATTTACACTTATAATCGCATCATTGTCATTACTTCCTTCCTTTTCTCTATTTCTTTCTTCATTTCTATTCTCCTCTTCATTCATTATTAGACATTTCCAAGTTTCTGGCAGTCTGCGGGCATCGTTCCTGTTGTTCATATTGTTTGGTCTTCTTTCTATCTCTATCGCTTCTCTCATTATTCGTGGTAAGAGTTTATCTTGTTTGGCTAGAGTCTTTGCCTTCTCAAAGTCTATGATGTGTCCTGTTTCGTCCACATGTTTTACCAACGAGTTAGTTTTGTCGAAATTCTCTACTGCTTTTTTATGTTCTTTCAGTCTTATTTCTATCCTTCTTCCTGGCTGTCCTACATGTGATGATTTGCAGCCTCCGCATGGTATTTCATAGACCCCTTTACACTCATTCTTCATTCTCTCCTCCCCATGCCCATATAATTCTCCCAACTTTCTATCTGTGCTGAATATCGTATCTATGTTCCTCTTGATTATGGTATGATGGATAATGGTAGATGGGAACATCCAAGCAGCCGTGGATAGAAACAACAATAGCCACGTTTTATTTTATCCGTCTTGTTTATTTCATATAATAATTTTGTCAATATGGAATCACCTGTGAAAATGCTTAATGGAATTTAAGGGAAACGTTGGTGAGTTATAATAACTAGGAAAACGCCTTATATGCGTTGTGAGATGAGCTTAGAAGTATGGAAATGTAGAATTAAGAACATTTGGTCAGCTCAATGTACATATACAGGCCATGGACCACTTCAAAGGTTTAAAAACCGCAGCTGTCTCTTGGTATATGGACCTTGGTTTCCCAACAATGGTTCCAGTGCCTTCTTCATATCCATCACAGATTTTAAACGGTTTAATTTATTGGTGACACTTGTTGCTCACATTTAATAGTTTCTTAATTGCTTTTCTTAATTGCTTTTATTGATGTGTAAAAAAGTACATTAAAAATGAGTTTTCTTCGTTGTTTCACATCCGATTGTTCTATAAGTCGCTTAAAATGTGTATGATAGTTCTTCCCACACTCAGTATAAATTTGAGATCTTTTGAAAAAAATAAAATTCCAAGTATTTCTCCCCTGGCCTATTCTTATGGGGAATTTCCATACTTTCCGATTTTTTTCCGGAAAATCCGTTTGACCGATTTTTCTGAAAAACAATCCCAACCTATTCTGGTATAACATCAATTTGTAAAAAAAGTTTCGAGTTGATTGAAACTTTTTCCTGACCTGTATGCCGCGTACAAAATTACACACAAAAAAAAAAAAAAGAAAAAAAAACATAAAAACCAAGCCCAAAATTTTTCGGTATATGGAATGAAAATCTTCGCTACGCTCATCTAAAAATTTAAATACACACAAGAGGAACCGAAAACATGAATCATTTAAATATATATATATATATATATATATATATATATATATATATATATATATATATATATATATATATAGATAGAGAGAGAGAGAGAGAGAGAGAGAGACAGACAGATAGATAGATGGATATATATATATATATATAAATAATGAAATATATATAATGAAGAAATTTCTATGATTTGAAAAAACTACATACCGGTATCGTAATTGGATCATATCTATATAATAAAGAAATGTTTTTCAATATAAGATGTATTGAGGGTTGCGCCGATTGATAGCTCGATCCATTCTGATATATATATATATATATATATATATATATATATATATATATATATAGAGAGAGAGAGAGAGAGAGAGAGATAGAGATAGATATAGATATATATATATATATATATATATATATATATATATATATATATATATATATATATATATATATATAATAATAATAATAATAATGTTTATTTTACATGTCATAATGATGCGTGTTACAGAATATAGAAATATTGAGTTAGCATGTACAGACAATTATTTAATAAAATATGATGAAATAAATAATGAAATGGTGAAATGGTCAGAGGAAATTTTAAAGTTTGAGTAAGTTTAAGTTTTTAGTTTATTTGGAAAATTGTGTACGGAAGTCTATTTTATTTTTAAGTGTATTTATCATCAGTTTTGGATCATAGTCCTCTATACTATCTCCGAAGTAATCGTTAATGGAGTAATAACATTTAACAGTAAAAAAAGTTTTTAGGATATGTATGAAAGTATGTATTGCTGATATGTTTTTTATTGATGATGGTAATTTGTTATAAAGTTTAATGTTTATGAAATTTGAGTTTTTTTGAGCTATATATATATATATATAGAGAGAGAGAGAGAGAGAGAGAGATAGAGATAGATATAGATATAGATATAGATAGATAGATAGATAGATAAAATCATGGTTTTAGGATTGTTCTTGTGTGTACAATATTTAATTATCAATTAAACGACGTTTCAAACAAATTGCATCGTTCATTCTCAAGTTACAGAAAATATAAAAATTGACAAAAAACTTGTCCAGCCGACCGATCGTCAGGTAGAACTGATTAAAACTAACTAACAATACAACACACAACAACAGAAGTGTGAAGAAGGGAATGGAAGCGAGGAATCGAAAAATTGATGCTGACAAATGAAAAATAGAAAATGAGAACAATTATAAGGACTTGGAATTCGACCGAAGATTATAGTTATATATTATGTGGTCAAGAAGGCAGATATCACCACCAGTTGAAGTTTTTTCGAATTGATTTCATTATTTATATCAATCTGTGATTGTTTTTTCTAGTTCTTGTTTCTATGGTGTTGTATTGTTAGTTAGTTTTAATCAGCAGTTCTACCTGACGATCGGTCGGCTGGACAAGTTTTTTGTCAATTTTTATATTTTCTGTAACTTGGGAATGAACGATGCAATTCGTTTGAAACGTCGTTTAATTGATAATTAAATATTTTACACACAAGAACAATCCTAAAACCATGATATCACCTAAACATAATACTTGTGAAAGCTTATACCAATTAATATATATATATATATATATATATATATATATATATATATATATATATATATATATATATATACACATATATTACACGTATATTAACAATTATTAATCTTACATTCGCTGCCACATGAGTCACAGCTGAGAGCAACGGACCAGGTGCATACGAGCCAGAGTACCAAGCCTGCGTACAGATCACAAGATTATTAATAAATTGTTATCAAAGAATAATCGGTTCAATAATGGAATAATAGAGTGGCTCGAATCGTGGACGAATTCTCCGAATGATATATTTGAATAATAATAATTTTTTATGCATCATCAATGTATACATTATCTATAATGAAAAGCAAACCAGAATGATCTCGATGAAGATCTTATTGCTTCACGCGGATTAGGCCTTTACTTCATTTATTTAATATCAGTTGCATTCAAATGTATTAACAGTGCGAGATTTTGTTCAAAATCTCACTGATTAAACAAATTATTGCTCTTCAAGTACTTGATATAGAAGAATATGAAGTATATATAGTAAAAGGTTAAAAGTTATGTTCAATCATCCGTTCCACCTCTTTCAAATTATCAACTCATTCTTAAAAAAAATGTATTCATTTAATTATCCCGGTATTATATTTTTATTTCACATCTACAGTTCACCACGTACTATTTGATATTCTGTGTCACCTTTTCATGATACTATTCTAATGATAAAGTTTTTAATGTAATCATATTCTCAACGATATGATACGTATTTTTACGAAGTCGCCGTGAATAACGCGTCTATATGATGAACATGATTGAGTCATTATGAATTCGTTAGAACACAACTTTTTCCTTTGATCTCGTTACGATCCAACACCGCAAGTAACACAAGTTTTTTGATTTAAAAACAGAAAATGACTAGAATTATTTAATATAAAAATTGTTACTGTTGATGCATATTTTATATGCTATTAGGTTCACAGTAGTGTCAAAACTTTGAGGCATTCAAATTATTATTCAATAAAATTACATCAAAGCACGTAACAATATATTTTGGAATCGTATTTAAAAATAAGCAAGAGCAATTAACACATGATTTGGAAAATGAGGCACAATATTTCTATGAAAATGTAATAGAAATCTATACAGCTATTGATTGACCGATTTTCAAGAACTTCTCAAACGAGTCCGTCATGGTGTCTAATATTTATATCAAGATTCAAATTATTAGCAGGTCTATACAAATATTTTCCGTTTTCTTTCGACATGTCAAAATGAATTCTCATTGTTTTCTGTTTTCTGTGTATATTCACAATTTCTACCTCCATAAAATTTACCTCAATGATTGTACCAAAAACTATCCGTTTTCAACTTGGAGCGTGAGTATTGCCCAGTAAAGAATGCATCTAAATCGGTTTAGCCTTACGACGTGTGGATTCACCACTGAAAAACAAATGAAAGAGAAAGAACCGATTTAAACCGAATGGAAATATACGTACGGTATAAGACCTAGTAAAATGTGGACCCAACTGTCATTAAAACACTGGTCCATTAATGTTCTCCATTTATAATTCATAGTTGTATTCAACACGTACAGATTATGATGCATAGAATTTAATTTAATACTGTTTGTACGCCATTAAAGAATACGTAATTTTCTATTGCAACGATGTAGAAGAGACAAATAGTGAAGATGAAGGAATATGAGTGGGTAGTAATACATGGATATATTTTAATTTCAGTCCGTCGCATATCAGATGTTGTGTTGTTTACCATACTGGTACCATTTCCTTTTTCGTGACGTCATCAAAAAACGATATTTCGTCTAGTAATTGTAAATTATACATGGTGTTTCATCAAATCTGTGAATTATTTTCTTTCTCTCAATTAGGCCTACATATTATATACATATATATATATATATATATATATATATATATATATATATATATATATATATATATATATATATATATATATATATATATATATATATATATATGTATATATATTTATTTATATTCACAGTGGTTAATTTGTGCCGGAACGTACCAGAACAGCGTTCCGGTTCCTTTTTTGGAACTGGTACGCACGTTGTAGTTTCAAAATGATATAAAATCAAAGATAGGGTGGAATTTCATTCATTAACTGTTATTTTAACCATGTAATATAATTTTAATAGATGGATAAACATTTTCTGATTCTGAGAATGATTTTTATTATTATTTGTTATGAATAACTAGCGGTCAATGAAGACGACAATTTCGAAAACGTTTTAAGGCCTAATTATATAATCTGTTGTATTTTGTCCATGGTATTTTTCATTTTTTCGCGGTGGGGGGGGGGGGGGGGTGGTAGAAAGTATGGTTTACCTCAAGTGCGTTCCGGTTCCTTTTCATTTACAAATTAAGCCCTGTATATATATATATATATATATATATATATATAGAGAGAGAGAGAGAGATATAACCACCCTCGTTAGCTCAGTCAGCTGAGGCACGCTTCAGACGCTGAAGCAATCGTTGGGCGTGGGTTCGAATCCCGCATAAGGCATGGGTTTTTGTAAACGTCCTTTCATCTATCATTACTTCATCCTTTCATTATCACCCGCTCATTCGTACCCCCATATAACCTAGCTGTTGGTGGGGTCGTTAAGCAGCATTAAATTTTTTTTATATATATATAGATATATATATAGAAAGAGAGACTTACAGATATATACATATATATATATATATATATATATATATAATGGCATGAATAATGACCTACTGGTGGGTAATCAGAAAGTTCTTGAAATAATAAATATATATATATATATATATATATATATAGAGAGAGAGAGAGAGATAGAGAGAGTACATGAATCGTACCTGTCAGAAGTAATTTGGCTTGGGTAACTTTTGTCATGGTAAGTCTCTGGAAGAATATTCCCTTCTGATTTCAACAAGTTGACCAAAGATATCTTCAAGAGAATACCTCGGAGTGTCGACAAGAAAAAACTTTTCTTTTGCGTCTACAGCTATCTCACGTTCATCTGCAAACACTGGTTAACAATATCGACATTTCTATTATGTTTACTATTCTAGTTAACTGTAATCCTCATGTCACTGGAGTGAGATTAAAATCCATGGTTACCCTCTTAACGAAGGATCTAGTGTACAGAAGTAGAGCAAATAAAAGGGGTTAGATTAATTGCCAATTATTCTTTCATATTTTTCATGTTATTGATATTATTGAAAGACTTCGAAAAATTAATTCTACATGTAACCAATTGGGAAAAACCAACAAACCAAATTTTAATTTTTCATCAATGAATATAATACCAATAATCCATTTGAATCAGTTGTATTTTTAATTAATCGTTGTTTGGTATCGATCAATATTTCAATATTTTAGTAAGTTGGCGATCAGAACGGGAGTCATTTATAAATTATAATATTATCGTATGATTGATTCTTCTATTGATCTTATATAAACTTTCTTGAAATGTTGAAAATTAATAGCTTGAAATTGAAACGAAATTTTTCTCAATATGATTGTTCCAGATTAGGTTTTAATATTGTTAATAATGTGCACGTACATGAAAATATCTGAATATATGTCGTTCCATCATCCTTGTTGAATGTATCACGGAAAACTTCCAATAGATTGAGAGAGGCTTGTGTTATTTGAAGGTCTGAAAATGTGCTTCAGATATGTGAAAAACTTTTTCTACGTCTACTTCCTAACACAAAATTCATTCTAGAAAATGTAAGTATTAAATAGAAATACGCATATGCAAGTAATTTCAAATAAATATTTTAGCTATATCAAATTTAGTCTATCATGTATATGATGTTAATTTAAAATACTTGCTGCAGTTTCTTACCTGTTGCTGGTGCGCTGCTACGGTGGTTCAGGGGTGATGATGCTGTCCCGCCACTCACTCTTATACATAATCACGCAGATGCGCACGAAGGTAAATACAGCCCCCACATGTCGCATTTATTTAGCTTTTCTACTTTATCTAGAGTCACGATACCACACTGTCATTTGTTTGGATAATAATCAACTGATATAAACAGTATTCTCAAAAGAATTATTTTTAAAAATTCAATTTAAATATGTGTTAAAAACACAATTTACAACAATATTATGATATAAATATGACTATAATTATGTGATATTAATATTGAATATATATATTTTTCTCTAAAATCCTCAGTTAGTTTCGGTCTCAAGCACATATTTCTTCATTACTATTTTAAAATAATGGTCTGCCAGATAACATAGTGAGGCAAATTTTAAAACTATATCATACTAGTTGATATAATATAATATATACACCATATAATATGTGTATATAACCAATTATATTCATCATTTCCCAAAATGGTGAATTAATTCTACTCGAAATATTCAACTGTTCAACATAATAAGATTTTGTCGTTGTGTTTTATGTTAACGAATGGTAGGCCTATATCAATTCTTGATGTGTATATGATATGATATTATAAATTGTATGCTGCTTTCTCTGTAACCACAAAAATGTAACACCAGAAAATGTATTGAAAATCAAGTGTGGTAAAAATTGTGTAACACTGTGCTAATCTAAGCACAGAGTTAAGACAGAGTCCAACACAGAGTCTTGTGTTATGTTATATTCATATGTTTATGAAGAAGTATTCTTCCTAATTGCTATGTTTAAAACATGTACCTGTGATAGTTGTTTCTTGTGTTAAACCCTATCGAACCTGTTACGAATCACAAACGTATAGTACACTACATTCACTTAATTCTAATATATTGCTTTACAAAAATAGTTCAAATAATGAGTGAAGAAAAACTTACAAAATAATTGCTTTCAATTATTCAAATGCGTGGATGTATTTTCGTAAGTAATTATGTAGAAGGTAGAGGTCAGCAAAAAGTAGGTTAGATATTAATGATAACGAATTTTGGGAATATTTCAAATAAATCATGATGATATTTTCCGGAAGTGATACCCTGATTATTCAAGAACCTCAATAATGGTTCACCTTGGAGACTTTACTTACAAATATTAAGATAGCATTTCATGAATTTCAAAGAAGCTTTGTTATTTAAGAGATAAATAGCTTGAGAAATTATTTTCCATATATATTTGTGTCTAGACTTTTGGACGTGAATCTGTGAAACTTGTTAATTGATTTACTTTTTGAAAATATAAAATGATGAAATATATAGGATAATACAGATGTATGAAATTCCGGATTTATTTGATCTTATTTGTTAATATGAAGTGTAGTGAAAATGAACAACATATAATCATTGTAAATACTGGATGTTTCAAAATTTTGAACAGACACAGATATAGGGATGCGGGGCAAATAGAGCGGATAGAAAGACAAGAAGTTTCCATTGCCATCCCTCCGGCCTCCGCCTTGGTCTTAAGATATTATGTAATAATCCATGTAATGAGATGAAGACACGCACTAATAATGCGTCATACATCATTTTCCGTTTCTATGACAATCCCTGTTATCTGTTGTTATCACACGGACCAGAGCTAGACCTTCATATAATTATCTACAAGTTGATGTATTGGTTGAACGGAGCTACTAAAAAAAGATGGTGTTACTTTTCGATTAGTACAGGTATACATACACTTCAAAATCTATCAAGTGGAAAAAACAGTTCTAAACCACATACGTCCATTTTCCAAAAAATCAAACGTTTTGATTTTACAACTGTTATTCATTCATCATTCTATTGGATACTAGTTTAGATGAGAGATCCCATTTAGATCAGTACGTAATTAGATGATTTTATGTAATATATGAGTTTATGAGTTCATGTAATATTAAATAAGGTCTTTGTGGTCTCGTTTCCCAGTTTATAATAGGCCTAGTTTCCTTGGGTACTTAATGTACCCGATCCATACATCGGCAAATTATATATAAAATTGATAAATTATCAAAATTGATAGGATTCAAGTTCAGCTATGCCATTTTTTACTCAGAACAATAAACAGATCTTAAAAAATTAGAATTGAGATGAACATGGCGATTTGTTTTGAATGTCTATCTTTCGAATTTTTACACGAGTTGTTATACCAATGAATCAGATATTTCAAGGTTTTTTGAAGTCCAGTAAGCTATTTTTGAAAACACATTTCAAAATAGTTCTTTCAGAAACCATCCAATGAGTCAATTAATGAATGAATCAACAAAGTCGACATGAACCAACGACACATTCGTTAGTTAACGGGTCAAATATGAAGCAATTCTTTGAATATTTCCATCACCACATCTGCACAGCAGTGATTATTTTACCAATCATTTGATTTCATTTTATACAATTTATTTTCAATTTGTGGAGCGAACTGAAAAACATATGTGATCAGAGAGAGATATCTTTGTTTATTAACATAATGCTAAAAGTAGAGGTGAAGAGGGAGACGAGACATGTTTGTTTTGAACTCTTCGACGTTGATATGTTTACTCCGTGGTTGTGGTTACTTTGAAATAATAATTATTCAATATCGAAGGTCCATGAAACCCTCCTCCCCCCCCCCCCTATTAATTACACCACTAAAATATACAAGGTTGGCAGGTCTACACGAATGGAAACTTGAAAATCTGTTGACAATCATTTTTAGTTGGTGTATTGAATAATGAATCAAATCTAGTGTTTATAAATATATAGGCCTACATTTTCTATTTATAATAATCGTCAAAATAATCAACAGCTGTCAAAATAAGTAACATGACCTAATATATTGTACACCTTACCTGTAACACAACATATATGTGTGAATCGTTTTTGTATGAATACATGATAGTTTTACTTACCATGATTACTAAGAAAATTGTGTGGTGGTTCATTGTGGCCATTACTTGCTTTAAAAAAATAGCGTCGACACGAAGGTCGGTAAGGAAGTACCGGTAACTTCATTACCTTACTCGAAAATGAAAATGGAAACTTGGCCAATTTCTCAATTCAATCATTTCCAAATTACCAACACATAAGTGAAGTTTCATCAAAATCTGTCGAGAAATACATTTTAAAATAGGAAGAACTCGAAAAAGGACTGTAAAATTATCCGGCTTTCAAAAGTGACTCCCGATTAGAACATGCAAAAGACACATAGTTCACATAGTCACATAGTCCACATATTCCCTGGAAACATCAGACAAATCAGAGGTTCGTTTGGCCTGTAGCCGACAACTTACGGAGGAGGAGGAGAAAGAGAAGTAGAAGAAAACAGAAAAAGTACGTTTTTCCCAGTGCTATAATTCCCAGATGTTCGCTCCTATATAGTCAAATGTGAATTATTGTTCTGTGTATGGCACATCATTATATTACAACAATTTATAATTATCTAAATATATTAGTTTCGGAGATACAGTATGTTCAAAACTGCCTGCAAGTACTCCGTGTAAACAGTGTCACAGCTGGCTTCGCGCGGGACTTGGCTTTACTACACGCCGCGATATAATGCACACCGCCTTCTCCTTTCAATTACAAAAACTCTTTTAATTTAGCACTTAGCAATATATACTAAATACAATCTTTCCAAGGCTGTTTTTTTCGAGTTCTACTTTTAGCAATGTGATTGGTAATACATCATCTAATGTCTTGATGACGTCATTTTTTATCGATTTTTTTTATGTTATGCAAAGGAGACTAAACAGACTCCGGTTATACATAGAAACCAAACAGCTTGAAAATATAACTACAATAACTAAACCAACAATTAATAAAAAAAACTCGTGGCGTGGGTTAGTCTATTTGACTACCATGTCTTTCTACTTGGACGTTTCCATCAAAGCAGAAAGAGCACAAAACATATTTATTAACTGCCTTTTGGCAACAAGCGTGAACCGCAATATAGAAATTGAAAATATAGTTTACGGGTGAACGACTCTTTTACTTCCGAATTCGTCGTCCTGCCAATAATGTTACGTCAGTAAAATACTACTGGGTTGTCACAAAGTGTACGTGGAAACTCGTCATTACGTACACCACTAGACAGTGCACTAGACAGGGCCATATTACGACCTAGGCCCACGAGGCCGGGCCGCCTAGGGCGGTACATTTTTCAAGGCGCAGCAAATTTTAAAAATTAGTGAAACAAAAATACACTGATAAAACCAGTGAAGCAATATCCCGACAGAAACGATATTGGAACTGCCCAAACCTTTAGTTTAAAGCTGTAATCTCGCCATCTAAATCATAAAAGTTCTTTTCGCGAACTGTTTATAGGTCACTTGATGGTGTCGGTAATTTGTAATAAATTGCGAGTAAATTGTTTGATTAAACGAATTAGTAACCACAAAGATTATGAAAGTATCCTCCTCATTGATAGGTCATAGTAATAGCCAATCACAATAATTATAAATGTGCTTCTAAATAAAAACCCATAGTGCATATGCACTTTTCTGAGATAGTATGCTTTTCTGAATTAATTACTATACTTGAGTGAGGGGGGGAGGGGGAGTGTGCCAAAAATATTCGAAAAAATAAAAAAAAATATAGAGGCGCAAAATGTCTTGATACGGCCTTGCCGATGTAGTAGTTTGAACCTGAAGTCAAAACACACTGACTTCTGACAAAAACAATTTATTCTGTTTTCATGTAGACCTACTACAGAATTATTCGTAAATATATAATGAAACATCAAAACATAATCTTGATAGTATTAATTCATAATATGAGAAGAAGGATATATGAAAAAGATAATGTGAATCATAACCAACACGTGTTTCGTTCCCATCATCTCTCATATATGTATATATACACTGGCGTCGGAACCGGGGGGGGGGAGGGGGGGGGCAAGAAAAAGGTCTTGCAAGACACAATTTGAGAAGACGAGAAATAGAAAAGAAAAAAAAAGAAGGAAGAGCTAAGGAAAGAAAGAAAAAAAAAGGAGAAGGAACATTGCATAGAAAATTAGATGGGCACATTCAGTTCTGGAAGAGAATTGATTTTGGCATCTAAATATCATCTGAAACACGTTGAACCCTATCGAAAAAGGTGTAGTTTGAAGAAATTTGATGTACGGTTTCGAAATGACAGCTCTGGTACGTGGTTTATGAGTTAGCAGAAATCAACAAGCAACACTATATGCTTCTTCCAGATGTAAATTATTAATCACAATTTTTGTAAATTCCCAAAATTCCAATAGTCGTGACGATGACAATAAAGTGAAATGGAAAAATAGAACTTCCAATAAGGGTCGTTTCTAGGGGTGGGCAAAGAGCGTGACTGCCAGAGGCGTCAAATTTAAGGGGCGCTATCGGCGAACATTTGTGACATCCTATTAACAATAATATTGCATAAATCATATTCTATTTTACTTATCCATTATTGGGTGGAGTAAATGTTATTATTCGAACAGCATTGTAATCGAATAGATTAATTTAGCGTTTCATTTTCTTGGATCAGCCATTCAGCAAAACTAGCTTCCTTACCACACTGAAGAATTCATGAATTCCAGAAATTTCGTGTAATTCCCAAACCCGTAGAATTGTATTTAAAAAGGGGAATTTTCGAAAATGACCCTGCAGGGCTTGATTCCTCCCCGACTTGCATTCACTCTCACTATGTGCATACAGTTTTTGGGGCTCACAATTGAGTCCTTGCCCGTGGCGCTAAAATGAGCAAGAACGACCCTGCAGTTACAATAACTACGATTGGCAAATATCAGTTGGGTACCTCTAGTTCTTCAAAACAATCATTTTTGTCATCTAAATCTCATCTGAAACACGTTTAACCGTGTCAAAATAGGGGTTTTTAAAAAAATTACCTGCGGGGCCAGAAAGGGTCCTCCCCCCTTCCCCCCTGCGGGTCGTAGGCTTCGCGTTAACTGGCCTTTGAACAACTGTTCTTATATGGCATTTTCTTTCTCCGAGACTGAAATCCCCTCCCCCGTCTTGGTATTTTTAGTATATTTTTCTTATGCCCTGAAAAATACTTAAATGTTATTGAATATGTGGCACCCCATACTTCCTTCCTCCGCGGGTCGCAATTGTTGAGCTTGCCCCCCCCCCCCAACTTCCAAAACATTCCGACGCCCCTGTGTATATATATATATATATATATATATATATATATATATATATATATATATATATATATATATATATTCATATATATATTAGTGATGCCTTCGGGTACCCGGGTACCCGGGTCGAGTACGGGTAATGCATTACCCGGGTAATATTCTGTTACCCGGGTACCCGGGTACCCGTTTAGGTTCCGGGTAATTGTGCTAACCAGTACCTATAATATATAAAATAACTTTATAAATCACTCAAGCTACCGAGAGAAATTCAACTTCGTATTCTACATAAGTTTTTTCACCTACCTTCCCAGACCTCCCTCAACTTGTCATAATGCGCTCGTCAAATCTAGTCGCACCACCTACCGTTATCTGTGGTCACACGTGCGGTGTACTGAATTCCTCTTCCGACACCCGCTATTTAGTTGCCTTGCCAAATACTATCCTTTACCGAGAACTGAGAAGCATATATAGTGATATAGTTTTTAGTTTTTAGTTTTATTTAGTTTTTTAAATTACCCGGGTAATACCCGGGTAATTTCGGCGGGTACCCGGTTCCTAATTTGTTACCCGAAGGCATCACTAATATATATATATATATATATTTTCAATTGTCTTTATTTTCCGGAAAAAATGGCGATATTCAGCTATTAGCATTGCTAAATTATGCTGCTCTTCCATATAACCAGATGATACTATTTTAATTTATAACTAAGAATAAGAACTAAATGATATAATGGATACAGACAAGATGGTATGAATGCATATTATGATAAAACAGTATGAAATACGATGAAAAATAGAACTGATGGCTATCCTTCTGATCCGATCTTGGTGTTATTGTGTACGGTATATAGACTTTTCACTGCAGCTTTGAATGCATTTTGGCTTAATGTCTTGTACTGTTCAGGAACTGCGTTGTATAGCATAGTGGCATTGTATTTGAAGGAAGACTTAAATTTGGTTGTTTTGTGCGTAGTAATACTGAGGTGATTGCTGTTTCTGGTAAGTCTTGAATGAATTTCACCCCGTCGCACTAAGTTCGTTCTCAGATAAGATGGTATATTAGTGTTTAGTATTTTGTGGGAGGTATTAATTATGTGAAGCTGTCTCCTTTCTTTCATTTTGAGCCAACCTGCTTTTCTATATATATATATATATATATATATATATATATATATATATATATATATTGAATAACTGAGGACATTTTTGTCCGTGTGTCTACACGGATCGAGTAATTAATCTACGTCATGATTAATTTTTACGATTCATGCTCGGTGAAAAACTCTTTTACTCACCCATGCTTTTTGCTACTCAAAAAATCTTGTACCGGTATTGCATTTGTGTTATTGCTGCCAATACAAAAAAGAATGTTTTCCCCCATCCCTCCTCATCAATAATACCTTGGTCAGATTATAAAGAGTTATCGAAGTTTAATATCATGCTCTTTTCTACTTATATAATGCATATCCATTTATAATTTTATATTACAATCACGTTTATTCGAACCATCATTCAGTGCTATAGCCTAACGGATTAACACCATTTGTTGGATCTATAGCTTCCTATACTTCCTTTTCGGTGGCTATTATAGACTAGCTGTATACCAATTATAGATACATCAAGTTTATGATAACTATTAAAAAAATAATTGCATTTTTATTGAGTTGTTCTCTGTTGAGCTAAGAAGCATTATAATGTTTTAATTTGTTTTTAATTGTAATTGGACTTATGCAATATAATGAAGTGCATTTTTGCAACACCATCAATGTCTATCGAATTCGCATGTATATTCTTCAAAAATGAAGAATTTTCTTTCCAATGTAGATTCGTCCAAATTACTCCTAGTACTCGAACTACCAATTTGGAAGTGCTCTAATTGGGAGTTGAAAACGATTATCATCATGTTTACCAGTGATATTTGGTACGTTTCACTAACTCTCAGAATAAGACTAATCGGAGTTGGGCCCGGTTTCACGAATTGATAGGTAGTAGATTAACTTGTTATTACCCTTCGTTACAAATGTTATTTTCGTACCTTTAGCTTGTAGTTAGTGGATTAGAACTTGAGGATGATTCGTAAAACCGGGCCTTATAGTAATACCGGACCTTGAAGCCAGTATGATGAAGTCTATATAAAAAGTTATGTGATTGGTAATTTGAAAAAATAAACAAAATCACTATGGATACTACCAATTGGCTCTTGTTAAAATGAATCAGTCGATGAATAACTATATATTTGGGCCTCATACCATATGTTCTTAGAGCCCATATTACCAATAATAAAAATGTGTTAATTAAGCTAATTAATCAATTGCAGTACAAATATAACATTGGTAACCAAGGGTAATAACAAGCTAATCCACTAATTATCGCTTAATCAACAAATTTATTATTCGTAATACCAGGCCTTACTACAATAAACTAGGCCTACTGGTTTAAAATTTTTAAGGTACAAGTTTTTTCATAAATATAAGATTTCCGGTCACAATCGTAGAAATTAATATATATTCATAATATAATACGGTAAAATAATATTGAAGGTCAAAATTAAGAGTAAATATACAGTGATTATAAAAAAAGAAGATTTGAAATTATTTAAGGCGACGAAGAATTCGAATAAAAAGTTTCGTAACTAGATCGAATAAGATTTATTCTCAGCAACACAAACAAACAATAAAGAGATAGAAAGAGTCAGAAGGATGTGAGATGGTGAAGAATCGAAGAAAATGAAGTTCGATGGTTCCTTTATCCCACCACTAGTAAATTATTCCTTCATGTAATAATTCCTTCATCCCACAACAAGTCAATTAACTAATGCATTGATATTGTTTCGCGTTGGTTTGAGTCCCGTATATGGTGGTTTTTGTTAACGTTCTTTCACTCATCATCACGTCATGTTTCATGATTACCTGATCATTCGTACCCCAATTAACCTATATGTTGGTGGGGTCGTTGAGTAAAGAAAAATCATCATCTATTTCGTTTTTCAAAAACCATTGATACAATAATAGTTTATAACTTCAAAATTTCCTTGGCGTCAGAATTACCAAAGTGGTAGTATCTTTAACTTATAGTTTAAAGTTTTTGTGGTAACCCAAGGCTATTTTCAATCATTTGTTCTGCTATTTGCATGTGCTCTCTAGACTTGGATTTAAAAATCACAAAATGTATAGATTACAAAATTGTAATGACACATAATTTATTAACCCCTATTTATTGTTTTTTTAATGTGAGTATATTGTGCACCTAGCTGATTGCAATCCGTAATCGATGGTAAGGTTTGAACACGTGATGAAATTACATTTGTCCAAGAGTCAGTTTCACGAATCTTGGTCATCTACTAATCCGCTAACTATTAGTTAAGGGTACGAAAATAACATATGTAATCAAAGGTGATAAAAAGTTAATACGCTAACTATTGCTTAATCCACAAACTATAAATTCGTATAATTGGCCTAATATGAGTAACAAGCAACAATTTAGTTAAAAATAGGTATGTGAATACTCTGTACTTAGTAACTGAATGTTTGTACATATTTTTAATATATTTGAAAAAAAATAGCATTGTGAATTTAATAAGAACAAGTCATAATCCGATAAGTCGATTCATAATCGTTTAGAGTGTATTTTTAAATTTGAGATATATAGTAGGAGTTACTAGATTTTGTCTCGAGTAGGCTTCCTTTCATTTTTTTCAGAATTTATCATGACGAACCTCAAACTTCAAACTTGTAGCTGCTCTTTCGTCTGATTTTATTGTAATTTTCAACATTTATTTAAAGGAATAAATTCAAGTGCGTAAAAATTCCGTTTAATCGTGTTATAGTACATCAATCAAACTTCAGATTTCCAGACACAGGAAGTGCATATTTAACCCGTCAAGAGAAAATGATTTACTTGAAACATCAGATGCGGGTGTAAGCAAGCGAGGTGAGGACATTTTTGTCACCTTCGTGAAAAATGGTTCTTATACTTTTCAACATACAGGAATACCATTTCTGAAAAAAATAGTAAACCATCCACTCTACCTTCCTAGAAGCAGAAACTGAGATTTTTCACAAGACAAAAAGGAATTTATTCAGAAGATTTCGTACCAATTATTTATACATAACCCTATTATATCTTTCCAACTAAAACCTCTCGGCATCATAGATTATCTTGACACTGAAGAAAAAAGTTAATTTTTCAGTGTTGCTTCTCGACCCCGTCAACAGCTACGTTAAACTCGGAATAATATTTTATATTTCATTGAAGTTTTTAGTGATTTTAAGAAAAGATTTTCACTGATTAATATAAAAAAATTTGTAATATCGAATAGTCATCTTAGCCTTCAAGATCTTTAGGAAATTCAAGTTGAAACGATTCGTGTTCAACAGTTTTGACAAAATAACTGTACCCAACTAAATTCTATTTGAGGTTATTTCGATAGTCAATTCTCTGAAACTAATCCTTGATTTCCAATTACTTTATCGTTGTTTTCAAGTATTTATATTACTCAAGCACTCTTTTCAACTTCAGATGTATATATTGTCAAATGAGACATACAGACAGTTTTCTTTCAATTTATTCCTACTAAAATGCCACATAAAATTGATGTTACGATGCAGCTATTTAGTCAGATAGATAAATGTCGGAGAACATGCCTATTGCCATTGGGCTTCTCTCTTTTTTTTATCATATAACTATTTGTTGGCAAGATTTCACCAGTGGCGGACGAAATATTCGGATTAAATAATTAACCATTATAGATGGACCTTTAGTCGAGGCAAAGAAACTTGAAATCAAATTTTTGGTGAATCAATTTGTAGACCTTAAGTTGAAAGGTCAATTCAATTTCATCCATTTTCCCAATTGAGCTTATACTGCGATGGTTGAATGACTGTTTCAAGTCTTGGATTCCAATTAAATTTACTCACATATTTGAATGCCGCTTATTGTGTGACCTGTGTATCTTTCCTCGATTAAGCCTATATTATGAATTGATGCGTTTATCAGTGCAGATGGGGTGAGTTTGAATGTGATGCCAAATGTTGTTGACATTTTCAAAATGTATCATATCAACATTCGATTTGTGGACTATAACATTGTTTCTAGAAAAACCATATCGCCTTCATTCATATATAAATAAATATCAAATACTAGGTTCGATTGGCTCTTAGACCAACTCTTAATAAGTTTGACTCATCAACAATTTTCTAGTTCTATATTTTACAATGAGTTATGGAATATATATATATAGTGAAAATATTACTTATCATACCGCTCTTGATATAATATAGAAACCTTCATTCAGGTATGAGAACGTGGTATCACAGCTATAATACAATATAAACTATGATTATAAGTGGAAATAATTGTTAGTCAGAAAGTAAACCTGCGTGCACTTTATGATAATATTATGTTTAAGACTATTTTTACATAACGATTGGTATCATATTTGCTACGGGAATCTAAGAATCGCGTTTTCTCACATATAGCAATCAGATTCATCATTATCGTACGTGCTTATATTTTTATTAATTCAATGAAAAATATATGTACACTCTTGGGTATACAAGAAGTTCAAAATTGATAAATTTTTTCACTATTTCATACATTGCGTTCAAATATATTACTATTAAAAAATTCATGTAAAAAATATATAGCTGGGTGCAATTTTTGTATTTAAAAAAAATTGTTTCATACAAGCAGATAGCTATGTATAGATCTCTTCCAGATACGTGAATGGAGGCATACGTCTCAATACTAGCCTGTATTATATGTTGGCTGTGCTGTAGATAGTGACGTGTGAAGTCATATAGATTGGATGGACTGTATGCAAATTTCCTGGCCGCAGATTAGTCGTGGTGCTAAGAGTATGGGTCAGTTGGTTGAGTTCCACAATGCCGCCCGCGCTACAAATCTCCGTGCTCCTTCTAACAGGTATGACCCGTATAGTTGAACTATTCCAAGGGTGGTTGTAATTGACTTCCGATCTTTATTTGAGAGTATTTTTACTTGTAATGATTGCTAATAGCGTTATTATATTGTAACAAATGGATTTATTTCGTAATTATAATGTATATCATCAATTTGACGAATTAATTTGTAAGAATTTGAAAAACTAAATCACGTTACCCATTTTTTCTTAGAATGGGTTTCGCCTTTTCATTCAGTATTTATTCATTTCATTCATTTAATTTCCGTGCTTTTTATAAAAAGATCTGTAATAGTTTAAGAATTAATTTGAACAGATTAATTGTACGTATTGTGGATAGTGAAAATTATCTTTCAAGTTATTTGTAAGAATTTGTACTTATTTGTATCTTATTTTAATTTACATATCTGTTCCTTTTTTGTGACAAAAAATCGAACAAATTCTGAATTTATATATTCATTGAAGATAGACAGTTTAATCGTCCGTGCCACTCACGCTCTGATCATATTAGTCTAATGGTTTATAATTACGAGTTTCAGGTTGACAAGATTAATTCATACACCAATTGTTCACTTGATCTAGTTAATACATAAGATGGGTTGTGCGGGTATAGGAAGTGATTTAAGCTCTCGACGTTTACTCATCAAACCTACTTTAGTACGTCAGAAGCCACATAAAACGTTGTACTTGCATTCGTCTAGGAAACCGCACTGTTTATTAAAGTATCTCGCAACAAAATGTAGTGAATTATCATTTTGTGTATAATAAAACTATAAATATGTAATGTTGAATGCAGCAAGTTAAATTAGTCAAGATCGTTTACATTCTGGCAAAGCTGAAATGAACTTGAATTATTATACTTATACTGGGTTGATTCCAATAGTTGAAAAAGCAAATCACATTAAGAAAATAATTGAAGCGTTTGAGAGGATTAGACGTGTGAAGTGGATCTATTTTAATTCCAGGAGCCGTGTCCCTTGTTTGTGGTGCGGACTGGAATTATGAAGGTAAGAACTCTTATCTATTGAACATTTGACATTTTAATTTCGCACAATTCATAAATACCCAGCTAATGAAATAATTTCCCATTTTTAAAACTAATTGTGGTTTTTAATGTAGCTGATATAATCCATCAATATAATAACAACTATTCATCTCTACCTCTAATGAATATTTTCATACACGAGCATATTTTTCCGATTCAAAACAAAACTTCCAACAATATATGTATACGTAGGCCTACACAGAATTTCAAGTAGACATATATCAATACTACAAAACGTGGAAATCTGTATCACTGACAAGTTATTACAAAAATATATGCGTGACGGGCTTCACAGCCACGTCAAGTTCACGAATTATCATTATAAATGAATTTTTTTAAATACAATTATTTTTTATATATTTTAAATGATAATTTTATGAGAAAAGTTCCAATTAACACCACATAATGCTAAATGAGGCATATCGGTCTTCTGCAATCTTCGGGGTCAATGTCAAATTTATTCTACGGCATTTTTTGTACAACCAAATTGTCTGGAAAATAAAAAGATAAAAATGCTATTAATAATTATTCTTCGTTGGTATCATTCAACTTTATTATCGTCAAACATAACAGCGTCCTAATCAAGAATGTAGCATTATTAATGACGAGGAATTATTACTATTCATTTACATTTTGTTTTTATATTTGGTTGGCAAAGAAAGAAGAAACTGAAGTTGATATTATTACGTATTTATATTCAAAATATTGCTGTTGTAATTTCGTCCAAGATTCCATTACCTCATGAAAATGCACACATCGACCTTGACTCACTTCCCTTCACTAACATAAATTGTTTACTTATATTTTGTACCTTAAGTTGAATCACCTTAATTCGTCATGCAATTCATTCTATTATATCAAATAGTAATGCATTTTATACGTAATTTAGGCTATAAATACGATTTACAAATAAGCTTAGAAAATTATTCACTCTCTTCACTAAACCAATATTAATCAAGTGATATTAAAAATCTGTAAGTAGAAAAGTTTTAAATAATTGGATGATCGAAGCGAAATGCTTTTGTGAGTGTTTTTTTCTCCTTCCATTGATTGAACGAAAGCACAAATCGTGATGACACTTGGAATGTACATATGTCGTCATCAGACTAGATAATGTATTATAGCTTTGATGAACACTTAATTGAAACACTTTTTAGAAGAAATATTCCCAAATTTAGAAAATCCTTATATGACTTACTCAGAGGAGATCATTTGAAAAAATAACAAATCTTCACGGAATTTGAACACGGAATGATACACATTATGCCAAAGTTTTACTTGAATCGGAACAGCAATTTGAAAACAAATAATGTGGGCTTCTTTCTACTACAATTCAAGACCTTTAATGCTATTAAAGAAGAGCAACAGATGAAATCAATTAGAGCGTGAAATGGTTGAAATAAGCTATAGTTAAGCAGTGACATAATATCGTTTTGAAATCAAGGTGTGTATAGCTTTCCAAGAATATACCTTATCGAGCATCTTATACGACGAATATGTTACGTTTTCCTAGTTCATTATGAAAATGTTTGAATTTAAAATTTATGCGTGATATTTAATTTCTATAGGCCTACATCTAGTTTAAATGATTGCTTGCATGACATACGCTTATACAAATCAAACGAATATCATGTTTACTCTCAGATGTTTTTTTTTCTCAAACTCTTCGACAGAATATATTTAAACATTCCATTTCTCTACAATAATAAGAAATTAGAACGATTAGGATTAGTGTATCTCCCCAATTGGAATAACTTACATGCCGTTTAAATCATTAGTCTACGCTATTATACGAGTTCAATAAGCAGGTTTGGACCGTCGAGTTAATCATAACTGAGTCCCAGTCCCACAGTTGGAACTTGATAGTTCAAGCGATTGAGGATATGATTATGAATAATAGGGGGTACGCCAGCACGTTTGCTAATATACGTGCGTTGCTCTGTATTAATCATTCGACTATAATACAGGGAAGCAAAAGTCAGTCAGTCAAGCAAAAGGCGATTTAATTAGTATTTCCAATCAGTCTTCGGAAAATTACCAATCATTGCCTTCGGAAAACAATTATTTGAATGTGCGTAGATCTAACTCAATCGTTTCAATTGCCCTCTAATTTGTGTTTGGATTGGATGGAACTGGTCTTTTCATGAAATACTTTTACCACTACACGTGTCAAAATGTGCTTTCTTTAATATTTTCAGTCTTAATATAACTAACTAAACGCAGGATATGCGTTGTAAGATTGGCGAGATATTTTATGTAAACTCATATGAAATATACTTTAGTTGGCCATGCACTATCGATTCTAGAAACCCGTAAATATCGATTGATTGATCAATCAATCAATTAACCATGGTTCTGGTATTATTTCTATCTATTTGATAGTTAAAAAACACTTATTGAATCATTTTCTTAAAAACAGCTGGTCCGATTTGGACGAAAATTTGTAATAGTATACAGTATCTTTCCCAAATTTCAGTGAAAATTGGAATTTTTCAGAGTTTTTTTTTTCATTTTCTCGCCCAACCTAATATTATGGGGGTTTTATAAGCTTTGTGACTGATGATGTATCTCAAATATTGTCAAATCGATCTGACCCGAAAACTATACGGTTCCGAGAGCCAGTTTCACGAATCTCAGCTATAAGCACTAATCTGCTAACTATTAGTTGATGTACGAAAATAACATACATTACCAAGGCTGATAACAAGTTAATCCGCTAACTATTCATAAATTAATCTACTACGTGAAGCTGGGCATTGGATAAGTCTGCATCTGCAGAAAAAGTTTCATGTTTCCATACAGTCAAACCGTGCGACCTATGCAGTGCTTACAAACAAAAAAAGAAAAAACAATTGGCAACTAATTAGATCCGTATGTGTAGGATCTCTATCACTCATCCAATATAAAATCTTTGTGAAAAATCCTAAAAATTTTGACATAAAAGTTTGGTCTTATTACGTTTCTAAAAAACG
This sequence comes from Brachyptera putata, assembly GCA_907164805.1. Classification (NCBI taxonomy): domain Eukaryota; kingdom Metazoa; phylum Arthropoda; class Insecta; order Plecoptera; family Taeniopterygidae; genus Brachyptera; species Brachyptera putata. Next base: position 29,830,035 of record OU015462.1, read on the forward strand.
CGGCATGAAATCATCTTAGTGAGAATATTTCAAATTGATAATTCACAGATGCACAAATACACGAAGGATGGGATTGGAAATTAACAGTTACACTTCAAACTCTGAAAGGATATTGATGAAGCTAGATAATATAGTGACTTGTGAGTTGTGACTCATTTCAGATCAAATATTACACAAATTCCTATCAATCAGTCTACACTTTCTTGTATATTTCATTTTAATCTTAAAAGCAAAGCTGAATAACGATAATAATATGTACTTTGTGTATATGTAAGATAACCAATTACAGAAACATCAAACACTACTGACCGTCAAGCTAAATGCCAACACGATATTTCCGTGATTTCAAAATTAATACTTATGGACAAGATCTACATTGTCTTGCCTTCTATTTTGTGTTTGATTGTTTCATTATATTTGTAAAGTTTGATTAAAATACAAACATACTGATTTATGTCAACTCAACATGTCTTATTAACATGGCAAATTAACTATTCTCAACCTTGGATTAAAATCAGAAAAGTTCTCTTGAAAGTTTTTTTTCGGAAGTCAAGCTAGCAGCGTAGGTTTCGCTTGGAGATTTCAGGGTGTCGCGTATTTATACAAGTGGGACAGTGTGTTAGTATATAGACCGCACCACGCGTTATTGAGTTGAACACTTTAGGAGACGGGACCCCTATTTATAGAGGACATTTACATGGTTTGTTGCCGGCTATATAGCCATTGAATGGAGTGACAAAAATAGCTGACGTTTCTTTTTACGATCGAGGGTCGAAGAGCCAAGCCATATTCCAATTCTCTTTGACGTTATCGATACATAATTATCTCGGTTGAGCGTAGGGGAGGACTTAATTTACCTTAGTTTTTAAAAAAAGTTTGTTTTTTGTTTGCGCTTCAAAGCTACCAACACAGACAAAACTGACTTTTTTTGTCTGTGCTATCAAACATAAGCACAAATTTTGATAAACTTGGCACACTTGGCACGCGGTAGTGAACAGTTTTGTAGGGTAATCGTTCAGTACTTTTCAGAAAAGCAAATTACAAATTGTGTATATCTCCAAAAGAATAACTCTGAGCAGAAAAATTGGAAAAAAGTTATTCGAATAAATTCAAATTTTTACGGAATTTAAGCAATTACGAATGATAGATTAGCCAACACATTATTCACAATCAGCCAATTTGAACTTGAAAAAATATATATAGTTCTTTCATAAATTATAAAAGATAGAGATTCTGAGAATACCAACAATTGAAAATATTGGATGACAAAACGATAAAAATATTCAACAGTGTTATATAACAGGAAGGCATTTCAAAATAAAAGTGTGTGTATGCCCTATATACTTAAACTTGTGTAACTTTACATTACATTTCATATTAAATGAATGTTTCGCTAATCTTACAAAGCACATCCTGCTTTTACCTATAGTTTAATAGTTGAATTAAAACTGTTATTTATTTATGTATTTATTTATATTGGGTTTAACGACGCACTGTACTGATGACTCTGATCTATATGGTGTCGATCGATGAATGCAGAGTTGACTCTACCAACTGATGCCTATTTGATTAAGCAAGAAATTGATAATTAACTTGCTATCACACTCATGGTTTCAAGACTTAGTGTGTTATTTTCTTTTCTCACCCTTTCACTAAATAACTATAGTTACCTACTAGGAAAATGCAACATATTATGCGTTGTTTGACGAGCGATATAGGTATATTGGGCTATATGAAAAGTAATGGAAAGCCTTGCGCCTTGAGTTCAACAAAAGTATGTCATGTCTACTTGTTTTATTCATTATTCATTTTAATCGTTCTTTAATTTTATTGAATTGGTGCTTGACTTCTTAGGGACTCTCTTAATAGTTTTGGTGGATGTGAAAAAATGGCATGATAATTGCATTTATCAAAACGGCTGATCCGATTACTGTGAAACTTCGGAATATCGTGTATCATTGATATATTGAGATTCCGTGAAAATTTGAATTCATTCGAAAAGATTTTCCAAAATTTCTCCTACCGTACAGTTATTCTCAGGCTATATGAGGTTTTTAAAAAGGTCAACGAAGTATTCGCAAAAGTGGTGCAACCGATTGCGGCTCAAAACTTCACAGCATCGAGTTAGATGATGACACTTGTGTATGACAAGTTTCAACTGAATTTGTACTCTTATTTAACCTGTGGAGCGCGAAAAAAAATGTATGGAGTACGGTGAAATTGAGTCTTTGCTTTTCACATCCAATTTCTTGATTATTATTTGATAAAACTGTCTATGAGAGGTTAATAGATGATCAAGCAGGTATAGAACCAATTTGGTCTGAGACGATTGAAATGATCAATAGGTGAATCAGGTAGGTATAGTGATTTAATACATTCAAAATCAAGGTGTGTAAACACTTCTATCATTATTTCCAGTACACTTCATGGAAAATCTGTCTCATTTAATTATATGCTTAAAAAAGCACAGCGCACAACGCACCACGCATAGTGCTGCGTTTGCCTATAGTTCAAAAATATTTTCAATATTCAAATGAGGTAAATCGTCAGCACAAAATCATTAGATAAATATAAAATAGTAGGGTTGTTGATGAGTGATAATATTGAATCAACTGTCTATTAATGATTTATTAATTAGGAGTCATTGAATTAATTGTAATGTAAGACTTCATAGGAATCAATAACTTATGTGTATAAAAAAAGTACTGTGATCTATAATAATTGAACACTATGATTTTGAATAATATCCCATAGACATAAGCGAGATACTTCGAGCTGCTCCTTGGGTTGCGTCATGTATTTTTCTTTTCTAGTTCCCAATCGTTGGCCAGGGCAATGTCAAGGGGGGCAAGAACAGTCACCGGTTGACCTGGACTCGGACAGTACGAGTACTGCTCATTACGAGCGGCTGGCATTTATCAATTATGAAGACTCGACTGATATGAATATCATTAATAATGGACATACAGGTAAGGTTATAACCCTCCGACCATAATCAATTTCAAAACGTTCAAAACGTTAACATATCAAGTTCATACGTAACTAAAAACTCGAACTAAACCATACAATTCAATTAAATATCTTTATTGTTTTTATAAATATAGACCTATATGATCAAAATTGTATTATTCGTATTGTTTTATTAGGTTGAAATATTCAAACTTAATTCTTACGCATTCAAAAAACTGAAAAAATCTTATATTTTAATTACAGATCTTTATTTTCATTTATAAATATATATTATAAAATTTGCATGATATTATATTAAGCCCAAGTAAATTTTATTCCGGAGGCTAGGCTACTTCATGAAATATTTTCTGCTGGAAATATTAGCTATAAAAATAAAGCCCCATATAAGAAACTGTTTTATAATCTGAAACTTTTCGAGAGGTTATTCGTTTGGATATGAAAATTGAGCTGAACTAATCTTACTCGACTTCAGTGCAGTTCAACATAGCCAATCCAAAGACTACAGTGTTGGCCAGTGGTGGACTTCCAAGCGTTTACTATCTTGCCCAGATGCATTTTCACTGGCAGTCTGAACACACCGTTCAAGGAAAAAGGTAGGGGAAAAGAAACGATTTGGCTTTTCAACGCAATTTTCCATTCTATACTTCAAAAAGTCACACACATGATTTATACAATTTGTTACGAACTTTAGTTGGACTTGTATGAAATAATTGGTCTTTGAAATAATTTGGTCTGTCAATGTTGCTTGGGAAGTACTTTATTGAAAAAATTAATCACGAATCATGAATTATTGAGCTCATTCTGAAATTTTCCTGCCTGAAAAAATTGCCTTGCTCAAAATAATTATTCGTTTCACCCAATACATGGATACATGTTATTCATAACTTTTAAATGAGCGTTAGCGAAGATTTCCACTCAACTTTTACGGAGCTTTGTTTGTCTGTTTCTTTTTCTTTCTTTCTTTTTTTTGTTTGTTTGTTTGTTTGTTTGTTTGTTTGTAAGCACTGCACAGGTCACAGGGTTTGACCGATCAAAATGAGACTCATTTTTCATACGCAAACTTATCCAACTTAGAATCCCATACTTTTTGGGTCAAATCGGTTGGACCATTTTTCTGAAACATCATCTTAAAGTTTCTAAAAACCTCATAACATTAGGCTGGGTGGAAAAAATTGAAAAATACAATCTCATCAATATAATTCAAATTTTCCTCAAATGTGAAAACGGAAGTGATACACATAATTGAAAATTTGTATCTAATTCGGACCAGACGTTTCGACGAAAATAATGTAATACATGTTCTTTATTCATCGAATAGATAGAAATAATATTAGAAAAATGTTGCATTGTTAATTCACGGCTCTCTAGATTCGTAGGTATCGATTGAAATATATTGTATATGACCAAGGTGTGTAGAGTTTTCGATTATACTTTATGTAGACATCTCGCTCATCGTACAACGTATATTCTGCGTTTGCCTAGTTAAAATAATACCAAATTCTATAAATGTTATATCTTAATGATGAAATTTTTCAATTTTCTGGTATTTCACATCTTCATAATGTGTTGGTGATAATTTATCTCAAAACATTACCCTCATCTAATCTTATGTAAACAGGTGATCTAAGAGATGAACAGTAGTTTGACTTCTTGTGTTTCAGGTTACCGCTTGAACTTCACTTGGTGCACTACGAGCGCACCTTCAAGAGCGTAGGGGAGGCGGTGTTGATCGACGAAGGCATTGCAGTCGTAGGAATATTATTCAAAGTAAATATATATTACGTGATATATATGATATATAATAATTTTTTTTATAAAAATATTATAACAATGATATTAATTTTCATTAGAATGGTTATGAAGTAAAAATTAAAAGTAATTTCAATTTGATGGAGGTACCGGGTTTGATATATATGATAACTATAATAATTAATATGAAATTTTATAAGAAATATATTAATTTTCATTTGAATAGTTATGAAGTTAAAAATTGAAAGTAATTTTAAATTGATGGAGGTGCCGGGTTTGATAACAAATACGAGAACTTGGTCTGATACGAAAAGTTATCTACAGAATTGAGGCAATCGTGATTTGTGTGGATGAACTAAGAGAATCCAATATTCCCTCACCATTTTTCAACGTATTTAAATAATTATTCCACAAAAATTCATACGGGATTATTTTTGCACGATAAATTAAATCCTCATCTAATCTTATGTTACAGGTGATCTACGGGAGATCACCCTAGATTAGGTTAGATGATCAAGAGATATGATGGAATTTCCTCTCTTGATACCGTCTGTCTAATAGTTATTAGTGTTGATATGTTTTATTAAATATCTTCATTGTTAATTCCAGGAATCGGTAGAAAACAACACAAAGCTTGAACCTCTCATCAATGCTTTAGAACTGATCGACGGTAAGGTCAATGTCGAATACCCTGTCCGATTCACTCCAGAAGATCTATTTCCTGCCGATTTGTCAAAGTTTTACCGCTACCAGGGTTCTCTGACAACCCCAGGCTGTGATGAGACTGTTGTATGGACGATACTTGCAAATATGGTTCCTATTTCAAAATATCAGGTACGGAATTTAGTATTATATATAGCTAGTATTTAGCCTAAATACACTGAAATACTGCCTCCACCCTAGTGGAAATTTTGAAAATTTTCAAAGCTCTGTTCTCAGAGCTTCCGAATGTAAAAAGAGCGAGAACTCATATGAGAATAATTAAGACTGTTACTAGTCATCATTAATTTAATGTCCTTTCATGTATCCGTCCGGAAACAAAATGAATATTAAAATAGTAGTCCAATCGAATTAGTAAAATAAAGATGAAACAGAGTTGGCCTAAATGTGTGTTTTCTAGCAAAATCGACTATAATTGGTCAAAATAGGCCACACCAGATTAATAACAAATCTTGCCACGTGCATGTATGCAATATGAAAACCTTTTGAAATATATTAAGAGGGTGCGTGCACGGTGCTTACACAAATCGAGAAATGTATCTATAATATTTTTTTTCCATTTTCAAAAACCAGTGTAATTGAATGAAAAGTTCACATCTCCAAGATAATTTGAAGAATTTTGTGATTTTAATCAGTTTTGAGATAATACGTCAATGAATTTCATCACATTCTTTTCATTCATTGACGTATTATCTCAAAACTGATTAAATTCACTGAAATAGAATGTCATATAAATTAAGAGTATAACATTATCTTATAGATGTAAACTTTTCATTCAATTACATCGGTTTTTGAACATGGAAAAAAATTAGTGAAGATTAATTTCTCTATTTTTATAGGCACCGTGCATGCATCCTCTTAACGAGCTGTACGTATAAGTACATTTGTACATTTCATGAATGAATGTTGAGAAACATAGTTCGTAAACATATTTCTTTCAAATGGAAAACGGTTGATATGTGACACAAGTGTAAACACATTCAACCATTACATTGATTGCTGTATATCTATACAGACATGTTAAATTGAGAGTTGCCAAGTTGCCAAGTTTATATTTCGTACAAATTAATTTTCTAATACTTCGCTTCACGATTCACATCTGTTCCTCTCTTGAGTATGGTACACAAATTATTATCATACCAATATTATTTTTAATTTTGAACTTATTTTTCAGTTGACTCGTTTCAACAGAATTCAGTCAGATCACGGACCAATCGGCCAGAATTTCAGACCTATTCAGAGTCTAAATGGACGTTCAGTTTCTTTGACGTTAATGGCTGGTTCCGACGGCTTCAAGACTGCGCCTGCTTCTCACCTACTTATTTTGTCAATTATATTTTCTGTGTATACACAATTCAGAAGTTAATTTATTGATGTATATTGATAGTGAATTGTTCGTTCGATGTGTAGATTTTCATGTTGTAATAAAGAAATATCACATTTTCTGTGTAATAAAATGTAAAGTTATATAAATATCAATAAGTACTATTTCATATAACTCATACTGAACTATTTTGTGCTGGCACTGAAAAGAAGGCAGTGTGTAATGCAGTATAGGAATAGGCTATGTACTAATGTATTTGGTGTAAGAATGAATCTACTTGAAATACGATGTATATTTTATTAATTTTGTCTTCGACTATCAATAACGTCACGTGATTGATAGTGAAAGATTTTATGGCACACATATTTTTAATAATTAACAGACAGTCTTCTAGCTTGGATAAGACGGTCTCTTCTTATATTGTCATTTGACTGGGGCTAAATTGATTGTCTCGCTCATTTTTCCTGCGCAGGCAATCATGGCGTAATTTATAGGTATGTGCTGTACTTAGCAATGCAAAGTTCCTACTTTGAACAACTATCACGTCAGACTTTTTAATTTTTCTGTGACTTCATTGAGATTAGGTCATATCATAACCTCCTCTATAAGTCAATAAGAGCGGTCACCAGCGACCGAACTTCTTCTATGTAAATAAGAGCTAATAAATAAATAGATACATAATAAACATAACACCAAATTTTTATTCAAGTTCAAAATTTCCTTCAACAAATTGAAAGTTCTTGCCTCAAAGCCAGTTGTTTAGGAAAATAATTAGATGAGCGTAGCGAAGATTTTCATTCCATATACCGAAAAACTTTGGGCTTGGTTTTTATTTTTTTTATTTTTTTTTTATTTTTTTTTTTTTTTTGTGTAATTTTGTACGCGGCATACAGGTCAGAAAAAAGTTTCAATCAACTCGAAACTTTTTTTACAAATTGGTGTTATACCAGAATAGGTTGGGATTGTTTTTCAGAGAAATCGGTCGGACGGTTTTTCCGGAAAAAAATTGGAAAGTATGGAAATTCCCCATAAGAATAGGCCAGGGGAGAAATACTTGGACATTTTTTTTTCAAAAGCTCTCAAATTTATACTGAATGTGGGAAGAACTATCATACACATTTTGAGCGACTTACGGAACAATCGGATGTGAAATAACGAAGAAAACGCATTTTTAATGTACTTTTTTACACATCAATAAAAGCAATTAAGAAAGCAATTAAGAAACTATTAAATGTGAGCAACAAGTGTCACCAATAAATTAAAACGTTTAAAATCTGTGATGCATATGAAGAAGGCACTGGTATAATTGTTTGGAAACCAAGGTTTATATACCAACAGACAGCCGCGGTTCTCAAACCTTTGAAGTGATCCATGGCCTGTATATGTACATTGAGCTGACAAAATGTTCTTAATTCTACATTTCCATACTTCTAAGCTCATCTCACAACGCATATAAGGCGTTTTCCTAGTAAATTTTAATATACATTTGAATACGATTCAATTTGATATTGACTGTAGTGTTCATAACACATTTTTTTAGATGAGCGTAGCGAAGATTTTCATTCCATATACCGAAAAATTTTGGGCTTGGTTTTTATGTTTTTTTTTTTTGTGTGTGTAATTTTGTACGCGGCGTACAGGTCAGGAAAAAGTTTCAATCATCTCGAAACTTTTTTTACGAATTGCTGTTGTACCAGAATAGGTTGGGATTGTTTTTCAGAAAAATCGGTCAAACAGTTTTTCCGGAAAAAAATTGGAAAGTATGGAAACTCCCCATAAGAATAGGCCAGGGGAGAAATACTTGGATTTTTTTTTTCAAAAGCTCTCAAATTTATACTGAATGTGGAAAGATCTATCATACCTATTTTAAGCGATTTATGGAACAATCGGATGTGAAATAACGAGGAAAACGCATTTTTAATGTACTTTTTTACACATCAATAAAAGCAATTAAGAAAGCAATTAAGAAACTATTAAATGTAAGCAACAAGTGTCACCAATAAATTAAAACGTTTAAAATCTGTGATGGATATGAAGAAGGCACTGGTATAATTGTTTGGAAACCAAGGTTTATATACCAACAAAACAGCCGCGGTTCTTAAACCTCTGAAGTGATCCATGGCCTGTATATGTACATTGAGCTGACAAAATGTTCTTAATTCTACATTTCCATACTTCTAAGCTCATCTCACAACGCAAATAAGGCGTTTTCCTAGTTAATAAAAATGTCATGTTTAAACTTTAAGGTTTGTTGAAAAATGTATTTTAATTAGTAGACTGACGGTAAATCGTTATATAGTGCATATAGAATGTTTAATTTCCATGGTTTATGGTTGAGCAGAACCGAAGACACAATTTTGTCGTAAACTTACTTTAAAAAAGCGAGTTTTCTCTTTCCTCTTCTTTTTGGTTCACAGGTGATAGGCTGAATAATATTGTATTATTAATTAGATGAGAGTAAGCTGAGACTCAATTACTCAAATAATACTGTGAGCCTACTAGAGAAAGTTAAAAACAATCTTGCCTCATTAGGTCGATTGAAAATACACAATTTTGACGAAACTTGGCATGCATTTGTCATCATCTAAGTCAATACCAACCAAATATCTTTGAGGAATCGGTTGAACCACTTATGAGAAAAACGAAATCTCAATTTTGAAAGCCCCCATAATAATAACAAACCTGATGAGAAAATGTTATGAAGATATTCTGCTCGAATGTAGGTCTATTCATATTTTACGGAATTCAAGCACAAAAATGATGCACATAATTCCATTGTTTTACATAAATGGGATCAGCCACCTAAATGAAAAAAAGACGATTTAAAAAAAATCGATTTTGTAAAGCTATCAAGGGAGCATCAAATAGAAACAATTAGATCGAATCGAAATCGATATCGAATAGAAAGAAAGAAAATAGGCAAGCGATAAAACAAGAAGGCAGTGACGCGGGCAGTGACCATAGACAGTTTCAAGAACAAGGTGTGCACCCTTAATGATTTAACACAAAGTAAAATTTTAAGCTCTTGACTCAAAATGACACTGTGAAGCGAAATTTTGGGTTTTTCACCACTAATTGTGATATTATGATATTTTTTTAATGGAGTCTCTTAATCTCATACCTTTTGTTATAACCACTGACCATCAATATTTTTACCGTAATACATGTGAATAAAGCCGGCTCGTTTCATGCTATTTCGAGCAGCCCATCGTGTTATTAAAATGTTAATTGTTGCCTAATTAAACTATTTAATGTAGGCCTATATAATTTGAATGTACATAATTATTTTATTGTCTTCGTACCACACATTGAAGATGTTTTTCAGAAAAAAGATGTTACGATCAGAATAATAAGAATGAGCTGGTACCTATATCAAAATTAAAAACATATTATCATTTATAGGGCATAAGACAATATTAATTATACAAATTAACGATGGTTCAAAGTCAATAAACTAACATGGTCTATTATATCTTTCCCTATTTTAATTCTTTACAAAAGATTACAAAAAATATTGTTTCCACTTAAATTCAAAATTTAGCTATTTAACTTCAAGTGTTTCAATAACAACCAAGGTGTAGGCGGAGTCGATAGAACAGTTCTGTCGTCAAGATTTTATCGACTCCCTTATTGAAGTTCAAATATCTGCCGTGTTCCTTATACGGCACTGCGGACGGCGTACAGAAGAAAAAGGAAACGGAAACTCTGCTTCCTAATTCACTCAGTGTTAAGTGAGAGTTGGTTTGTTATTCGGAGTGGCTGCTTACAGCTCAGCTGTCACGAGCTGTGCGTGGTAGTAATTGCTACTGACAGTCAGTTTGTCGTTTCCGCTTCCGGTTTGAAGGGCTGACACTCAGTTTGACCGGAAGTGGTCACAATTGACAGTCAGTTCGCCATTTCCGGTTTCGGAACTGACACTCAGTTTGGCCGGAAGCCGAGAATCGCCATTACGTAATTTGGTTTTGGACTATACTAACGTGCTTGCTTTGCTCCATGCTTTTTTTGCGAATTAATTAGCTACTTATAAATCCTACCCAGTATTTTGATCGTATATTGTCTTTATAAAGATTAGACGTCATTCCCTGGTGTTTGTGGTGCATAATTGCTTGTGGTTGAATTGTGGTGCATAATTGCTTGTGGTTGAATTGCTTGTGGTAAAAAGTGTGGTTAAAAAGAGCACGTGTAAATTCCTTGCTTTATTTGCGAATTGATTAGCTGTTTACAAATCCTACCCAGTATTTTGATCGTGTATTGTCTTTATAAAGATTAGAACGGCTTTTCCTGGTGTTTGTGGTGCATAATTGCTTGTGGTGAAGAGTGTGGTTGTTGCTGGTGCTTGCTTGTAGTTGCTATTTAATTGACTGTCGATTATCACTGTAAGCATGGCCACCGTCTTCATTGGTGATTCCATGATAAAGGATTTTTTCATTTTTGCAGGTGTTCGTGAAACTGTCCTGAGCTACAGTGGGGCCAAGGTCAAGCAGCTCATCCCAATGGCCGTGGACGTAGCCCCGTACTTCGACCACATGGTGATCCACGTAGGTGTGAACAATGTGAGTAACCGGCAGAGCAATGTTGACATAATTCGTTCTTTCCAGGAGCTGGTTCGGGAGGTTCGCCGCGTACACCCCTCCATTTTGCTGACCATTTCTGGAGTTCTACCTCGCTTGGAGAACCGTTGGCAGCTCTTCCGGCAGACCGAGTACCTGGAGAGTGTGAACCGCCAGGCTATGGAGCTGAACGGCTTCCTAGCCGAGTTCTGCAGGCTATCGTCGATTGCTTTTGTGAGTATGTGGGACAAGTTTTCGTCGATTAATCGCGATTATGTAAATAGGAGTGGACTACATCTGAATATGCTAGGCACGCATACTCTGTTTGGATCTTTGTTCCAGGGTTGGGTATCCACTCCTGTTGTGCGTCGTGAAGGAAGTCCGCCTGTTCCCATTCCTAATTTATCGGCCGTTAACCCCTGTCCTCAAGTTGTCCCGCAACCTACTGTCAATCCGATTCCACGAGTTGCCACTGAACCTTTCATTGTTGTACCTCTACCTGTTCCCAAGACATCCAGAGCAGACCTTAAACCCCGTCCTCGTGTTGTCCCAGAACCTACTGTGCCGGCTCCTTCAGTGTTCCGTAACCCGCATCCTCCAAATAATGCAATTCCACGAGTTGCCACTGAACCTTTCATTGTTGTACCTCTACCTGTTCCCAAGACATCCAGAGCAGCCCTTAAACCCCGTCCTCGTGTTGTCCTACAACCTACTGTGCCGGCTCCTTCAGTGTTCCGTATCCCGCATCCTCCAAATAATGCGATTCCACGAGTTGCCCCTCAACCGTGTATTGTTCTAGGCCCAATTCCTCACATTATTCCTAGTTTCTCCCTTTCTCCTAAACCTTTCCTCTATTCCGATGTTGTTGTGCTGGGAAAGTCGTCGACTTCGAGTGTTCCGCCATCTCCTCAGCGAGCAGCGAGCAGACCAGTGTTGGATGTGTGCCCTGCGCCTTTCCGACCTGCACTTCCAATGCGTGTTGCTGTACCAGCCGTAGAGGGACAGTGGATCACCGTAGTCTCCCGTCGTCGTCGACGTAAACCCTTTACAGGTATTCAGTGTGTCGAGAATGCTGAAGTGTGTGTGTCTCCAAATAGGCACAATCAGGGTGGGAAGATGAGGGAAAGTAAGGTTAGCCAGGTTAGAGCCAGAAATAATGGGAGCAGATGTGGAGGTGTGAAGTCAGGTAGAGGAGTGGATAAGAATATTGATAGGGAGATTTTAGCTAGACAAAATGGGACAACAGGAAGGCAGGGATTTGTAGTGAAAAAAAAAGATGGGCAGGTAGTTAGAAAAAATAGGACTGAAATTCAGAAATTGATAGTCGGAAAAAAAGACGAGCAGGTTGTAGCTAGGAAAAAAAGGACGACCGGAGGTCAGGATGTGGTAGTTAGAAATAAAGATAGGCAGATTGTAGTTGGAAAGGATATAACTAAAAGTCGGGGACCTAGTCAGAAAGTAGCGAGTAGAAATTTAGATCCGCAAACGAGAGTCAGGCACATCAAATCAGGAAATGATGGGAGTTTTAGAAAAGTATTGAACATTTTAGACCATGTAGAAATTGACAGCGTAGTAAGAGGTACTAGAGTAGAGGATAGTCAGTCCGGAGACCACATGCCAAGCATTTTCAATACACTCATTAGTCCTCTAAGGTTACGAGGAGGTGAACACACTCTTTCCCCACTGAAGGAAGGTGCTATGTATCATAATTATAATGAATTTTTAGAAATGTATAAAGAGTGGGAATTTAAAGGGCATCACCCAATGAAAGTTAATAGCAGCTTGCTAAATGGTTCGGCCAAACATAAAGACACAATTGATCCTAATTTTTTGTATTCAAAGATAAGATTTACTTGTAAACATTTTGGTAATCCCAGAATTAGGGGAAAAGACGTTCGGACCAAGCAATCCTACCTCCCAAAAGCATGCACAGTGCAAGTTCAAGTAGTCTATCTGAAACGGCAAGGTGCGTACGTAGTTAAAAAGTTTGATGAAGTGCATAGTCATGATGTTTCAGCTAGTTTAAGAGCCAAATATACAGATAAACGTTTACTTGATGAATCCGAAGAACAAGAATTAAAAGAAATGATAAATTACAGAATAGGGACAAAAGATTCAAAGAGATTTGCTAGTGACCACTTTGGTAAAGAATTAACTTCAAAAGATGTCCATAACGTTCGCCAGAGAGATAGGGAACTTAAAATGTCCGGTAGATCCCAACCAGCTATTTTAGTAGACAACTTGACATCATTTTTAAGGTTTTCCGAAGGTAATTCAGTTCACGTTGAGTATGATGACGAAAATATCATGCTATTTCTACTTATTCAAACTCGGTTCATGAGGGATATGGCTCTCAAATATTCCGACCTCATTTTACTCGATGGTACGTATCGTTTAAATAGAGAGGGTTATGTTCTCCACTGTATATTATGTCAGGATGGTAACACCAATGGCCGGCCATTGTGTTACATTTTCGTTAGGAATGAGACGGAAGAAATTATACAGAGAGCGTATGACAAGTTTTTAGAGCTCAATCCTGTTGTTTTAGATAAGTGTAAAATTGCAATTATGGATAAAGATAAAGTTCAAATGAATGTTATAACAAAAACGCTTCCCAATGCATCAATTCTCCTTTGTGGTTTTCATGTTATGAAAAATTTTAGAGACCGTATTATAAATGAGAAAGCTGTGCTTAGCGCTAATAAGGAGGCAACTCTTAAAGCGATGTCCAAAGTATTATATTCCGAGTCGGTTGATGATTATGAGGAAAATTTGTCGACTTTTAAAGCTATTGCTCCTGCTGTATTGATTGAATATTTTACTGATAATTGGGAACCTTGTGTAGAAAAATGGTGTCATACCTATAGAAATGACATACCTTCTTTTGGAAACAATACAAATAACATAACTGAAAGTCATAATCAGAAGATCAAATTAATAGTAAAACGTCACTTTAGTTTAGTACAAGCCGTTCAAGGTCTTTTGGAACATTGTAAAGAATTAGAATCTGATTACTCAAATATAGCATTCAAAGAAATGAAAACTATGATAGATACTAGAAAACCAGATAGCATCCGTCTTTCAGTAAATAATACTTGCACATACAATGTGTCAAAATTAATCTTCAAACAGCTGGATTTGATGGACGAAATTGCATACAAATTTGATAACGAATTGAGAACTGTCACCGGAGGCAAGACTATGCATCTTGTCAATGAAGATAGTACAACTTGCACCTGTAAATTTCATCAGCAGAGAAAACTTCCTTGTCGACACATATTTGTAGCTCGTTCTGCTCTAGGTTTAGACGTGTTTTCAGAAGAGCTAGTTCACGATCGGTGGAAAAATACAACATTTGTAAGTTCTGAGGAGTTTGTCGGAGGTTCGGTAACTGTTAAATCAGGAATCGTGTTAAAAAAGCCGGCCTTGACCAAGCCTGCGTCAGAAAATGCCAAGTTTCAACTTGCAATGGTTCATTTACAACGAATAGCATCATTTTTAGCCACCTGTGGGGTAACTGAATTCAATAAGGGTATACGGCAAATAGATTTTTTCCTAGATAAATTACGTAGTGGCAATTTAGCAGACTTGGAATTTGATGATGATTTCCCACTTCATAACTCAGTCCATTCAATGAGTCCTGAACATGAAGAAGATTCTGAAGTTATTGATAATGATCTATTAGACTTAGAATGTGTAACGCCACTACCTTCTCTGCCGTTGAACACTAATAATACGGAGCTTGTTATTCCAAATGTAAGAACTGGTAATGAATTGTTCTCGTCTGAAAATAGCTCTATTGAAAACACATCAATACCTCTAGCTCACGGTGTAGAATATGAAACATTTCCACCCACTACCAACTTTTTAGACAACACTTTAGCTCCAACTACAACTAACGTTCCATCATTCTCAAATTCCTTATTAACTGATCCTTTAATTAAGCTAATAGACATCCGAGATAGGCTCAGAATACCCACTGTGATAGCGACCAAAGGACGTCCCAAAGGAACGAAAAAGCATTTTAACATTTTCAAAAGAGTAGTTGGTCCGAAACGTATTCCGAAAAATGACACACTTTTAATGGGACAACCTCAATTTGTTCGCAATACGACCGATCAAGCTGCCCAAACTTTAATTGATAATTATTTTAAAAATAAGACTGAACCTACGCTTGAACAATTAATAACCCCTAAAATGGAATCCATTTTAAAATTAAAAACTGTTCCCGATAATCAGAGATTAAACAATACCACTGAACTTGAATCACAAGCATCGGTCCCTAGAATAGAATCAAATTTAGAATTAAAAACTGTAGCTGATAGTCGATCATTTGCTAACAAGACTAAATCTAAAACGCAATCGATAGCTCCTAAAAGTGAATCAATTCTAAAATTAAAAACTGTGACCGACTGTCAATCATTTGTCAACGAGACTAAAACTGAAACGCCATCGGTAGCTCCCAAACGTGAATCAATTCTAAAATTAAAAACTGTTCCCGATAATCAGAGATTAATCGATACCACTGAACTTGAATCACAAGCATCGGTCCCTAGAATAGAATCAAATTTAGAATTAAAAACTGTAGCTGATAGTCGATCCTTAATCATTACCACCAAACTTGAATTGCAGCCGATAACTCCTAATATGGAATCAATTTTAAATTTAAAAACTATTCCCAATAGTAAATCATTCAGAATTAATAAAGCTAAACGTAAGTCAGATATTGATCATCCAATTGAAGAGGTAGTGTTCCTCAACGAATCCAGAACTAAGCAACGTCGTCAAGGAAATGTTAGCTTTAGATCTAAAACATTCTCAAATTCGGAAAAAACATACACATGGGTACAACATTTAAAATTAAGGTTCGAGGATAAAGAAATTATATTACAAGATCGTTGGCTCAATGATGACATCATGAGTGCAGCTCAATCTTTAATAAAAGGTCGCTTTCCACATATACTTGGCTTTCAATGGCTACCATTAGGTGCAGGTGCTCACTTTGAAAAAATTACTTCCTCCCCTATGATTCAAATATTACATTGTGGTAGCTACGCTCACTGGGTTACGATTAGCAACATCAATTGTCCAAATGGCACAATTGATGTGTTTGATTCAACTTCATCTTCAAAAGCATATATGCATGATACTCACTTTCAGATAGCCAATATTTTACAAAGCCCTTTAGAAAAAATAACAATTAGAAAATATACACATCAGTATCAGTCAAATAGCAGTGCATGTGGTCTATTTGCTATTGCCAATGCGATTGCCCTGGCAACAAATACTACTATGTCTGGCTTCATACAAAAAGATATGAAACATCATTTAATTCAAATGCTAGAAAGTGGAATTGTTGAACCTTTCCCGTCACTTAAGACAGCAGTCAGATCATATAGGGCTCCAAAAGTAGACACCACTCATGTAAATGTATATTGCAATCCTACTTGCCGATTACCACAATCCAGTGATGCCGACAATAATCACAGCATTTATAAAAAGACTCACGTGTCTATGGTAGCGTGTGATCAGTGTGATCTTTGGTATCATTCAATATGCGAGTTGAATGTACCAGAATTAGATAGGACAATAATTAATGAGGTGTATGTTTGTCAATTATGTAACTCTAAAAGTAAGCTAAAGAAAATTAAATTGAACTGATGTCGAGATATTGTTCACGAAACTTCAGTTGATATTTAATTGTGATATTATTATGTGATATACTTGATTTCTTTGTATAGTAATTGTGAGACTACCGTAGTTTCTATTTCTTCTAGCGCTATTCACATGCTTTGTAATATTACTTTCATTTTATAATAATACAATTTGCTGTGCCTTCTTTTCTGTCATTTTTATTGTGATCATCGTTATTGTTGTTCACTATCATTTATTTGTTTCAAATTACATACCATTTACCCTTTTACCCTCTTATTTGACTTTGATGTATGTTTAAAATTTCACACTCATTTCCACATTTACAATCTAATTTCACTTATATGTTTGTTTCAGATATTACACTGTCTATCTGTTTACACTCTTAGACCTACTAAGTGTAATTTTTATTTGTTATTCATTATTATTCATATGTATTAATGTATTGTTCAATATCTATGTAAATAATCTCCTGAAGTATTGATAAAGTATTAATAAATATAAGAATTGATAAGTAGGTCATTATTATCAATGTAATGTGTCTTTGTTGTTTATATCATTCTCGGTTATTGTGAATATTGTGTAAATGAGAAATGATGCTGCGTCACTTCCTTCTGCGCAGTAGGTCTACGTGAGGTCCCCGCCCCCTATTTACGAATAATCTTGGGGGATGAAGGAGGAGGCATTTGCT
This sequence comes from Brachyptera putata, assembly GCA_907164805.1. NCBI lineage: Eukaryota > Metazoa > Arthropoda > Insecta > Plecoptera > Taeniopterygidae > Brachyptera > Brachyptera putata. The sequence goes on from OU015462.1 coordinate 29,847,691, forward strand.
CATTACAGTATTACGTGGCAGGTTTCAACTAAAGTCTGTTGGTATACTGGTCAAAGAGGTGTTATTATATTATTTATATAATTTATTATTTTATTATTTATTATTTGTTATTTATTAGGTGTTATTATATTACAGGTATTATATAACAAACAAGACTGATAGTAAGTATCAATTCAATGTAAAAATATTATTGTATGTGTGTATTATATTGCATCTTGTTAGTGCATGTATACTAGTGAGGACTTGGGATGTAGTGTGGTACTTTGAAACGTTGGTTGCAAACATAACAATTTTCCCTCTTCTCCGTGATATTGGAAACCAGATACATCCAATATTCACAAAAATGACAAAGTCATTACCAAATTTTTGCTCTCACTTTTTGCGGCCTCCACGTGGCGAGAGTGGGCAACAGATTAGTCGAATATATGTGGACAGAAATACTATCCAAGCATAAATTCCACTAATGCGGCTAACGCAAATAATAACGATGAATAATTAACGGAGATTTAATTCACCACTGATGTATATTTTTCATGTAATAAATGTGTGAAATTAATGCAATATCTGCACCTACATTTATTCTCTATTCCTCCTACCATTCTTCCTCTTATTATAGTAGTCTACAACGAAACAAGTATTGACACAGTATTTAAGACCTTGATTTATAAAAAGAAAGAATATCATAATTTAGGTCTAGTATTGAACATTGATAATATGAAAAAGCTAACTATGTAGGTCTCGGGAATAATGTCGAATTCACTATATAAATAGGCAAAGACACTTAACACCCTGTAGTCAAATTTGGGCGAGTATACCGAAAGTAATCTTCAACAACTAGAGCTAACTAACTTCCGAACCCAGCAGTAGCAAACTGACTGTCAATAAGGTTGAGGTACAATAAATGATTAAAAAATATACAATGAAAGTCTCAGAGATGATATTAAGTAAACTAACTGATAAGCAAAGATCCTAGAGTACCCTACAGTCAAATTTAGGCCTGGGAAGAGTAGCCCTAGAAACCTAGAGATCATATTCCCTTCGAGAACCTAGCCGTAGCAAACTGACTGTCAATAAGGTTGAGGCCCAATAAATGATTAAAAAACATACAATGAAAGTCTGAGAGATGATATTAACTCGGCTAATTGATAAGCAAAGATCCTACAGTCAAATTTAGGCCTGGGAAGAGTAGCCCTAGGAACCTAGAGATCATATTCCCTTCGAGAACCTAGCCGTAGCAAACTGACTGTCAATAAGGTTGAGGCCCAATAAATGATTAAAAAACATACAATGAAAGTCTGAGAGATGATATTAACTCGGCTAATTGATAAGCAAAGATCCTACAGTCAAATTTAGGCCTGGGAAGAGTAGCCCTAGGAACCTAGAGATCATATTCCCTTCGAGAACCTAGCCGTAGCAAACTGACTGTCATTAAGGTTGAGGCGCAATAAATGATTAAAAAACATACAATGGAAGTCTCAGAGATGATATTAAGTAAACTAACTGATAAGCAAAGATCCTAGAGTACCCTACAGTCAAATTTAGGCCTGGGAAGAGTAGCCCTAGAAACCTAGAGATCATATTCCCTTCGAGAACCTAGCCGTAGCAAACTGACTGTCAATAAGGTTGAGGCCCAATAAATGATTAAAAAACATACAATGAAAGTCTGAGAGATGATATTAACTCGGCTAATTGATAAGCAAAGATCCTACAGTCAAATTTAGGCCTGGGAAGAGTAGCCCTAGGAACCTAGAGATCATATTCCCTTCGAGAACCTAGCCGTAGCAAACTGACTGTCAATAAGGTTGAGGCGCAATAAATGATTAAAAAACATACAATGGAAGTCTCAGAGATGATATTAAGTAAACTAACTGATAAGCAAAGATCCTAGAGTACCCTACAGTCAAATTTAGGCCTGGGAAGAGTAGCCCTAGAAACCTATAGATCATATTCCCTTCGAGAACCTAGCCGTAGCAAACTGACTGTCAATAAGGTTGAGGCGCAATAAATGATTAAAAAACATACAATGGAAGTCTCAGAGATGATATTAAGTAAACTAACTGATAAGCAAAGATCCTAGAGTACCCTACAGTCAAATTTAGGCCTGGGAAGAGTAGCCCTAGGAACCTAGAGATCATATTCCCCTCGAGGACCTAGCCGTGGCAAACTGACTGTCAATAAGGTTGAGGCCCAATAAATGATTATAAAACATACAATGGAAGTCTCAAAGATGATATTAACTCGACTAATTGCTAAGCAAAGATCCTACAGTTAAATTTAGGCCTAGGAAGAGCAGCCCTGGAAACCTAGAGCTCATTTTCCCTGCAAGAACCAACTTCATCAAACTGACTGTCAATAAGATTGAGGGCAAATACATGATTTGAAAGTCAACCACGAAGCTAGTGAAATTAATATAACATCAATAGATTAATTACCAAAGATTCTGCTATATCCTAGAATCATATTCGACCCTAGAAACCTAGAAATATCAAAGCCCAAGGCCTAGGCAGCTATGGGCCCTAGACAGAGACGAGACGATGCCGCGAGATGCTCAACGGCATTTTAAACTTCCTAATTAGGCATTTTATGGTACTTAAATGTTGAAATAAAGGTGCAATATAGAATAGTTATTATATAGAGCATCACTACATGTATATTTCAGGTCAAATACACATCGAATTATCGTTTTAATGACGATTTACTCAAACAATGACCAAACTGACTGTCAGCAGACCCTAGGCTGCGTACATCTACTGACAGTTGGACTGTCATAAGCATAAAGTGATAGAGGAAGTTGGTTTGTCAGTAGCACCGATGGCTTCTTACAGACTAGCTGTCAGCAGACTCGGCCTTTGTTATTTGTTGAAAATTTGAAGTCTTGTAGTATTCATTTGGATTCACTGATTTATTATACATTCTTTTCTCTGTTTCTTGAGACGAGAGTGTGGCCGTGAATCTTTTATTATACTTTGAAGTCGCGAACAGCAGGTAGGCCTAGGCATCAATTACAAAAGTAGGACTATAGGCTGGGCCCTAGGCATAGGCCTATATATTTTGTTCATAATTCACCATTCTAGCCCTAGGCCGAGGCCTAAGCAATGCCTAAGCATAGGGCTATAAACTCAATGGCCCAAGGTAGGGCTTAGGCCTACATAGGCCCTAGTCCAGACCCTATCTATTTTTGTCTATGGTCATACTCTCTGCCTGCCTTGGCCTCTAGCCATTCTAGGCCTAGGCCTAGTCATTGAATTTGTCGCCTAGTCCTAGGTGTAATATTGTCGTGTTATGTCCCAAGCCAATGCCCAAGCCACCCCCGTGGCTCAGTCAACTATCGTTAGCGGTAGAAATAAATAATAATGTCCCAATTTCATTGGTTGTTTTTTCATTTTTTTTAAATTATATACATGGTTAAAATGCTTTTAGCCAAGGGTTATAGCCTATAGGTGAGGTTTATTTCCATTTATAAACTGATTGACATAGTTTTGATGCACTTTTACAGAAAAAATACTCATAGGTAGGCCTACCTATTTGCCTTTATGCATAGGGCCTAATTCATCATGTTCAAGGGAGTCATCTTGAATACGGTAGCCTAATAACAATTCTTGACATGCAGTAGCTTCATTCAATAGATCCAATCAAGATCTACTTGAAAACATAAATTCCAGAATAAAAAAATGAATATTGGTCCCTATGCACTATGGCAATTTTACTTTTTCCAGCTAGCTATTGACTTGAATCAATACCCAAATCGCTGAATCCAAATAAATGTCCCTAAACTGTGGGCCTAGTGTACTGGTAGTATTAAATGACCAGTGATTAAATATGTACCTACGTGATAGATGTCGTAGGCCTAGTAAAGAGATTCTGCAAAGTGGCAAGAAATTAGGGATGCAAAAGCAAGTTTGCGATCGTGTAAAGCATAGCATAATAAAGTTTCTTACCAATTGGTTTTTAACATGGCCTACTCTCCATTTATATAACAAAAATGTAATAACTTTTCATTGAACATGCACTGTTTCGATAACAGTGCCTTCTTCATAACGTTATTGTTTTACTTTGCGGATGGTACCGGCATCTCAATGGTACCGGTACCGTCTAAGATGTGTAGGCCTTGTTGTGAAAAATCATGTTCTAATGTTCTATCTTGCTCTTTTTTCAGAAACTTGAAAGAATCATAATGCCTTTAAACAAGATCATGATGAAGAATACAACAGCACTATCCATCAACGAACGGTGAGGAAAATTTAGGATGTAACTAGCGTAGTATCAGTGGACATGAACAACGATACTTTTTTATGAATTATATATTCTCTAGTAGAGTTGGTACAGTTGTATGTAATGATTGGATACTTTGTACCCGCCTACAAAGTATTGAACAGCCAGAATGTGCTTAATAATACTTTCATACAATATGCCAGTTGCATAATAACTTGAAACAGTAAATATCAACTAGGCTTGGTGAAAGTGAGAGTTAAAATGCCTGTTCATTTTATAACTTGCAGCACATTTGAGCCTCCGTGAGAACTGAACTTCTCCATAAATCCTCCTTGGTACGAATTTTAAAATATGCCTAATATGTCGAGGCCAGCGCGTGGGGTACTGAGAAAATTAATTTTTTGCTGATGATACAGTTATAGACACATGTGGCATCATCCCAAAAGCTGTGGAGTAAATGGATTTAATGTCACAGTCCAATAATAAGCCAATGGTAATTGAAACCAGTACCATACCCATGTGGATGTTGTGTGAAAAGTTTGTGCAGCTTGTCAATTGAAAAGTATTGCAATTCATTCAAAATGAATTCTCTCAAGTGGCAGTATAAATATAATATTTTATTCCCGACAAGTGCATTAACCGATACAAATACAGCAATAATTGATTACCCGGTAAAGTATTTACCAGCACTGTATTGAAAATGATACAAAATACATAAGAGATGCAAAAACAAGTATGTATTGATATATACAATACTAAAATTGCAGTATCCAAGGAGATATTTGTAATTGAGTTGCAGATCTGCACAGGCTGCCTGAGAAAATTTGCTTGAGAAGTTTCATGGATGATTACATCTAAAAAAAGAGATGTGAAACTGAACAAAAAGTAAATGAATGCCAAGTAGGCCTAATTGATTATCGGAAATATACAAGCAAGTACCACTCAGTACACTGATGCTAAAAAAGCATTTAGCACTGCACATAACATGAGATTATAATTACGACATGGTACATGGATGTGTAATTGCACATATTAGCCTGAGTGGGTAGGCCTATATGTTAATGATAGGAAATGAGTACCTGCCGGGCTGAAAAATTATGACTCGTCGAACATTTTAAGATGAATGATGGTGCATTACAATACATTAGTCTGGTAACGTGACTCAAACAAAATATATGACATTGGCTTGCTGTATAATGTTAGCCTCATTAACAACACTTTGCAAAGAGCAATGATCCTGGTTAAATCTGTGATTACTGAATATGGTACTTATTGGAATGAAATTTTAAATACAGTACAATGAATAATAAAGTAAAACTAGATACCGGTAACTAGATACAAATGCCAGAAATTGTAGCACAGCATGTCAATATTTTTAGTACTGTGGTGCTAATGAACTAGCATCTAACTATATGCTGATGAACTAGCATCTAACTACAGTGATAACACTTTTGACATAGGCTCGTTCTAACAGAAATGGAATTTTTTATTTTGGTAAATTTTCTATTAAGTTGGGTTGACTTTTCGTACCGGCAATTATAATTTATAATATCGTAAAAAAAAAATATAATGATACCTTGTCAAACATATTAGGCATGTGCTTGTTTCTGATATAGACATGATTGGCCCACATATGACTGTGGGTCAAAGTATGTCGTAATGATCAGAATAAATATTGCGGATCGATGTTACACATGGTCTGGAAACGTTACCGATGAGACTGTGTCTTGGTAAATAACGTTGGAAGTGGTTGGTTTTTCAATGGGACAGCTTTACGTATCTACGAAGAAAGCCCGAACAATCCACGGCTCAGCGAGTGCGCGAGGCAGCTGCCTTTCAACAACAAGCATCTGTGAAGAACCGGCGATTGGCTCAGCAGATGGAACGAAGGCCGGCTGTAATGGCAGCCCTGAAGATTAAAAAGGTATCATGCAACCTTCAATTATTTATTATCTTTCGGAATAAATTAATTCCGAATTGTCAAAAACTTGTTTGTGAGATAGTGATCAAAGACAAGCATTTGAGGTGAACTAAAACCCAATTTTTGGTTTTTAAATATCGGTAGCTGAAAGGTGTTTTTACACAAATTGTTTGCAATGCTGAAATAGAATTTGCAGAGTTTTTCAACCTCTTTGGTGAATTTACACTTATTTTGGTAGGCCTATAGGGCCTACGACCTTTTCAATAGGTGCTTTTGATGCTATTTTTAATTTGATGGTAGAAAATTATTTTCAATTATTTATTGAAAGACGTTGAGTCTAGAAATAAATACAACTAGGAACCTGTAGCAAACTCTTCAATACGCCGTACTTTATGAATAAGCAAAACTAAGATTTCAATAAAATGAAAAGACAATAATATAAAATGGTACGGAATCTGTGATCAAGTAATGATGAGATAAAAGTTTTTTATTAGGTGGGTCTGTCGTAGCCTGTTGTTAAGGAACCATCCCAGTATTGACCTGAATGACAGATGGAAACCATAAAACCCCTGTCGGGATGGTCGACCATGGCAGAAATTGAACCCCGGTCTCCTGAATAACGGTTCAGTGTTCTAGCCACTTGTTCACTTGCCTCAGTGATGATTGAGCTAAAAGAAAATGGAAAAAATTATTGCATGTAGGCCTACCCATTTATGCAGTATTCGTACCGGTAACTATAAGAGACTTAATCGCAGAAAACCTAATTTTTTCAAAAATAACAATAGGTATTTTGAACTTGGAACTTGGACGACCTGAAACGCAATCATATTGAAGAAAAAATATGTTACATACAATTTGCGCTTTTTGCTAAAACCCCTACTGCTTGATGATCTAACCAGTCTCTCGTATTCTTGTTTAACAGAGAAGTCTGCGCCAGCGGTTGGGTCAGCCGATGGAGATGGCGGTGCCAGCAGGAGGAAATGTGAGAGATCGTCTGTCATTCACTGTGCGAAATCAGCCAGGAGTGTATCGAGGAGGCCGTGGACTTGCTCGGGGACGTGTTCGCGGAAGGATTGCAGGAAATGGAGCAAATATTAGTAACTATGCGTTCTACAGCAATATTTTCACAAATAGCAATTTTTTATTAAATACTGTCGGTTCATTACAGGTTATTGTCGGTTGATTTATTTGCCTAAATTCAGTCTGAACTGTGAATCCTGCTTTAAAAACAAATTCGAATAGGATATTATTGTACAATTAGGGTCAATCAGACGGCCTGAGTTCAGGCACCGGCTTTTTTAATCGAATCAGAATCAAACTATCTTGATAAGGATTTTATCCACTTCATTTTCCATAATATCCCGATTGAAATTTAGTCAATTTCTTATAACGTGAGCTATGCCATGCGACTAAACTGCACATGAGAAACCGTTGATAAGGTTCTCACTTATCGTACATGAGCATGTGTACTTACATCGCTGTAGATGCTCGATTGTTGTTCGGCCTTCTTCTATTGACGCTTTGCCGTTCCAAGAGTGACGAACGATTGTTTTGAGTTGAACAGCATTCCCCCTCTTGTCATGGTCAGACCATATAGTAAATTCAAGTCACTCACTAGATGGAAAACAGAACAGCAAACATATTTCATACTTGGGGCTGGCCATTTTACCAATACATATTTAAATAAGAATCAGTAGGCCTAAACCACTCAACCAGTACATTCTTCATTAGTGCAATGCAGCAATGGTGATTAATTTGTATGTAAAATGTAAATTATAATATGATTACCGAAAGATTACTGATGTCCCATTCAGTAAAATTCAGGCCTGCCGTTTTCACGGATTTTTTTGGTATAAAAAGTGTGTATCGATAGAGATACGTTGTAAATGGTCAACAACTTACAAAAAAGATCCCGAAGAAATTTCCCCTCTCCTAAGAATACTCGTCGCCGATGTGTTTCTCGACATACCTATACTTTCTAGATCGCGTGAGCAATTGCGATACGCATAGCCCACAAGTGGGTGGGGCAGAAGGTCGACCAAGCAGATGGTGCGATGGCTCACTTGTGGCAAGTGTAGGCGTATCACTGGTATTGTCTCGGCAACTACGCACTGCAAACTTTGCCGCTTTGTTCAATTGCGTTCTTTTTTTTTAAGGTTAAGAATTCACGTGTGCGAAGTAATAATTGAATTATTATTATGAATAATAAACGTAAACGTTCACCGGACAGGTCTAAGTACAGGCAGAAATTTAAAATTCAATGGGAAACGGAACTGAAATGGTTGAAGAAAGGTAAAACTGATTTTACGGCCGTATGTGCATCTTGCAATTCCGAGTTTAATATCGTTAAAAGGGGCATTACAGACTTACGACGACACGACGATTCAGTGTACCACAATGAATCTTATTGAAAATCATTCATAAATTTCCTCATTTTTCAGACTCCCAACTTTTATTTGACAGAATTTTACAATATATTTCGGTAAATTTCCTCATTTTTCGAACTAGTAACGCATAATTTACAGGATTTTACAGGATATTTTGATAAGATTTTTACAGGATTTTTGGGTAACATGAACAGGATTTGAAAAAAAAGTTGGTGGCAGGCCTGGGTGCCTAGTCTCGAACTTCCACCAAAAACTCGCGGAATTGAAAATTTCCACGTACCAATTCCGCGGTGGTTTTGTTTTCGTGATTTGCTCTAGTCTCGAACGAAAAGCACGCTCGGTGGTTTGCTTTCAGCTGATTTCACACGGCAATGAAATTGCCTTTACTCCAACCAATCGGAGCTCTTGAAAATCATGACGTCACGTGTGACGTCATGGATTCGAACAAATACCGCCATCTCAAGACAAAGAATATTATTTCTAAACGATTGCCGATTTGTCTCTTACCAAGCTTTGAGGTTATGTCAAATGGATTGAATGACAGGCCTGCCGCGGCTTGACAAACCTGTGTAGGCCTATGCCATAAGTCATAACTGAGAAAGATTCAATACGAAATAATATAGTATATATATATATATAATATATTCCCTCGTTATAAGATATGAATGTATACTAAATTCATTCTCATGGATCCGAACTGCTCGCATTTCTTGCTTATTATGTGACTTTATTATAGCTCACCAACTGCACTGTCTCGATAGCTGCGATGTAAGAAACCTTGTGTTTGGGCCTAAAGGTCGCCAGATCGAATCTATAGCTACGGTTTTTGATAACTTTCCAATATTCTACCGTATTTTCCAAAATATTCAATCCTAATAGAGGGTAATATTAAGCCTGTTTGTTTGTCCTGCACTAGCTGAACTGGTTCTTCAGTTCTTGCACAATCGTGTTTGTTTGTAACCGTGGTTCTGCACCAAGCTGCACTTTCTTGTTTGTTTGTCCCGGTTCACTTGCACTAGTTCAGGTAGTTCTACACCAGCTACGGAGCTGGTGTGCTTAGTTCAGTGCAAGATGGCAGGCGCCAAAATCAAGTTGTAGGCGGACGCTATGTTGACTTACTAGTTGTTGACACGTAAATTCGTGTTAATGAGAATGAAAATATATATAATCGAATATGGGTTGTCATTATTAAATATTTACCATTCATTAATCACATTCCAGGATATTTAATATCTCTTTCTCCATCAACGGGTCTGCTTCAATTTCAAAATTCGCGTCTAGGAACCGAAAATTCGTCAATTTCGTGTTTGTTTGTACCTCATCATTTCGGTATCATTTCCTGCACAAAACCCGTAATATGACGTACTTCCTTTTTACACCAGCTACACTTTAGTTCAGGTGGTGCAACACAAACAAACAGGCCTATTGCTGTAGGCATAAGTGTTACTATTGAGAATTAGTTAGGGCATTGAGAAATTGTGCTCTCAATGGTTGGGGTTTGTTGTGCTAGGCCTAGAATGTTTTATCCATTGTATTTTGCTAACTTTCTTCTTTATGTAAGTAGAGGGAAGGTTTATACTATATTTTCTGCACAGAAAAAACTGCCTACTGTTCATTTTGCAACTAATGGAGACAGTTTAGCTAGGCCTAGTGCGTTTGGTCATGGGATTGTGAAAAGGTACGCCTAGCCCTGTTTTCCACCAAGGAATTGGCCTAGACTTGGCATAGGGCACAGATCTGCACAACATAATAGTGAACATAGGTTTATTGACTGATGATTCCAATTCAACGTAGGCCTTGTTTCAAAAGGCAAATGATTCATCGTAACTTACAAATTATGCTCTACGGATAAAGTCTAGCTGCCTAGACCTAGGTGTACGGCGTTGGAAGAGATGCCTCTCACACATAGTTTTACACAATATTCCGAATTGATGCCTTTGGTAGACGATATAAATCATTAAATCGTTGTTCCTATAAACCAACGGCATCAAAACAATACAGAAATTCTTTCTTATCTAATGACTTGTCTGTCAACCAATTTATTTTCCAAATATTCATCCAGAATGCGTCCATCTTTATTCTTTAGCGATCTGCCAGTTCAGAGGTTCGACTATACGCCGTGCGACCCGCTTCACTCTTTCACCGGTGAAATTCAAATTCACAAACCAAATACAGTACAACCTTGATAGTACGACGCCCGATACAACGACGATCGCGATAGAATGTCGTTTTGAGATAGTCCCGGCCAATCCCCATAAGACTCAATGTTATTTTATTTTGTTAGTACGACGCTCATTATAACGACGATCGCGATAATACGACGATTAAAATGGTCCCCACAGTATCAAAAATGCAATTACTACGACGAATTATTTGCAAAACTTCCAACATAAATACTGTATTATAATAATATGTACACTTTGTTGCAAAGATGCAGTCAAGCTCAAGCTCACGACTCGCCTCACGCGCTCTCCTCTCTCCAGCCCGCCCCCTCACCCACCCACACTACTGCAGCATGCACTGCTCTTTCTCGTATCACACACACACACATGCACTGCCCATAGCAACCACGCGACGCTGTCCAGATGTGCTAAGTGTCGCATTAATATGCTTTTGACATGTGTTCGTATCCCTGTCACTGTTAGAGAGGGAATATTATTGAATTCACATTTGACTTCTAAGAACGAAAGGCGATCATTATTGCCTTTTTAAAATACTTTCATTTCGGAATTATTTTTTGTCACCATCAATAAATGCGCTCAGCAAGTCTTGCGTACCCCCCCCCCCCCCCCCCCCCTCCTACGGGGCCTCCTACCCATGATCAGCTGTTACTGGTAGGGGCCCATATGTCCCTGCGATTGCAACATTCTTGTCAGTGACTCAGTGTGCTTCCAAGCCTTGAGGATGGAGGTCTTGTTGCTGTAAAGTGATGATCGGATTGAGGAAAATTACGCATCTTCTCATGAATAAAGGTGATTTAGGGCCAATACTATTTTTTTGGCGCGTAAATCCAGGTAGGAGTCGGTAATGAAGACGGGTACAATCCTACCCGCCGACAAACCTAATACATAATAATAATTATTGTTATATTTATAACTGTACTGACTACAACATAAATGTCAATTGTTGACGACAATACAGTATCTTATTGTACTTAATTTTCCTAAATCCTTCATCTTCCTATAATTAAAAAAAAGGTATAAATTTCATTTATAACGACGATCGCGATAATACGACGATTTAACTGTCGCCCCTGAACGTCGTACTATCAAGGTTGTACTGTACCTAGTAAACATTTCCACTGGTGGAAGTGAGCACTGCCGCGTGGATTCGTTTCAAGACTTGCATTCCGCGTGTTTATCGTGAAACCACGGTGAAAGTAAGGCAATTCCACCGCGGAATGGAATCGAGACTAGGCACCCTGCAGTAAATGTTCATCTAAGCATAAAGTTAACTTATAACAACAGCAATATCTTCTTTTCTGCTCAACAACCACGGTTTACCAATTGAACATAGAAAGTAGTAAATGAACGATACTTAGGCCTATCATTTGAAGGTATACATACTAATTGTGATTAGGTCAGTTATATATCTCCTTAAGACCTGAAAGAGTGTAAAAGTACGTTTACTGGTCTGCTTGGTGCTAGCGCAATGTAGTTTGAACAACTTGCAACGACCAAACGGAGATCGATCTTCCCCATGTTGCATTAACACTTGCTAGGTGCGTTGAGACATCTCGCCTAGGTTCATTTTTTCTACCTGCAACGTCTGTTGTCACCCACAAAGCAACAGAAAGTTTTGTCTAGGGCTACCTTTCTTAACTGTTGGGCCTAACTTGTTGACCACGTTGCAGGAGATATTGTATCAGCTTTCAGTACTTTTTTTTGGTAATTAATTTTCCAACAAAATGAAGATCACAAAGTTTGGTTAAAGACATTTGGTAGAAGTTGATAGAATGCAGAAAGATAGAAAGTTGATAGACCAGGGCCTACCAGGGTCACATAACCTCAATTTGAAGTTCAAGTTTGGCGTCTAAATATCGCCCTACAGTAAACAGATTCACGTGCTGAGCGCATGTTGCTCGTTGCTCAAACCGCGTAGCACAAAGCAGAAGAGTACCTTAGTTACTTATACGGTATCTAATTCTTTTATCTTGGAGGGAGATGTGTACCCAACTTGATAATGATAAAGTCTCAACTGTTGCAGATCGCAGTCAAAGCTTGGTGATATTGAATAGAAACGGTGGTTTGGAAGCTGATAACACATTTCGGTCTCTTCGTCGTTCACGTGGCCGAGTCCTCGCCGGAAACACACAATTACGCCCTTTCCTTCGTGGACGTGGTTCTCCTAGAGGTAAGCCAAGATTCAAAATTCACATGCTCAAAATATCTGCATGTACATTTTTGAAGTTATTCTGGTGATTCTCTACAGCCCAACAAAAGTCCAATCAATTTTTAAAAAATATGTTATTTCCAAACCAAAATGAATGGGCAATATTGGTTGGTGGCTTCTGTTTGGATAGCAATATTTGAATAAACTTGTAGGACCTCAACTGGGAACGGTTGACTTCATTTGTTTACTCGAGATTGTCAATTACATTCTAGGCCAACCTGCTCTATCCGTTGGTCTACGAGGTCGAGGCATTCGCCGTCTGCGTGGCACCCCTACTTTACAGCGGGTGGGTATCGCGCGAAGTCAAATACGGAGTCAGTTCAGAGGTCAAGCGCGTGGTGTCCAGCTCCGTGGTCAAGCGAGAGTCCAGCTCCGTGGTCAAGCGAGAGTCCAGCTGCGCGGTCAGGCTCGAGGCCAGCTCCGTGGACAGGCTCGAGGCCAATTGCGGGGTCGTGGTAGGGGCAACCTGCGAGGCGGTAGAGGCCAGGTAGTACGTGGAGGCGTGCAGAGAGGGAGAGGCGGAGCACGAGGCCGGCGTGGTGCTCAACAACCAACACTTTCCAAAGAAGAACTTGATCAACAACTCGATCAATACATGGCAAGCACAAGGACACATCTCGATCAAGAGCTTGATTCATATATGACGGAAGCATGGGGGTAAATTTGATGGGAAAGACTTTTCTGTATATATTAATTTAATCAAGGCTTGAAATATGACTTAAGCATGGGGGTAAATTTGATGGGAAAGACTTTTCTGTATATATTAATTTAATCAAGGCTTGAAGTGTGTAATCAGTAGTTTTAATTGTGACTTTAATATACGTCAAGCAAATGAATTCTGAAACTTGACATCTGTTTACGAATCTTAAAGAAACGTTTTGCATCTAATAATGCTGCTTTCTAATTTGGTATTATTTTTAAATTATCATTATTTAGTATTATCAAGATCTGCCAGAATCCATAGGATTTCTTGAAAATGTCTTGACTCAAGATACATCATAGAATAACTACTGTATTTGTCTCGTGCAATCTTTCAAAATAGCCCATGTTTTTATACCAGTAATATGTGTCTAAGGTTGACCCAAAGACTTATCGTTTTAGACTACGATTCATCAGTGTCTTGTACATTACTGTACTTCATATTTTGCGCATTTAACAATGAAATAGCATAAATAATATATTTGGTATGAATATTGTCACTTCTATTGACAATTGGACCTATTTCACAGGCTAGTACCTGTGTTTTTTGAATGGCATCCAATTCTGATATATAAACCTATGTTCTCTCAATTTTTTGTATTGTTTTTAATAGATGGGTAATAAAACTCATTATAGACATTAATAGTTAATACTATATTTTTCTTAGGCCTACCTCTTCCAATTATCTTTTGTCTTTTACTTGGGGATATTTTGAAGGGATATGTTGGTAGTAGTACAGTGCCTGCTTAGCAGCAAATCAATAAAATAAATGGCAGCTGATTGTGTACCAGCTGAGTTTAACATAGCTAATTCTTTATTAGAAATTGAGTTGCTTCTTGCTAATAAACTAAATGCATTGTCATTTGGAAAGCCAATATCCTATGTTTATAATCCAATTGATTATGCATATGATATTCATTCAAAATTTGTTACCAAATTTTGCTCAAGAACAAAGAGAATATTATTCCTTGGTATGAATCCAGGACCATGGGGTATGTCTCAGACTGGGGTAAGATTTTTAATTTTTCTCGTTTGGTTTCGAATTTAACCTTACAGTTTTATAATGAAAAATATAATTAATTTTAGGTGCCATTTGGAGAAGTGAATGTGGTGAGAGAATGGTTTCGCCTGAGTGGTACAGTGAATAGACCGAAATTAGAGCATCCAGAGAGGCCAGTGATGGGTTTGTCTTGTAAGAGAAGTGAAATTAGTGGAAGAAAGTTTTGGGGACTTTTCCAGGAGATCTGTGTTGATCCTCACACCTTCTTTCGACATTCTTTCGTTTACAACCACTGTCCATTTGCGTTTCTGTCGGAAACTGGGAAAAATATAACTCCAGCAGATCTAAAGGTTAAAAAACAGTAAACACTAATAAGAAATATTTCATCAATATGTAGATGATCAGTGGCTATCGGAGTTGGCAAGTAACTATCCAATAAAACGTGGTGGGCTTTGTTGGGTAATGTATCCACCCTAAAAAAATTCAGATACCCACAAATTGATTATCAATTTAGTACGTACTGGTAGTTTCCTACCATTTGTTACTCTGATTTACACTTGGATGCTAATTTACCCTATATCCGTACCATTTTCATATGCTACCATTTTAATCTTACATAACTGACCTCCAGAGCCTTTCTAGATTTTACTTATGACTAGACTAGTTATAATTGAAATTAATTAAATGATTTTCCATTTGCAATTATATTTTTCTTTTTTGCCCTTTGATACATACTGTACTTTACTGGGATGCCAAATCCATAGAAAAGAAAACAGTCTGTTCATGTACTACATTTTGTAGTTGTTTCTCTTGCATTTTCTGAAACTCAATAAAAACAGATTTTAAAAACAATTAGTTTTTGCCAACCCTGGTTGTTATACTCGTATCCACGAAGAAAAAGGGTTGTCTACCAACTAAGTAACTGAAAAACTTCGGTAATTACAAAATCTAGTGCAACTAAATAAATTCAACGATTGAAAGATGCACTTGCATTTTTGTTTTCATCATTTAGGTACTTAATTGTAGAATAAGCTATATAATTATAAATTGTTCTCAACTGTACAGGCTGGACAAAGGAAAGAGATGATTAAGCTTTGTGATGAAGCACTTTGTAATGTAGTGAATTTGCTACAAGTAGAAATCATTATTGGCATAGGAAAATTTGCAGAGCGACGAGCTAATGAAGCATTCAAGTCAAACACATCTAGAGAGGTATGGTAACTATATGGTGTCATAATTATTATGATGCACGAATGGGAATTTTCAATTTTTATTACCAGGCAAACAGCACATGTGTTGTAAAATGGGCGAGATGTTTGTATGAAGTGTCGAAAACTTGATTTTGAAACTTGGTCTAGTCACTCAGATCACCACCTTTCATATGAACCTCCAACTAATTTTACCTGTTATGTTGTTGATCATTGTGTTAATATCAATGTTAGTATCATTGTATGAAATGAATACCTTCTACTATTCTTGCTCTCTAAAGTTGTTCAAGGGGTTTTTCAAAATGGCTTTTCTTAAAAGTGGTCAAACCAATTTGTTGTGCTTCAAACTCTATACAGTATATATATTTGTCACAAAAAAGTGAGTATGCCTATATATTCTTCAGATGCATGAAATAGAACTCCAATCATTAACGCAAATTTGATTTGAGTAAGCTTTTACCAAAACTAAGCAAAAAGTGAAGTTTTCCCAATTTTGATACTTTCTATAATTCTTCAATGGAATCAGGAACGTTAAAAAAGTGATAATTCAAATGAGCATGTAGTGTTGAATCTAACAAACCAAAAAATGAAGAAATTATATTGTATAACACGTTTTATAAGTCCAATTGAAATGAGAAAAATGTACGGTAATTTTTCTATGCTAATAGATCAGACCTTCTTTTTGACCTTTGTACATATTTTGGTAAGTCTGCACTGCAATTGTTTCTCTTCATACTATTATGTAACAATTCTTCATCTATTACATATATACGAAATAAATAAATTTTTGTATCATGTCGGGCCTCCTTAATATCATTCCAGGGCAGTGGTTATATTAGTGAAAATTTAGAACTGCGCATATTAAAAAATCAATTATATAAAGAGGTAGGTTCCGCGCGCATACCGGGGGGGGGGGAGGTGGGCCCTCTCATGACAGCCCCACAGGGAATTTTTGGATAAACTTTGTTTTTTAAGGTATCTTGTTACTACTGGGAATATGTGGGCCTGAGGCTGGTGCTTCATAGTGCATTACCCTCACGGTCATTTATCATAGGCCTAACCATGGTGTTGATTTTGCCAACTATAATTTAATGCGCGAATTTCAATGACGGATTCTTCTTTGATAACGTTCATTATTTAACAATATTCGTTGTTTTACAACTGCGCGAATTGAATTAAGAGCTGCATTTTTGATGTTTAGAACTGCGCGTATTAGGGTCAACTGCGCACTAATATAACCCCTGTTCCAGGGTACTAATCAATACCCTAAGTCTATAGTGCAACATGCCTACAATGTCGACTTTTTTCTACTTTGCAGCCATCCATTTTACATTATTCATGCATGTGAAGATTGCTAATTTTAAATGTTCAGTCTTATCGAGTTGTCAATTATCAATCATGTGGTAGTGGAACATATTTTTACAACAAATAGGCCTAAATTCAATATAAAAACTGAAAATAATTGTACAATGTCTCAATTTTGTAGATACCCGTAATATATTCGATACCACACCCCAGTCCAAGAAACTCTGGAGCCAAGGACTGGAAAGAATCTACATTGAAACAACTGGATGCTAACAATTTGATGCAATTTTTTGTGAATGAATTGTAACAAAATGAGTTACACAATAGGTCTACTAATGTTATGAAGCTACAATAATAAAAATCAATTTCTGTATATGATATTTATTTGATGAAAATATACCTAAAAATTACTTTACACAAACAGAGAAGTATTTTATAAGTGTTAAGAGTCAAATTGTAATCATCCTCCTTATTATACAAAAATAACATAAATTCGGCACAATTCTCATAAAATACTGTATTGGCTTATTCAGATTAGCCAGAATGTGATTTGTTTTATGGAACCTTAGTGTAATACCAGTACAAAGAATGTTGAATTAAATTAGTATGCTATATTACGCAGCCTTATTGTGACCAAGACTACAATTCATATTACTGGTACTTTAAATTTCCCAATATTGTCTTGACCCTCTTATTATGAAACTAATTGGGCCGATACAGTTTTCACAGAAACAAAGAACACATTGCAACAACTGGTTGGCGAGTCCTTACAGTATCTAAATAAACTGTTTGAAAAATAATACAACAAACTTTTTCAAGTTCTCTCCAACAATAATATTACAACAATGTTATAGTGAAGGTTAGCTATCCAGGTGCAACACATAGGCCAATAGGAACAACAATTTCATGAGTTATTTAAAGTTGTCACAACTCACTTTTAAATGGGCTGCTATTAAAATAAACGACTAAAATAAAAATAATGCAAGTTGACTTTTAAGATGGAGTTCCTATGTGCAATTGTCATGTCTTAATTTTCAAGCTTGCACAAGAGCCTTGGTTTCATTATTTGTCTGTACTTCTGTATTTTCACCACTATCACTACTTGAACTAGAGCTGCATGTTGAATCCGTGCTATCACTCTCTGAATCTACTGATGACACCGATGGCCCTTTGGCGCATAAATCCCGTAATCGCTCATTTTCCCTAGTAAGACGTTCGTTCTCCATGACCAAATGGTTCATTTCTTGTTGGTACAACAAACTTTTCTGTGATTCTGATCCTACTGAGCCATCTCTCTCTACCTCTCTTTCAGCATCAGAACTACTGGTAACTTCTTTGATCTTGGAACCATATTTTTGAAGTCTCTTTTCTAGCAAATCCATTTTTCCAGTAAGCTGAACATAATCTTGAATTAGTTGAGATTTAGATAGTGTTCCTAGTCTCTCGGCTTGAATATCTTGGTAGGTGTTTGAAAAATCTCTTGTTAAAAATTCTTCTTCGTCAGAAGGAGATGAATAGAAGTAATCGTCATCTGAATCCATACTGAAACTTGAGTCTCGAGCTCTTGGTGGTCGCAAAGGAATTGATAGTTTCACATTTTGACCTTCAGAATTGGTGGTTGCTGCTTGCAGTTTTACATCCAAATCTTGTAAATCGTTGTGATCTTCCATCAAAAACTGTGTTGTGTTATAGGGGGCTTCTGGTAATCCATAGGAAAACATCTTCGCTCGTTCATTACTAGCATTGTCTCTCGCCTTGTTAAGTTCACCACCGCATTTTCCTTGCCTCAGTAATTTACTGTACGGTTTACGCTTATTCGCCCTAGCTTTACGTGCACGCCGTGTTTTTTTCCGCTTTTGATCCTCTTGAGCAGTAACCTGATCACTAGGCATAGGACTACATTCATTTTCGCACGTGATATCGATGTCCGATTTCATTTTCAAACTTTGTCCGCCATGATCTTTTACGTCATCTTCCGTTCCTTTCGTTGAGGGCTCTAAAAGGCCTATATTTTCACTTATCGTAATTTCTGACATAATAACGCCACAGGAATAAAACAGAATGCGAAATAACTGTAGGATAACCCAATAAATCACATTACGTCCAAAAACAGATCGAATAGAATAATGTTACTTGTAGACTGAGAAATGCACTTATCATCAACGAGAACGTTTGGCAACCTACCTGCCATTTTATGATGAATAAAATTGGAAGTTGAACAACAGTGAGAATGCTCAATTGCGGCAATAATCTGAACTAACACTTCCATTATACCAACATAATAATATCAAAATATCATCTCGTTTTGTTGGTTTTCTTGACTTCTGTGATCACAGCCAAGTGTTGTTTTTTCGCGCTCAATTACTTGACGTGAAAATAGTGATAGTGTACTCCTACACTAGTTTCATTTTCCCTCTTTTCACGAAGCATACATATTATAGTAATTAATAAGCCCAAGATAGAGCCTGCAAGTTTTTAGACTGTTTAATACTACTGAATTTAAGGTAATTAAATGTATAGGCCTTGCCTAGCTAGTGGAATCGTTTACAGTTCAGTTGTAGGCCTAACCAGGCCCAACATAACCTGCACTGGGACATTGATTTTGTCAATGATTAGACAATGTCAATGACTTTATAACACACGGAGAAGCCCCCAAGTCTAGGCGTATGACTCGGCCTAGACCTAGGCCTACTTCTTAGAATTATGCTCAGGCATTGATTGCTCAGGCGATCAGGCCTGCTCAGTTCGAATTAAGACGATAGGCTTAGGCTTAGGCATAGGCTTTATATGGTGCAATATCAAAGATATGTTTGAAATGATAAGGCACTATTGTAGGGTCTTAACTCTACTCGTCCGTTGCCTAAACCACAGGCTTAGATAAACTCGAGCGGGTCGGCACTGCCAT
This sequence comes from Brachyptera putata, assembly GCA_907164805.1. Classification (NCBI taxonomy): domain Eukaryota; kingdom Metazoa; phylum Arthropoda; class Insecta; order Plecoptera; family Taeniopterygidae; genus Brachyptera; species Brachyptera putata. Next base: position 29,867,720 of record OU015462.1, read on the forward strand.
TGATTTCAGTGTTACTGCTTCTCTGCGCAGCCGTCTCCTATAGGCCTACTCAGATGCGATTCTTGTGCAATAGTATTGCAGACAACTTTATTCGGTAATTTTGTGTTACTCGGTACCAAATGGTGGGTTAGTTGGTCAAGGTTGTTGTCCTAACCTCCAAAGGTGGCTGACTATGATCAATGTCTGTGTAATTTTATACTGTTTAGGACTGTTTTATTTAATTTTAGGACAACAATTTTATTTGTCATGCGCTGTTTTTCGATAGATTCAATGTTTATGTATTAGAAAAGACCATTTTCAGGATCAAATTTGCAAAATTAGGGATGGTACCGAGTATGACAAATTTACCCTTTATTGTTTCAATTAAACCTCTGAGTACATAAATATGATTGAACTGAGTATGTAAAAATGGTGGTTGGTCAACAAGTTCATGGTATAGGTTATTTTTATTTTTCTACGGTTTCCAAACTAAAAAACCAAACTGGTCTCTAACATACTTAGTAGTTGTTTTAGGGCCTACAAGACTCAATTATACTGGAGCCTTATTCTATAACTTCTGTCTGTTACTTGACTAGTCGAAACTGTTTCGATATCGCTTTGGTTCCGTTTCGACCGCGGTCGAAATCGGTATTCCATAGCACCGATAGAAACGGGCATTCATCAGAAATCACAGGAGTTGGGAAAAGTGCGATCGCTTATTTTCAGGTGAAACACATGCAACGACTGAGCCACCACAGCTTTTCTTATGACTTGACTCACACACACACACACGTGTAATTGTATCCTGTGGGCCGTGACCCTAGTTCGTACTAGTTGAAAATAACAAAAACATACACAAGTCAAACGTCAAAAAATAACATAACCTGAAAGTATTTGTCAATCATCTTGTAAAACACGTTATAGATACTAACATGGCAAGTGAATTGTTTTTATTCTAGTATCAAAAATATAATCTCACTTTCCACAACATTTAAACACTCAACACTCAATATTTGATGTAATCATTTAACCTCATTAATATCCCATTGCTGGCGCACAAAACCCGCAGTAACCGTTTCGACCGTCGAAATGGGAAAATAAGTGCTATAGAATGTCAAAAGGAAACAGTCCCGTTTCCAGTCGAAATGGATTCGACCGCTCGAAAAAGTAGTTACAGAATAGGGGTCCTGACAGCCACTGACTATAAAGTCAATGGTTCAGGGAAGCAGTGCCATTGACTTCCTCTGGTCTTACGAACAGATAGTTCGTGGTTCAAGCAATAGTTGACGGATCATTTTGTTATCACCCTTTGTTACTTATTTTATACCTTCAGTTTTTAGTGAACTGATTAATACTTAATGGCTAAACAGACAACACAATGTGTATATTTAGGCTTATTCCTATCATAATAGAAAAATAGAAGGCCATGCTCCGAAGAACATTCACATGATTCTCTCACGCCCTCTTTTTCAGATGTCCCTAATTAAGAGTTCTGTTGACTCGTTTGTGATTGATAGTAACGATGCGCTCGAGTTCAAACTTATTCGCAAGGTGGCGGATTTAGAAGATGATTGCTGCACATTCAAGCCAGAGATGTCACATCAAGTGTTTGGTGAAAGGTATGCTTAGTTGACCAATTGTTTACTTTTAACTATCCTGGAGACCCAGGCTTTGTTTCCGGTGGCCGATGTTTTCTGTGTATTAGAGGCAACCAATGATGATAGTAATAATGTACTTTGAATATAGGTATAATAAACATGTCTGTATTTTATTTTTTAGTGAGAGTGTATTTGGATACCGAGACTTGAAAATAAAATTGTATTATACTGCAGCCAGGCTGGATACATATCTAGGAATCTCCTACACTGAAAAAGTAGATCCTAAAATATATGACGGATGCGAGGTATTTTATTGTTTTGTGTTTTTAGTTCACTTGTATGAATCGTAGACCATCGTGTAGGCTATTACATTTATTTATTTTCAGGCTGATGACATTTCTAAAAGTATCTCCAAAGTTCTCCAAACAGGATTTTGTACCAATCTGGATGATTTCTGCAGCTATCTCGAAAAAGATGCTAGCTTCAAACCATTTGGGGATTTGAAGCACTCTTTCACTGTGGAAAGTAAGCCTACATGATACATAATAGGCCTACATTGTCAATAATAATACAATATTGTCACTTTCTATAAATTTCAACATAGGTCTATATTGTTAAGTACCGGTATCTTTAGAATCTGCTCCTAGGGGCAATTTTAGATTACAAATGTTAGGAGGGTTCAGCTATGTTTGCAACTGTATCAACGTTTTTCATTTGTTTTGGGATAGGGAGAGGGGGTTACATTGTTACATAACCAGTTTACTGAGTTAGGAACCATCGAAAAACAGCCGTAACACCGATTTATAGATGGCACCTCTATAATTTATAGAATGGCACCGATTTATATATTACTGCTGTATGCCTAAATTACAATTGACAACTAGCACACTCTATTACTATTAGACAAGGTGAAACGTCCCACCGACACATCATTAAATTCATTATACTTGGTGTTGAAATTTTGGCGGAGGGGGGGATTAAATATGAAAATTCACGAGTTATTTTATTTTACACAATTAAAGATTTGTAAAAAAACATATTTTTGTACACAATTGAAGATTTTGTAAAACTTCAGTTTGTGATGGTAAGTGTACTAGGCCTAGTACCGTAATTAATAATATGTCGAGCTATTACAATATACGCCGAGTTTGCAAGACCAATGTGCTGTTGCCGCTCTACTGTGCATGTTTGTTTCTTGTTATTTTAAGCCATTTAGCAAAGAATTGATTATGTGGCCCCAGAAGATTACGTGCAAATTTTCAAAAAATGCGCATGTTGCCAAGAACGTTATTGTACTTGGTGTAAGATAGATGGTTTACATAGCAAGGAATATACATTTTTCTAGTATTCTATCATATTCTACAGTGTTGATGCTTTACAGGCATACTGGCTAGGCCTATATAATCTTCTTGTTTTTCTATATAGGTGGTCCAAACAAACGCACATTTGAAATCTACTATTGCGATGTGACAACACCAGGGTTCTTATCGTATCATGAACGCATGCAGACTTTCATCCTGTGGTACATCGACGCTGCAAGCTTCATTGATATTGATGATGAAGGGTGGCGATTTTTCATCATGTAAGTCCTCATCCAAGATCTGGTGTACATTTTAAATGTAATAAACATTCTTTACAATGATCAGTGCAAGTGTAGGCCTATTGCAAATTTTATTGAATGTGTTCTTCAGTGCTTTTTGTGCTTTTAGTGTTTTTGTCTGTCAAATGTAGGCCTAAAAGGTTTTTTCATATTTTAATCATACTAGGTATACTACAGTGTAGGCTTACTATACTAGTGTAATAATACTATGATAAAAAAACTAGGAATAGTAGATGAGCTGGAAAGTTAGCACTGGCCAGCAGGCCCTACTATTTTAACATGTGGTCAAAATAGCATATAGGTCTACTTTCACCAAGCCTTTTACTAACATTTTATTTATTTTTCATTTGAAGAATAAATTAAGCAGTTTCATAACTTGTGGCCCAAAGTTATTATATCAACTTGAAGTTGTGTACCAGTAAATGTGTAGGCTCCATCAACATATCAAAAGACCCTTTAACGCAACGCGTTTACTTAGCAAAAGAGAAGATTGGCACCAGCTACTATTTTTACTAGATGTTCTCCAAAATAATAAGGTAGGCCTACTAACTGTCCACAAATCCAGAGTATCAACTGTCATAAAAATGAACTGTCCTAGAACTCAACTGTCCTTCACAAATTTATTCTGGCACAAACCTTACTCACATAACCTTGACTGCCATTAAATCAAATATGAAACATTTGATGAGGGGTAACAATTTATGAAGTGGAGGTGCCGTACCACCCGCTTTAACTTCTCTACAGCTTGCTCAAGTAGTAGAAGTTCAGGACAATTGGTTTTTAAGTACATTTGGTTTGGAGTATAGTTGACATTGAGTACAGTTGATTGGCTTTAAGGACAGTCAAGTGTAACGACAGTCTATTTTCTGTAGTGAATTGATCTGTCCCTGACAAGATACAACACTGTGTTGAATGTTCTGTATCTTTTGTTGGTCATTTTATCAATTCTTATTTACAATTCTCAATCTGTACCCAACTTTGACTAACCTTTCATTCATAATTCACCTTGAAAAATCATAAAACAATCAAAAGTATTACAGTGAAACCTCTATGCATCGTTCCCGGATCTATTGTTTTCCTGCTTGTATCATTCATTTTTTCTCACCCCCACTCCCATGTAATCGTGTTAAATTTTCCTGGATAGATTGTTTTCATGCATGGATGGTTTGATTTTCCAGGTCCCTTGAAAAACAATGGATAGAGGTTTACTGTATGTATATTTACCGTATGGATACCGTACATAATTTTTTAAAAGATTTATTCAAATTTGATCGAAAATATTTTTCTGTGTACCGAATAAGACCAAAACTGCATTACTTCATGATTTCTTCCACAAATATTCATTTTTTTATTAAAGTGGAAGAGCCAATAGCTCCCAAAAACCATTCAGTTCTAAGTTGGATAAGTATGTGACTGTATGTCCATAGAAAATATCATATTGATCAAACAAACTGTCCAACCTATACTGAAAATGAAAAAACACTGAAAAATACTTCTTGGACCGTGTGGAAGTCTTCGCTTATGCTCATCCAATAATTTTCTGCAGAAAACTCATTTTGGATAGTTCTATGTACACATTTACTGAGTATGCTGCATATTGCATACTAGATAATTTTGATTTTACGTATCATTAATATTTAATATAATAATTGTATGCTACTGTAGGGCTTACAGTATTGTGATTGAAGATGACACTTGATGAATTATCATAATAGTAATGATGTTTGTGATTATGATTGTTATATTCTTTTTTAAAAAGTAGGCCTATTCCTTAATGTGTTTTGTAACTTCTAGTTTATTGTACTCATGTCCGTAGGTTTGAGAAATATACATGCGAAGGATCACCAATGTATGCATTCGCCGGTTACGCCACAACCTATGAGTATTATGCTTATCCGCTAAATATTCGTCCACGAATCAGTCAGATGCTCGTACTTCTACCCTTCCAGCGACAAGGTCTTGGAGCTCATTTACTGACTTCCATTTACCAACATTACAAGACACTTCAAAAAGTCATAGATATTACTGGTAAACATGATTTAATTTTTGTGTTCAGCTATAGATGAAAAGAAGTTTTTTTAAAAGATGTCTAACGCCCATGTTGAATAATATCTGCGCCAAATTAAGATCATTTAGAAGGTTTACGTGTAGCGATTGAGCTACAGGCCGGTGATAGACAGGATTTTTATAAGAGAGAACATGGGCCTGCGGTTGGCAGAGAGAAGTGCCTCAGCTAGCGAACTACGTCACGATAAGGTTGAAGCGCAACCATATGGAGCGAGGGAAGAAATCATATTTACTTGCAATCAGCCAATCACCACTCACAGCATTGGCTGTGATGAACTAATCGGACATACTCCATCCCTCTCGCACCATCTCTCTGTCTCTTTCACTCCATTTTCTCTGGCGCAGATATTTCCTCATAACTGTTGGACCTATGTAGAAGTCTTTGTTCTATGGTTCAGCTCAGATTCACAATATTGAATCGGAGATTTAGGAAGTGCATACGAGTACCGCTCGTTATAAGACTCCAAGGCGTAGGCCTAACAACTAACAAGTGGTGTTATAGCTAGTGTTTTGTTTTGATTTCAGTTGAAGACCCATCTGAGGATTTCCAACGTGTGCGAGATTTTGTGGACGTAACAAATTGCAGCAAATTAATATCTTTTCAGCCAAACAAGCTGAAAGAAGGTTTCAGCAAGGAGATGGCAGCAGAAGCTAGGAGTGTACTAAAAATATCTAAAGTGAGTTGAGATGTAGGCCTACCTAATATGGCCTATTTATGGCCTACAGTAAACCTTGTTAATTTTAAATTCGGAGGAGGTAGGCCTAAATGAGACAGTTCGAATTGAAAAATACAAATGAAAGAAAATATGGTGGAAGGTTGGGCCCAATTGGCAGAGATGGAGGAGACCCTGGTTTTATTTACAGTATATCATAGGGCACTGAATTATGTTCAAACTAGAGGCGCTGGATTCTTAATTTTGAGCATGAAGCCAAGAGTTCTTCAAACTCTGAAATTTGAATGATTTTCATGGTGAAAATGATTGTGCGAGGTTGAATAAACACTACACTAGACTAGACCGTAGACTGTAAGGAAAGAATGTGAATCTTTTGTTAGTACACTAATATTTTTCATTTAAAAAATTACTTCAATTTATATACCTATGCTTTTTATAAGAAGTCCCTAGTATCAAAATGTTTTTTCAGGCCTACTATTTCTTGAAGCCCTTGAAGCATATCGACCAGTCCCTTGTACTTGACTGTAGGCAATAGGCAGTAGGTACCCATGCTGTTTTTGTATATTGCCTATGTAATTTTCTGTTTCTCACTTATTTAGTATTCAGTCAACGTAATGTTATTTTATTTAAAAATACTTTCGAATCACTCGTGTCTACGCAATGATAGGTGTCATTAAAATGATACAATATATAGGTCTACACATTTAAAATAATTTGTATGTAGTAATAATTCGTTATAAGCAATATTTCTTATAGGCCTATCAATTTCAGAATCAGTCGAGGCGAGTTTACGAAATATTACGACTCAAGCATACAAACGTATCTAACAAAACTGAGTATCGTAACTACCGTTTGAACATCAAGCAACGTCTCAATGCACCTCACCAAGTAAGTAAAATAAATTCAGTTGTAAATTTACATTTTATATTGATGAGTTGATGGAAAGGAAGTACAGTAGAACCTCCTTAATATGTTTCTCTTTAAGACGTTTTTCGCCTTAGTAAGTTTTAGTTTTTGATCCCATCCATATGCTCCCACATGTTAAATAGTTTCTTTAGTAAGTTTTTCACTTTAGTAAGTTTTTTCTATCTGGTCCCCTAAAAACGTATGAAAGAGGTTCCACTGTAATTGAAACAGTGCTAGCCACCCTCTGTAACGCAAGTCAACTAAGGCACCGCTGAACTGAATTCTCGTAGGTCTGGGTCCGAGTCCCACGTTAGACATGGGTTTTTGTAAACGTTCTTTCACTCATCATCACTTCATAGTTTCATTTTCACTTGGTCATTTGTACCCACAAAGGACCCAGCTGTTGGTATGGTCGTTAAGTATCAATATCCGTGTGAACGTTTCTTCTGTTCTTATTGTTATATACTAATCTACAAACTGTGTGGGCTACTGTAAAATGAGAATTGATGGAGTTGAACTACGTATACATGTGTAAGAGTGAAAATGTGGAACTTTCGGGAAACAATCAATATAATTTGAAATGGAAAAGATTCCAACTCTGAATCCTAAACGATGTAATCGTCATACGGTGTTGAGTGCAGTGGGCTACTGGCATTCGAAAAAATTATAAATTCAATATTAAATTTAGGAGTGCATGATGTGCCATCCATAACTCCATATGTGTCTTAAAATATTTCACTAACTACATTTATGATTCTTATTTGTATTTCTTTCTGAATTCTAGAAACAACAATGCGTTCTTGATAAATTGCAGAAGATATTGAAACCCCAAGAATTTCAGGCTACGTTATCTGTTTGTTTGGCGGGTACTGAGCAACGCCAAGACAATCTTGAACGAGACTATCAAGAACTTGAAGCGCAGTACCACCAAGTTTTGAATCGACTTGCTAATGTGTGATGTTTCTTATGCCTATTGTGTTGGATACTATTAATGATGTACAGCCGTATTCATATTATGAAGAATGCTTGAAATATTGTTAAAATTTGTTTGGAAGTGCTATGTGGTGCGTGTATAAAACAGAGAGCGGTATTTTTGTATTATTATTTGGATTTCATAACTTCAATTAATTCATTTAACCGAGTTTAAGCGTACGGCGAATGTGAATTTCCTTGTGAAGACTTAATCTTGATTCTGTTTGTTGTAAGAAGTATTATAACTAAATTTAACTTATATTTTGTATGTAGGTAGCCATACTTTGTTTCGTCGACTAAATTTGAAAATTAGTATCTCTACTTTGTTACATTTCAAAGAGAAACGAAGTAGTCGAAAAATGAACTTATTACAATATTATAGATTATCCTATACAGTAATGTCAGTGAATAATGAAATTAAAATTACAGTAGGTCTATGTGCTTTCTTTTAAAAGATAACCAAAGTGCTCTCTCTATTCCCCAGGGACTCATTAAAGTTCTATTTTTTTAATATTATTTGAATAGCATTCGCAAAACTAAGACAACTAACATAATAAAGACAACTAAGATCAAATCTTAGTAAGATCAAGATAATTCAAGACAACTAAGATGATACTTTTTATAATTTCGTATTACATTTTTGTATGCATGCCTTGTATGCGACTTTCATAAAATTATTACCGGTAAGTGATAATTTACTTTTTTATTGTAGTTACATCCAAAATTATCAAGACCAGCATCAAGTAGGCCTATACTTTATAGAACAAACTGATTAGTAATTAATCACTAATTAGTTACTAATTTCGTCTTCAGTACATTTTACCGAAGTAAGTTTTATTTTTTGTTCACATCCATAAAGCTCTTTCACATTAAATAATGTCTTCAGTAGGCCCTAGTTTTTCTCATTTTTTATAGTGTGGTCAAACTTCAAAGACTCGACAGCTTGCGCAGTTCCTCGAACTGCTGCCGAGAAGGCGTCTTTCAATTATTGCCAATAGATTGTGCTAACGCCATTTATTGGATTAGCGATAGCCAAGCCTAACATCCCACTCTTACGGGGTTGAGCTTTCGGAATCTGTTTCTTTCAAAGGTACAAGTACATCCCCACAGAAATACATTTGTTGGATGATATATTACGTCTCTAATTAAATTTATATATGACTCACACAATTCAAAGTATTCAACAAATAATTAATCTTAAGAGTAGTAATTTCAGTGATAGAAAACAATTGAATTCAATTGTTTTCTACGTTTAAATTTGGGAGAAAAAAGCATTAATATATAAACAATTACGTTAAAGTAAATTATTGGTAAGATTAAAATATTTCGTTTCTAATTTATCACCAAGATTGAATCACTGAGACGATCGTACACAAATTCAAGAGACCATCTTTTGATTCCTGCCATGATCCTCTCCTGACAAAGGTATTTTGTGGTTTCTTCTGACGTTTGGATTCTCAACTTTGGTTATTAGTTACTAGGATGGTTCCTTATAACAACAGACCTTGATCGACTATCCTAATATTCAAAAACACCCAATGGAAATAATTTTCTCTAATCAATAACCATCATATCATTCACTAATGCCAATAGATCTTTGTTGATGGGTGACAGTATGTTGATAAATCAAATTAATATGAGAATAAATGAAAAATAAGATTATTTAATGGAAAACTAAATGTACAGTATCATCTAATAATAAACAATACCAAATGTGATATTTATGTAATATTTAAATGAAATAAATTAATGTTTGTAATTCGTGTAAATATCATCAGAGAAAAAGACGATTAAAAGCAATGAAGTCTTTGATCAAAAAGTAGGTACGTTATGAGACTATGAACGGAACATGTCATGTTGGCACCAAAGAGGTAGTAGTACGGTGAATCCACCGTGGTTAGTTGGCACAACGTGAACTCCTACAAATAGGCCACCCGCCATTTTGTGTAGTGACGCTTAGGTTGACTAGTTCCAGGGGCGTTAAATTGTCCCAGTTTTAGCACGTCAAGGAGGCTTATGTAAGCTATAATTTCGTTAATAAACAACTGAATTTTGGTATTTTTTTTTCTTGATTTCGAAATGGGTTTGCTTGGTAACAGGTTAATTATGCTATTGACGAATTTAAAAGTATAGCCTAGATAGGCCTGCCTGTTGCATTTGCATGGCGGGCTAGGCTAGGTAGGTCAAGTCATTGAGTTTGTAGTTGCCTAATCAAAGTTTGGCACGGGGTTGTATGCATAGGACACTGTATTGTCTACAATGATAGAAGACCAATTAACATCTAGGGGATTCCTAATGGGCAATTTAGCTAGGCCTAAGCTTAGGCCTATATACTAGACCATTGAATGCCCAGACCATGTCCTATTTTATTAATGCTAGGCTATGAATCTCTCAATATCTAGATGCTAGTTTGGGTGAATGATACTTTCTATTTATGGTTGTTACAAAAAACACAAAACCTTGCAAGTAGATCTACGAGGCAGTGTTTAGATGTAGCAACGGAAAGCCTCATAAATAAAAGGCTGACCCTATTCTCACGAAAATTCAAGCGGATTGTGCCTATAGCAACCGAAACTACTATTTATACAAACCATTCGTGCCCAATTCGTGACTAACAAATATTACAACCACGATCCGTTCATACAAAGACAAAACGTTCGACAAGACGCGCTATCTCTATTCCCACGAACCAACGTTCAGGTCGTGACCATAGCCGTGCATCCACTTCTATTCCCTTGAACGGGTTTGCATAGTTCATTTGATCGCATACAAAGGACTCTGGCAGTGTGACATTGGCTATTGCTAACTAACAAGAAGTTGAAACAAGATTAACAACCTGTTTTTAACCCCAATCCTTTACCAACCACATGATGTACAAGAAGCGGTCGAGGGCTAGAGGGGTGAAGTGTTTTAAGACGAGGGGAAGCAAATATTAAAGTATTAACAAGATTACATACAGGTAATTTTGTTTCCTGTGGTCTATAAAAAAATAACCTTTTCCATAACCCAATGCCCAAGACACAATTTAAACAGCAATTACCATTGAGCTCTGCTGTAGCACTTCTTTGATACTTGATGTATGCAAACTGATTAAACTGAACCCAAAGACCTCATTATATCTTCTGCAGTGACCTAACCATTCATTTTGTAAGTTACAAAATCAAATATACAACCATTTAAGTATGATACAACTAACCCGTCAAACCTAACCTAACCAAAACTAGTCTGAAACTGACAGTTATACCAGTTTACACTGTTATAGGCCTAGATAGGCCTACCATATGAGAGTATATAGCCACTCAGCATTTAAGATTTCAAGTTCCTAATTTATTAAAAAAAAAAAAACCCCGAGTTGGAGATTGAACCGTTGACTCTAAGAATGACAGGCCAGCATACTAAAGCTACTAAGCTACGGGAGTTGTGGGGATATATATAAGTCTAGTTATTAGGGAGAGAGACAGAGAGGAAGAGCTTGGGAGAGGGATCAACTAGAAAATGATTTTATGGCAAAAACGATCTCCCATCAATTGCTTTAATACGGTATATATGAATGACATTGATAAAATTATGTTTTTTTAAATTACCTAGTGTGTTTTGCTTATCTTGAAATTCATTGTTTAGACCTATACCATTGAGTGTGTAGTTGTAGTATATATAACTACAAACTCAATGCCTATACAAGTAAATATAATTTTGTAATAATTTGTGTATTAGGGTTTCATTTTATTTGTGAACTGTGACTTTCAGGGTGAATTACACAAAAAGGTTACACTATGGCTAGTAATTCAATAGTAGTAATCGGAAATGATGAAGACATGGAAGATCTTGATTCGGATTCTTACGAGAACGATGTGGCAATTCAAGGTTAGTAGTATATATATATATATATATATATATATATATATATATATATATAAACTTCTTGGATGCGATTCAATATCGAGATATTAAGGATGCTATAGTCATGTCATAAAAAATGCGCCTCGGCCGGGACTCGAACCCGGAATCACACACATACCGGTATATATATGTATAGGCCTGAATATATTCCATATTCATATTTCATTCAATTACTGTAGGCTACTCCCACCGGCACATGCATCGCAGTGGTTAACGCGCTCGCTTCTTGTGATCTGGGAGGCGAGGGGAAGTTTGATTCCCGCCACCGACCATCTTTACAGGGGTTTTTCATGGTTTCCCTCTGTAGTCTAGGCTAATGCCGAGATGGTTCCTACAATAAGTCGACCCGGCCATGACCGCTTCCTTCCCACTATCCTTCCCATTACCCAAGAACCTTCATCTTATCATCCCATCATCTCATTAATCATCCATCCAACCATCATAGCAGTGTGTCCTTAAACCCAAACCTTGCTGTTGAAAGAAACCTTGCTGTTGTAGATAAATGACTTTCCAAATAATATATTAGAGACCTCCTCTTTGTTACTGTAATTTAAATTATTTTATTGACAGAGGATTATTATTTCCACTGGGCATAAGTAGTTAATAAACTGTGAATAAATCAGCCAGCTAGTGCTTGCAGGGATAATAATTTGCTCATTTCATTCTAGGCCCCAATATTTATATTAATTGCCTTGTCAGTCTTCATTGCTTTTTACTTTTAAATCCTTAGGCCTATGTTCTCTAATTAGACTCTTTTAACACTGAACTGTGATGAGTATATCCTGAGTGACATGATAGTATTCATTGACTCTTTGTTGACACTTTGTAAAACTGTTGAGAAAACACTTCACTTGAAGATAAACACATGGCTGCCAGAGAATGCTCACACACTACAGTATAACCCCCTTCGCCGACCTTACTTTCTGGTGACGTGGTATTTGCCCTTGCCGCTTGCTCCGGTAGAAGATGAGACTCAAAATTTCGTGAATTTACAAAATTGAAAAAAATTAAATTAAATTTGGAAAATGTATAGAAGAGAAAAACGACTTCCTAACGGAAACAAATTAGCATTAAGAAAGGTCGGTAGAACTATCAATTAGGTTTTTAGGATTAAAAGGTGATAACACTTGTGTTTAACTCGATATCAATTTAAAGTTACAATTTAATTAAATCCCAGAAAAAACAACAAAACTGACAAAATCAAAATTCAAATTGATAACATGAGGCAATGATATAGTTTGTATAACAATAATGTTTGTCGCTCTAACCCGTCGATTAGAGAAACAAATTTAAACTTGAAACCCCTGTTATTTGTGTTTCTGAACAATTAACAATTACAAGAAAATAGGCCTTTAAAATATATATAGAATGATGTAGTAGCGGTACCGTCTTTCGCTGTATTGATGGTGATGGTGATGTTGATGGTGATGGTAAGATCTTCGCTGGCTTGGCCGATAACGCGTCGATGCCGCAGTATCCCACAGGTGGGCTTGGATTGTCCCGTGGACGTTGACGGAAATTTGCTTCGTGGTTGCCAAAACTAGGAGACCCACACCTCTTGGATACGGACGTCTTCCCTCGGCCGCAGTCAGGATAGATCTGAGATCTTCTGTCGCGAGCTTCCTTGTTTCCCGAATGTTTTTTACTGCGTGGATCGTGGTGCAATCGTCCCGTGTTGAAAGTCAAGATAGTCACTGACAAAATCAACACACACCCACGCAATAAACAACTCATCCTTCTTATAGGTTCTGCTTCTGGGTCTTGTACTTTGAAATTGCCTGTACATTTGTGCTATGTGATATCTTTGCTGGTCTGGCATTTCATCAGCCAAAGCAATCCAATAAATTACATGATATGGGGTTCCCTTTTGGGTAATACATATTTGACAATAGAACATGAGAAAGAATTTGAACAAATTTTACATTTTATAATTATCAAATTAATTGAACTGTTACAATAGTATACACTATATAGGCCCTAATATACAAACAAACCCTTTTTTTATTCAAATTGTTTTCAATTTGATTTCTGATGCATGGGGAATTTGAATAAAGGAGGGTTTACTGTATGAACTTTACTCAGAACCAATTAAAAACTCAATTTTTAATGGGGCCGTTTTTTTTTTTTTTTTGAACTCGAACTCGAACTTGAAACTTGTGATTTTCTCTTGAACTCGAACTCGACTCAAACTTGAATTCTCGAACTCGCACACCCCTAATATATATATATAAAAAAGTACTCCCCATTGTCCAGGTTCATTGCCTATATGTAGGCCAACATATATATTTTTTTTTACCATATATCACTAAACTTTTTTACTCAATAAATGATCTGTATATTACAAGATACCAGTACCAAAAAAATGGTACTTATAATATAAACTTGTGAATTAAAAGTAATTCCACTAGTGTAATTATTCGTGTTGCAATTTCAGGTGTGAAATCTGAGCCTCGACAGTATCGTTCAGCTGTGGAGAAGAAAAAGCTTGCCGAGATGTCATTGAAGGCTATGGGCAACTACTTCTGTGCCTCGTGTGAAAAATCTTTTAGTAACATTTCGGTAAATACGAAAATTAAATAGGCCCTAAACTATCTAAATTAATATAATTAATGAAATATAGGGCCTAATATTAAATTTGTACGGTAGGCCCTAACATATTTTATAAACACAAGCTTCCTCCTGTTTGTTCTCTCAGTTGGTAACTGACTCAAAATGTTATTTACCAAATTATTTAGGCTAGTATGCATTTGTTCTAATTAGGTTACAATTAATTTCTCCTCATTGCATAGGCCTATGGAGGACAAAATCATCATGAGAAATAGTAGGCCTATAACAAATTACATAGAGCATTAAAGTGTGACAACTTGAAATCCTCCAAATTAAGTGTATTCATTCACAAGTATTCATTTATCAATAAATGTAAATGTAAATTGCAATAGATTATAAATTACTGTATGAGAAAGCATTTCCAACTTGATATAACTTTGTGAAAGAATTCAATTTGTTTCTTATTAGCTCATCCATCAACACGGAAACACGTAAAGCGTTCTCTTAGTTATTAATTTAATAACCGTATTACAGTGTGATCAACTTTTTTATAGGTGTTTAAACGACACGTAAAACTCTGCCCATGTGCAGTCGTGGATACAGAGCAACAGGTGAAACCACTTGCAGTTATCAAAGATGTTTATGATTTGCCATCTGATGACGAAGAAGAAAAAGTCATGCAGAAGTTAAAGAAGTTAAAAGGTTTGTCCCGGTACTCTGAAATCTAAATAGATTTTATCGCATTTTATAAGCCTACACATCTACAGATATCTGTTGAACTAGATTTCTGTAGCAATTTTTTTTTTTTTAATTATATTTTCATTAGAGATATTATTCACCAATCCACTCTGGTTTTTGCATCACATTTTGGCGTTAATTGTGCTTTGTAGTGGGTTGGTTCACTGAATTTTAATTCATGAATTAAATTTGATGAATGAATTCAACTTCTGCCTTCACTTTCTTTTTATTATTTGCTTTCTAAAATGTATTACACTCCATCTCGTTGAATTGACTGGCCAAGGCATCAATCAACTTCTATAAATGATTTTAGGTGTTGGTGTGATGATGGATAAAATGAGTGAGCTCATAGAAGACCCCTCATCAAGAGTGAAATGCCACTGTTGCGGTGAAGATGTGGAAACTGCACATACAGTATGTTGACTACGTATATTATGCTTTGTAGTATTATATAGGCCTAGTCATAGTCATATAGTTATGCGTGCTACATATGATTTTTATATTGGCAAGTGGCCCCACAGTCTCTATATTTTTTTCCAATGATGAGGAAACAATTTTTGAAAGTTGGTGAGCATTCATTGGCGGCTAACTCATTAGAATAGGCCTACACATGTTTGATTAATTTGATGAAATCTTGAAATAGTAAGCTTTTATTTTCAGATAATGAAAGGTTATTCTACCTATTTATGATCTAAAAATCTGACTACTAAATTTGTTCTAGGGTGGTGACTACGAGTGCGTAGACTGCTCAAAATACTTCCAACTGAAAGCGAGCCTAGAGCGTCACCGTCGTGTTATCCACTCGGAGGGTGACACTTTCAATTGTACTGAATGCCCTGCCCGATGCCCAGACAAGGGCACACTCGCCAGACACATGTACACGCATACGGGCCTAAAACCGTACTCGTGTGATCGGTGTCATAAAGAGTTCAGTCGGAAATATCACCTTGAGAGGCACATCATACAGACCGGTTGCGATGGAAAACCAAAACCAAACCATCCCTGCCAGGTACGTCTGATATGAATCTAAGATGAATGATAAGATTAACTGTAGACACTGTCTGTCTTGACTGTCTTAACTATCTCTCCTGACTTCTTCCAATTGATATTATTCATTCTTATCGTGTAGTCTTGCTTGATAAGTTGTTGATTTACTTGACTCGTCAATTTAAGCAATGATTGTACTGTATATAATTATTATTTGTTGTTCTGTCAATTATGAATTTGTGTATTTATTAATTTACATGTTCACTTTAAACATGTAGTTGAATTTTCTTATTTGTCTGGTTTAGTACCCTCCCTATATATGGCTGTTTTATTTTCGTGATTTTGGATTGCGGAAAATAGGAAGGTTGAATCAGTTGATACTAAATTTGAAGTCTAAAAACTAAGAAGTGAAGACTAAAATTGAATCCCTCCGGCCATGCCTGACAATAATTCACGGATTTTTTCCAATGAAATTCGTACCAAAATAAATTAGTAGACTCAGTACAATATTATCAAAATGTGTATTAATGACTTTTACCTTGAGCATGATAATTTATTACAAAAAACCTTTCCTACTTCGCAGGGTCATTTGTTATTCAAACTAACCAACAAATCAAAAAGTAATGTCAGTTGTTACTATTGTTTCAGGTGTGTGGCCGCTTATTCTCACGGAAGGATAATTTAAGAGAGCACTTGAGAGCTCATGCAGGCCAGGTCAGTTGTGTCCTCACTTTTCATCAAATGTATTAATCCCCCCCCCCCCCCCCCCCCCACCCCACCCCCATTCTCCATAGGGGAACAATGTTACCGATTTCACAGATATAATTGATCATGTAACTATAACAAACAGCAGGCCTATATAAGTTACAAAACGAACAAATACATCATGAGATGCTCAGTATCAGTATTTGCCAAAAATGGTGATGACTCAAATTTTGTTATAGTCAAGGTGAAAATATCACTTGTATGTAACCGTAACACTCAATATTTTTCTCATCGGATTTTTCATCACCGCATAGTCTCATACTGTTGCCTACATGTGACCTATTGTGAATCTTCATCATGGATCAGCAGTATTATAGAAGTACTTCTCTGAATGGTGTGAAGAAGTTTCACTTGAATATGTTTAGATGGATAGACACTACTATCCCTCTCAAGGATTGTTGATTATCCATTTTGACCTTCGGTTATTGTACGAACACCACACAAATCATGTGTCAGTTGACTGAAGGGTAGTAGGAGCT
The DNA here is from genome assembly GCA_907164805.1 of Brachyptera putata. Lineage (NCBI taxonomy): Eukaryota > Metazoa > Arthropoda > Insecta > Plecoptera > Taeniopterygidae > Brachyptera > Brachyptera putata. Next base: position 29,884,932 of record OU015462.1, read on the forward strand.
TACAGACAATATATTTAATGCTATTGTATTTGGTTTTATTCAACAGGTGAAGCGTAAGAAAAAGTACAATTGCATTCATTGTGGCAAGGAATTCCATGGCACAACTCTTCTCCAGATACACATGCGTACTCATACAGGTGATTTTTTATGTAATTAAGAATTTAGAAGAGGCTATGTATGCTAGTACACTATGTACTAAATTTATTATTAGAAATATTATAGGCCCTATACAGTAAACCCTCGCTAATCCAAACTCGGTCAATCCAAAATTTGACGTATTTCGAACTTGAAATCGGTCCCCAGCTGAAGGTATAGGCATTTCAATGTTAATTAATATGGTTAATCCAAATTCCAGCTGAACCGTAATTCGAACTAATATTTCGTTCATTCAATTGCTTCAACACTGATTTCGGATTGGATCATTCGAAATAATCCGAGTGAATTCCGTGAAGTTATCACTGTTTTCCCAATTTCCATCCTTTTTATTTGATGCGTAAGAATGAGTGGAAGCATGCTCAGCTGTTCCATGCTTTGTGTACCGAATGCAGTCGACCTTGACGAAGTCTGAGCTCGGAACACTCGTTCGTCCGACTCGGGACGGCCGAACGCCAATAGAAACGGGCCATATGAGGATCACGCGTCACGGAGATAGCCGGATCTATCACGTAGTCTCAGCCGGTGACACAGCTTCCTCTAGCGCGCAATACGAAATTAACTATATTACCTATTAACTATATTAACTAAATTACTTTTTGATTAATCCGAATTTTTATAAACCGAAATCATTTTTTTAGGTCCCTTCGATTTCGGATTAACGAGGGTTTACTGTATATATAAATAATCTTCAATATAGGCCTGCTGTAGGGCTGACCAATAGTGAAGTCTAAGCAAAAGCAACAAAACAAAAACTATTATCATGTCGACTCAATTTTATTGAGTTACGTTTCATTAATAATAGGCCTACCTAAGTAGAGTATTTTCTCTCATACATATAGCTATTTTTTTTTAGGTGAGAAACCATATGGTTGTGAATTCTGTCCAAAAAGTTTCCCATCATCTGGTGCTATGAAGAAGCATAGGCGTATGCACACAGGTGAAAGGCCGTATGAATGCAAACAGGTAGGATAAAATGATCTTCAGTGCAGTAGATTTTTAGTTTTTATCAAAGCTGTAGCATTATTCATAATTAGATTACTCGATTTTTACCCTTTCTCTGATCTACTATAGTACCATACAGCTGTATTGTACAAGCTATTCAGGTGTCTGATTCCATAGAGGTTTTACTGTCTTGGGAGGTTTTGTCCGTCTTTTTTACTGTCTTTACCCAACTGCCGTATCTTTAATTTCTATTTATAATACACATCATGAGAAAATATATGAGAAATGTACCGTAGTTTTGAGTATGATCTAGCCATGAGAGTGACAGGCACAAATGGACGGTGCCCATAGGTCTACAGTTAACCCTCCTTAATTCAAACTCTGATAATTCAAATTTTAAATACAGTGATACCTCTGTCCATCGGTTTTCAAGGGACCAGGAAAATAAAACCATCCATACAGGAAAACCATCCATCCAGGAAAATTAAACATTGATTTTATGGGAGTGGGGTAAGAAAAAATGGATGGTACAACCAGGAAAACGATGGATCTGGGAACGATGGATAGAGGTTTCACTGTACACCCCCCCTAGTAGTTTTTTTTAACTTAAGTAGTAGAACTAAATGGTAGTTCTTGTTTTTGTAAAGTGTTGACCCATGAACTCAATGTTAACTATTTCAATACCAGTGATTCAAGCTTTATTCTTTCAAAACTGTTACGGTACTTTTAGGTCCATGGAATTTCAAGAGGGTTCACTACACTCTATAATTACGTTTATAACAAACTTAGTAATAACTTGTAACTATGTTTTGTGCCATGTCATTTCATTTGATCAGTAAGTAGCAGATAGCAATATTTAGGATAATACGTAGTCAATAGATTAATACTTAATATTAGAAGAGGATGTTATGCAGAATATGAAGATTACATAAACTTTTAATATTAAACCGAAAACATTCATGATTATTGAATGTATAAATTGATTTCATTTATTGCTGCTCTACTAAGATATGGAGACTCGATGTCAGTAGGTGAGTGTATGTATAGTGATGACTGTATTTTCATCTTTTAAATGTTGTTTGAACAAGAGGTGAACTGCATTAAGCATTGGTACCATACTTTGTTCGTCGATTGTCAGTTACTGTACTGAAAAACTTCTAACATTTAAATGATTTGTAGATTCAGCACCGTGTGAATGGCTAGGCTAACAAGACCCAGGGATATAAAAAATAAAAATAGACGGTGAAATTTTACGAAGTGGGTTCCCAGTAAAAAAAAAATATTTTTATTTATTTACAATTAATTTCATGGTAGGCCTATATCGGTTACTTGGGAATAGTATTGATGAAAATGCTTATTTGACAATATAAAATACATAAATATTGAAAAATTGGCATCTGCACAGTACACTTAATATTTTTGTAGTAGGCAAGTACACATAGGTGGTGAAGACTTGATTATACTCAATGATCTAATAAGAAAAAATATGGATTACAGGATTTATTTATTTAAAATACTGTATCGTTATTATTTTAATGGTATTTAAATAGGCCTACCGGTAGGCCGATATTCTTTTCTTTTATGACAATTTTCGTGTGTTACATTTTTGCTTATGCAAGGCCCATGTCCCATTATAAGTTACTTGTGTGATACGTTATCCAAGCAACATTAGCATGTAAAGTAATATATCATTTGTGTTACTATGTTATCACTTCAATCTTATTGTATTATTCCAGTGCGGTGCCACATTTGCAGCGAAAGAAACGTTGAACAGGCACGTACGAACTCACACTGGTATGTTATTGATTGGTAAATCCTACATGTTGTTGATACTGAGAATTTGTTGAATCTGCATTGATAATTGGTTTCATTTTTAGGAATAAAACCTCATGCTTGCCAGTACTGCGGGAAAAAGTTCATACAAGCTTCGCAGCTTCGAGCACATATCTTCCATCATACAGGTCAGTAGGTCTTTGACGTAGCAGTATGTCATTGTTTTGCATTGAGGGATGAGTGAATTTTAATTTTTCCTCCAAGAGAAGAGTAGGCTTAGGCCTACTAATCTCCAAATCCATGACGATTATTTTCTTTTTGGAAATTAAAGTTCATAATCTGTTTTGTCTACTCCTATTAATTCCCCCCAAAATTCCATCTAGGTAGGTGTTTTCAGAAGGGGTTGAACTAATTGTTGCTCACAAACCATAGTTTGAAGTTTTAGTTAGATGATGCGCCTTATTAGTTATTAGTTATTGATAGCCCACTGACGTCATAACAAATGTCAGCTGTTCAAGAAACGGCCATATTGAAATTTCTCCCGTTTGGTCGAAGCAATCACGTGACTTCTTCGACAGGAACGCAGTGGGTCGTGCGCGACGAAAGATGCACTGCTGATTAATAGTATCGTCTGATTAGCTGGTTTCGGTCAAGCCTTGATCAAAAATAGAACATGTTCTAAACGAAAAGGTTGACGTGCAGGGTTGACGTCACCCTGCACGGCAAGGGTTTTTCGATCAATGGTACCGTCTACACGAGTCGGGGGTTGATGCTCAAGGGTTGATGTCAAGCCATTGATCGAAACCTTGATCTGTGTAACTCGGGCTTTATAAGAAGGGCAGAAACCATTCTCCAACCAACTTTTTTCTAACAAACATGACATTTCACTTGAAGCATAAGTGGAAAAAAGGTTTAGATGTATATAAGTGAACTAAGGTACTTTTATCTGCAGGTTTACGTACTGTGACAATATTTGTCCTCAAGATGTAGTAGGTCTGTAGTAGTACCAAAGCTAGGTAGGTTAATTAGGTATATAATATAAAACGGTACCTAAATATAGTATAATAATAGGTAGCCCTACAGTAATTACTTAATTAGGCTCCAAAATGATTGTATTTTCGTTATATTTGATTTTGAAATATTTATTTTCAGGAGAGAACGGCTTTACGTGTGAACATTGTAATAAGGCGTTCAACCGTCGATCACGTCTAGATACACACATAAAATATATTCACGAAGGTGCCAAGCCATTTGAATGCGAGATCTGCTCGAAAACGTTTGTACGAAAAGAAGATATGGCCCGTCACAATGTGTTGCATACAGGCGTCAAAGGTATATTACCCAAGCAAAGTTATTTATTTATTCCCGTCTGAAATGAACACATTTCAACACACATAAGGTTACAGTACATAAAATAGATGAGTGATGAGAGATGAAATAATAATAGCCCATAGGCCTATTAATGGAGGGAAATATGTTACAGTGTGTACGAAAAAAGTTATGTTTTTGATTCGTTAATTTAAAATAGCTCACCAATATAGCACATATTAAAAGAGAGAAATATGTTACAGAATGTACGAAAAAGGTTATGCTTTGATTCGTTCATTTAAAATAGCTTACCAATATAGTATGATAACTTATTTGAAAAGAAGGTAGATCTACCATGAACTTCGTATCGGTTGCCAGTTTCACTGTGTAGGCCTACTAGTGCTCATTTCTTATTTTGTTGATTCCAGAACATCAATGTACTATCTGTGAAAAGATGTTTGCTATGAAGTCGTCACTGAAGATTCACCTACTTACTCATACTAAGGTAAACTATTGTTATGATTATTTATTGTTGAATTTGTAAAATTTACTTCGATATCACTAACTGTTGTAAGAGAAATGCGATTGCAAACGCTTGCAAGACGTAATTATTATGAACATGATAACCAGTTCTCTTCACTAAGGCCTACTTGAACCTGTATATGTATACGTACAGAAAACTAAAGATAAGTACGATAGCCCAAAGTTTTTAAATACACCCCAAGAATTTGGAAAACTTCCCAATTGAAATTATTTTCTCTAGCTTTTCCATAAATCTTCAAAATAATGTTTCATATGAAACATCATAAAATGAAAATCTAACGCTGGTGACCTCGGGTCCGAGGCCCGGTTTGAGGAAGGATTTAGAATAGAATTTCATTAAAATACAGTAGGCCTACGTAGTGCTTGAATTACCAACGTGGGAGTGTCTGGAACTGGGAGTTTTGGTGGTTACTAAACCATGGTTACTAATGCTTTTTTTCAACAAACCCTCAGAATAAGGTTAACTAAACTAGGTAATACTGGGCGTTGAATATATAGTTGACAATACAGTGTTCACAGTGTATACAGTTTAACTAACAGAAAAAACTAAAGACATTCTAAGTCGATTCATATTTTATTGCAGCCTCCAACTGGAAGATACATTTCATCTCCCAGTTGAGTGGTAGACATAAACTTTTGTTAAAACTGGGTCAGAGTAGGTTAAAACGCTGACTGATTCAAGTAATTTCAACTTATTATAAGGTTCCATCAAATTTACCTGTGGGTAGGTAGTAGGTACTAGGTAACCCCTGATAATAAAGACAATCACAAATTGCTAATCACAAATTGGGCTTTATGTTTGTGTAGGAGCCACCTCGTTCTTGCGATGAGTGTGGTCGTGCTTTTATCCGTCAAGACTGCCTGTTGCGTCACATGCGTACCAAGCATCGAGACATGTTGGAAGAAATACTAGCCGATGCTGAGAAGAAGAAACTACAACAGACGTTGCTGTTGGTGGCAGGAGATCTCTCCGAAAAAGCGATGCAGTGCAAAGATATCGCTCCACAAACCTTAAGCGAGATAGAGCTAACAGAATCGATCAAGGAGTTACTGACATTACTTGTTGACGAAGCCACGCTCAAGTCGTTTGGTTGGCCAGATGTGTCTGTTGATATTGTTCTTGAAGCCGTTATTAGACGTTGCGGTCAGCTTCAGCCCAATCATGAGCATCTAAGTTATGAGGAGAAGCTTAGAGAAAACGCAAAGTTGTTATTTACTGTTGTCATTGATGACACAGCAGTACGATCTTTACTCAATAACCAAACTGTTGATGAGGTTATATTACATGTATTAAAATTGGCAAGGTCCTAATGTTTTATCTCGTGAATAATGATATACCAGCATATTATTATTAACACATACATATACGAGTTATTCGATAAAATTCCATCGTATCTACTTCACTGCAAAATTGGTCAACATTGCGTGAATACAAAATACCAACAAATTTACTTGCATGTAATTATGATCTGGAAGTGGCAGATTGGCTTACTTGGAAAATATTAATACTGTAATACAATACCGGTATATTAGTTCATCATTAGAATACCAAACCAGTATTTATAATTAGGAGTATTGTAACGATAATCTGCAGTTTTTGGTCATGTCGACAAGTCATCAAGATATATCTTATTGTCAAATTATGTTAAACATAATTGGATATTTATAGGGGATAACAAAGTATAATACCGGTATAATGTAACTCAAAATAAATATTTGAACATAATTCTTTTTACATTATGTTGTGCGTTATTTGGTCAAGACTACCAGCATTGACATTATATGGTTCCTTTTCCCTAGTATGAGAATTTAGTTGTATGAAGAAATTCTTGCTCGTTGATATCAGTTATCGTATTTATCAACAATGGTCCATGATAGATTTGTTTAGATTGGTAGTGCCACTGCCTGCCAAGTATTTGCTACGAATATAACACTTCATCACATTTCAACTTCTTTTTACAAACTTGAAGTTTTCTGTACATTTGTAAATAACTTCTAGAGCCTACCTTCTTGATGAAAAATAATAATACTCTGGGCCGTGCGGTGCAAGCGCCATTTTCAAATATGTTTAGGAGGTGAATAAAACATCTCCACTTGAGTGTTGCATCAATTTCCGAACAATTTTGTCTCCGCGTACACAATATTATTTGAAATATTTCAAGCTAAACATAAATAACCTTCATTTATTTCTATAAGTTGACGTGACTCGTTTACTAATTTCCTCTTCGCTGTTGTGATTGTACTACAGGTAATTTATTTTCTACATTAATACCGTAGTTTAATACAGTACATTAGTTTCATGCAGTCACTGGCTAACTGTGGTATGACTTTGTAGATAACAGAAAGTATAAAAATGTTGCATCATGATTTGTGAAATAGACACTTTCCTCCATCTGCTAAAAATAATAACTGAATCATTATCATTATTGAATAAACGTCGCTACAACAGAATTCTAAGCATGATTATTGTAACTTTTTCCAACACACATAACTGAGATCTTGATTGCAGCACTATTTCTCTAGTAAATTTGTTGGGAAATATCCTTCACGTTACTTGCCGCCCTGTATTAACAAGCAATGCAATGATAACCTAAATAAATGAATACAGACGTCGATGGCAACCCAAACAAAAAATGTTTTAAACGGTCGTGTACGTCCATTTAAAAAAAAGTATCAAGATGCCACTCATGGTTCAATCGATTCAGTGCATCAAACATGAGGGAAATAAAAGTGAGAAAATTACGCTCGTCATTAAGTATGTAATACATCCTGTATGTATTATACGTCGATATTAAATGGAAAATGGTATATCTGGACGAATGGAAATACAGAAAGAAGACAATTATCATAATTTTTCATTTTCTCTTTAATAATTGTTTTTAAATGATCTTTGAGTTGAGCATCCATTATTGGTATTGTTTACTTTATACAATCGATTAACAAATATCAGTGATTGAGGAAATGGAATATTTCATATCAACTCTTACATAATAATGAATTTATATTTTACAACTTTTAAAATAGCACTTTCCATGTGTAATATCCTGCTGTATTTTCATTTTTTTTATACCTCAAACATGAAAATGTTCATAATAGAGTAGTAAGCAATACTAGACGAGTTGACCCTAGTATCGGATGTTAGCACTACCGTATAGTCTCGATAATCCTCATAGCACAAATTGGGTTTCACAGTTTTCACACAATCACAAGTAGGCCTATCGTTCTGCTTTGAAAAGCATCTATTTGTTATACAATGGGTTATAGATAACTATATCAGTTCCTTCAATTGCTATTTCTTCGTACATCCATCGACGATTTTGCCGGCATTCGTGACCACACTTATTAGAGCGACATTTTGGACAAGGGAAGTGACATCCAGGACATGCTTCTTCAAGACAGTCACAGATGTCTTTCTGTGCTGATCCCAATAATCCATTTTCATCGTAAAGTGTAGCTTTTCTTCCACCTCGAGTAGAAATTTTCCGAGTTAGTTTCCGTTTTTCACGATTGCTTCTTTCAGGATCAAAGTTTTCCATAAACTTCATATTTTGAACTTGCTCTTTCTTGCTACGCGCCGAAAATCGCAAACCAATTCCTGTTCGCTGAAATAAAGTTAGGTATTTTAAGTTGGTAAGATTTAACTCCAGAGAGCAAATAAGTTAAGGTGGTCCTGTAGTTGTAACTTGTAGCGCTCGAGCTGCAAGAAAAGTACTTTCACAGGCTCCTCGATGTCTCCTTGAGCGGTAAACAGACGGGATCTCGCCCTTTTAAATATGTACGGTAGTTGATTATTGAATGTAAATAAAGACAGCTGTATCTGTAATCATGTCAGTCTGAATAGGAGAGGTCTCGTATCGGGCTAAGCCCATCTTGGTGCGTTGAAAGGCTTATACCAACAGTACTGCTAGTTCCACCAAAATCCATGAAGAACGCTAGTTGAAAAGAGGCCAGTCATGTGATCCGCTTGACGTTCGCCAGCTGACGTCTTGCCGCCAACAATGATGTACATTTGATGCGCACATGGACTGCTGACCTCTTTTCACCTTGCATTTCGCAGAGATTTTGGTGGAACTAGGCCTAGCAGCACTGTTGGAACGTAGGAAATAGCTTCGATCCAAGAACCAAAGTCCTAGCCATGTTTACACAAAATTAAGCTAGGTACATGGGTATGCCTACCAAGCTTGTCCGTGGGCTATTATTGCTGCTGGAAGTGCTTGACATCTCTTCAACGATATCTACATTATTCTGGTCAAATGAGCCAGAACTAGTGTCATCTGTCAAATCTAGTTGAGTAAAGCTTCCTACTAGTCCTAGACTGTTGGCTTCCATACTAGGCCTAGGCCTACCAGACGGACCAGCATTATCCATAATTGTAGCTGTATATGGGCTCCACTGTTCTATTATCGTTATCCGTATTACAAACAATATGAGTGTACGTAATTAAAAATGAGTGGTGTATTTCCAAGTCAACTTGCAACACGTTTTTTGAAGTTTTCGACGGACGTCAACAACGGAAGCCATGATAATAAAAACTGAGTGCGTCTACTTGGTGCTATCAGGAACGGAGTCAGGCGCCACTTGCCTGAATACTTCGGGTACATGGGTGCATTCAGCGGTAGCCGGCAAAAAGATCGCGGCAAAAAGAGCGCGGACATAAGACCGCGGACAATAATCTCGCGGCAATAATATCGAGTGGGTGAAATGATCGCGCGTACATAAGGTCGCGCAGGCAAAAATATCGCGACCAAAATGAGCGCGGGAAAAAAGATCGCGGCGACCATATGATCGCGGACAAAAGATCGCGGCGACCATATGATCGCGGGCAATAAGATCGCGGCGACCATATGATCGCGGGCAAAAAGATCGCGGCGACCATATGATCGCGGACAAAAAGATCGCGGGCAAAAAGATCGCGGCGACCATATGATCGCGGACAAAAAGATCGCGGGCAAAAAGATCGCGGCGACCATATGATCGCGGACAAAAAGATCGCGGGCAAAAAGATCGCGGCGACCATATGATCGCGTACAAAAAGATCGCGGGCAAAAAGATCGCGGACAAAAAGATCGCGGGCAAAAAGATCGCGGCGACCATTTGATCGCAGACAAAAAGATCGCGGGCAATAAGATCGCGGTGACCATATGATCGCGGACAAAAAGATCGCGGCCACCATATGATCGCGGACAAAAAGATCGCGGACAAAAAGATCGCGGACAAAAAGATCGCGGCGACCATATGATCGCGGGCAGTGAAATCGGGACGAACATTATGATAGCGGACAAAATGATCTCGGACAAAAAGATCGCGGACAAAAAGATCGCGGCGACTATATGATCGCGGACAAAACGGCGACCATATGATCGCGGGTAATAAGATCGCGGCGTACATATAATCGCGGGCAATAAGATCGCGGTGACCATATGATCGCGGGCAATAAGATCGCGGTCGCGGTGTACATATGATCACGGACGAAACTTACTGCCTTTGATAGTACCCAAATACGAATACTCGTTTTGTCGGTGTGCATCCACCGGTGCAACCCCCGTCTCGATCCGAATCGCCGTTTGCCGGCAATTGGCGGTGAAAGTATGCAAATCTCGGGTATAGGGAAAACACGGCTAGGCCAAAAAATGATATCTTGTCCGAGCCCCCATTACCGAACGCCGCGACGGAACGCGGCCGCACGGGTTGTAAAAGATGCGGATCGTGCCCCTCTACACCCGTGTGGTCGAATCAGCCCGATCCAACCGACCGTTCTCCTGCAAAGTTCACCCGAGTGTCCCTTATGTGCACCGCCGTGGTAAACGATATATAGCGATGGTCGAATCGAATGGCGGTTCGAATCCTGGACGAACCCGGTACATGAATGCGTGTTTCGTCGGTGTGCATGCAACGTTGCCACCCTCGCGGCGATCCGACCGGCCGTTCACTGGCATTCGCCGCATGAATGGTGCATAATACTCGGGCGACCGCGGGTGAGAACGAGCGATCATAATTAGTCGCCGCGATCTTATTGCCCGCGATCATATGTAGTCCGCGATCTTATTGCCCGCGATCATATGGTCGCCGCGATCTTTTTGCCCGCGATCTTATTGCCCGCGATCATATGTAGTCCGCGATCTTATTGCCGCGATCTTATTGTCCGCGATCTTTTTGTCCGCGATCATATGGTCGCCGCGATCTTTTTGCCCTCGATCTTTTTGTCCGCGATCATATGGTCGCCGCGATCTTTTTGCCCTCGATCTTTTTGTCCGCGATCATATGGTCGCCGCGATCTTTTTGTCCGCGATCATAATATGGTCGCCGCGATCTTTTTGTCCGCGATCATAATATGGTCGCCGCGATCTTATTGCCCGCGATCTTATTGCCCGCGATCTTTTTGCCCGCGATCATATGGTCGCCGCGATCTTATTGCCCGCGATCTTATTGCCCGCGATCTTTTTGCCCACGATCATATGGTCGCCGCGATCTTATTGCCCGCGATCTTTTTGTCCGCGATCATTTGGTCGCCGCGATCTTATTGCCCGCGATCATATGGTCGCCGCGATCTTATTGCCCGCGATCTTATTGCCCGCGATCATATGGTCGCCGCGATCTTATTGCCCGCGATCATATGGTCGCCGCGATCTTATTGCCCGCGATCATATGGTCGCCGCGATCTTTTTGCCCGCGATCATATGGTCGCCGCGATCTTATTGCCCGCGATCATATGGTCGCCGCGATCTTTTTGCCCGCGATCATATGGTCGCCGCGCTCTTTTGTCCGCGATCATTTTGACCGCGGTCATTTTGTCCGCGGTTATTTGGCCTCCGCGATATTATGTACCCGCGATGTTATGTCTCTCGCGGTATTATTGCCGCGATCTTATTGCCGCGATATTTTGGTCGTCGACATTATTGAGTCGGTCATATTACCGTGAGCCGTTGACTTCAAAAACATGTGCCACATATAAGATCAGCTTGTCAGAAATTTCCTAAGAAAGAAATGTCGTTTCGATATTAAATCCTTCAAGGTCCAGTGAAATTTTTCAATTATATTTCTCACTTGGAAATTCCACATTACTAGCCTTGCCTCGTTCATTACTCATGGAGATTTTAATTATAATGATATGACCAATAATTGAAAATTTTCTACTCATTCTTTTTTTACATGATTATACAGCATATATGCACACAATTTATACACAATCTAATATAATAGTTTACAATTTTTTTTTTTAAATTGTACGTATCTTTACTTCCTGAGTGAACTTTACTTCGTCCCGAGTTGTTTATTTGTTTGATTGTTTAATGGAATCATAAATTGAATCTATTCATGCAACCACATGAATTATTTACAATATGTATTCTAATAATCTAAATAATCTTTCTATGCATGCCATATTATTATTTGGACAAGAAGTCATGTATCATATAACTTATAGCAATTAATATCAACTTGACAGGGAGATAATTTCTATTGAACATATTTCTAATATAGGTGTGTGGGCAATTAGGTGTACCAAACAACTTATGGGCTGTGCTTAATGTTTATTTTCACAGTAATGTTTCTACTTTATTTGAACCTTATACAGTCAATATTTTATTACGGAACAGTTATGGATAGCCTATAAAAATGGAATAAGTCGTTATGAACTATTCATAGTAAATAATAATTATCTGCTATACCACTCCACGAGACATCAGAAGTAATCCGGGTAATTGGTTGCCGACCCACTGGTGATTAACGAATTCTCAATTTTGGTTAGCACAGTGTTGTCGGAACACACCCCATGCTCAGTGGCTAGGCGTACGTCATAGCCTCAAACTGCTTCACTCGCATTTGCTAAAGTTGTTGATCTGGGTGTTTTACTTCAGAATTATACCTAATTTTAGGATTACCGCGGCGCATACGACTGGAAGTTGATTATTAATTATTTAGGACGTGCAGGTTTGCATGGTTCATTAACTTTTTGAAATGGGATCGAAAAAGCACAAGAAGCATAAGTCAGAGAGGAGAGATCGTTATGAAGGTAAGCCTAGCGCTAGATTTCTCAAGTGTCAGTTTACCGGTGACTTTCTTTGAGTATCAAACTGACTGTGATGGTTATCAAATCAATCAGTTTAGTAGGAGGTCTATCCACAAGTCTTGTTATTAACCAATTTCAGCCTGTATATTTGTACTTTGAATCATCTGATTCCGTATTTTAAGTTGGCCCCTAGCATTGAGATTGTCTCAATGCCCCTAGCATGTTTTGTGGGGTCAGCATTTCTTGGCCTAGGGAGGCCTAGGCATTGACACTACAAATTCAATGCCTAGGTCTAGGCATGGCTTATGCCATTGACTTTGAAATAGGCCTACACTATTGCCTAGGCTATTGAGTTTGCCTAGACGAACTCGATGCCTAAGCTTGGGCTTAGGGTAGGCCTAGGCGTAGGCCTAGCCATTAGCTAGGCCTAAGCCTATTGGCAGAAATAGGCCTATGTCTATGATTGTCTGTCAACACTATGATTTGTCTGTCAACAGAGATAGAGCAGAAATAGGCCTAGTGCCTAGGCCTATTTCTGCTCTGGAGGCAGAGATATTTTTTCAAATAGTAGGCCTAGGCCCTAGGGATATTCAGGTTCTAGGAGGCAGAAATGATTCTTGCCAATTAGTCATCGAGTACATTAATAACACTGTGGGGAAACGGTCAAGCCGAATTGATTTTGAAACTTTCTAAAGGATAGAGTGCAAAGAGTTAGAGTAGGTACAGAGGTCTCTAGTGAGGTTTAGGTGACGTCAGGAGTTCCACAGACCACAGGGTAGTATGTTAGGTCCGTTATCATTTGATTTATACATAGATGACTTGAGTAGCGTTGTTAATTCACGATTAAGGCTATTTGCGGATGATTGCGTGTTATATATGGAAATCAATTCAGAGGAGGATGTAGAAGCTATTCGGGCAGATCTGGCAGCACTAAATTATTGGGTACAGTTAAACAAGATGGGATTAAATGCAGGGAAGTGCAAGGTAATTAGGCCTACCTTTGTTAGGAGGAGAGAAAGGCTAGACGTAGTGTATGCTGTAGGGGGGAAGACACTTGAGTCTGTGGAAAACTATAAATATTTAGGAGCAGTATTTGACAGACGCTTAGGGTGGGGGAGTCAAATTGAGCGAGTAGCAAAGAAGGGTATTAATGCATTGAACTTTGTAATGAGGCAGCTTCAAGGGACAGGTACGGAGATCAAGGAAAAAGCATACTTTACGTTAGTGTTATGTATGTATTTATTATGTAGTAATTAGTTTATTAGCAAAAATGTGCTAGGCCTATTCACAAACAAATACAATTTTACAAAGTCAGTGCAGTAGTATTTTTTCTAAACTTGAAAACAATGCGACAAATACAATACCTAGGTCTATACCGGTACCTAATTAGATGAGCATAGCGAAGATTTTCATTCCATATACCGAAAAATTTTTTTTTTTTTTTTTTTTTTTTTGTAATTTTGTACGTGGCATACAGGTCAGGAAAAAGTTTCAATCAACTCGAAACTTTTTTCCTAAATTGGTGTTATACCAGAACAGGTTGGGATTGTTTTTCAGAAAAATCGGTCCAACGGTTTTTCTGGAAAAAAAATTGGAAAGTATGGAAATTCCCCATAAGAATAGGCCGGGGAGAAATACTTGGAAAACCAAAATTTTCCAAAAGCTCTCAAATTTATACTGAATGTGGAAAGATCTATCATACATATTTTAAGCGATTTGTGAGACAATCGGATGTGAAATAACGAAGAGAACACATTTTTTATGTACTTTTTTACACATTAATAAAAGCAATTAAGAACGCAATTAAGGAACTATTAAATGTGAGCAACAAGTGTCACCAATAAATTAAAACGTTTAAAATCTGTGATGGATATGAAGAAGGCACTGGTTTAATTGTTGGGAAACCAAGGTCCATATACCAACAGACAGCCGCGGTTTTCAAACCTTTGAAGTGATCCATGGCCTGTATAATGTACATTGAGCCGACCAAATATTCTTAATTCTACATTTCCATACTTCTAAGCTCATCTCACAACGCATATAAGGCGTTTTCCTAGTAATACAAATACAATACATATAAAACACACCTACAATGTTACCGGTACAATACTTTATAATATCATCTTAATAATTATAATGTATTACATTACTACCGTATTGATAAGACTAGTTGTCTATTAATTCTAGTAGTAATTTACTACTACCTAAATTTACAAGTTCAGAAAACCACTTTTTTATATTATTTTGGGATTAACAGGTCACCTTGATTAATTTACAATAAGCCTACTCTATTCTGAAGGTTGAATTTATATAGGGCCTATTTTATATTGACTAAAATAAATAGTTCTCAACCGTCTTTATGAAGAGCCTACTGGTACTGCCTATAACACGTAACATAATTTCTGTTGTGCTGGATTTAGGATTGTGTTTTGTTTTACAGTTGGATGATATATGAATACAGTGATTTATACATTTATTCTTACTAAATCATACTGCTTGTTATTTTGTTTCAGACAAGCAGTTTGGAGTTGATAAACCCCCTGCTCTGAAGCTCATCTTCAAGGTTGGCAGTTCATCAACACCAGAGCACAGTAGTGACTCTCCAGGACCCGTAACCATTCCGCTTGTTAACACAAACATCAATTACAGTGTTGCCCCGACTACTGGTGATGAGGAGTCTCGCCATT
This sequence comes from Brachyptera putata, assembly GCA_907164805.1. NCBI lineage: Eukaryota > Metazoa > Arthropoda > Insecta > Plecoptera > Taeniopterygidae > Brachyptera > Brachyptera putata. Next base: position 29,900,349 of record OU015462.1, read on the forward strand.
CTACAGCATCATTTCACGGAAGGGAAGATTCACACCTTGACAGACAACACAAGAAAGCTAAAAAGAAAAAGAAGAAGAAAGAAAAAGATAAAGATAGAGATAAACATGAAAAAAAACACAAGTTTAAACATCATCATAAAGAGAAGCGTAAACGTCCTCGGGAGGAATCCAGTCAGGATGACGTCAGTATAGGTGAAGAATCTCTCTCAGAACCTCCTTTACCAAAACGAGCTATTGTTGACGGGAGTAACATCCTGTTAAAGACTGCATTAGGGGAACCTATGCAGATATCTACTGGCTTAGTAGGTCAAGGATCAATATCAACTAATGTCTCCCCAACTGGTTCAGGTGGTTTAAGAGAACCACGGTCGTGCGTTCTACGCCAACGCCAGGAGCGTTCTCCTCTTCAGAAGCTACTTGATTATTTGCTTAAAGGTTTGGAAAAGAAAGATCCTCAACAATTCTTTGCGTGGCCAGTGACGGATCACATTGCACCTGGTTATTCCCAAATCATCAGTCAGCCAATGGACTTTAGTACCATGAAACAAAAAGTGGATGACAATCAGTATCCAGTGCTGAGTGATTTCATAGTAAGTATCTAAGGAACACATTTTCTAATTTTAATTGGTTGTAATAGTTACGGACCATTTTTGAACAGTTTTTGGACAATTGAAAATTACGATTGTATTTCCCTAATTTTAGAGAATACTAGAGGTCATGAATGATTTTTTGGCCCTTTAGAGACCATGAGACATGACGTAGGCATTACCGACTGTGTATAGGAACAAACAGAATCAAGTAATGTCTACGTCACGACTCAGAAAAAGGGCCAGGTCCCGGGGGGACAAATAAATTGATTATAATTTGTTAAATTGTGATGATGATTTCAAGTTTTCTGTAAAATTAGAGAAATGAATGGTTCTATCATATTCATGTTAAAATTTTAGTTTCTAAGTATAATCAGGATTTCAGTTCTTATTTAGGCAGGCCTAAGTTATTAGTCTTTATTTAAATATGATATTCCTGCAGTATTTGACCAAGTACCAACTTTTTGCAGGACGACTTTAAATTGATGTGTAGTAACGCGATGGCTTACAACCATCCAGAGACCATCTACTATAAAGCAGCGAAGAAACTTTTACACGTTGGAGTAAAGGCTATGACCCCAGATAAGTTGAAGCTTTTAAGGCCAGTGATCACTTACATGGGGGAGATTAGCCGTGATGAGCTTGGTTTTGATCTCGGTTACGAGGATATGATCGCTCCTAGTAGCATCAAGACCGAGACAGCAGAGGAGATCGTTGAAGAAGGGGAGGACATTGCTGAGGCACACAGAGAACACAGGAGGAAGATGAAGGAAGCTAACAGACCACTGTAAGTGTGTGTTTGACTAATAGTAATGAACCGCGCATGAAATAATGTGGTTGCCATCTATATTGCCACTTGTACTACAGTTAAAACTAATTTTGTGTTTTGCATCAATTTGATATTCAATTGACCATTAGTGGTAGCCCCTGTCTTTTACATTGGATATATGCCTAGATTTGTTGCTCTGTATATATTTGATGGGTCCGAGTTTTAAATTTTCCACAATCTATTGCGTACATTTGTCACTTTGTGAATTTATTAGTGGTACCAATAGATAAGCATTTATCTAATTTGTATAACTTGATAAGACAATAATTGACTCATGACGGGTGCCAAACTTTCATTGGGAATTTATGGAATTAAATGTGTCTGTATTAGGCCTACCGTAATAACTGATGCTTATGGTGTCTTATTTACAGAGGGAAATTTGAAGCCATACCAGATGATCTGTCTCCCAACGAGATTCTCATTCAAGCTCAACAGGCAGCAAAAGCGGCAGCTGATCGCCTGTCCTTGAAACGAGCCAACAGTAAAATGGGTTTCTTACGACAGCGTAAAGATGGCAGCACGTCTCTAGCAATACTTGTGCCCGGTAACGGAGTAACTCCAGGCACCAACGAGCAACCCGTCTCGCTTGGTGTACTCACTGGTAAACTAACGCACGGCACTGGCCAGCTACAAGGCTTCAGAGAGGACAGGCGCAATCTAGCAAAAACTGTGAAGCCACTGTACTATGGAGCCTTCGGTTCATATGCCCCTTCTTACGATTCCACGTTCGCCAACTTAACCAAAGAAGAGTCTGACTTGGTCTACCAAACATACGGTGATGAAACGGCAGTGCAGTATGCTGAAAGGTATAATTTCGTTTTTCTTTGGAAATTGAGATGTGTGTTATTGGTATGGTTAATTACCAAAGTTTTCCTAATTCAAGATTTTTGGTCATATTAGTTAATTATAGTTTCAGTACATAGATCTATATAGGTAGTCCTGCCAGTAATTTTATCAGTATCTGATGTATCTACATCATGTCTGATGTAGGGCCTACATCAGACATATTTAAATAGTCTTTGAAATATGAAATACTGTAGTTCAAATAGACGTACTTGGTACTGTAGTAGGTATAACTAGACCCCCCTATGGTTGAAAATAATAATTGTACAATATTTGGAGATGTGCTACTAATAACAACCATTGAAAAATATTCTGTCTAATATTTATTTTCTATGTCTTGGAAAAGTGTCTCAGATGTAGATAGACCTCCTAGAACAAAGATTCATTTGTAAGATTGTGAGTGACGTAAAGTGGCGTGAAATCAAGTATCTGATTGAAAATAACATGATTTTAGCATTCTCGACTTCTCCAAAGACTGTGACTATACTTTAACAATGGTGGACAATCTACTGGATCTACTAACGGGCGGAGAGCACCGCAGAACTAAGAAAGTCCTAGACGAGAAGCGTCGTCTTCGCGAAGAAGAGGAGCGCGTTCAACAACTGATGGAAAGAAAGCCTGCCGCAGAAGAAAAACCTAGAGACTCTACCTCTCTTCACGATGTCAAAATTGATCTTGGCTCGCTGAAATCATTGGCAGATTTGGGCTTGGACATGAGCTTTATTGATGTCTTTGGTGAGTTTTTTTATAAATTATTTTGCCCTTTAAAATTCTCATTATAAATAGGCCTATAAGAATCTCTCAGGAGGTCAGTAGGCCTACATTTTTAGATATTGTTCGTATTACAATTGTGCGTACACAACGATATTGAGCGTGTACTATTACTCGTTACTACTTAGTAAGTCATTCGTTTTGTATCATTAATTAGAGTACGGGTATGTTACATACCAACTACGGAATAATGCTTTTATAAGTTCTCTTTTTACTAACATAAGAGGGCCAACTATAAAATTAGCAAATCGTAAAATATTGGCTCTGACAAACAGTAAACAAAGTCTTGTGTATTTTCAGAACAAGAAAAACAGAACCATGAGGATCGTTGTGTTGCCAATGACGAAATGCAGTCACAACTCAACCAAACGTCTGACCTGTTACAAAAACTTCAACAAGTGCAGAGTGATCGACTCAGTCTTCCACCGCCTACTCATCTCTCAAATGTTATACAACCTTCTGATAATGAAGTTCAACTGGGTGAGTGTCGGTCAAAATGAAATATATATGCCTAATGCAAAATTCAAGTAAACTAGGAACATTGAGACAAGTTGCCGAGTGGTTAATAAATTGAACCGTCATTCAGGAGACCAGGATTTGATTCCTGCCATGGTCGACCATCCTGACGGGGGTTTATCGTGGTTTCCCTCTATTGTGCAGGTCAATGCTGGGATGGTTCCTTAACAACAGGCCACGACCGCCTCCATCCCACTATCCAAAAACACCTAATAAATTAACCTTTCATCTCATCATCCTACCATCTCATATATCATTCACCAACATCAGTAGATTGTACTTGTTCCTTCAGGCTAGTACTCTTGTGTCACTAGACTTATACTCTCCCCGCAAGCCCCAATGTGTCGGCTTCAACAACTCCACATAACTCAGTCTTGGTTATTCCATACAACCTGTAGATTTTCATTGACAAACCTATATTTTCAAGACATTTTTCCAAATTTCTTTAGGACATCACAACCCAGATACTAGATTTGAACAAATAAATGAAGATATTTATATCCCCAATTTTAGAGAAAACTAGAAATCATCATCTTAATTTCAGAGATTATAATTTAGGTATAATGAATGTATTTGTCCTCCGTGTATCTAATAAATGCATTTTAGTGAAAATATCTATGGCCATTGTCATGTACTAACCTAATACTACAAAGAGGATGATTGAAAAATGAACATCAAGCCGAAAGACGCAGATTAAGTCTCTTTTGCAACAATAAATGCAACGACTTGATAATTTGTAATACAACTTACCTAGTTTCAAGGGGAAAAAAAATGCTCAACTTACATAACACTTTCTCTTCCTTATTATTCAGCGGAAAAGATAACTGCAAGCCTGAAAGACATGAGCAAGAAGGTATCTCCAGAGGCAATCGTATCAATACCTGCTATAAGAAAGGCAATGGGTATAAAACCGAGTACTTCTTCGCCTAGTCCTAGCTCAAACGACGTGGTTATGGACATCGATGACAGTAGCAACCCGATCACGGTCCAGTCGAGCAAGATGGAAGAGTCGACTACGAGCGAAGCGATTATCGAGGATGTTGATGTAGAGGGCACGTCGTCGCAAGCAGAACTAGATGACGATGATGTAGGAGAAGTACCAGACCTTGAATCAGAATTGCGAGAGTTCCTGGAGAGTGAACCGGCCCTGAGTAATTCGCCGCTACACGATGACAAAACAATTGAAGAAATTCTCTCTGAATCTTAATTTGAAATTTTAGTGTCCCTAATAGATTTATCTGTAGATACTGTAGTCTGTAGTGTTTATTTACTAGTTGTATTATGTAAAAACTAGGCATAACCATAGTATTGTACTTATTTAGTAGGGAAACTGAAAACGTAATCAAATTTGGGTGAGCTAAATTGATCTATAATCTGATCTATAAAGGGCTGTATGTATGTATATGATATTCATGTATTATCTACCATATACTTGACCTACAGTACTTGTATTTTGTGCTCCAGTTGCTTTTTCACTTCACGTTTTTATTGGTTAGTAGGCTATTTCTTTTAAAATGAGAATGCGTAGGCCTAGTTAAATTACAATATCTTCAGACTTCATCATACTGCACTATTGTATATTTGTAGCTCTCTTTTGTGATTTTAATGCTTGAATCAGTAATCTTATACATCTTTTTTAATTCAATAGGCCTAAAATAAAATGGATGCGTTACTTTCTTGTAATTGCTTTTTAATATCATTATTCTAATGTAATTTGTATAATTTTAAGGAGAGTCATATTCAAATACGTATTAATATCAACAGTATACCAGTATAATAATCAGGCCTGGACTTATGAACCTAGCGCCCCTAGGCTGAACTTAATTCAGCGCCCCTAAGAATAGTATACTTATTTTGTATGGATATAAAATATATGTATGCACAGCTTACTTGATCTGTAGTAGAGGGTGTTACATAAGTTACATTGATTTCCGACGCGATCTTTTTGCAGCAAACTCGTCGATGATTCTGACTGTGTCCATAGTCCATAGTGAGGTGACAAAACCTCACTCGAACTGTATGTTTAGTAGGGCTATAATGATGTGAAAAATAACTAGGACAATAAGTCATAGACAGATTCAAGGTGGATACTGCAATAGTGTGCGACTTCGTGTGTATGGCACGTCAACGTGTTCCAGGATACACGCGGAAATCTCACACACAGGCTAGGCTACCCATGTATATAATTTATATATCAAATGGGAATACGTTTTAATGCTTCTAATCTGTCTTTTTTTCATGTGTGATGTAAGTAACTTTTGTTTCAATAGGCCCACGCTTCAATAAGATGAAATTGAATTGAAAATTGAAAAAAAAGAAAACACTAGGCACGCGAGCGCCCCCTGGGCGCTCGCGCCCCTAGGCTTCAGCCTTGCCAGCCTGTGCATAAATCCGGGACTGATAATAATAAAGTTCAAACTCTGTGTACTGTAATCAATCTTACGTTGTATGTTTGTTTAATGACTTCCCTTCCATACTTACCAACATAATTTCCATAAAATATCACAGAGTTTATCTCATCAATGATGCAAGTGCAAGCTGAGTATTCCATGTTCTTTTTTAGCTTGGAGATTTCTTGCCTCTTCTTGAAATTTGAAAATCTGCCACAGGTGCCAATATTGATGAGCCCTTTCTTGTTCCCATTCTTTGACAGGCAAGTGAAGATGATTGATTGCAGAGCTATAATTTCTCTTGAGGGGAAATAATAAACATGTACCCTTGTCTGTTTCATTAAAACCAAGTTGATTGAATGACTCATTGAATGGAAATTTTTCCATGTTATGGAATAAAATCTGTATGAAGATTGAGTTCCAGGAATTTTGCTAATAAATGTGTTGAAAATGAAATGTTGGGCCTAACTACTATGTAGTATTTATTTTATTTTATTTTGCTTAACGACCCCACCAACAGCCAGGTTCTATGGGGGTACGAATGAGCGGGTGGTAATGACACGATGAAGTGATGATAGGTGAAATGACGTTTACAAAAATCCATGCCTTATGCGGGACTCTAACCCACGTCCGACATGACTTCATTTCCTATCTCTAGCGACAGTTGACTGAGCTACGGATTATTACAAATTTATATATATATTTTTTTCAGTTGGAAAAGTTATAAAAATGTTAATTCCCCAATGAGAATAGTTCATGATGGAAAAATAATTTAAAAAAACAACGGTATTATGTGGAATGCAGCCAAATGAGTAAATAATCAAGAAGAACCAGAAAAATCACCTGAATGAGAAAGGTAAGTAGGCCTATTAAGTAGGCCTATATAGTTGTTTGGTCATGGGTATGAAAAAATGAATGAAATCCCCAAAAATCGCCAGTTTTAAGTGGAACTAAGCGGAAGTAGGACAATGAAGTGGAATCCCAAAAATCACTCGTGATCAAATCAAATGGAATAAAAATTGAGTGTGGAATATAACAATTTGAGTGGAACCTACAAAATCGGAGGAATAAAAAAATCATTTGTGATTTTGTAATTAAAAGTCAGGTACCGGCACGGGAAATACCAAGTTGTTGAGCTCACGGTGATTCTTATTTGTACATTGTCAAGTAAAAAATACAATGGGGCAAATAAATGACATGTTGTGTAATTTCATACGATAATCCCAGCAAGTAGAAATCGCGTTTCTAGAGTTTCTCGAATTTTTAATGTTCAATTTAAGCTAATTGCTCATGAAATGATTGATAAAATTGCCCATTTCAACATGGACAGGGCTTGTCTTTGCATAAAATTGTAGGCCTACAGGCATAGTACACGTCATAAGGCAGGAGCGTCTCGGTGCTAGACTTGGTTTTAGGCTTATTGGAGTTTTATTTTAATTTCTCGTTTGTTTTTTCTCCTTTTGATTTTACCCGTATTTTTGTCGACTGTTTTGGATTTCTATGACTGATTGATGATTTTGATCTTAGTTTTTCTCATTGTGTGATTTTTCTCGAATTTCTTGAGTTTGTTTTATTTATCATTTTTTTATTTGAAATTATCGTTTCCTTTGTTTTCTATTCAAGGATGTAGACATGGCGTTTCAAGTGATACGTTGAGAGTGATATCGTTTCATTTTCTCCCGAATAAATATAGAATTTGCAAAGATATACCCACCACAAAGAATGACGGAAATTAATTTTGTTTTCACCATTCTAGAATTAAGTTTTGTCTAGAATGTCACAAGGAATACCGTATTATTTACACTTTGTTTAATGGGTTACCGGTACATTAAGTGTAATTATCTTTTCGGGAGTGGTAAGATCGCCATTGTGGCCTACGAACGATCCTACATTTCACACTTGGTCTTGATTCGGGAATTATGATTTGGTGTCAAGTTTTAATGGTTGATGAAACAAAAAACTTGGATGAATTTCGAAATTGTAATACGCAAATTTGATTTCTAAGTCAATGTGAGAAATTTGTATTTTTTGTGATCAAATTCCGTCCACGAATCCTAACATTGCAGGATTCTAATACGTTCAATTAAAGGGTCCAAGTCACTTTATTCTTAAACAGGAAAACTCATTATTCCAAACGGTTAAAAACGTGTAGTCAGGGAATTGACTACCTTGACATCACTCATACCTCGATTCGATCGATAGTCAGATACGCATGTGGTCATTCGACCAGTTCATTTACTTCGTTGACACGGTTTACATTATTGTCTGTATAAGGTCAAGCCATTGAATTATCTGTGATTTCTATTCACAGTGAACTCTGGAATTTTTCTGTTTCCCCAGTATATGTTCATCCAATAATCCAATAATCCATAAGTTTATTGGATGAGCGGAAATGAAAGCTCCATTTTATCTTACTCGAAACAATTTGTTTTTTTCGCGCTCTACAGACCACAGGTCACAGAAAAATACGAATGTTGAAACTTGGCTTAGAGTCTTACACATACGTAATCGTCCAACTCGACATTGTAGTTTTGAGTTTTGAGGGTTGAACCACTTTTGAGAGAAACCATTTCTAAATTTGGAAATACCCTTAAGAATAAACCCAGGGGGAAAATGTGGTTAAAATAACCTCCTCAAATAAATTCAAATTCCAATGAATTCTAGTTCAAGAAATGGTATTAATGATATTGATATTATTGTTCTCATTAATAATATAATAAGGTTGAAATTACTTTTATTTGTACACTATATTAATAATTAATTTTTCGCGATAATATCCATGGAGCCTGATGCAGGCTTATGTGGGAAAATGAAGAAATAAAAATACAATGTACATACGGTATAAATGAATAACGTGAAACTGATCATTATGATGATTATAAACAATATCAGTCATTTTATATTTTGCATATATAAATTGGATATTTATGAGTATATAATGCACACTATCATTCAGTGCATCAAAGTTATTTGATTGAGTATGAAATAATGAGAAAATATAAGAATATATAATATAATATAAGGATATAATATAATAGAAGTATAAAGAACAATTTTTAAAAAATTAACCAGTATGTTGTAGGTATATGTGAAATAAAATGAGCAATACGATGAGAACGAAAAATTGGACTTCCTTCATCCCAAATTTGATTGATGAAACTAACATAACTAATACTCTGGATGTTACCATAGATTATCAACCCTACTTTTAATACTAAGAAATGTAATGAATGTTTAACAGAAATATTCTGGGAAACTATAGTTCTGCCTGTTGTTGCTGTGAAAACGCTTGTTGTCTGAATTCAACCTGGCACCTCCACCAATTTAGAATTTAGAATTCGAATATTCTATATCTCAATCAGTATATTCTGTTTTTTTCTATTACCAAATATAGTATATTGTATACATTATATTTTTCATTTCCTTATTCATAGCTGCCACTTGATTTATCAATTATAGTTATTCACATTTTCTTCCCCTCTTGTATAAATCAATTTGAAAATTAAGGATTAAAAATATACAGATTATATATAAATAATATTCCTTTTCCTCTCACACTCAAGTATTTCTTGGAGACTGTGGATTTTTTTGGATTTCATGTATGATCCATGTGAAAAATTGATAAGTATAAACCAAAGGCGTTTGTCAATTTATTATTTAAAAACTGTTGAAAATACAAGACGTACGCATATGTCTATATACATAATTTCAATACATGGAAAAATACGCATGGATTGAACAGTATTTCATTGCTTATAACAAATCAAGTACCAAATAATAATTAATAATGTAAGTCGAAATTTATGGTCTGATATATAATGAAAAACAAAGAAAGAAAGAAAAAGATAATACAAGCCCTCTTTTTCCCAGTAGATGGATTTAATATTTTATGAATCTATCGTACTACACTATACTTCTTTTATAACAGAAATGATAATAATGAAAATACATCTATAAAACTACTAATAAATATATATAATCATTCACTATTAGATTCAATGGTAGTCGGGTTATAGGTGGTCCACTCTCTTGGGCATTTCTATCTTGCCAGACTACAGGCTTTTGTCAAGTGACAAATGACAGACAATCGTTACCATAGCAACAAACTTAACTGCTGAACTATCAAACATTCTGATTGGTCAATTCCAACTGGTAGACATTGTTGTCCGTCTTTTCCACACTGGGTGGCGTCACTTGACAGAAGCCTATAGTAATCTTATTAGCGGTCTTATTACTACAACAGTAATAGGTAATAATAATCATAAAAATAATGAAAATTGAATATTTGGAGGGGTGTACACATATGATCTCAGTTAACACAAAATACAATGGTATTGCCACACGTACATTCGTAATCAATCATCATCGAACCTGATTGGTCGAACCGTTGTGTTAACATTAAAGTAAAATCAGTACCTACTCGAAATCGTGGTACGTCACAATTTTATTTCCATTAGATCTACACCAGGTTCGGTGTTGTTAGCGTCAAGTGACGTATAATTAGTAGAGCGGTAATTAGGCGCATTGAGAGCGAGAGAGAGAGAAACGTTCAGGTTGCCAAAGAGAATATTCCTAGCACGTATTACAGATGATTGATCTTATTATACCTCCAGTCTAATCCATGCGCGCTTCCACACCCGTTTAATTGAACATCACTTCTCCTCTTATTATCACCTCTTATTGACATTAATAATAATACATCAAAACGAGAATTCTGAGATTTACAAAGATGATAATTGTTATAATTGGCGTTGTAAAGTGCTGAATTGAAAGTATTTCGATCATATCGATATTGTATTTTTAATCGTTGACGAGTAATCAGTATATAATCAGTAAGAATTGAGAATGATAAAAGTAACAAGGAATACTTGGTGTTTATTCACAATTATTTCTTTAGATATTTATTTCAATAATATGTATTCAATAAGTTTCATCATTATTCTTCTCCGTATTCATCCATCCATTCATCTGAACGTTCCTACGGGGTAAGAAAGACCAAATGAAACCTCTTGAAAATAAAATAAAGAAAAATATCATTTTAAAACGAAATAATATAACTTTCTTTCATCTTCGACACTAGCATTCCAGGTCATTCTACATTTCAAGTGGAGTAAAAATAAAATCTCTGTTCTAAGAGTTGATATTTTTCTCGACGTGAACTTCTAATCACTCTGATTATCTCGACAATGTCGTGTGCCATTGTCTCGAGAAGTCTCACTCTAACCCAGTAAGGAATTGAAGCGCACAATTTGACAATCTTCTATAACCTGCTTATCTCAGTTTACTGCCCGACGCTTCTACTACGATCTATCCAAATATTGGTTTGATATAAAATGTTATATTTTCGACCCTTCTATCTTGAACCAATCTTATTATTGAAAAGCATGACGTAAGAGAATCCAATATTTCTTCTATCGATTAAACTCACGATTGAATTCATGAACTTGATTACATTTTTTACGAGAAGTCGTATGTTTTTCAGAACTCTGTTTATAATAATAATAATGTTTATTTACATGTCATAATGATGCGTGTTACAGAATATAGAAATATTGAGTTAGCATGTACAGACAATTATTTAATAAAATATGATGAAATAAATAATGAAATGGTGAAATGGTCAGAGGAAATTTTAAAGTTTGAGTAAGTTTAAGTTTTTAGTTTATTTTGAAAATTGTGTACGGAAGTCTATTTTATTTTTAAGTGTATTTATCATCAGTTTTGGATCATAGTCCTCTATACTATCTCCGAAGTAATCGTTAATGGAGTAATAACATTTGTGTTGATCACAATTCGCGACTCTTTCATAGTAACAATCGTCACCAGCTATTGCTCTTTACCGACGTGCATTGATGTACTACATAGGACGGAGTTTGACAAGTAGACGAGAGTTGCTTGGTGACTTTTCTAAATTTTCTTTGTATTCATTTATGAATATGCATTCGATGTGAACATCAAGATATTCGACGATATGGACGATAGAAATGTGGATTATATAATAATAGTATATGGGAGCCCGTAGACTGAACGCTGATATTGTGGACCACAAAAGTGTAGCCTATCCAAATGTCGTGTGGATATAGTGGATCACAAAGTAGATATTCTCTACCCCAAAGCTAGTTAGACATTATGAACCCCGATATTGTAGCCCCCAATATAATGGTCCACAAAACTAGAACACCGGGGTACACAATACCAAGTTTTAGTCGTTCGAAAACATATTCTGGATCACGGTGTTCTAGTTTTGTGGATCACTATATTGCGGGCCACACAACCAAAGTATTTGTAGAATTTTCGGATTTAATCCTGTGAGCCACATACTGGAGCCCACTATATTTTTTTTGTGGTGCAGAATATTGGGGATCACATAATACTGTAGTCCACAAAAGCAGTACGATAGGCGTTAACATCGTTACGACGAAATCCTGAATAACATATTTTTGCCTTTTAAAACGTGTCTATTTATACGAATATAATCGATAACAATCACTCTAGTCAAACACAGCTATAGTTTAATTGAAATCACGGTGTACCCTGTGTTTGTTGTCTTCGGAACTAACATGGAATGTGGTACGTGTACCCCGTGCTTGTATGTTCATATTAGCTAATGTTTACCCTCTGCATGAAATTCCCTCGTAATTAGCCTGTGTATTCCACCACGTCATAGTCACAGTAGACGATTTTGATGAGTGGTGGTGTACCATTCCCGCAGGCTGTTCTGCCATTGTGCATTATGGCATTATGGCATATCGCAGTGATGGCGTTAATTATAGTTCACGAAAATTGTTGTATTATTTGTGGTCTATTGTAGTTGATAATATAGTAAAGATTCAAGTGAAAAGAACGAAAATTATAAGGAAGTATAAATACTTTTATCCGCGAAAGAAGAAGGTTGTCTAACAACATATTGAACACAAATACCAGTTTTATATTTATCTACGTGTGATATTTTCAGTGTCTTATGATTATTCAGGACGTGATTTATGATAAGGAACATAATTGCATCTTCCAAAAACGTTACATTCTTGAAGATCAGCGATATTGTGTAAGTAATTACCAAAGTTTTCACAATTATTGTGTTGCATGTAGACGAACATAACTCTTTGTTTATACCAACAAAATTGAATATATTACTAACAATGATTACAACGAATCCATTGCATTTTATTATCGAATAGATAAAATATGAAAAATCAGCATTTAGCAAAGAATGTTTTTCTTCATTCTACTAGGTAACTAGGCCTATAACTTATATAGAGAGAGAGTGTCATATTTTTAATTTTGGATTTTTTCAGACAGTAGTGGTAAAATTGAAACAACTCCATTTAATCTGGATATAGAATTGAATATTTCAGGCTTAAAAAAACACCTCAAACATCGGACAAAAAGATATTGTGGAAGGTGGAAATTCGAAGAAAAAGTACATTCATTCATACCATTTTGTATTGTTTACCTTTTCCTACAAACTATACTTCTGTAACATGAATAATATATATGAAACGGTGAGTGGAAATGTCAGCTTGAAACATCTCTATTAGATCTGTGTGATGTCCTTACTTCTCATCCTCTCCAAATTCGTCATACTTATAAGAGTTCGTAGCAAGAGAGATTGAAGAGAGAGGAGAAGAAGATGAGTAAGAAGGTAGAAACGATTTGGGTGGATAGGTCATGTAATGAATTGGTGAGAATGAAACACGAGAAAATACCGATAAAAAACTTCACATGAGTATTGGGAAAGTGATGAGGACCGGATATATGAAAGTGTGAGGAGAAGAGGGAGGGAGCGTATTGAAAGATGTAAAAGAGAAAATACCACATGAGAACCGAGAAGTATGGCAAGCATTAGTGAAGGTTGAAGAAGAGAGGGACGGCGATAAGGTGACTATCAACCGATTAACTCATTCGATTTTGTCTTCAGTTGACAAAAAAGTTTTTTCAGAAAATAGGGATATGTAGTGTGACTTTTTCTGTTCGTTGCGTTTACAATAAAACAAAATATGGAAAGTTGAATTATTAATAGAATCATTCAAAGTACGTTCAAGGATATTAACTCACGCTATTATTCTCATATACACCTCAAGTCGTAGGCCTATTAGTAGTTATTAGCTATGATTAAAAATAAGTAAAAACAATTTTCTCTCTCGAATCAATGTTAGGGTTTTAGACAACAAAAGAAAGACGATGCGACATGATTCGCCAGTCGGCATTGTTTACTGATATACCACAGAATACAGATATTTATTTTGTGACAATTAGGTCCAGTATGAGCATATACGAAAGATATGGTACCAGAGACAGAGAGTGCACTCTCATGACTGAACAAGAATAAATGCCCGTACACACCTCTATTCGAGGGGCTTACAACTCGCAAATTTTGTGTACACCTGATTTCAGATTTCAGGGATTTCAGGTGATTTCAAGGACTTCAAGAGATTCCAGGGATTTCAAGAGATTTCAAGGATTTCGGAGGATTTCAGGGATTTCGAAAGATTTCAAGGGATCTCAGGGGATTTCAGTAATTTCAAGGGATTTCAGGGGATTTCAGGGATTTCAAGGTGATTTCATGGCAAGTGTACACCGGATTTCAGGAGTTGTTAACCCCTCGCCTCTATTCCCCTCGCCCACATCTGTAATTAGCATCTATGCTAGCCGCTGGAGGAACGGCCCTAATGACTGCTCGGTAGCAGCACAATCTACTATGCATGTAGCGCTTTCTAGTGAACTGCATCCGTACTATACTGGTGTTGAATTGAGGGGGCTAGAAGAGAGTGGTAATTAATAACGATGATGATAATAATAATAATAATAATAATATGTGTTTATTCAAGGAAACTTGAACAATTTATTCAAGGAATTCGTCATTGCTAGATATAAAGTAAGACACAGTGATACTATTAAAATAAAAATTCGTGTTGAGATCTCAATGATTCATTCATTTGACTGTATTCATATTCTTCTACGGAATAAATTGCGTTGTAAAATAGCAAATTATTAAATTTGGATGTGAAAGCGGTGTCGTGGAGTATAGTCTTCATTTGCAGTGGGAGTTTGTTGACATATCTGGCTTCGACAGCTGATGAGCTACTATTGTAAACATATGAATTATGGGGTTGAGAATAAATGCCGTTCCTGTGTCGAGTAAAATGATTGCGAACTTGGTTATAAGTGATTATAAACGAGCTATATAACCTCTGTTAAAAACGAATACAATTATCGTAAGCATGATCGTATTGTAGATATACAAACACAGAGTAATCATGATCTTCAATTGTTTTAGTAACTTGCAAGGTGCCCAGCTGTGCGCTTCCACCATTGCCCGTACACCTCTCTTCTGGAGCAGAAAAAGTATCTTCATTTGTGGTGAGCAACCCCAAAAACATATCCCGTAGCTCAATTTGGATTGGAATAGGGAGTTGTAAGATACTCGACGGATTTCCATGCTCGTGGGTAGAAGATATTCTGTGGATGCCAGTTTTTTTAGCCACTGTTTCGATATTTATACAGACCAACAAGTGTGATGATTATACCGAGAAACTTGGTCTCGGAGCTCTCCTTTACACTCGTTCCTAAGAGACTGACTTGAGTCTAATTCCCTCTGATATGTGTGGAACTTTAGAAACGTAGTTTTATTACTGTTCGCGATAAGTGTGGAAGAGTTGCACCAGACTTCCATGTTAATTGCCACTGCATTAAATGACAACATTTCACATGATAAAAAAGCAGTAAAGATATACTTTGGAGTGCTAATCTCGTTGGATATAGGACAAACAAGTATGTACAAAATTAATTACATTCATAAAGTTCCAAACTAACAAAAAGTAAATATAGGACAGAAAAGCACCAAGCCGACGATTTGCTCGCTATCGTCACTTTTCTCAAGTTGGTTGTTACTAGGCAGCTCGTATCGTCTGCGAATAAGGGTTTCGTTCCTGGACCAAGAAGGGCTTCTGATAATTGGGAGTGGTGCGAGTGACTAAGCTGGACAAGATCAGGAGTAAGAAGATTAGAAAGGACCTGAGAGTGGGAAGTTGAGGTGGAATTGGGCCGAGAAAGATTAAGGTGGTTTTGACATATGGGCATATATGATTAACATGTAGTTAAAGTAGTGGAGGTAAAATTGGGGACTAGTTTTATTTTAACATTGCGTGACATGTCTATGTATCTCTGATGTCTATGGTAAACGTAAAAATTTACCCCGTACTCTATTTATCGACCATATTTTAATATGTTTGCATTGGTCTTCATATTGTGATTTTATGTTTTGAGTGTATATAAGGAATTATTTTATGTTTTACGATTGAGTAATGTTTGTATGTTTTTTTGATCTATTATGTTTGTATGATGATTGTTTGTTTCTATGACTTTTTTTTTCAATTAAATAACTTTATTTTTATTTTTTATTATATTTCTAAATATAACACATTACAAACAAAATAAACGGTCTTCCACAAAGCCTCTCAAGGAGGCTTATCTGTGGCATAATCAGTTGAACTAAAGACATGTAGAAAATATAAATAAGTTAATTTCAGTAAGGGCCAGTATTACAATATTAAAAATATTGAAGATTATGTGATTTAAGAATTCAAGATTCAAGATTTAAGATTCCAAATTCAAAGATCAAGTGTAATCAAAATGACAATATATTTTAAATTTTTGTAGACACTGTTAAAAGATTGATATATAGATTGATATAGGATTGATAAAGATTGTACATATATATACATATATATAGGGCCTACATACATTCATAAACATATACATACACACACATACACACACACATACATATATATATATATATATATATATGTATATATATATATATATATATATATATATATATATATATATATATATATATATATATATATATATATATATAGTTCTTTGCATATATTGCATATCACTGCATATATTTACCAATTGTAACGTCAAATACTATGGAACAAAAAACACCAAATATCAAATAATAGTGTGGGATTGCCCCATCCTTGTACTCACTTTGTTGGAAACGAGTAAGAGAGAAATCCATTCATTTATTGAAAACGACATAGTTTTTGTGAGTTAAATCTCAGAAATGACCTCTAAGTTAAAGTACATATTTCAGGATTGGGTTTGTAATACATTTTGTATCTATAAAAAAATTATTGTAGATGCTATATATATATATATATATATATATATATATATATATATATATATATATATAAATATATATATATATATATATATATATAAATATATATATATATATATATATATATATATATATACGGTATATATATATATTTATATATATTATATAACTTGCTAGGAAATAAACGGAAGAGATAAATTAAATCGAATTTGATATGGGGAAGAAGTTATAGAAATATGTCGTACTTATCTTGAACAACGAAATTTTCAGTTGCATATGTATATATGTATGGAATGGCTTTCGAGTTGACTGACTTTATTCAAAGCTGTGGCATATTTTCAATAGACTTTATTTTCCAAAAATAATTAGTTGATGTTTTGCTTCACAAAGGCTAATTTTGTGCCTGCAGCATGAGGCAGTATGAAATGTATCGTCCTCCATAGTTGATTAATTGGATGAATAAACTAAACTAAACTGGAACACTGAATTTGTTTCGTAATGTCTCTTCAGGTCTAACGCACCAGCAATCATACATTTTTTTTGCCGCTTCGCGTCATTTAACTTGGATGTGTCTAGTTTTTGGGGAAACGTTATGGAACACTTTAGATAATTTTATATATTTTTGTGTATTCCCATTTATTGACGTCAAATTTAAAATGGGTTGATTTATTGATGAATATATTTGACTGAACATATATCTATTAAAAAGTGTAATATATACGTCTTCGTCTACATTTGCACAAGTCGTTCATCAACGAGACAAGAACATAGCGTTTGCCTAGTTGCATTGAAAATCTTCCTTACTATGTATAAAGTGAAGCGTCCTGAGAAGTCAGCCTTCTTTTTGAGTTTCGTTTTAAGGATGCTAACATTTTCTTGATCCAATAAGTGGAGACCTGAATATATTTTCAAGAGCTTGAGGCCTTTTTTATATACATTCACCGTGGTAAGGTAACCGTTAGTGAATCGATTTCTTTCATATGAAGCTATTTATATATATATATATATATATAGGCCCTATATATATATATATATATATATATATGTATATGTATATATATATATATATATATATATATATATATATATATATATATATATATATATATATATATATATATATATATATATATATATATATATATATATATATATATATATATATATATATATATGATAAAAATGAATACTTATGGATAATTCAAGTCGTTTTTTAATATGAAACACCCAATAGAATATATATACTATGTATATTTTAATATAATATTGGAAGGCTGACGTTTCAACCGGTCTATGCCGGCCTTTCTCCAAGCTATTCGAGTCCTTTTTTATATACATTCACCGTGGTAAGGTAACCGTTAGTGAATCGATTTCTTTCATATGAAGCTATTCATATATATATATATATATATATATATATATATATATATATATATATATATATATATATATATATGTTTTAATATGTTTCAATTATATATATTCAAATATATGTTTTAATTATATGTTTTTAATAGCTTTGAGAAAGGCCGGCATAGACCGGTTGAAACGTCAGCCTTCCAATATTATATTAAAATATACATAGTATATATATATTCTATTGGGTGTTTCATATTAAAAAACGACTTGAATTATCCATAAGTATTCATTTTTATCACATTGTGAGTCGTTTAAGCTTACGAGATAACACACACATATATATATATATATATATATATATATATATATATATATATATATATATATATGTATATATATATATATATATATATATATATATATATATATATATATATATATATATATATATATATATATATATATATATATATATATATATATATATATATATATATATATATATATATATATATATATATATATATATATATATATATAATTATATATGTGAATCTGCTACCAAATCCCGATCATAGATCTCGGTGAGAATATTAATATAATATTTACTTGACAAATGCACGTAAAAATATTCATTTCAGTAGAAAGAACTCTCAGCATGGTTGCCCAGTATGGTTGTCAACGACGTCTTGGACAGATTTAGGCTACAGGGTGCACCTTGACAACATGTATCTTAAGAACTACAAACACCATGGACATGCAAATTGCAATAATGAATAATACCCTGACAATTAGGTGTGTTTTGTCGAATATCAGGAAATATTTTCATGATAGAGCAACAATTGAATCAAAACATGCCTAATTTGATGGTTTTAATTTCGAAATTCCCGGTTAATGAATGATAGTAGAAAAAAATTATAAAGACATATATCTAAGTTCAACTTTGTTTACCAATATTTGAAATTCTGATTTGCCTATAATTCTACAGTCTTCCCATTATCCTTGGCCAAAATGTGTGATGTAAATAGATTTCGTCAAAATTAAAATATGGAAAACTTCGCCATCTAGTGGTGGTTACTGGAACTCTTAGAATGTCATCCCCTTTCCACTGTACAACACTGGTAGAAAGTGTACCCTAACTATGTATGACTACTGTCACCCTAAATATACGCATTTCTAAAAAATATATTCTCTGCTAAGATGCGGGCTCTTGACAATAATCGTAAAAAATGCAAGAAGCATAATTTTAGTATAAAATAAGGAATGTGTAATCGAAATGTAATATTTCAATTCAATTCAATGTCAATGTTCTTAGAATGTAAAAAATGTAGTTATAGAATGATATTGAAATTATAACGAGAATTGGTATAAATGCGGTAATTTATAAAAAATGCAGTAGAAGAACCCTTTACTTTAGGCAATAAGGCATAATGAATCAGAAGTATCACTAATAAGTTTCAACTTTTTTTCAAAATGTTAGAAGTGACAGATGGACGATACTGTTCTATTTTATCCTCATTGTGAGAGTACGTATAACGTTAGATATTTTAAAAATTTGATTCATTTCTGACACGGTGAACAAATTGAATGAGTAGCAAAATTAATGGACTCCAACCAGTCAGCTTCAAAATTGAACCCGAAAAATTGTAATTCATTTTAATTATTCATTATTATGTCTCAGGAGATGGTATTTAGTGCACACCAAGATGCATTGAGGGTTGCGTTGGTTCGCCGTGTATCGAGGCCGGCGAACCAACGCAACCTTCAATGCATCCTGCTATACACATATTCTAATGAATTTAACCTCACAATTTGATACTTCTTGGTAATTATCGAATATCAACGAGAGTAAACGGTTGTGGAAAGAATTAGTTGGATTCAGTGGAATAAAACAAGCGAAGTTTAGTCAGTTTATCTTTTAGTTTAAATTCACTTCATTATACATGATATTTTCCTGGTCCGCTGCCAGTTCTGACATATTCCTCTTTTCAATTCCAATAATGTGTTTTCTGTTCCCCCGAATACCATTTGCACTACAGTGCTTGAATATTTTTATTTTGTATTTTATTTCAGAGCGCACCAATTTCCTATATATGTTTCAGCAGATGAGCTCCTTGAAAATACATTTCGTCATCAAGTCCCAACAAGCTTCGTTTCCTTTTCCACTTTTCTCTATACCTCAGAGAAAAATAACGCCAGTTATTGTATGAGTATATGGTCATTGCTGACATAGGAGCTACGCAAGGCTAGTATAATAAACTTGGGAGCTACGTAGACAATACTAGACAGACAGCTGTATCAAAGAACAAAGGACAAATGAAACTGATTGCTGTACCCAGAAAAACCGATCGAGTTTAAATTACCTATCGTCCATTGTAAAAATGTTTAAAATTCTCCGTTCTCAATCACCCACTCCGAGGTCCATTGTTGAAATATGTTTTTTGCAATTAGTATGACCATTATAATTATAATTTTAAAATGATGATATAAAAATAAATTTAGTGTTACTTGTAGAAGTATGCCTACTTCAATTGCAAAAACCTAATTTATCACTAAATATTTCCTCTGCCTAACGAACTTATACAATTCAGTACAGACAGTTTAACTACCCAGTATACAAATCTCGAGATCCAACGTTCTTGTAATATGGATTAAGTGAAACCCATCACGAGTTTTCGCTCGATGCAGCTCGGTGATAATGCACAACAGTATACAAATGGCACGTCGTATCATGAGAATGATATTCAATAACTAAGCTTTCCGAACCAGATCAGTATTCCGTGCTGGCACTGTTTCAGACATTTGAACACAACTCTTAAGTCCCAGTAGCGTCAAGGGTCCCTAGTAAGTGCAGGCATGCGTGTGTGAATTTAATTTGTGGTTGACCTCATCTTGTCGACGATTCGTGAGCCTCAAAATAAACAAGTGTGACACGGGTGTAATTGGATTCGGTAACGCATTGATCGTGACGAAGAACGGCTTGAGATATATATGCCTATACTTGACTTACGTCCAGTTGTCGAGAGTGGGTTTCCACAGCTGGAAGAAAAGTATAATAAAAGTATAATACAAAGCTTTTTTTTTTTTGTCAGAGGATGAGGCAACGTGGACTCCGATTTTACATATATTTTTAGATATAAAGTAAGAAGAATTTATTCACATTGTGACGTGAAAATTGTAGTTTCATATGTATATTTGTATTTTATGTAGACGTAGATATGTTGTCTATGGAGATTCTTTAATGCCACGTGTGTTTTGTTTAAATACGTTTTCACTTTCAATTCTCCATAGACCAGTCGAATATTTTGAAAGTTTTCTCAATTGAATTTCAAACTTAGTTTGCTTCCGTTTTTGTTTGCATTGTTTTTTGTTAACATTTTAGAATAACAAACGTTAAGGAAAGGGAAACAAACAGAAAGAAAGAGATAGACCTGGCAACACATTAAAATGAATGGAATGAAATTAAGAGTTATTTAATGACATTGGAACAACAGCGGTTGCGTCTAGCTCTGCTTAGATTTTGTGATACGATGAAATAAAAGATGACATTCTCCATCTTTACACATTTAAACCAAGACAGTAGTTTTTCAAAATATCTTATAACGCTCTTCAAAAAGTCAAAGGGAATTATTAAGACTACCTATCTTGAACACTTGAATTTAGTCAAGAGTTCACAGAAGATTTAGCGGAATATCAGTTTAATGGTGATAACTTTTGAACGGTATGAGATATAGAAATTATGAAAACGAGGAAACATAGATATTCCATGGTGTACATAATAACTATGTATCTCATACAGCGTGATCGCAAAGCGTATACGGTTACAAATTTGTATTTTTAAGCGTATACGCTTGACAAATCAGGCGATTTCAGATAAATCCGTGTAAATCTGTGTTTCCTCGTTTTCAGAATTTCGATATCTTATACCGTTCAAAAGTTATCACCATAAAACTGATATTCCGCTAAATAGACTTCAGTGGACTCATAACAATAATAAAATCAGGTTGATGATAATGGCTGTTACAATTCGTTAAAGTTTATCAATTAACTTCAAACAGATTTTAACAGCACGCGTCTAAACTAGCACTTAATTTATATTCATCACTCCTGCTCTGATCTTCTGAATTTACTTGAAAAATAAAGCGAATTTATATATTTGTTCAGTTTAACATGTTCTATCACAATTTATTTCATATTTACTCCAAGCAAACTGTCTTGTTTTCTCCATTTTAGTCATTCGTAGCTTCCATGCTATTGTATAGGCCTACACATTACAATTGACCAGTCTAGTTCTAAACTTCTGCTGTGGTTTCCTTGTGGCTGACGGGTTGACCCTGCATAGTTTGTTTGACTTGGCTTTTCGACCTTTGACTTTTGAGGATTTTATAGATAGAAAAGCTCAATATCAATCCCGAATCTGAGGCACAAAGTGTTGAAACTTGCATGTTATACGTCTTCTTTGGGTTCGGCCCTTTACTTGTTACTTTCCTGAATCTTTTCTACTTTTTTCACATTGTCCTCTCAGATCGATATCAGACGTATAGGCAGTGTACGCGGAAGAAGAAGTCGTTTAAAAGTCGAATTGTCAAGTCGTTACCACTGAATAATAATTGTAAAAACTTGTGTAATTGTAGAAGAACTACAATTTGGAATTTCAATTATTTGGAAAGATCAAGCTTTGTTTTTAATCTTAAAATTTCGTCTAGGAAATTCTCATAGGCTAATAATACTACAACTCGCATAATAATTGTAAACAGTATATACAAATGCTAAATTACAGATTACGGTGATAATATTTTGTTTGTTATGTTGCTATAGACCTCCTTTTTACCGTGAATATATGCATTTATATATATATATATATATATATATATATATATATATATATATATATATATATATGTGTGTAGTACTATTACGGTAGAAATTAGTTTGAGTAAATTATTATGAAGTGTTTATTATGTGGAGTTGATCTTTAGTGACTCCCAACTCTACTGGGCATCGGTAGATTTGCCTCAGTTCACTCACAATGTTGGTGTCTCTGAGTATTCTCTCTCTATATATTATATATGACGTAATACTTGGAGAGAAAGAAGCTGCAGATGGGGAGAAAAAGAATGAATGTATACAAAGGGGAAATCAAAATAATGGTAGTTATTAATTAACATCGGGTTCAAAAACAAACAAGAAAGAGAATGTTTCAAAGACATGATTATAATTCAAAAAGACATGATTCAAAAAGACCCTCCTCTCATTAATGCTTATTCATACAGATCCATTCATTGTTACATTTTCAGTATCATTATTACTATTATTTTCACTATCATTATTATTATCATTATTACTATCATTATTATTAGTATCATCGTCATTATTACTAAGGCCCGGTATTATCAAGTCCAGTTAGCCTTTATCTGATAGTTGGTGGAAACAAATAGTATAGGTAACCATGGTGATAACAACTTCTAACTGCCAGCTAGAGCTACTCCCACGTTGGTAATACCGTGCCCAACTAAAATGTAAAAATATTGTAACTCCAACCCAATTGAATATTTATTCACTCATAATACATTCGTTTTGAAATTTCATTTCGATAATCATCCAAAATTCTCGAGAAACACTGAAGAAACACTGGAATAAATGCTCAAGTTGAATTTGAAATTCCTATATTTAATAGTATAAATTGACAGAGAATATTAGAATATTCTTTACCACCCATTTTTAATGTTCTACTTCCAAGCTTAGAAACCACAGATACATTAAAAACAGTAAAACTGGAGGTAAAGAAATGGCACATTGACAATATTGTGTCATAAAAACCTTTATTGGTCCCTGGCTCCATGGTGAACAGGATAACAATCATATAAAATATATAGAAAAATATAATAGAACATAATTAAATAACTGATACTGAAATGATATAAAATTGAAATGAAATTGAGATAATTAACGATAACATATACAAATTATGACACTGATGTTAATTGAAAAATAAAATTAATATGAAGGTTGATGGTTGCTAGTAATTGTATGAATGATTTCTGAATATTCGAATGGAATCATTTAGGGCTGACATCCCAATCTCGTATATTAAAGCATTATCTATCAAAAAACGTTCACAAAAATTACTAAAAAAGTGTGGAATGGTTCCTCGAGCGCCAACAAACAGACCAATCAGGCAATCACATTACTTTGTTTGTCTCAATTTCATATTGTTTTTATGTATTTAACTCTATGTCTTTAACAAGATGTACTTGTCACGAATAGCATGATTTTAATTTCTCATCGCATTTCATTTGCCATTGCTCATCTGTGTCAATGTTTAAATTTCCACAGACAGAGAGAACAAAAAAACAGAGAGAGAAACCGACATTTTGTTCAGAATTGAAGGCTTCTATTGAAGAAAATAATCGGCTTGCTTTGACCACAATTGCACCGCGTATAAAGAAGAAGATATGCAACCTCAAAGGAGGTACACATTTTCCATCAGATAGGAAAATATCAATTACGAATATGATTCAAGCTCTTGAAAATAATTGTTATTTTAGAAAGTAGTTGATATTTATTTCTGATATCTTCCAGGTACCCTAGAATTTTATACAAGTTAAAAGTGTTCCTTCACACGATTGGAAGATTGATAACCACTAGAATGATACAAATCTATGTTTAAAAATGGCAAGAGAGAGAGCATATTATAATATTTCATCAATCAACATATTATTCCCACTGTATAAAAATACTAACAAATGAAAAATATATGATACAATTATAATCTTATTCGCACTCCATGTCGAAATATATTTCCAATTCCATGAGTGATACTGAAAGGGTGTCATAAAAATGTATTGATCAATTACGACGACTCGACTGTTATCCTTTATTATATTACCAATGCTAATTAATGATCGAGCTTAATGTAAGCTCAAACTTTGACCTAATTTCTATTTTATGATTATTCTACGTTGCTTAATGGCCCGCGAAGTACATAAAAGACATTGAAACACATAGGTACAATCCTAGTCACGACAATAATAATGAAATGAGATATAAATTGTTTACATACACACACACAAATATATATTTATATCCATATATCTCTATATATCTCTATATATCTATATATCTATATATATATATCTATCTCTATCTATCTATCTATATATATATATATATATATATATATCTATCTCTATCTATCTCTATCCATATCTCTCTCTCTCTCTCTCTCTCTCTCTCTCTCTCTCTCTCTCTCTCTATATATATATATATATATATATATATATATATATTATAACTCTCTCTTTATATATATAAATATAGGCCCTATAAGTTGTAGAAGTAGAAGTAGTGAGCTTCTCAGGAACACACGTCATCACAGTGTGCGCTCCGCTCTGGCAGTCGAACTTCGAAAGAACGGTTTGGAGGTATATGAGGAAGTGTCTTGTACGGGGGTCAACGATAGCTCTCGACGTGTGGATATCATTGCCATTAACCGCGTTACAAGACAAGCTTATATTCTCGACCCCACCATCCGTTTTGAGACAACTTCCAATCAAGCTGATGAGGTAGACGCAGAGAAGAAATTGATCTACGAGCCCACCATACCATATTTTTTATCCTTATACAATCTGCTGGACGTGGAAGTGATTTGACTCCTGATTGGTGCCAGAGGCACAATTCCTCACTTCTTCGTTGAATTTTGTAAAAGATTCAATATTAGTAATAGTTTTATTTATTCATTAACTCTTTTAGCCTTAAAAGGATCCATTTCAATTTTTAGAAACCATTTATATAATTTGAATTAATTCAGTGTGTAGCCATTTTTTTTCTCATATCATGTGCATTTTCTTATTTTTTACTATTCTTTTTCTAAATAATTGATTAATCAACTACAAAACTTTTTTTTTTCTAGAATTTAGCTCAATATTATCATTATTTTTCTGTACCATTCACTAATTTGTTATATTCGTTATTTTTTTCTATTCTGTGTCCATAGGCAACCTTCTTCAAAAGGCAGAGTCTTTATTTTAAATGAATAAAGAATTTATATATTTATATATCTTCCTTTAGAAAATATTTGCCATTCGTCATACAGAGTTACAGATAACATGATTAATACTCTTTTTTTTAATAACAACGAAACTTGATACAAAATCATTGTTCCCCAATTAAGGCTAGGGGGGAGAGATTAGTTCGTTTGAACGGGGCACCACAAGGGCGATCTTACCACCAATACTGACTTACCAATACCAATACCAATAGCTAAGCTAATGTATGTACAAAATTGAAGATAAATATTAACTTAAATCTCAAACCCTTCTCAAAACATATCATTCTATAGGATGTCTCAATAGTGTACAATCTCTTTTATCAGGGACTAATTTACCCTCTGTTATTAATTTCCAACATCGTCTGAAGTCTTTTGGTTTATTCACATGGGTATACTGTTATATATTCTCATACCTTTGATATATATTGGATCATTTTCAAAATTATTTTTATTCTATCAATTTCTGCACAATATTTATTTTCAAGATTATAATTTATCGTACTAATTTATCGTGAGTATTTATCTTACTTACTCTCAGTGGTATTCGGAAGCTACCCTTCGGATATCCAAAATACACTTACTATATGCGTATATAAAATATAACATTATCTAAAACTGAATACTTATTGTTAGTTAGTACCAACTGTTAACAGGTTTACGCAGCATAGGTTGGTTTATAGCATAATCAATAGAAAATGACGTAGAATCAAATTGCCAGTATTATAACTTTTGATTGCATGATTCAACAGGCCAGTTTTACGAAGAGTAAAACATATATAGACCGTAGCGCTGTCGTCAACTAGACATGTTGCCATGGTACTTAGCTCTTCTAGGAAATATTTACCCATCAAAGTTCTGGTCCTTGGACAAGCTATTCAATCGACGTTATTTCAAGTGGCAGTCGTGGTTCTGGTGGCTCTCTTTAATACAGATCTAATATAAAATGTAGTATAAAATGCAAGACACAAAGTAGTATAAAATGTAGTACACAATGTGGTATACAAATTGGGAACAATGTAATTTTTAAAAATAAATATCATTGTTGTGAATTAAGTTTGTATTTTAAATCATTAGCGTACTTACTAAAATTCATGAATTTGCATTCGAAATTGGTACCTTTATGATGTACCTACCTTATGATGACATTATACAAATATTTTTAAGTACCCGCTCCATGCGCTGCTTTTTTCTGAATGGTTGAAAATGTTAGCGACAAAGATCTGCATAGGATGTATAGGAATATCATAAGTTTAGTTTTTTCTCATATTATTATACTCATTCATGGTCTTGTCATGGTGACATGATAGTAGTCAAGTTACAGTAACTTTGCAACCATTTCTGTTCCTGAAATAGAGAAATTTCTGGAATTGAGAAGGGTAGGCCTAGACGTTTTTTTCATCAGTTCAGGTTAGTGAATGAAAACTGAATTGGTATGTCTTCATACCGTTTCAAGTGAGAACGAAGCACATACAATCGAGGAAGGGGCCCCGTATGGGTGCAGGAGGTATTCTTTGGCCAGTTCTTGTAGACCCGGCACTTCCACCAATATATAATTGTCCACCATTAGTAGTTATGATTCACATATTTTTCTCTTCTCAGTTTATTTTTTGATTACTATAACTATGCAGTTTTATAATAATGAAACAATCTTCTAATTATTTCATAATTGTACAAAACATATGTTGCGTTGATAGTATCAGATGTTTTTTAATGAAAAATAGTACTTCTTCCAAAAAATAGCTATGTTCCATATAGACGGATTTCCACTATAGTGTCATACTCTTGTAGGTGTCATACTCTTTCGATCCGTTCTTATTCAATTGTTGTGAAACAAATGAAATCCGTATAGGTTCCATCACAAACATTTGAAATTAAAAAGTAATTATTAGAAAGTTTCCTAAACGCATATCCAATTATTGTTTTTTCTTTCATTCTTTTAACATTGTCAACATCAAACAAAGTTCAAAACAATTGAATTTGCTAAATATATGTTGACATTAATTTTGAAATTTTTATTATTTAACAATTCACATTCTCTTCATATTCACTCAATCTTCTGATGGAAAGATGAATGTTTACGTTGAAGTTCAACGACGTAATTGATTAACGTATAATCGTATGAAGGAATATTAAGTTGAGAGAGCATTCCGAGACAAAGAGCATTGCGTTATTGTGAGACACAGGAAGTTGCGCTAGTACATCAATGTGTTCATCATATCAATGTGTTCTACTTGAATATGGTTGGGAGATGTAAATTCACTTGAAACTGGAGACTTTGAGAAGAATGTAGATTTTATATGTGACATGAAACATTTTAGTTAGTTGGAATGTTTGAAATTTTCATGATTGATATATTTTGTATCAACTTTCGATGTTGATAAGAAAAATTACAAGAAGTTTCCCTCTTTCTTTGGGGGTGTTCAAGAAAGAGAAGAAAGAAAATTTAAAAAACATGTGTCTCGAATATTTGATCAAATGTTAAAAGGAAGCATTTTGGGTATAAAAAAAATTTCTTATGCATGAGTCTTGGCCTATATTGTGTGTGTGTGTGTGTGTGTGTGTGTGTCAATATAATGAAATAAAGTGATACGTCTTCAGTACGGGGTCGCACCATAACACACGGTAATCTCATACATAATGGAAGAACTGTATTTTGAGTGTTCCATTATATTTATTACACGCACGTACAGGCTATACTGAGGATACTGCGAATAGTATTAATATTAACAAAGCAAGTGCAGTCGTGTGTACAATTTCGGACGGTATGTGGTCCCTAGACTACAGGTTCTTGTGCTATCTCATCTGTGGTGCTACTCAAAGATAACTCCTTCCAGACCAGTGGTTTGACAAAACAACCAACCTATCATACTATAAACAGACAGATTTATTATATCTTATTTTATTATATCATAAGTGAAAATGTAACTAGTTCTCAAGTCACATCGAGTGATGATATAAATCTCAAGTTGAGCTCAAATTTTGTATATATAAATGAGAATTTGCAAGTAAATCTCGTGTAAACCCTAGGGATCTGGGTGTTCACAATGGATGCTTCCTTTCGTACATCGTTCACATTTTCACATTCTATGAAATGTTATTACATACCTCTCGTACCTTATACTTTATTCGTTTCTGTCTTCTCTTTTCTTATGGAAAATTCCATGCCATTTCAGTAATACTATATTATCACCTGACGGTTTAGCTATTCCATAGAAATACTAGAAACTTGCTATTAGGAAAATTATATGAATACATGGACAGCGGTTATTGGGATATTCAAAAAGCAATACGCTGATACGTATCTGTGCAGTCAATATGAAGTTCACCATCTTGAGAATTGTGAAAAGCATACTTTTAAAATGTGTACAC
The DNA here is from genome assembly GCA_907164805.1 of Brachyptera putata. Lineage (NCBI taxonomy): Eukaryota > Metazoa > Arthropoda > Insecta > Plecoptera > Taeniopterygidae > Brachyptera > Brachyptera putata. The sequence goes on from OU015462.1 coordinate 29,930,200, forward strand.
TCGAATGATTCATTGCTCAAAGTATTACAAAATGAAAACGGTGTTTTTACTACTATATCTACATTATATAAAGTAATACATATTTCATTCTTCTTGAGTCACTTCCATCCATATTTAGACTGAAGATAGTTTTCTTAAGAAATATTTTGAGGTTTGAACCGTTTTTTGAGCAAGATTCATCGCTGCTATTAAAAAACAGCGGGCACGGCAATATAAGGTAGTTTATGGTATTTTTATACACTATAAACATCGGAATTCGTTCTTCTATATCACTCAGGATTTCCATAAGGTAGATAACCGATACTGTTGAGTGTAGACAATAGAGATATAACTTCAGATAATTGAATAACTATGGTGCCTTTTGTTATATGATTGTTTTCTTATATTCGATCCAAATTCATTTCAAATAACTGTAATTGAAATATTATAGAATACTTGTTTACTATGCTGAACATGTGCGTGAATTATATGCCATTATATCTTCAATCAACATGATGACGCAGCTCATTATTTTTGCACCTTACAAATTATTTATAAATACGACCGCTATTATAATTGAAATTCAGTCGAACTGAATGTCAATATTGTATTCAGATGCTGGACAAATATCATCTAGTATTGCATATTTAATCTTCTCACGTAAACAAACCCGATCCCAATCCCAATCACTCCCGATCCCGATCAAGTTTGGGAGAAACTATGTGGTAGAAATAATCATGAAATATACAGAAACTTTTCCTTTCAATATTTGTACAGAACTTTGAATACTCTGTGATTAAAATCAGATATGCAATGAAAAAACAATAAGCGCGAAACAAACAAATATAGAAACATACACATTTCATAATACCTGCGTCATAGTGAGAATAGCTATAGCTGCTAAAATAAGGGATAAATACAAAACCCCGATATAATTATAATACGTTAATACCGTTAATTACCTTTACTCGAGACACTTTTTGTAAAAGTATTTACACATAATTACTTATCGTTACACCACAATTTGTTCGCACCCTTTGAAAAAATTGATAAATAGTATAAAAAAGTTGTTCAAGCGAAATTTTATTTTTAGCTATCATATTGATTGATTTGATTCCGTAATGGATTGTAAAGCAGAATACCAATGTACCAAAGCACGTGGTGCTTAAACGACCCCACCAACAGCTAGGTTAAACGGATCAATGCACGTTACAATTGTTTCATATCGCAGTGAAGTTCTGTATCTACCAGAGATTTTACAATTATTTAGTAGTAGAAAACCTACTTATTCCGTGAACACAAGCATATATTATGTACATATATAAATGAATATTTATATATATATATATATATATATATATATATATATATATATATATATATATATATTAAAAAACCACTAGTACCGCCATTATAGGTGCGTAGTGTATAATATGTAACTATACTTCATGCTTCCACCCACATTTCACCCTCCTCCACCCACCTTCTCCCACCTCTTTGTCCACCCTCCCGAACCCCACGAACCACGTAGTGAACCCGCGCTCTACGGGTTGCATTCAGTAGACTGTAGGCGTCGCGACGGTGAACACGACTTCGGCAGACACAGACTGCAGTTCTCGTTAAACACGTCGTTTGACGAACATCACAAAAGAAACTCGAATGAGAGTTGATCAAAATTAAACTATTCAAATTATTCTAATACCACTTCGCTTTCTTAAATGTATCAAGATTGAAGAGTTTTTGATGATTAAGACAAGACTTCTTCTTATATTATGACGTATACGTTGTAAACAGTTGAGTGTTCATTAGATATGGGAAACTAAATTCTAAAGATTAGAAAAAAAATAAGAACAAGTAAAAAATGATGACTTATCTTTGTGAGACTTAATGAATGGCATAATGTATTTTGATTGATGAAGAAAAAACTGTGATTGTTACTTACTGAGATATTGTTTTGTTTTACTTACGACTTACCTCGTTGTACATAACGATTTAGGAATATTGAAAGAGACGTAGAAGCCTGTTGCTGCAAAGTGGTGAAGCAACAGTTTGGAGGGTGGACGGAATAAACTCCAAACCATCGAAGTGCATTAACGATGAATGCGGACAATTTACGCAAACATTTTACTTTGAATATCAAGTAGAGTGTATTTATTATCAGGAAGTTATATTTATTTACTGAACGCGGAGTGTTTTCTTGGTACTTTGAGTTGATTTGTCAACATAATTGGGAACTCGATCAAAACATCTGAGCAACGTTTATTGAAGACAAATTGAGCTTTCGAGGAAATAACTTATATAATTAGGTAAGTAAAGTTTTATATAGCTAAATTATTCTGATGATTAGAGTGAAACACTTTATGTATAAAACTTGTTCCGCAAATTATGGTCATCTTTTGACTCTGTCAAAATGAAGGTGTAAGTTACAAGTTATAATCAGGGAAATGTTACAGTAAGTTAGCCCGGTAATCTATAACATTGTGATTCTACCATAATTCAACTTGTCTAACTTATAGTCAACTGGATATAAATATGCTAAATCAATATTAATACATCATACTCTTGCATGTTTCCAAATTATTCTAAATCCAAACGAAACTTCTTAAATATTTTGATAAGTTAAGGAGATTTTTTTCTCGTAAGCCACCCAATTTTGAAGATATATGAAGTCGTTATTTATAATTTATTTTTCGATGCGTTTTACTCAATTTATTTGGTATATACATATTTAAATTTCTTCAAAACCGAACAAACACATGAACCGCATAGCAAGTTTCAATATAAAAGATAAATTAAAAAATGAATGATATCAAGTGTTATTATTTCAGAGTAAACACCATCTTTGATGAATATGAAAACATTTCTCAAGTGTAAATCAAGGACTTAATATTATTCATCTTCGTAATAACGATTTTGCAAATAAGTAATTCAAACATGTATTCTCAGTGTCTTATAAATGTAGAATGTAGCTTATATACACTCACACACACACACACACACACACATATATATATATATATATATATATATATATATATATATATATATATATATATATATATATATATATATATATATATATATATATATATATATGTGTGTGTGTGTGTGTGTGTGAGTGTATATAAGCTACATTCTACATTTATAAGACACTGAGAATACATGTTTGAATTACTTATTTGCAAAATCGTTATTACGATATATATATATATATATATATATATATATATATATATATATATATATATAAATATCCGATACTTACAGGCTTTCACAACTCATTTTAATATAACGTATTCAAATCTTTTTGATAACGTTGTGATAAAAATTCCAATCAATCATCTGGTCAACTTTGAAAATGGAAAATAATATTTATTCATCGATCTCTACATTCTCTGACTTATATAGGCCACATCTTCAGCACTTATGAAATAATATTATCAGAAAAACATAACAAATTTCCAGGAAAAAATATTCGAAAACAGAGGTGGTTGTGGCACACTGAAGATTCGGCGCAATATATTGTATATTTAATTGAACACAGGGTTGATAGAGTCACCTTCCTTCTATTCTGTTCTTCGTTTTCAGCTACCACAATAATTTGCTTCACTTTTGTGAAGTATTCTTCTTTATTAATGCAGTGACTGTTGCCCAACTATAGCTGTATTCACAATCAAGTCCGTTCATATTATTAGGTTGCTTGATTATTTCCAGCCCCTTGCTTATAGCTCTCTTCCACCAATGACGATCGTTCTTATAGTTATTCGGGTCTCGGTACATGAGATGTTGTGACTCTTTCCTATTCATCCACCAATGTTGCACGTGTAGCTACAGCTGAGAGATTAGGTGAACTTCTTCTGTATTCTTCATCTTGTATTCTGTACTATTAATAGTGTCTGTGTGTGAAACACAAACCGCAATCGCGAGGCATTTATTCATACAACAATTTTCTTGTGGTATGCATCATTAACAGGTTTGAGAATTTAATTTAGTTTTTGTTGTTGTTGTGAGAACACATTTAATACTATGCTTCTTCCGTATCCAGCATGGTATTATGCCCAATATAGGTGAGGAAACGTAGAGCACTTGCATAAATATTCTCTTTTAAAATTATCAAGTTAAGAAAGTTGTCTTGTTTGAATTATCAGGACAACTTTATCGAAATGATTAAGTAACTTGTAAAAACATATATAAGCATATATTTATTCCATTATTAATATATACATATATATTCATATATATATATATATATATATATATATATATATATATATATATATATATATATATATATATATATATATATATACACATAAAACACAATATACAATAACTGAGTAGCTGAACTATAATCAACATTATGAACACATTTTCTCGTGACTGCCCGGAGTGATGGTTATCTAAAGAAGTGGGCGTGGAGAGAAGTTATATACCCCTAATAATCAACTACCACTTGACCTTATCACAAAATCATACTTTTCCTATTACATACGCCACAAATAGTCGAGTTTGTTGTACGTTGTATTGCAACAAGTAACTACAAAGACTACCATTTATCGTTCTCAGTAATATTTGCTTACATTATCTTCTATAATTTATCGGGAAAGAAACCATACAGAAGTATAATAAACTGTACAGATACCACCACAGACTGTTCTGCAGTATAACGAGTTATTATGAAACGGAAAGGTACATGGGCGTCGGCAGGAAGTAAAGGGGGGGGGGGGGGGGCAAAATATCTCAAATTCGAAAATGCAGAAGTCTCAATGGGAGTGGGGGAGAGGGCTTTTCAAGGGTATTTTTTGAAATTCCATCGTTTTATGGTGTTTGGGAGGTTTTGTGACTGTTTAATTAGCTTTTTATTTCTGTATTGAAAGAAGACAGATAAAGTTGAATTGGTTGAATTCTATGCAAGTAGTTGATCCTATTCATCTTTTCAAATATTTCATCATACAAAATAGCCAAAGTGAGTTATTAGAATCTGATTGGTCTGTATTATAGCCTACCCAATATCAAAATGTCCAGGAAATAAGAATAGCCCAATAAATCATATTCGTCAGTCGGCTAAGGCATAGCCTTCCCACCCCAGTCACATGAGACTCATGACCACCCGCGTAACAAGACATGTTAAAATATGTTACCGGTACAGGCGGTACTTACAAAATTTCGAAAAACATAATTGTTAAAAAAAAAAAAAAAAAAAAAAATTCTGCCTGGGGGGGGGGGGGAGGAAAGAGCCCCCCCTGCCCCCCGCTGCCGACGCCCATGAAAAGGTAGATATATTCTTGAATTTTGTTCCCAATTTCACCTCTCTCTAAATCATTATTATTCCATATGTTTAACATAGAGCATTATTGTTGAAATGAAACGACAGACAATTTACCAGATATAAGATGTTAGTTAGAAAACCGACAATTTTCCGGTTTATGTGGATGGGCTGGTGTAACTTTGAGATTTAAGCTATAAACTTGATATGGAAATCCTAAAATGTTATCTTTGTACCCACAACACACACTTACACACACGATTGAAATACGTACGTATTTAAGACAATCTTTGTAGAATATTGGTATCAAACAATAATCTGTGATACCTTCTTATATTCATAATGGAAAACTAATAACGGATAAAACAATCGTATAGGCCTAACTCATGACAGGAAGTCTCATGTATCATAGCATTATTTTGAGTTCACAACAAGAGGCATGTTTTATTCATACTTTACATTTTATTTCTGAAGTCGATTTAACTTGACACGTTACGATACTTAACACGTTACATTACATTTTACTTACATTTAACTATGCTTATAGTAAAAGTGCTATAAGCAGTAATATATAGTAGAAGCAATAATTAAATAATACAGTTATACTTAATCATAGAAGTCGATCTAAAATGTAGTAAAATAGTGTAAAATCTTTAAGAGCGCATATGGAAATCGGTTATGTGAAATATCATATTTGCGGTGACATCACTTGAACGTGTAGATATGCGATATCAAAATTGTAATAAAGGATACAGAGATAATTCAATCCCTTCAACAAACTATGAATAAAAAAATATTTAACTTCTATTGCATATTTTTCACAGGTATACAGCTGAAGAAGCATGTTCTCAGCGGCAGTGTATATAACCGTGAAAATGTTATAATCCAATTAAATTTCACATCATTGTAAAGGTATTAAAGGTATCTGTGTGTCTTCTCGATTCGAATTTTGATATTTCATTCATAGGGTTACTTTTCAAAATAAATAGCTGAAAACTGATATTTAGCTATCAACTTCCATACGCTCTTGAAGATTTTACACTATTTTACTTCATTAAAGATCTACTCTATGATCAAGGTATAACTGTATTATTTAATTATTGCTTTTACTATATATTACTGCTTATAGCACTTTCACTATAAGTATAGTGCAAGTAGATGTATGCACGTCAAGTATACATTATACATTCACATTATTACATTGATCAATTATTTTTCTCACTTTAAAAATATTTTCTCAGCATTTACGCAAGAAAAGCGCGCACATGCGTCTTACTTGACGTCGATGAATGAGTTGATTGATCTGTGAACTCGACGTTAGGAAGTCAATTAATGTTCCTAATGGGGTATACCTTAAACACGTATAGAGCGTTATACAACAGCGACATGCACACAAAGGCGTTCTGAGTGACCAGCCACTTAATTCCACTGAAGGAAAACCTTTCTGATAAGACGTAATACAAGAGGCTCGTCATTGTATTAAGTATCTACCATTAGTCGTGAAGTTAATTGAATCTTATACATGGGGCTACAGGTCCAAGTTATTTCATACAGGGTACACTGAAAATGCATTTTCTCATTGGCTGATGATTTTGATATTTGAGTGTATGGTGTAACACAGCACTTTGTCAATTGGTATACTGTATAATTCACATATTGAATGTTATATTTTTATTAAAACTCTTTTTTTGTTACGAAACATACATTTTATTCGTTGGTGGATTTAATGTCAGTCAACCGCTTTCTTGTTTGATTAATAGTATAGAAAAAAAACAGTTTTTATTTCAACATTATTGTTCTTATTATTATTTACTTTTTTGGGGAATGATAAAGTACTTCTATCTACATTTAATGGCATCCAATTATTTTTAATATGGAATAGAATATTCAACTAGGATTTTATCGGCCGCGGGAAATGATGTGTTCAAGTACTTCGATCCCTCGAGATTTCATCGCATCTCTAAATCATGCTAATTGTACTTTCATGTAATTTTGCGGCATCTATCCAATGTCAAAACTTCCACCTTAAAACGTACCAAGAAGATACCCAGCTCGGGTAACCACTTTGGAGTTGCTAAGTCAAGAACGGCCCTATAGTGTACTCAGCCCATTGTCTTACTTTGGACCGACAACTTTCAACAAACACTGCCTTCATCAATTATTTCATTGTGTGTATGACTTTGCCTAGATTGTTAACGATATAGAATATGTAATCTATACACCTAGGGGTTTTCATATTGTGTGCTGTATTAATATCTTTAGTGGCGATAGTAATGCTAGCATGTGGGAATTGACCCCGAGCAAGTAAGTTTAAATAAATAATTATATGATAATTATAATAATAACAAAACTATTTGGTAAGCTTATGGAGCATATGGAGCATATGGAGCATATGGCCATATTCGTACATGTATACATGTTGGTGCACAAAAGGTGGGTCGTGATACAACAAAGCTTGAAATATTAATTTTAAGTAATAATTCTTGAAAACTTGAAAATCCCAATGATGTATGAACAATTCATGGATTAATCATTTTCTATTATGCAAAATTATTTCAATTCTCAAGCTTGTGTTCGCTTAGTTGAATAGTTTTATGTTTAATAGTACGGAATCGAAAAAGTCTACATAGCAAATAAAATTCCATCACAAGATTGGTCTACATATTATATAATTCAATTTACGTAAGCTACCCATCATTTATTTTAATAGCACTATTTATTATCGGAAGGATTACCTTACTATAATTGAAATTACACTATTAAATCATCATGAGTGGAGAATAACAAAAGTAATAGTTGAACGTCTATCTAACCTACACCCTCGTTTTTCTCTCTCTCTCTCTCTCTCTCTCTCTCTCTCTTTCTCTCTCTCTCTCTTTTTTTTCTGTTTCTTGTCCCCTCTGTCTTTCTCTTTTGGGTCCGAGGCATTTACTCCATATTTATTGTAGTTGTGATTCACGACTTCAGTACTTTACATATATGCATAGTTTGTATACTACATTATATACTAAAGGTATGAACAGCTAAATGAACTAATTATGAAAAGATAGATGAACACGTAATGTTTCACGCAACTGTTTCAGTCACTCATATAAATTTTATAAATCTTCATAATTAACTCTCTTTGATTATTATATTTATGTCATTGTTTAGATTAATGCGTTTGTAATAGTCTTGTACCAGCATGCTAACTGTCTCTGCGAGGCTAGTTAACTTCACTAGGAATGCATGAATGCATTTAATTAATAATGATTTAATCGTTCATCCATTAACGCATTTAAACTGGATCAGTCCACGCCCTTTGAAGGTGTACCTTATTCCACCTCGTATTAAGCTAAATCCAGGCTACACAGCTCCTATTCGCAGGTCGTGTATCGGTCGCGCTGTGGGGAAGGCAGGCAACTCTAACTCCGAACACAAACAATATATTGATATAACCTGCAGGTGTTATTGGATAATAGATAAGTCAATAAAATTCTTACATCAACGACCGACTAAATCTATCAGCTCGTCAGTTCGATTTCCTAGTACAATAGTTAATTACCTATTATAACAATAGTCATGTACTTGGTACTGTAGTTTGTTTTTCCCGAGAGTTAAACAAATGGAAGGGGTAATCATGGCAAAACAAATGTGAAATAGCCATGGAAGCTATTCAATGTCTGCTGTAGGATTCCTGGTGGTAATGTGTAGTTTCTCTGTAGAGCTATAAAAGAAAATAATTTCCGATAATAGGAGATATATAATTTGGGTTACGCAATTTTAATTAAATCTCAAATAAATCGTTTATATTCTTGCTGTTTACAATTTTTCAAAAGTGTTTCGATATTTCGAATTGAACATATGGTCGTGGTACTGCATATAATAAATATATTTACCTCTTCACTGAATCGAGATATTAACAACATACTGTTATCCGGCTGATATAATCTTCCATCCCACCATAGCCAACACTTCTTGTGTCACTAGACTCATACCAACTTGACTCATACAAGCTTGAATATTCTAGTCTACAGCTCACGCAATTTGCTTCCAGCTATTATCAACATCAACAATGGCGTTTTGATATTAGAGTAATAATAATGTTATGTACAGCAATTCCCTCGATATTCGTGATGGTTGCACGCATTATGCGTGGTGGAGGGCCGTGCAATAATAGGCCCTGTTGTGGTGATAACGCGGTTAGGCCTGCCGTGAATATACACACGAATACAGAAAATGCTAATTATTATGAGGCACGACATGAGCGATAAAATGTTGTACTCTCATTTCTGTAGATTTACTTCAAGGGGTTGCAGTGTATTGTATAATCAATCATTTTATAAGAGTTCAATGTTTATGAGTTTTATATATATATATATATATATATATATATATATATATATATATATATATATATGTATATATATATTTATTTATATAGAAGTTATATAGCCAATATATAAGCCATATATATATATATGTAGGATTTCATAATTTTTGTAATAAAAGTAATAATTTGAATTTAAAAATTTGAAGTAGGCCTACTGTTCCAGATTGAATGAAGTGTAGTATGAAGGGTACATACTCTTCATATATCTATCGGCCTCCAGTAATAGAATGCTTTGGCACAGGCCATACAGAAGTACAGACTGATTTGAATTAGGCCTATATTTGTTGCCAGTTGTCAAGTCTTGGAGTTTTATATAAAACAAAGGGAATAAACATATTTTGATGATGGAAAGTGATGACCAGATTTTTCATTATAATCTCCGAATAAATACATACATTTGAACCACCCTCCATAGCTCAGCGAATCAAGAAACCGCTTCAGAAACTGAAGTCACTTTGAAACCTGGGTTCGAGTCCCGCATGAGGCATGTCTTTTTGTAAGCGTCCTTCTACCTATCATTATTTCATGATTTCATCATTCCTTTCTCATTCGTACCGCCAAATAATCTCGCTGTTGGTGGGGTCGTTAAGCAAACAATAAGCATCGATCATACAATATATTGAAAAATTACTTCCTCGAAATTTATTGAAATTTTCACGCGGAACATAAGCAAATGCATTTTTAAACTAAGAAAATGCAGCATATCATTCGTTGTAAGATGAGCGAGATTTTATATGAAATGAGAAGGAAAAAATTGTAAAAGTATACGTACTTTGATGTCGAATCTATCAACTCACAACCTATCTGATTAAATTATTGATAATTTCAAACCTTTTATAATCCAATTGGTTCTACCTGTGGATAATCTCCCCTCAATGACTTTCGTGAATGCATAGTTTTAATAATATTGCTGAAATGTGCTCGTTATGTTGAGTTTCCGTAGTTTTGATTTTATAAAATCAAGTGATCCGATTTATGTGAAACTTCGTAATAATGTGTATCATTATCATATTCAAATTCCGTGAGTGTTTGAATTCATTCGAAGGTTATTTTTTTTCAGGAAATTTCTACTCTGGGTTATTCTCATGAGGTTCTTAAAAACTTAGAAATGATTTTTTCAGAATTGATTCAATCGATTGCGCCTTATAACTACACAGTATCGTGTTAGACGATTACACTTGTATTTTTCAAGTTTCAACTGAATTGGTGCTTTCTTTTGACCTGAGGAACGCGAAAAATACGAAAATTGAATGCTCTTTTTTTGAGTACGGTGAAATTGAGTCTTCGTTCGCTCATCTAATGATATACATATAAGATGTATCCAACTGAAAAAACATAAAATACTTCCTTCCAAATCTTCTATCTTTCTCCTATTTATGTATTTAATTTAGATACTATCGTAAAAATAGATATGTCAATTCAAGAAAATTATTGTGGCATTCTGTTAGACTTGCTTCATAACGCTACTTCGTAGTTGGAAAAACATCTAAATTTTTCAAACATCAAAGTCATATTATTTTGTGGTGAATGTAGGTGTGTTAGTGACAGTTCGTATTTTGCGCTCATTTGGTATAATGCTGTCTGAGTGACGTTCTAAATAATCACTCTAAAAACAAAATGCTAACACACAATATTTCACAATGCATCAAAACCTTTTTAGCATAAAGGAAATAGAACATAGAAAATGCATTATCATTTGCATGTGATTAAAAAATGCATCCAGTCTGAAAAGGCAAAGCTTCTACATACGGGGAGGTTATTTGAATATACACTGAGACGGGGGTCGAGTGACCAGCAAATTGGACCGTCATTTACGTGACCGGGGTTTGATTCCCTCCATGATCGAACATCCTGACATACTTTTTTCGTGGTTTTCGTCTATTGTTCAGGTTGATTCTAGAACTGTTCCTCAACAACAGGCCACGACCGACTCCTTCCCACTATCCAAAAACACTTGATACAAGAATCTTTCATCGTATTATCCCATGACCTCATTGACCTTTATCAGTTATATATCGTGGTTAATCGTATGGATCTTAGTCAATAGATAATGCGTCGATAACCCTAGATAAATAATAAACACATATTTTTATAAATACTTGTATCTACGAAATAAGAAGGGCGTCCACCAACGTAACAAACACACAAATATCATCGACATCCTGTGTAGCCGTGATAATTCGAGGGTAGGCCTAATATAATTTTTCAAAACGAGATTTGCAATAAAAACAGAACTGTATTTTTGAAAAGCTTTTAATCATTGAATATAGAGCGAGATTGTGTAATTACTGTAGGATTTATCAAAATTCAAAATTTGTTGAGTAGATGACTTTCTGGTTGCGTGTATACGAGTATACCATACAAGCTTAGTCCTTCGGGCAAAAGTTGACAATTTTTTAGTGTAAATATTATTCCAACATACACTTTTATCTTGTTTACTTCCAAGAACGGAACTAATGGCAAAACTTGATAGACGGTAACGTAGTTAAGAAGGAAATAAGTTCCGTTAATCAAATTCAACCATCAATATTTTATTAGCAGAGCACTGAAGTTTTGACAACAAGTTAGATGAACGAGCTCAACTGCTAGTCTGACTGCAATTTGAGAATAGTTAATTCAAATTATAAAAACAATTCCTACATTATGAAATTAATTTCACTCGTATATGATTATATCAAATGTGATATTGATTTTTTGCACTCTTTATATACGAAGTCTATATTTAAAATTACATTCTTGCAAACACTTCTATTGTAGTCATACATTTTCAGCTCAACGTTATTTTTTTAATGAGTTTAAAGATTGGAATACATGTCATTAGATAGGCATTGTTTTTATACTCAATCTGAAGATACTGACATCTATTCTTGTTTGCTAAGGTTAGCTCGAGAGATTAAATATCGATCATGTATTTTCATCATGAGAATACATATCAATTTTCATTTGAAGTCAATATTAAAGTGTACAAATTGACGAGTAGTATTTAGAGAAGAAAGGTTTAGCTGTGATGATGATAATTTTCTGATGTGAAACATTTTTCGTGAAATGTCTCATAGATTGCAGCTTATTCTGTATCAACATTGAATTCAGGTGTATCTTGAATGAATTTATAAAAAACTATATTCGTATACTTGAATGATGTGTTCATCTTTAAAAACATTCGTATGTAAACTAAACAATCTCACTGTTCATAAATATACATCGTTAACTCCAAAATATAATATTCCAAAACTTGGTTCTATATAGACTTGATTACGCTCTTAATTAACATGCTAGATTTATAATGCAGTTTCAGTCTGAACAGATAACGTTTGTCTTTCTTCGATATGGAAGGTTGCATGAATGTGAGTATATATTCTAATTTACAAAATGTGTAATATATAGAGCAAGCAGACCAAATTTTGCAAAGATAATATGAGTCTCATCCTGTTATTCATGTCATTATTATAATGTACAGTACGTTCGGTTTGTTCATTTTATATTATTATTATTCAGAGGTAAGACAATAAGTGGAGAGGGCGGTGGATTTAGCTTATTATGCATGTATGATATGGGAATTAGTGTAGTAGCTTAACGCTACAAATGACAGTAGGCAAACAACTATTTTTGGAATGCATCAGAACTGAATCCATACCTGAATGAATAATACATATGACATTGTAATTTTTGAAACAGAAATTGAAAATATATATAAAATTCAATCCTCAAGATATTAGGTTACATATATTAACATAAAAATAAAAACCTGGCCCTTCCACCAAATTCAGGAATTGTGTATTATAGTGAATTTTCATCAATTAAAAATTATTGGGTAGTACTGAGGAGGCTTTGTATTTATTCAAAATGTGAATATTGATATTTGCATCGTTTTAGATTTTTGTTGTGAGCTCCATATTTCAACGAATTTGATGTTCTAGAGGAAAAATTGCCATTTTGGAACATTGTATTTCAATTTTAGAACGGAAGCGATTTGACTATTCACTGGATGAGCGAAGCAAAGACTCAATTTACCATACCTGAAAAAAAAGTTTTTCCGTTAGATTTTTACAGGTCAAGCAAAAGCAAGTCTTTTGAAACTTCTCGAACACATGTGTCAGCATCTAATTCGACACTGTATGGTTTTGAGTCGCAATCGGTGGAACCACTTTCGATAGAAAATACTTCGAAATTTTAAAAAATCCATAAGCATGACCTTCGGAAAAAATGTGGAATATATATTATTTTTTATCGCATAGCTATCACAGAATTCAACATAAGAGTGATACACATTATTCCAAAGCTGTACATAAATCGGATCAGCTATTTAATGATAATAATAATAATGTTAATAATGTAACTTTCTCAGATCGATTAAAACAGCCAAGAAGAATATCGAAAGGTAAAATCAATCAGCTCGTATAACGATTACAAATGAGCAACTAGTAGAACAGGTGGACCGTTAAAGATTAAAGGTTTTCAAACACACAAGTTGTGTGTGTGGCGTATACCATTAAATTTCACACGAATATACCAATATACCTCATCCTACAACGCATATACTGCTCTCTATGGTATTCCCAAGATACATTTCCATCTACACAGATCCTGAAAACACGAGAAAAGAATCCTCTGCTTAATAATTGACGTAATAACCTCAAAATGAAGTTTTATAGTTTAAAACAATATTTAAGACATTTTTTGATTTTATAATCTTTTCTATTTCCTTGGAGTTAATCACGTAAAGATCGAGTATAGAAATGTTATTTCAATGAAAACTGATCTTATAATATGAACTATATAAACTTGTATGAATGGAAGCACGTTTTTTCACTATAAGCTTATGAGTAGATTTTTTTCTAAATGATCGATTTTTCCTATTGCTGCTTTTTATACCCTCCGGAGTATTTTGGTTTGATCTCACCAATATTGTGATCGCTTACGAGCAAATAACTTTTCAGTTGCAAGATTATATATATCGATAAGAAGAAATATCAAATAGTAAAATACTCTTTTAGCAATCATAGATATGGAATTGGTTAGAAGGCCCGGCAGACATGTTGTTATGTATTTTCATATTATGGAATATCTATTTCTATTTCTATCTATATTTTAATTTCAATTATTTTTCCAAATATCTTCATTATTTTCATTCCAAATTCTATTTCTTGCTTAAACAGAAACTTCAATCCTGAAATACATCATAATACTATATTATATTCGCTCCAATTCATTTTAAATGTCAAAGACTTATTTCCGTAAAAAATTGTAATATAGACATTTCAGTGTGAATTCACGTTTAAGAAAGTCAATACATACTCGAACTTGTAACTTGTACGTATTATGAGGAATGCATTGTCGATATCCTTCTGTGTAAAATAGAGAACAGAACATGGTCTATTAGATTTGTGTCCTATTTCACAATATGAGATGCACTTCAACTAGTTCATAATTGATGATGCAATGATACTAACGTAATTTAAACAATAATATTTGATATCTTTTGATTTCTGCAATATATTCACGAGAAAAGTTTATGAAATTGATCGATTTTCATGGAAAATCTTTATAGAATACTATTTTACCATACAAAATTTGCGGTGCCACATGTAGGGCCTACTTACTCTCTACAATAAATACAGAAACAAATTCAAGAAGATGGTAAACATTCAGAAGATGGTATGTTCCATATTATTAGGTTCCACAGATTTTTGCTTTCATCATATTAAAAATACATGTACTAAAAATTACATTAAATATTATATTAAAAAATGAGAATTCGTTTTTGATTACTTCTGTTTATATATTTTTATCACATTACTTACATCACTTCTGAATAATCTTTGGGACAGAAATAAAAAGTGTATCGCCGTAAAAAAATGCTCAGAGTTGAAGTCAGTTGAAAAGTTACATTTTTCTCTAGTATTCAACTTAAATCAGATCCCGCTAGAAATCGTTTGCGGTAACAAGTCTTTGAGTATAAAAGTATCAGACATAGTCTCGAAATCAAAGCTGTGAAGCTCAATTTTGCGCATCTTGTGAAGAAATCCAAGCTGAAATTGCCTATCGCCAACTAGATATGTTGCCAGTATGGCGAACAATCTAGGAGATACTGCCGTAAGATGTTTCTCTTTGTTCACGAGTGGAGAACGAAGGATTGGTTTTACTGTTACGCATATACGGTGATACAAAGAAACACGATCACTACAGAAAGGTATCGCATTCGTTTAGTACGCTGCTTTAGGGTTACGTTTATATACTTTCCTGTTCAATTATTGTTTCTTTTGTGTGAGTCTTCTAGCCAATTACGATACAACTCTGATAATCCCTAGTTGGTCAGTTACATATATTTTGTTAGTTCATTGAAGTTTCCCATTTGCAGTTGTGTTGGCTTACGGCAATATATATACACATATATATATATATATATATATATATATATATATATATATATATATATATATATCTATATATATATACACATATTTATGACGTTGTACAAATTTGGCGGTAATGCCACTCTGTTCAGACTCTTCATGTCGTTCAATATGCTCCGCCATCTTCAGGAAAGTTCCAACTGGGTCGATGGTCAGCACTTCAAACTCAGCACTTCAAGTGCTGACCATCGACCCAGTTGGAACTTCTCTGAAGATAGCGGAGCGAATCCCGCCGAAACGTCGACATGAAGAGTCTGAACAGATTGGCATCACAGCAAAATTTGTACTACCCGTTGTAGCCACGAGAACCACATATAGGCATATATATATATATATATATATATATATATATATATATATATATATATATATATATATATATATATATATATAACTGCTGGTCGGATAATATACCATAATGTGTAGAATGCATGCTGAAAATATTTTTTCATTAGTTTATTGAAGTTGATTTCAAGTTATACAGTATTGTCTATTTGCAATAAGTTTTCATTATTTCAATTTGCTACAGTTCTTTAATTCGTTAAAATGTTCATGTTATTTAATATTACTTTCATACTGTTATTACTGTTATTGTTATAGCTCATGCCTCAGGCTGATATTTCGAGTTCAAACATAACGTTATTATGATTGTAAAATAACATATTCTACCAAAAATAGGAATGAACTCTCAACGTATTTTGTTTTCATTTTCGCTATATGTGAATCCTTATGACACATATTTTTGATATGATACCCATAAATGTGCAGAAAAGTGATTATTACTCTTTCATAATTTATTATGTTTCATACTGGTATTGGTTTTGTGTATTTGCTTCTATACAGTTTGTGTGTGGTTCATGTAATACTATTTCGTGTGAACAGATCAATATAGGCATAATAAAACATTCGATAACTCAAACAGAAGAAATCGTTCTTGAACTATGGTTTGTGGTAAGTATACTGAAGAAAAGTTGATAGAACTATATATAAAACAAAAATATAATGAACGAAAACAATAAATAATATTTATAATATATATTGTGAATGTTTTCTGTCATACTTTGGTATTATAACTATGACAATACATTACCAGATTGCAGAACAATGAATAGAACACGCTGTTATTTACTGGTTATTTTTGGCTTCATTAAACCACTCTCCCATGCAAATGATCTTGTTCGATAACAGTTTTAATACTGACATATGGTTGGATTACTTTTAATAAAATTGCTTATTGTCTGCAACGATAGGCATCACCTCGGGTCGCACTTTATGTATTCAAGATCGGAACGAGTTTTTTTAAACTGAGGAATGTAACATCGATACCCTAAAAATACTTCATGTTATACAGTATCTCGATAATTTATATAATACATATATCGAGATTCGCCAGATAAATCATAACTCAGTTTGTTCGGGAACATTTTGTTCCATCGATTGGAAAATAAGAGAGTTTTTCTGGTAGTATCTGTGAAAATATAGAACTTGCGGGTTATACCTATAAATATATTGGTTTAATATTATTTAGGATCAGTATTGGTTTAAGAGAAGCATCGTTTGAGAATTCGAACTTTAATTGAGGTGTCAGGTTTAGCATATGGCATGATTTATCGTCGTTTTACCACTTGCTAGGATATATTTGGAATAAAATGTAGGATAAGTTGTAGGTACACCAATTGCATGGCCAGTTCAAATGCGATTAATCTATTCAACATTTTCCATTAGTTGAACATGGTTTTATAATTCAATTCTAATTAAAATAAGAAATTGGTCTAGGCTCAACATCCAATAAATCTATTATTTATGAATCGTTTTTACAGAATAAATTTTTGAAACATCACATTTCAGTTTGTAAACTACTTGATAGTGTCCATATACCTTTCGCACATGTTTTATTTGTCGTTAAAACGAAAGTGGCTACAATCTTCTTCATCGCCAGGTTTTTAATCAACTCCTAGCACAATTATTTTCCAGGCATGTTCTCGTGGCTTTATTTCTTCATACAAAACATGTTACGGCTCTTTATCACT
Organism: Brachyptera putata; assembly: GCA_907164805.1. Lineage (NCBI taxonomy): Eukaryota > Metazoa > Arthropoda > Insecta > Plecoptera > Taeniopterygidae > Brachyptera > Brachyptera putata. The sequence continues at coordinate 29,948,260 of OU015462.1, forward strand.
GTAAGTTCCTGAAAGCACTTGTTCATTGTAAGCAAGACATGGCATTCTGAGATGAGTTATGAGTTGTACGTACACATATTTTAACACTTTTGTTTTCAACAAGGATACCTATTTAAAAGTACTCTTATATATAGCAGAGGTGAGGTTGTGTTGGAAAATTATGTGATACGATATTTTTAGTACGATCATCTATGTGTACTTGATCGATTAATTAATTGTTAATTTATCTATTCATTCTCATTATAATTTACAGTGAAAATCACAAGAAATACGTGGATTGACAATCAGATTTTAGTTACGAAACATGTAAATTTGAAACATTACTGATCTATTACCGATTCTATTAAGAAACACGAACATAATCGAGTAATGTTAAAGTCACGACTTGATTAAAATACCGCGTCTCGCAGGACAAATAAATAAGAAACAATTTCTGGAATTGAGATGATGATTTCCAGTTTTCTCTCTAGTCAGAGAAATAAATATCGTCATTATACGTTAAAATCCAGTTCCAGGGTTGTGATGTCCTTTAAATACATCAATTACTCACGTGTAGTCATTTAATAAAATGTGTACTATACTCAGTAGGACGAATAATAATTCATCCGAATTGTGAAACATTTGGGGTTATATTATTTCCGTTTTAGAAGAACTATTCGTGTTGTCAACTCCAGTTGAATTGTTATCGTCACCCTGCTATAGGCCTACTGTTAAGTGCGGTGTGGTAGATGGGAATTACATTCAATTATTATAATGATGATGGTACTACTATCATGTAAATTGATGCAATGTATACTCGGAACTCCTAAATGACAACGGGTTCACTTGAATATCAGATACTATTAGTAAGAGTTCGTATTATGATTTTTTTGAGAGAATAGGGAAATGATAATTTTGAAAAAAAGGTTCCATGTCACATTTCATTCAGCAAATTATTGTTCAATATTTATATATTGCCATTAAAACATCTTCATGTGAAGAATTATAAGTATTGTACATCTTGCCTGAATTGAGAACTACATATCTTATGTAGATTTATTGAATTGTCTTTTTTGATTGAATGCTATTTATTTATTCAATGCTACGATCCCTTCATTTTTCGCTGATCTCTTTCGTCGCATTATACCATTTTAATTCCAGAACAAAAAATACAAAATCAACACAATTGAAATCATACAATGGATTTACAATGTAAGGTATAATATAAATGAATTGTCGCACAAGTACGTGTGGTAGTTTGTTTTTCAATGATATTAGACAATTATGATAAGATATAGAGTACATTTGCCTTACGCCTCGATGTAATTGCATCTAGTACAATACCTCTCACATTCAGAAGATCTCGCTGAGGGACGTTAGCAAGTACGTGGTCTTCTGTGCTAATTCACACGAGGACAATTTATTTTCATGTAAATTTTCCCAAGTCGTAACTCAACATTACGAAGACGTGAGTTGGTTTCCTACGGGAGCCAGCAGAAACGAACGTTTGCTGCCTTTGTACAAGGAATCGTGGATTGCATTAGCCCTGCTTGCGAACATCCACAACTATAATACACAGCCTACCACGACCGTCTTTTTCTTGTAGCTAGTGTTAACGGTTGGTAGTCTCGAATCATACCAACACTACGGAAGTAAATAGAGCAACGAACAAATGCTGGTACTAAAGTTTACCTAACATTGTAGAAAAACGAAAATATGTTGCTAGAATTGTTACATGAATGAGTTTGAAATACTTCGTGGCACGCCAACATACATGAACTGCATTTAAACATGAACATCTATCGTTCGTAAAATGTTTTTATTCGTAGTAGTTTTCAGTTCAATTGTTTTTCATAATCTAGATAACCTTTCATATTCATTTATCAACTCACTATTTTATTAGTCGAGTTGGAACAATGTAATCATTAGACCAGTCAATTTGCACGATGTAGAGTAATAAGAGATAATCTATCATATGTATTAGAAAGTAATTTTTGTTCCTTGTCTTTCACAGTTTGTACTGTTAATAGATGCTGTTTAATTCAGGCGTTTTATCACTTATCCTTGCACTCTAGCTACATAGCCATTACAATTTGAATATTCAGCATGCTTTACTTAGAATATGAGAAGATAATGGCCTATATACGAATATGTACAGTATGTGTTGGAGCGTTTCTCGTTGGAATGTTTATTCAGCTCTTGAAACTTGTTAACTTTAAACACTCAAACTTGTACTTATCTTTGTCATCTAATGTCTTTGGTTTCCTCTAGAGGGTGGCTGGGCCGGGACGGATGCCATTAGTTGTAGTAGATCTGACACTTGAAGCTTCGTACATAGCGTCGTACTCGTTCTTGACGAACAGTTTGTTTAGTAATTAAACACAGTATAGAGTATCATTGCCATGTTTTTTGCTGGACGCAGGTCTTCTTGAACTTGAATCTAGAAATTTGTGACTGTACGAAAGATATGAGAAATAAAAACTCTTCAAGAAGACCTTCCTCTCTTGCGTAATGGATAGCGCGTCAGACCGGCAATTCAAAGATACGGGTTCAAGTCCCGGAGGAGGACGCGATTTTGGAACAGTTTTAAATCATACTCTTATAATGACCTACTGGTGTTTAATCGGAAAGTTGTTCAAATATATAGTTGTTCATATATATATATATATATATATATATATATATATATATATATATATATATATATATCTTGTCCTTCTAGAAAGAAACGCTTTTCTACTCTCCACGACAATGACATTATCAAATATATAACTGAACTTCTGTAGCACTATCAAAGAAAATTGAAAAAGCCTTTAAGGTCTATTTGTGCAATCTTAAAGCAGGTGTATCTTCATTGGAAATAAAGTTTCATTGGAATTACATTTTTATTGTAAAGACATTTCCTATACTATATTTTTTTTTATTCAATCTACTCTAATAAAGCTCAAGGTACAACATATTTTACGACTATGTCATATATAACTTTCTAACTTATATTGCTTTCTAAAGTATGTGGAACGGAATATCTAAAGCTTACTTAAGCTACTTCATATCGGTGAGCAATACCGTCAAACATGAACTTTGATAGTACATATGCAACATAGGAAAACTTTCAAGTTGTAATTACAGTCTTCAACAAAATGCATGTTTATTTCATCAAATTTTATTTTTGTTAACGCTTTGTTTTCCCAACGGCATCTATTTGCAAAATACTGTTTAGTTTTGAACTCAAGAAGCAGCTGGAAATAGAATATAGTTCTGTTTCTACAGATATTTTTGTAAAAGAGAAAAAACTTGAGTCTAAGGTGAACAACCTTATTTAAATACTATTTTCTAAAACACTATGCAAAGTTTTCGTTGACAGTTACTATATCTTGATTTAATTCAATTGTAAGGTAACTAATATACAATTGAAAAAGTCTATCGAACAACATTTCGTGAAGTGTACTTTTTCATGAGGGTTTCAAGTTTGTTTCAGCATTTATTAATTAAAAAATGTAATATTGTAAGATTTCATCTATCATAATAAAACCATACTCTATCTATCATCTATCATCTATCATCTCTATCTATCATCGAATGCTAAGCTCATCGATATCGACATCTATTAATCATGTTAAAGCACAAGGAAAGAGTATAAAATGATGTGTTACCGCATGAATTTGGATAAGTAAGCCAAATTTTGGGAAAAGTTCTTCATATATATCAAATCAAGGGCATGTTCACTGGCCTTTCTTATGTCCAAGAATCAATGTATTGATTGTCGATTTGTCTTGTTTTGGATAACAGTCATTACGTAGTAGCAAGTCTATTTCGATGCCCTTGGGATTACCAAGGGGACGCCAAGCGTAACGGACCGACGCTTCGTTCTGATTACGAAGGCTGAGGCGTCGTTTCAGCATCGCTGATTCGAGCGAAACGTTTTTCTGATGAGCTTGGGTAAACCATACGCGAACGGGATTGCTTCTTTCATAGATTCCCCTCAAGGTATTCTAATACGTAGATAGATATGTAGCAATCACAGCACACTTGTTGTTGCTGGCCATGTGCGCATTGCGAATAACAATTTATTTTGAAATTCTGTGAGAAGAGCTGAAAAATATAAGTTTACTTGAAAGTCAGCACTTTTATTTCTGAGTCCAATACATATATTTGAGAATAAGAATTCAACAAATCTAAATATTCGTGGTATTATTCCGTCGAGTTTTGTTTTCCGTACCATTCGTGATACAATATGAGATGTAATCATTGCATCCAACGCTTTTTGTCCACAATTCTCATCATATTGCACCGACATTGACTTCCTTCCACCACTTCTTAGATGAACTATTTTAATTGATTTCAGTCTGAATAATTAATTCAAATGGACGAGGCTTCTTATCGAAGTAGTCGATTCAACATTAGTGGCAGGCTTACAATGAATATTGAAATATTGGGGTTATCTGAGCGACAATATACCAAATGGTACATTCTTTACCCACGGCAAAATATTTCATTAACAGATCAATCAATATGATAAATTATTTACAACAATATTTTTCTTCTCCAAAGAAAACTGCTCCATTTTTTCATCGATTTTTCATCGTTGAAGTTCTTAAATATATAATTTCACTTCAAAATAACTTTCACGTATTTGAATTATCCGTTTTATAGATCGCACACTTTCCAAACTTTTTCAATTTTTCCATCCGGTGCTGGTTTCGATCATGGTTACGTCAGAAAGTAATAAGCTAATGCATTTTCAGAAGACATGATATATATATACTTCCATATAAGTATTGATTTCTTACATAGGTTTGAATGATTTGTGCATTTTGTCGTGAAAAGGATGTCAGAAGTCATGCGTAGATAGTTTATCAAGTCATCTGTAGTATAAAAGGAAAGTATGCAGGCTGTGCTGGTCTATAATATAACGGCAATAGCAGTCTCGCCTTCCTTCGAATTCTTTTTTATTATTGCTTTGTGGAATGCGTTGGATAACATTTTATGACATATACATATTACTTTCAGATCTGAAAGGAAAATTTCATACCATTAAATAAAATATTGAGAGAGTGAAATTACAACAGTTTTCCTAAATAACAGTCTAGAAAAAATACATAATTGAAGTTGGTCAATATTTGGTGGGAATCTATGCGGTACAACCTCTTTGTTGGTCAATTATGTTTTCTCTTGTAGCTTTAATTCAATAAAACATACCTTTTAGTGCGTGCCGCCATTATTTTATCATTGAGTTGACCATATTATTATAACAGACGTGGAATTAGTGCTTCGTTTATAACGTATATGCTAGTTTTATTCGACTTTCTGATACTGAAGGTCTGATATGGTTTAATGACTTTCGTAGCTTATTATGCTTATTATGGGCCATAAAATATGGAATTTCGATTTTCGATTTGTTATTTCAAGAAGATAATCTACTGGGAAATCAATAAAATGAAAAATATTAAATCATTTTCTTTCCTACAACAATGATTGGTTTTCGATACAGATTATATATTCATGTAGGCCTGCGTATATTATTTTATATTTGGTGAAATGAGCAGTAATATTATATTCAAGTAAAACTGCATAATTATTTCAATTCAATATCTGGCTCAGATAATATTGCTTTCCAAGTTTGGACAGTTCGTTGATAGAGGTGCCAGGTTTACGATTTACGTCATGTATTTATGTTGATTCATGCTATTTTTATGTTATATGAGTTGTATTTGTAATTCATACAATGAAGAGAATAACTTGTTTATTTTTAATTACTTCAATGTATTGTATTCAAATTCAAAAGTATTGAATCAAATATAATATCAAACACGAATCATGTATGCCATTATGCTGAATAATTAATTCATCATCCTATTTACCTTATACACTTTCTCACTGTGACACAATTGAGACCAAGATAACAGGGTATAGGATCGACCCGACAAATCATCACAAGGGCGATCTTACCACTCAATTGTCAGACATGTCCACTGATATATTTGACTATACAGTAAAAAATTCAGGTTCAACGGTATGTTGTGGACAACCATATAATGCATTCGACAATCACAACTTCAGTATCATTTTGTTTGTTCCCAAGTTGACAGTTGTCCAGTTGCTATGCTATCTACCTCACGGCAATGATGAAATATTTTGCGCCCCTAGGCCAAACATTTTTGACTCCCCAATCTCACCCCTTTTTATTTATGAACAATTTATCATCAAATATATTGCTTTAAAGATTTTTTTAAGGAAATTGTTTTTAATACTCTCCTCAATCGATAGTCTACATTCAGCAATACCAATGTATTTCTTACTGATACACATCTTTGTAAATGAATACAACTCTATAAAGTGAGTTATTTTTCAATTTCAATAATCAGGTGAGAATTTGGAGTTCCCTAAATATTTAGCGCCCTAGGCTCGGACCCGTGTGAGCCTGTGCCTTAATACGGCCCTGATCTTCTTATACAGGCTTCTTTCAAGTGATGACACACATTGCAAGTGAACTACCGAGTACTTCAAATTTTTTCCAACGGCTCTAATTCTTGAATGTGTAATTGATCAAAATGATCATACGATTAGATTATTGATACTGCTCACACACGAACTACCTACAGAGGTATGTAGTGGATTTTATTATGATATATACGTTAACGTCTACTTCACTTCAATGAGAATTTGACTGTACTTATGAAGTGTTTTACATATCTGTGGATGAAATCATTTGAATACACTTACTCTGTATACATATACGTACATCAACTGAATTGTAAATTATTATAACATGAGTAAAAACGACAGCAAGTACTTTATAATATAGGCTTATTTCTGATTAATTTCAAAACTGAAAGGATTTCATTCCATGTGAATGCACTGTGCGAATGTGTAGAGCTGCGGTCATACACATAAAATGATTCAATCCGAAATCCAAATTTGAATTTGACTGAAATATACCCACACTTAACTGCAATTTCTAATACTATGCATGGAGTTCGTATATGCACATTGCCTTTTTTTAGTGCATATATTGTCTGTATATTTTCTCGGTACCACTCTGCGAGACTCGCCACGGCGTTCTTGTCGTAAAGTATTAAATAACCTATATTGAAGGTAAAGTAGCCAGCCCAGGCATTCTTGTTCCACCTTTCCGTACATTCACTTATTCATTTCATAACCTCTTTCGGCATTTGTACTCTAAATTATCTTTTATTCAATAAACATTTATTATTCAAGGTCCAATAACCTATAGATTTGTAATTAACCCTAAGATCCCTACGACTACCCTCTCACTATACATCCCCACTGTTTAGGTTCAAACCGTACTCGTAACATGGGTTGCAGTACGGTTTCTTTTCAAAACGTAGTCGTAACAATACGATATTCTGTAATTTCATGGGCTTCAATTTCTATGAAAAATATTGAATGTGTTTTGATTGTTCGAAGCGTTACTTTGACATAATCAAATGTACTGAAATATGACATATTTCACCACAGTATAATATATAAATAGTATCAAAAATATCATTATATACTTATATTTATAACAATATTGAAATTAAAATGTCTAAATTGGGGTAGAACTGAACAATAATTAACGGTAAATCATTTCTTGAATCAGGTCAATAAATCAAGCAGCTGAAATGGTTCGATCGTTATCGAAATAATAGTAGTCCTCGATCGCGAATATATCGGTGCGAATGAATGTATACATATTCCTTATTTAAATTTAATTGTTCTATGAACTGAAGATCGCATTACTCAAAAACATATTCGGACACATCAACACCAATAATATTGCTCTCTAAATAGGATCATCTAACTAAAATTGAATAATCATGAACAGTTTAAACAAACGTTTTCGTTTATTTAAATTTAAATTTCGATGCTGAATCAATGATTTATCTCAACTTCTAATTTGATTACTTTAATAATAAACTGCGGGTTTTGAGTTGATGAAACTGGCGCCATTGAGAAGTAGTGAATATTTGCAGACGGCGCTATTGCATGACCTGGGTCACTATAGGTGGCGTGCCACTCGGACATTATACAACCATCTCACTAGGGGACAATGCTGGCTAATGGAGTACAAAACCCAGTCGATTATTGTAGAAAGATCTATTATTATGTAGTGTAGGATAGAATATGAATATATAGAACCATTTCTATGAATAAGCACTCGGGAATGAATAAAATGTTATGATAATTATATTGAAAAGATGAGATGGGAAATAGTTTCTTGATAAAATGAAATATGGAAAGAAGAGTGAAATGAAAATATGTCTTGAAAAATTCATAAAAGATATAAAAATATCCATATTTATATATTTTATCATTTTATTTTTGCAACAGTCAAGTCTTTAATAACTATAATAAGGAGAAACACTCACTTCACAAAATATAGAGCCATTATATTCACCGTATGCGCCTGGGTCAATTTCTTAACGCATTCTTCTAGAAAATTGTTTTTCAGTTCCGTAGTTTAATATAATACAATGACTGTATTCTAGAATTCACAGTTCATGCTTTAATAATTTGATCAATGAATATTAAATTTGTTCGAAGATGTTATACATAGTGTTATACATGTAATACATTTCTACTTGTAGGCCTATCCTGTTCATCCGATTCTGGACTATAATATAGCGTCGAGTGGAATCGTATACTAACCGAGCGAATATCTCTTGGGCTGCCATCTTAAAAGCATGCATACATTATGTGTTATACAAGATACTGGTCGGTTTATTGAATTCATACTATTCATTGAGAAGAGAGATAGCGCCACATCCTACGATGTTTTCGAGAATTCACAACACACATAATTTCTTTAAAGTATCTTTAGAAAGTATCTAGAATATTTTCTCACCAAGCTCTTATTCATTATGACTGAAATATTGGATAGAATGTTTAAATAACCCAGTAACATAGGCTAACATTTTAATTTGATATAATTGCTTAACTTCACATTATATTTGGAATTAATCAATCAAATCGAATCGATGTACTTTTATTGAAAACTTCGGCAGTCTCAATTCACGTATATGTCTACAATTAACATATTTTCAGACAGATAATATACTTGTAGATATGTTATTTAGACATATCAGAAGACGTACAAATTTATTTAGAAACACCAAGAATCAATTCAAATATTAAATCATGAATTTCTCGAGGTTTTCGTTGCTATCCCCAAAAAAATCATTAAACCAAAAGTTATTCAATTACGTTGGCGATTTTCATTCCCTCACTGCAGATAACTATATTAATTGTCACTTCTACCATCGTTGCCTCAACGCCCTTCACATCATTTCAGCGAATACGTTTCAAGGAAATGAGGTTCTTACTCTACTTTAATCGCGAACTGGATCTATCTCTTTGACAGGGAGTGTTGCGTTATTCATAATGCTGCTATCCATCCTCTGTATATATATATATATATATATATATATATATATATATATATATATATATATATATATATATATATATGTGTGTGTGTGTAGGTTCGAAGTTCGAGATAACGGCAGTGTCGTGTGTCAAATGTCAACTATTACATTATTTAGAAAGGCTATACGAGAGTAAACATAGTATTATGCTTTCTAGTATGTAGGGATGTTCTCATCTAACTTTTATGCGGCCAGAAACGTATGGCGTACTCGTGGAGCTACATTGAGAAACAATTTGGAAAGAATCATTCATTATTTATTTATTGAATCATTCTTACATTGAGGATAATAATTAAAAAATGTATATTGATCTTGGAATAATAGCTTCAAGAATTGTCGAATTGTTCGTAAAGTCATGTTCGAAGTTTTTTTTTCTTAGTGTAAGATTTGAAACAAATTCAGTCATTGAGTCATAGATTTCAATTGAACGGTCAACTGCAGGTAATATAAACAATATCCTATTCATAGCAATTAATACACCGCCACTTGTATAGCTGAAATCGTAAAAAAATGACCACGGATAAAAAGTAGGCCAATAGTATACTTTAATACGAGTAACATATTTCCCAACATCGTCAAACGTTCAAAACAATTGAATCAAATTATATAAATTAACGAGGGGTTAACAACTCCTGAAATCCGGTGTACACTTGCCATGAAATCCCATTGAAATCACTATGAAATCTCTTGAAATCCCTGAAATCTCTAGAAGTCAGGTGTTGTAAACTCCTCGGAAATTAATAAATGAAACACAATCAGAAATATTGAATTATTTGGAAATGAATATATAATGATATGTATATAAGAAATATATGAAATGAAATAAAATAAAACACCAGAAAAAAAAAATCCTTGTAACTTATTATAACTTTATACGAAAGTAATTTTCTCATTACCTTCTTGTACAATGTGGATTCTGCCGAATAAACTGCTACCCCATAAGTTTCGGAAGCTTGCCATGACTATATATCTTTGGGTGCGGTCGGATGTTGGTATTCTTACTTTTCATAGAGCGAAATCAGGCATTCGAAAGTTTAATAGATGGAAGAATATTATACGTATATTTGTATCGATACATTGTATGGAGCCAATATATATAAATATATATATATATATATATGTGTGTTCACTATACGTCAAGACCATATACTCCAATATCATCTATTCTCGACTTTATTCAAGATGTATAATATTTCACAGCTACGGGCGGATGAACGCAAATCAATATTTTCTTTCGCAAAAGAACACTATACATGTGCCATTAAAAATAACGAGCATAAAATTGAATTGTTTCACTCCGAGTAGATGGAAGAGTGTCAATCTAGGTTGAAATTGCAACACAAAATAATCAATTACGTTCGTTTTTTCAAAATTTAATTATCATTGATATAATTCTCAGAAATATCTTGAAATAATTTTCTGGAAATCGAATACGAAAATGACAAAAAAAATAATTTTGGAATATGAGTTATGAATACTACACTAAATTAGAATTTTCGGAAATATAATTCCTATATTACTTTATTGCTGCTGTATAGGTAATTTTTGAGACAAAAATCGGCTTGAAAACTCATTTATTGAAACCCGAAAACCCACCTCATTTCAGAAACTATGCTCAATGGAGTTCCATTTCATGCATAATTGTTAGTCAAAAAAGTCAACGCATCACCTTTATTGTACATTACCATTTTCTCCCTACTGCAAAAGGCATATTATCTTTATTCTCGCGTTAAAGTAGTTGAATCAATATGTGAAATTCTTCACACTCTTATGCTCACAAATGATTAATAACACAACACCTGCGATTGTATATTTTCGTAACATCATCTGGAAATTAGTTCGGTGATATCCGCCAATATTTTCAACAATATTTGCATAAATTAATAGTAAAATAAAATTGATTTTCTTTCGAATTCAAACCTGTTTTGTTTCTCAATTCGTTGTAGAAATTGACGAAACGCACTTCATTTGGCGCCAACTCGGTATTTTTTTAAAGGGACTTGTAACGAGCGCGAAAGAAACTGTTGACCGTTTTCCACTTCGCATTTTTGTAGCTTTTTGAAAAGAACGTTTTGTTTTGAGCCCCTTAAAAAAATTGCAACTTCGATGCTTCGATTACACTTATCTACTTAACATTACGTAACGTTTTCCAGAATTGTGAGTTGATCCATATTATAGTCGTTTCGGTGAATCATCGACCTACGTCATAACGCATCCTGTGTAGCTTCTAACGGTCTTGGTGTGTGCTATCAAGACGGTTATGTCTTATTCATCTCTGCCAGTCCCCTTCATCTTCCAAGCCAATAAGAACAGAATGATTGGAAGCAACGTCTTGTTATCATTGAACGCGCTGTCACATACTGAAGTATGGAGGGCTGTAATCATAGTGCTGTATTTCTTGACAACTATTGGAAGGAAAAGTCTTTTGTGGTGAAAATATTGACGTGATGTATATTATATTCTATATGAGTAAAAAATCCTCACAAAAGTTTTTCTCAAAGACTTTATTTGTACAGTATGTGATATGAAAAATGAAGTAATTGTTAGAACTGTTGAAAAATATATTAATATCGTGAGAAGAGTCGGAAAATCATACGTGTCAATCGCTGTCATCGTATTAAATCAGAAGAAATGGAATTTATAATATCAATTCAATCTCCATGAACATATTCTCTGTGTATTTTTCATGGAAATGAATATCTCTTCAATTCGAATTTTGAGTTTGACTGAACTTGAGAGAAAACATGATAAACTTGAAAATGATAAAAATAAAATAGAATTTTGTTAAACAATGGGGATGATAAGTTGGATTTTCAACAGTTTCAGAATATTTTTATGGTCGTGGTTTCAATTCTCGTGTGACGATCTTTCACTGTTGATAGATATTGAGCATCTTCGTGTAATTTATGTTCTATTCTACATTCTTCTAATATATGACACGCGGACGGTGAAAAGTGAGGAATATTCTTCCATATACCAAAACACAATAATATATACGTCTCTTATTTATTGATATTATTCCATTTTTCTCACAACCCTTTTGTGTTACCTCATCTTTTTTTTCTGTATATTTTGTCTCTACCTCTGTTTCATTCAAGTGAAATTGCCTTTCTCTGTGAACTCACTTCTTTTAAAGTTAACATCATATGACTCTATGACATAAGAAACAGACACCCGTGGAAAATGTAATATGCTTCAGCGTCGATTCTGTAAGTTATGTATTAGGTGTTACAGGAGCAGTGACAGATCGCGTCTCCTGATATACATTCAACACGTATACTCTTCTCAAACACATTCACGTAATAATAAAGAACACTTCTTCATATAGACATCATGCAAGCACCACTACCTAAAAACCGAAAAGGACAGAGGTCGTAGAGAAACATTAAATTTAGCCGAGAGAAAAGTTGTCCTCTCCTGTCAAATTTCGTTCTTATTTTCAAACAATGTGACGTAGTCACCCTGTGGACATAATATCTCTGAAGGGAATTGCAGTATATTGAAATTTGTATGATATATCTCTTGACTCACTGTGGCTTGACCCTGTTATGAAACGTGATATTTATAGGTGATACTGGTATTGGTTATTGGTGAACCATACATAGGAATGAAGTCTCGTATTACAAAATAATGATGGGATTTTTTTTCAAATATTTTTGAATTTTATGAAACACTCCAAGATTTTCTAACTCGTACAAATGATTTTAAAATATTTTATTCAACATTTACTCTAAAATTCAGGTTCATATAAACTAATGTTAAAATTATTTTATGAATATTTATCCAATTCGAAGATTTGCGTTAGAGATGTACATATTCCACAGTACCATCTCTTGTGTATCATATAAATTTCTCACATTGCAGTATACATCTGTACATTTATCGCATTCAAAAATGAAAACAAATAGTGAAAAAGTATTAGTGTATCTTTGAAAAGTAGGTCAGGTTTCATTTTACTATTCTCAATTTATCACGTATTTGTTCACATAAGTTCAACGAATCAACGTATAGTATATTGAGATAGATTTCATACACACACACAAACACACACACACTCATATATATATATATATATATATATATATATATATATATATATATATATATATATATATTTATATATCCATAATAAAATTAATTGAAATCTTGAATTTTTATAAACTCCTCTCGTATTTTGATTGAAGAAGTTTTAACTAATTGAAGTTCAAAATATGGTTTTTATCTTCTGATTTAATTGAAATATCGAAACTATATTCGGAATGATTAATGGATATACCGATACACAAACATTTCATTAATTAAGTATTCGTTACAGATATAATATACCCTGAATTCGTAAGATACATTCTAATGAACGTTTTCTGTTAGTTCAAACTTTGAAGAGACTTGATGAAAACTTGTACTGTATATCACTCTCATCGTACTTTAAGGAAAAGTATAAACTGCAATTTTAACCTGTCAGTTTCCAACCTTCCGGACAAATAGAAATCAATACAAACTGAACAGAGTAGCTTATTTGGTACTTTTATTGGTGCTTCAACATTCTACAACAATGAACTCATTCGGCAATAATACAATTTCAGTCATCAGATGGACCTCGGAATGTTTGTTCACCTGGAAAGTGTACAATGAATAACGACGAACACATACCTTACTGATTATGTAGGTATGCTAACACGGTATGCTAACTCGGTATGCTAACGACTACATCTCATGTTTTACTTGTGATTACATACATTCACATTCAGAGTTGATTGAACGTAGCCTAATTGGTTTGTCTGAATATTTGATGGTTTTGTCGGTTTGTTGTGTTGTTGTGTTGTTGACAAAAACGATCATAGAGTAATATCGATACCAATTCAAGATGATCAATCACTAGAGGGAAGCGGTTAAAGAAATATTTGTAGAAGAAAGGAAACCTCTGAATTTGATGAATGAGTATATCTATCAAGTGATTTTATTATTGAGATGAAAAGTTTCATTTCAAATGAATTTATCCATGTTTGTTCAATTTTCGTGTTACGAAATTCATTGATTGCTTTGATATGCATGGAAATTATGATACTCAATTATCACAATACCTAGAAAGAATATTCAATATTCATTTTCTGCTTTTTTCTCATATTTCAATATTTCAATTCAATACGATTATTCAATATATGGATAAAATGATACTAATGTTGCATAAAATTGCCCATTGAAATTGTATTCATTCTTATCTTCATCCAACACTTATTACAGTTATTATTTTTATTAATCACGTATTATATCAATTGTACAATGTCACTGTTGAAATCACCAAATAATGAGGCAAGCTTATAAAGCTTAATGATAGTATTTAGTTGTCGATAAATTGAACGCTACGCCTGACAGTACGATATTATACATCGATCGTTCAATATCGATAAAATGTCAGGCGACAAGACTCCTATTTCCCAGATACAGAACAGAAGAGCCACATCCTCCTATAGAGCTAGATAGGCACGCTAATAACGGAAATGAGATGGAGCATTGAGCGCCGAGGTGCGTCGACAGTTATCTCGGAGAAATAGAACTAGACGAGGATCTAGATGAAAAGTTTGTTCGTATAACAGCGCTTAATATCCACCATACAAACAAGGATATAAGATAAATAAAGCCTTTAGGCGACATTTGGGGATTGAACGAAACTGT
Organism: Brachyptera putata; assembly: GCA_907164805.1. Classification (NCBI taxonomy): domain Eukaryota; kingdom Metazoa; phylum Arthropoda; class Insecta; order Plecoptera; family Taeniopterygidae; genus Brachyptera; species Brachyptera putata. The sequence continues at coordinate 29,963,340 of OU015462.1, forward strand.
AGAGGGACTGGTGGAGGAAGCCGAGAAACTCTAGAAAACAGTTGAAACGAAAATCGTTTTCCATTGAAAGTATTTTTTTGTTTTTAACTTTTGTATTTTACAAAGGGACTTTTCAATATAGAACAGTATTCAAGTCTCACGATAGTACCACATTAATATATTATTCTGTTCTATTGTTACTTTCGAATGGAAAGGAATGGAAACAATGAACCGAAGCTTAGATTGTGATTATTATGTATTTTTTGTGAGAGTAAAATTTAGCTGTGGATATAACTCTGGAATTCACAAAATAATTAGAAAACATATTTCGTTTTTTTCTAATGCTTGTAGTTTATTTCATATAAGAAGTGTGGTTAAAACAAGTATTTAATGACAGAAATGAGTATTATTTTTAAATCTCTGAACCTTATCATGAATTGAATAAAATAAGTTTCAATGTATTACTCAATCTCTCTCCAATGTACGTGTAATTTCGTTGAATTCCACTAAACACTTAGCTTCAAACAATAATTCATACAGTACCGAAACCGACATGTTGATGAATATGAATAATAAAATGATTCTGCCCGTCTGCTAATCGGCAATTAGACTACGACCTCAATTCGAAAATGAAATAAAGAATTGGAATGTTAAAGATAAGAGTTCGATAATATCATTAAAGTAGAACTTTCATCAAACTTTGAAAATAAAAGAGTATCAGAATAGAATTAGACCCCAAAAAATTGAGTATATACTCTTATAAATTAATTGCTAGAACAGCAACGTACTAGCTAGTGAATGTATTCATTTTAATGGCACATAATAATATTATGTTGTATTATAGAGATAATTCTATTACCATACCATATCATCTTTACCAAGAACACAAGACACAATAAGTTTGTTACCCAATTTTAGTTAGAAATTTTGTTTTTGTTCAAGATTATTGAGTAGGATTGAATTTAGCCAACCCAGATTTTAACAGTTTTTTCACAAAACATTGACATGAATATACGAATATTCATAACATCAGACATAAGATGATAATAAAGTCATAATATCATATATAATATCATATAGTCTTAATTAAAATAGTCGTAATATAATTAACTATTGCATTCTTGAGTCCTTGACGTCACCATGAAGTTCGGCCTGCACATGTGCAATGTTCAATTCAAGTAAATTAGATCATCGTTAGTGCCGTAAATAAAATTGCTAGTGCTATTATAGTGCTGGCACTACTTCACCGAATCCATATGGTCTAAAATTGATTATTCCGCCGCACCAACATCTTGAATCCAGTTAGTGCTTCAGTGCCTTTCATCCTTTCGTTAGTGCTGTACAAGCTCAGATCAAAAATGACATACGCCATGTTCGGAGCAGCCGCGCACATGAAAAATTATAGCAGGTGTATAAACTTGTGCGTTAGTTAGTGCTGGTTAGTACCACATACATTTTCGTTAGTGCTATCTCTTGCGATCAATATCAGAAAAATATTAAAATATACTACGAAAAGCCGCCTCAGTGGCTAAGTCAAGTATCGCTATCGGTAGTAACTGAAGTCACCGTTGGGCGTGGGTTCGAGTCCCGCATAAGGCATGGGTTTGAACGTCCTTTCACCCATCATCACTTCATCGTTTCATTATCATCCGCTCATCCGCAACCCCGTATAACCTAGCTGTTGGTGGGGTCGTTAAGCAAACAATAATCATCATCTAATCATTACTACAACATTTTATACATTCTTGATTCTGGAATCATTTTAGAGATAATAGATATGGAAAACAAACAGCGTCAAGGATCTTCATTATTATATGATCGTTTTTGTACAGACCACCATCGGGCTCATAGGAGTGGTTTACTATATCAATGGAGTTGTTTTTCAATAAGACGGAGAAATAAAATAATACTTCGAAAAAGTTTGATGGTTTTCAGCATATACTTTCTTTCTGCATATTCGTCATATTTATGTTCAATTATTGAATTGACGAGAATTTTCTTCTTACATTACAACTCCCCGGTTTTCGAGTGTTGCAATGATTAATTCTTTTTAAACTCGGTTATACGATCTTGGTTGCGATGGTACTTTTGTTGAAGATTTATTCTCCCCATTACATCTCTGCTATATCTGAAATTAAATTTCATATAAAATGTCTAATTAGAACATGATAAATAGTGAATGGTAGCAGAGAGCTTCTAATATAACATCCTTTGCGATGAAACTCGAAAGTGGACAATTTAAAATACTCAACTTTTTAGAATGGTAGGCATGAAGGTTATGGTTAAATTCTGTTATTATTATGGTAATTATGATGATGTTCACTTTACTCACGTTTTTCTTTTATTGAGATGAGAATGATTCTGTTAACATTCAATTTGAGTGGAGTTCAACTTTTTTGATATTGGGTTTAACGACGCACTGTAATGATAGCGAAGTTCTATTGGCGTTGGATGGATGATTAATGAGATGACGGGATGATGAGATGAAGGTTTCTTCTAATTTTTCATGATAAATTTGAACTTCAGCTTTCTCCGAACCGTTATTTTACCAAGAGTGCACGCCGGACATATATTTACGTATTATTAATTTGTTGATTCTCGAAACAAGATGGTGAAAATGATTATAATTCTAAATGATAATTTAAATGAAAAACAAAAAATATTTCCATCATTACTGTCAAGGATGGTGACTGATAAGAGATATGGTTGGGTTAGCATCAACTAACATCAGGAATAGAAGCTCAAAATGATGGTGAGGTATACTTTTTAATGTCATATTCATTTTATTCAAAACCAGATAATATGTATATCCACCAAGCTTCTAGACTGGCTTAATTTTTGCGAGTCTCTCTAATTTACATATCAGAGTATTATGTAAATATGGTCGGAATTGTCTCTTTGAAGTTGAAAAGAATACAGTTTGAAATCAGTAATATAAGTCATAACAATCCTCTACTCGAGCATCTCTTTAAAGTTTCAACAACTTTTAACTGGATTAAATGAAATGAATTACGATTTATGACTTATTTCCTTCACCGAGTGTAATTTTCACATCAAAATATATACAAATAATGCCCAAGGGGCGGTGGGGGCGGGTAATATGTATGTGGGGGTTGGGAAATGGGCGATAATAACTCTTTTGAGAATTCTCATTTTACAAAGCATGAGAATGGATTCAGAGAATAATCATACGGTTTATATCAACACGAGAAATATTTTCGAATGCGGCAAAAAGGTACGCTGTAATATTTAATGTGTATACAAATAACTAGACGTATCTCCATTTTATCATCGTGAACAATAATATCTTGTACCTTATAAAGGCTCTGTAAAAAACAAAGTTCAATGGCATATCTCGTTAGTATTATCATTAGTCTATAATTCATTAGTATGAATATGAATAAATGAATATTAATTGAATATTTATGAATGGATCAATGCTCTATATAGCAATCCTAAATTTTGAAAAGTGTAAGAAATTGTAAGATTGTAATTGTAAGATGCAAAATATTGTGAAATATCATCATTTTACTATCCATTTAAACTATTTATAATCATTATTCATTCTATTTCATCATTATAGGAATGGGCCATAGTTGGGAAATCTTTAACACAACACATATAGGGTATATTGAATTCCTCTCAATTTTCTTAATTCTTCTTAATTCCTCATAAATGGTATAACTGATATCACAGGAACTCGACTCTTTTCCCCTAGGTTCATCTGATTATAATATTATGTGATAATCAGTTGGTTTATTTCAATGGTGCAGATATTTTTCTGTTTGTTAGTTGGTAGACTTCTTATTATTGAGACGTTCAATAGCTCGGGCTGCACCTGTCATGCTTTCTTTTCTAACAAAAATCAAATGAAGAACAACAGAAGTTTGTAACGATGCTGTAAAGAGTTTTAGTGGCACAACCAAGTTTCTTTGTTCAGATTCTAGCTTTTACTGCACACATTTCGACCTCGAATTAGATTACGGTGAAGAAATAAAAGAACCTTTCTGTTTAGGAACAATTACGTAAGTTGTGGTATACGTAAACCCTAGTATACCTTAATGCAACTTTCGATACGAAAGGTTGCAATGAAGGTACTTTGTGGTCAATATTGTCTCTATGTTTAAAATATACGAAGATTTATACATGAACAAATCTCTCGGAAAGTAAAAATACATCATTATAATACATTCTATTTTCGTAGTTAGGCATAACGCCTAGAAAAACCTAAACTAGAAACTGGAAAATATTTCTAGAATGGGCTTTGAAGGAATTCTAATCTGAGGGAAAAGCGTCCAGCTTGGGTTTGGATATATATATATATATATATATATATATATATATATATATATATATATATATATATATATATACATACAGGATTCGATATATACGGATTATAGAGGATTCGATTCAAATATTTCAGTGACCAGCGTCTAAAAAGATAATCGTTGGTGAATAAACTGAGTGGGTTTTGCGACGAATGAATATTTTCAGATACAACGGTACATTTTGAACAGAATATCTATACTATCAGCATCTTCATCCAATATTGTCTTGGGATTTGGTTTTCTAATAACGTGTACTAACAAATATAAATATAGCTGACATTTGTATCTTGATCGTGTACAAGTTTATTCTGAATTTGAATGTATTCAGTGATTCTTCAATGATCAGAGTATGAAGTATCATGTTTCAAAAAATTCCATTTCCAGTTTATATTTAGTTGAAAAAAAACATGTACTTAAACATGAACATGCGTTTCCCGTGAAATTGTATGTAGTTACAAGTCTGCTATTTCATAGACAATTAACCACTTGAAGCAAGTACTCGACGTGAAAGGTGTGACAACATCATCGGGTTGATCATATATAAAAAATAACAATGGAGTTTGTCGATAAAAGTGTGCACTTGATTGTTATACAAGTACTTGTATTACTGGATGATCTCATTCTCGATTGTAGATAACTTGAACTTGTAGAGTTGATAATAATTATATTCTTCACTTTCAAATCGGCGAAACTATATTTAGTATCATTTATTAATAACTAGGTTGCAATTTCTTCTCTAGTGTTATGAAACATTTTTTCTCTAATGAGTATATTTTTCTATTCACTATACATCAATACATTTATGGTATCCCATATTAAATTAAAATGAAGTTACCATAATACGCCTGAAAATATTGTGCTATGAATATTGTCCATATTGTATGTACTGTACGCACATTAGTTGACACTTTATATTATATATTTACCATGCTTGCATTTTTACAATAATTCACCGGAAAATGTACGTGCTGGACGGTCGTGAATAGAATGATTGAAATCAATGAGTTTCATCTGAACACGTCATATATGACATAAAAGCGAACCCAAATGAACGAAGTTCATGATAACTATGCATTTTTAACCTCAAAAGCATTATTTGCAGTAATATGTGGACTCTAACCAACTGTTAACACCATTGAAGTGTATAATCGTGTCTGAATTAGATAGCATTCAATGGGAAAGGTATACGAACTTTATAGATAGATGGCGACCATGTCGCGACCATTGTGTTTGGTCACACTGGTTGAGGTAATTTAGTGTGAAGAAAGAAAGGGTCAACGTTGAAAATTGTAGCGGTTGAATAGATCTAGTATAGTATGATACCTGTCCTTTTGTATATACCGGTACTTGACTTTATTACATATGAAAGGATATTAAGAATATTCTCACCAATATCATTCTCCCAAGAAACAATATAAAAATTCAGTTTATATAGGTTATCAATGGAGCCATGGAATACTCACGGTACTCTGTTCATTTCAATTTGGGGATACTAGATGAAAAGGTTTTACATTGGTGAATCTGTGTTATACAATTTTATGTGCTTATGTGCACATTTACGAATGGCATGAAACCTGAGCTTTCATCATAGATTATTTAATTTATTCAGTAAAAATATACTGTGCACTTCAGATTTTAATAGATGCTTATGTTCAATGCCGCATGCTATATAGGCCTATAATTATACAACTTACACAATAATTTTTCAGATTCACGTGTTGAACATAGTGAACGTAGAAAATTCAAAACCAAAGTAGATACATATAAAGCCTACATATCTTTGAACGTTGTGCATGGATTACAGCTTTAAAAGCGTACATGCATCAGTCTAGCTGAAATGATTGAGAAAAGGATAGACGAATTCAAAGCGCTGCAGAGAAAAATAGGATGAGAGCTAATTAATTCTAATCGAACTCCCAAAATCTTTCTTTACGAATCATTCAACTCACAAGTTTACTAAATCCATTAGCTCATCACTTGTAAGTCAGCTATATCAGAGACTTACTCTGGTATACATTGAATGAAGACTTCTGTAAAGGATTTCATGGATTTTCACCCAAGGGAGGAATAATACTTCTGTCGTCTTCTTTATTCGAGAATACAACCTCATGATGCTGTATAAACTTTCTGGTACCGGTATACGTCAGACTATTGTCCATAACTTCTCAGAGATTGAACAACGTTATTGGGTGATTCCGTATTTTCAAAAGAAGTTCTTTTTGTTTTATTTTTGAGTTTGTTTTTGAATCTTTTGATAGGGTTAATTTAAACATTCTGATGACTCTCTCTGCAATTTGTACCAAATCGCAATATTTTTAATTGACGAATTTTTTCTGTGTAAAAACCACTCAGAAAAAAATGGGTGACATGACTGCTCCTGCCTCCAAAGTGACATCCAAAAATCAATTCTTGATTTGCATTATTTTGTATCCATTTCGATATATAATCGCCAATATAAATTGCCATAACGTGTACAGTATGGAATCACAAATTTCAAAATATACTTCAATTTTCCATTCAGAAATGTAAGATGATTCCATGTATCCAAGTTCTTATGTTGATTTTGAAAACAAATATATTTTGAAAATCTTGATGTCCCCTTTAATTTGTGAGAACATGATGGAATGAATATCAAGACTCCACCTTATACGATGGTGGTTTAATATTCCTTTTCATACTCTTATGTTTTACGATTCCGACTAGACGAGTCGACGACATCGACGTCGACGTCGACGTAGGCCTACATCACATCATAATAAACACGAATTGGTTTACTTTTGCCTTATAGCTGTGAGTAGCCTCGCCATATTATTTATATAATACGGTACACTATTATTGCACAATCATTATGCAAAACTCATGAATATGCAAGGTAAAGGATGGTTCTTGTTTCATGTCATCATTTTATGTAAATCCTTGGTTGGACCACCCTTAATTACTTTCCGGAAACCTGAGCGAGGAATTAGATGGCATTGGTGACGCAATATATTGCTGCATGTGCTTTTAAATTCAAGTTAATGAACGATTTCGGATGGAATTTTCACCAGTTGATTTATTTAAGAATTAAAATTTCATGTTATAGCTATTTTTATCACTTTTTGATATTTTGATTACTGGTAATGAATGATACAGTTTCACATGGCACTATGCATATATCATTTGGGAATTCGAATACTGGTTGATTACCCTACAACGTATGAAAATTCAACTTAGCTATAGAAACAATGTGATATATTAACCTATACAATAGCATAACAAACTCATTAACACTTACTCACCAATAGGCCTACATTAAACCAAAAAATATGTTTCTTTTTCACATTCATATGTATTCAACCATTCAATCATCAACTCATTATATATATATATATATATATATATATATTGCATCATATTATTACGACAACCATCATTGGAATCTTCACACCACCGAGAACACTGTATATAACCGTTATATGTCTCAAAGTGTGTGATAAAACCTATTCTAATCTATATTTTCATGTGATTTGCTCTTCATGGGATGAATGTTTGATAAAAAAATGTTAGGGTTTATAGTTATAAACAAATATAGATAAATTGAATAGATACGTGTTGGAAAAACGATTGCCAAAAGTGTACCCAAAACTTGAGCTTACTCGAGTTGACGAGATAAGTCGGTACATTCCACTAGTCGATACCAACGAACTAATATCGAGCTTTTAGTATTGACACGGACCTTTTCAATTTTAAATAAACCAATCAGAGAGTTCCTGTAATCAAGGAAACCGATTAACTAAAATGGAATGAACTCAATCCGAATCGACTAGACTGATATGTTAACCAACTTTTTGCGGGTTAATTAATGCATATCAACGGAAACTCAATACATATATTTGTTTCAATAAACCATTACCTGTAAAGTAACTTGTAAATCAATTCTAATGACGAGAAGGAACATGAAGTGCAACACGTGTTATAACTATAATATCATTCATATTCATAACGGTAGTAAGTAATTACAATCCCTCAACCAAACAACACTATACATTTCATCCCTTATTTTGTGACGTATACTGTACATCCATAGGTGTACTTTTATTGACTGGTTGTTATTTCTAGGTAAACAATCTGCTAAGCGGACTGTTTTTGTCCAATGTCCGCCTTGATTTGCTTCAAGTAGTCAAATTAAGGGTAATTACCTCGTTAACTTGTTGACTATATTCCAAATTACTTTGACCTTTACTATTTAGTTTGGCTGACATGCTGGCAACATTCAGGCTCCATTGTTTTACCCTCCTATAATTGCCAACATGACCTTATCTTTGCTTCTGGAATAGAGCACTTGGATATCAAATGAAGGTGATAATTTTTTATGACACGTGAAACTTGATGTATTGTACGTATTTTGTTGAGATCTTAATCTCAGTAGCGAAGTATAATTAATGAATATATTAAGACCGAAGAAGACTATGTGAGTTGAGATGAAATAGAATATTTTAAATATGTTTCGTAAGCTGTGGTCTCATTTTTCTTCGATAATCGTTTGTCAGAATGATCACAAACTTTGATTATGTGAGATAGATTTTTAATATGTCTAGAAATAGAACACGACTTCCTAACATGAATATAGAACGATAAAGCACGAATGTTTTCAGATTGAAAAATCTATTTATGTTCCAAATTATTCTTGATAGTTCCATTGGAGTCGCTTATTGATTGATCTAGACGTGAAGCTTCGTCAGCAAGTTTGAGGAATTATTTTAGGTTATACATTCACTAAAGATACTTGATATTTTTCTCTTATCCGTTAGAAGTAGATAGATTTCAATGTCGTTCGATACAAGGGTTGTATCTAATTCATATATATATATATATTTATATAAATATATATATATATATATATATATATATATATATATATATATATATATATATATATAATTTCAAATGATTGAATACAATTTTGTAGGTCGATGAGCGTCAACGAAGACTACTGTTCGTTGTTCGTTCATATTGGGTCTTCCTCTTTTTTTTGTCTTGTTTGTTTGTTTGTGTGCAAACTTGACTCTCCGTAACTGTTCATAACCCGAATGACATGTCACATTTTGTAAGAATCACTTGTATTCCAAGTTAGAACGGACGTCAATTGATCTTAGTTATCTATACAGTGAGTCGTTAAATCCAATACAGAAAAGTCGGAACGGTCCAGTTTTGGGTAACAATAGGTCAGATAGGTTTTTAGAAATTGACCATTGGAACTTTGAAAATATACCCATAAAAAAAACTGTCGAAAACATGAATGGAAAAGGTTTTTATCTGAAAACATTTAAATTTCTAGATATTGTAAGGACCACAATGAATCTACGTTTATAAATATATTTCACATTCTATATATAAATATCTCGCTGTTTATACGATGCATATGATGCATTTTCTTATAAATTATGAAAAGTATATTTTCATCTAAACTTTGTTTCTACATCTCCTGGGAAGGACGGACTAGTTCATTCATGATCTCTTCGTGCCGAGGTAACAAGAGATGTGAGAAGTATATTGGTCAAGTAATAATTAATTAATTGATTCAAAATGCATCCCAAAACATTTGTGCATCCCAAAACATTTGAGAGATTATTTCTATATTTCCCCCAGGCTTCATAAAGCTTCATATGTTTCAAGCTTCCTAATCTATACCAGCGTAATTAGTGTTTGTGTTATTGTACTTCATTATGAAACATAATTAAAACACAAGTACGTCTACTTCACACTACTTAAGTGTATTTGGTTTTTCATTGACATTTTATATAATTTTAATTGTAGCTTTCCCTATCTAGCTTAATTGTACGTGTGTAGTGCTTCATTCTGTTTCCTAAGGGATCTCTATCCAGTATCTTCCTGTTAATATATAGTACTTGTTTCCCGTAGTCACGTGATTACTGCTGGGACACCTAGCTGGGTAATTACAGACGGGTGGGAACTTTTCTATCCAAGCACATAGAAACGATGGGATTAGACATGTGTTCAAGGCATGTAGGGCAACCTGGGATTATTCTTCGCACTAAGAAATAGCTCGCAACTAACTATGAATGGTCAATTGCCCGTATGGTATATGAATTACTCCAATTGAAGCAAAATAAAAAAATCATACCAATGTTCATGACTAATAAAAAGCACAAGTGCAAAGTCGAGTAAAATAACGAATTATTCATGTATTGCCAAAGGTTCATAAAACGGCTACATGATTTGTTATTTGAATATAAATGTATTGAGCAAACAAGTTTTATTATTACTATTAAAGATATTTGTGTATTTGTATCGTTACATACTTTGGAATTATAAAATTATTTGAAAGAGTGGTTAGTGACATAATAAACTGATGAGCGAACAGCTGCTCATATTTGTACATAGTTCACTCGAAGATGTATAACCGTAAATAGAAACGCGTCATAGACACGTGTAGGTTGTGGTAGGTCTATAGAACGATAATTATGTATAACTACCAATGACTCCAATTCATTTCATTGATGCATAATCATAATTTTTTCGCCTCGGTTTCCTATTGTTATGATTCAGCATCACATATTATATTCTTGATGATCAAATAATAGAATCAAATTCATCTTCTATTTGATAGAAGAAAGATAATTGTTCAATAGTTTTCGAGTGAACTGAATAATTTCTTGCTAATTGAATGGATAGTTCCACGATTTTGTATTTCTCTTGCTAAAAATATTCACAATTGAATTCCGTTATTACGCGGATCTTTTCAAAGAATATTATTACAACATAATAGTAGTTTGAGTGTGTTTCTCTTCATTATTATAATTTTAACTTTCATAGGTAATGTATAAAGTTTGTACTTCTTGAAAGTTCCTTGTATAACGATGTCTACTCATGGAGCTTTAGTAGACATTTCTTATAGTAGGCTAATGCTCTATTGTGTCGATGGAATATTCTAAAAATAGAACACAAATTCAATTCTTGATTGGATTATCGTTGTTCGATCATGCATTAACGTAGCTCCAAAGATTATTCTAAGGGTATTTCAAAGTAAACAGGGGATATAAAAAAATCTTTATGAGAAGTTTAAAATATACCGTGTTTATGCCACACATATTACACATTCACAATGAAAGTGTAGTACGATTTTTATGTCTTGAAGAACAATTATATTAAATGAACTATAAATGAATTCGCACCGGACTTGGCTTCCGTCAAGCTGCCACTCAACGAGATACTTCTCGAACCACCAGAATAAAATAGAATGAGACCAGTTGATAATGAAGTAATATAACTAGGCAAACGCAGGATGTGCGTTGTACGATGAGCGAGATATCTATATAAAGTATAATCGAAAAATCTACAAACCTTGATCATTTGAAATGCACTTCATCCGATGTCAATGAATCTAGAAAGCCGTGACTTCGACAATGCAACATTTTTCAACTAATATTTCTATCTTTCCAATGAATAAAATACATTTATTATATTATTTTCTCCAAAACGGCTGGTCCGAATATCAAACCAAATTTTTATTCATGTATATTATTCTTGTGTTCACATTTGTGGAAAATTTGAATCATATTGAAGAGATTTAATTTTTCAATTTTTTCCGCTCAGCCAAATCTTATGGGGTTTTTAGAAACTTCTAAATGATGTTTCTCAAAAATGGTCCAACCGATTAGACCTCAAAACTATACAGTTCTAAGTTGGATAAGTTTGTATATAAAAAAAAGTTTCATGTTGATCGGTCAAACCCTGCGACCTGTGCAGTGTTTACAAACAAACAAGAAAAAAAACAAAAAAAAAAACGCACAGACAAAGTTCCGTAAGAGTTCAGTGAAAATCTTCGCTACGCTCATCTAAAAACGGAATGCATCTGTCATCTTTAACCAGTGGTAGTAATATTTCTGAAATATAACTACGACATTCAGATGACGTATGATTATATTGTAATAATCGAACCTACGTCATACTTGAGCTAAGTTCAAATCCTTGTAAAGTTTCCTTCATAGGTTAACGTAAGAAATAAGAAACTTTACTCTCAAACTTTCTGCTTAATGTGGTCTTAAAAATCATGAAAACAGCCAAGAGTTCAACTCGAATAAACTTGATTACGTATAACATAAAAAAATGACGATTTCGTTGTTGTTGCATAAATGAGGTGATTAGCTGAGTTCTCTAGTACCTTATTTCTGATGTTTTGAATTAATAGTGGGAAAATGGGGGGCAATGGGGGGCAAGCGGCTTGCCGGGGGCAGCGAGAGAGCTCGGGTCATGACGGCGGAGATGTGGTATTTTCGGCGTCACCTCGTCAGCTGCATCGATCTCACGTACAAAACTCAACTAGCCTTTATTTCTCTCTCTCCTCTTTAAATGTTACTCATATGCACAATGAGCCTACTGATACACCACAACCGGATATTAAATGTGTTTCGTTTTTTTTTTTGAGAAGAGTTCTCAATATACCATTCTTTTTTATTTTCACCTACACAAGGATGCTCTTCTTTGTCTATTCTATCACTGAAACCTCTAGAGTCTTTCATTACGTTATTATTAAATAACAAAGCATTGCCATCAGTTTCAGTTATGTACATTATCTATGTGAGCATTGTTCTCACTAAGCCTTCAATCTCTGTACTTCCAGTCACTCGGAGATGGCCTTTCATGCGTGATGTTTTATCATACCTCTTTCCTTTAACATAACCCGCGCCTATATGCCACTAAACCTTACACGCATTTTGGTCTTCACCCATCAACTTTCATCTCTACTTCAGCAGGAGTTGTGTTCCAAACTAATTACCAGAGCCGCATACGAACAAGAAAGTAATTTTATTTTAAGCTTTTGTAATTATCATTAACTCGTAATGTCAGTAGAGAAAAAATTAAACATTCTCTCGAGGAAATGATGCGGAAAATGAGTGAATGAAGCTATTGGGAAAATTGAACGAGCTTAACGATATCTTCTACCAACAAGATGAGCTTGCCCTCTAATTATTTCATTTCGCGTGCAATGAATGCAAATTGCTATGCAAGAAACAATTTCATGAATTAGATCACCAGACTACCTTATAAGTTAATTATTTATATTGCGGTTATAGTCTCTGTTTATTGTTTTTTGTACTTTAATTGTCTTTGAGAGTAAATACACAAGTTCCAGAATAATCACATCAATAAATAGAACATTTCAATTTCATTAATCCTGTGATTACAATTTGAAAATATTCATTTATTGACACACATGCTTTTAGGTTTCAGAATTATAATTTAGCCGCAGAGATTTTTACAAAATATTTTGAAAATTACTCATGTCTAAATGTTGAATATGTATGCAAAGAATTTTGCGAAAGTGGAATATGTTCGAATACGCGTGAAATTTGATAACAATATCATGAATATTAAAACTAGGAAAACGCCTTATATGCGTTGTGAGATGAGCTTAGAAGTAAGGAAATGTTGAATTAAGAACATTTGGTTAGCTCAATGTACATATACAGGCCATGGATCACCGCGGCTGTCTGTTGGTATATATACCTTGGTTTCCAAACAATTATACCAGTGCCTTCTTGATATCCATCACAGATTTTAAACGTTTCAATTTATTGGTGACACTTGTTGCTCACATTTAATAGTTTCTTAATTGCTTTCTTAATTGCTTTTATTGATGTGTAAAAAAGTACATTAAAAATGCGTTTTCTTCGTTATTTCACATCCGATTGTTCCATAAATCGCTTAAAATAGGTATGATAGATCTTTCCACATCCAGTATAAATTTGAGAGCTTTTGAAAAAAAAAATTCCAAGTATTTCTCCCCTGGCCTATTCTTATGGGGAATTTCCATACTTTCCAATTTTTTTTCCGGAAAAACCGTCAGCCCGATTTTTCTGAAAAACAATCCCAACCTATTCTGGTATAACATCAATTTGTAAAAAAAGTTTCGAGTTGATTGAAACTTTTTCCTGACCTGTACGCCGCGTACAAAATTACACACACACACACACACAAAAAAAAAAAAAAAACATAAAAACATAAAAACATAAAAACCAAGCCCAACATTTTTCGGTACATGAAATGAAAATCTTCGCTACGCTCATCTAATAAGATGTGAGCACAACTACTTAACCGCACGTTTACCTAATGAAATCTCATTTAATCCATCTAAGATGATCTAATTATCTTTTTTTTCTTTTCGTAAAACCATTTAACTGGTGTTAATCTCCACCCTCGACCCACGCTCTCTTCTAAATGACGTCCGTAAGACGACGCCGACAATGCAGACGACGGCGACGTCGTCCCGAGATACGTCACGGTGCTCGTCTTAAAGGGTGTAGAATAGATAAGAGGGGTTGATAAGAGAGCCGCCGGAGGTGCTGTGTAGTTGACATCTGACTGATTACATAGAGGAAACTACATGACATCACCAAAACTGTGAGTCAGTTTAGATCAGGCAAGTAAACTAAGGTGATTCAGTTAGAGGAACGTGTGAGAGATCAAGAGAGGTTTTCTTTCTTCCTGGATATATGTGGAGAAAATGCATAAAATGAAGGACCTCATAAGTTCATCTACGACATATGCATGGTATACTCGAGTTTATTTTGTTATCAAAATCATTACAACTCTACGAAAAGTACTGAATATTTAGTAACAATTATATAATTTCCTACCGTACTAAAAATTGAAGTGTCAAAGCTTTGTATAGAATGTGAGTGAACATTTAATTTCAATTTGTTATGTGTTTTTTGGTATGAATGTATCTAAAACTATATACACTCGTTTTGCGATAACCTTGAATGAATCTTCAATATCTATCCTCATTACAAATATCTCGACGCTGAAATCCCATTTAAGAGATGAATATTCAATTAAAAGTTTTCTTCACTCTCCTAGCAAGCAAATTATCCAGGAAACTGACAAGGAAACTAGCGGCTCTCTCCCACAGGAGTTGGTACATTTGGCTTTCTCCCGCCTCTGGAGTTCAGTGAGGCAAAACACCACATCCTCAATTGCTAAGTCAACTTCCTCATCAAATGCCTGGCGTTTCTAGGTCTTCAGACGTAATGATCTCTTCGACAAACAACAAATGCGATAATAGACTGTACAGACGATGAAATGTTTACTTGCTTCTAACCTAAAGCAGTACTCGGTTGGCTTCGTACTAAGTCTCATCGATACGTAGGCAACATACATCATTGTGTATAGGGATTTTATGTAAACCAAAAAATGGTTAGTCCTATAGTAATACTTTTTCACTCAATGACATAGTATAGAAGTCCGTGTCCTTTCTGTCGTATCACTATATAAAATTACGTAGATTTATCTGTTGAGTAATACAAAAATGTACATATTAAAATCGGTTGGATGACATAATGTTTAAATAATCACTATGGTATTATCAATATTGTTACAAAAAAATTCTATTTATCAACAATGAATAATTGTTTATATTCATCATTATATTATATAATGAAATTCACATAGACAATTACACGCTGAAATCTAGACTCATTTAATAGAATGTAAAGATGTTTGAATCAAGATGCATTTTCGTCTAGCCTCTAGTGCAGGATCTTCCAAGTTGGTAGTGATACATCATGCAGTTAATTGTAAATCCTATACTTGGATAACCATGTTATTATGAGAAAAGTGGAACGACGTTTTCTAGACTGAGTTAATTCTCTCAATTAGTTGGCCTTATCTTCATGATTAACTCTGTTTTTGGGTCAACGTAGAAGTCACATTTAACACGAGGAGTATACTAATATTTGATATGATACACTTTTACCGTATCAATAATATTCATACGAATGGTTATTATCATTTTGAATTATTCTGAAGTCTCAAGTTTATCATCATATTAGTCATATTGAACACATTTATTTATTGATTCAGTCTGAAATCTTAATTTGTTCGAATGTAATGGATTTTACCAATGCAAATGACGAGGTTTCATACGTTCACGCAAATACAGTTCACAGTCACGTACGCACTCATACTTCACGTCTGAAATTGAAGGTGAAGAGAGTACTTTAAATACTCTTCCTTTTGTACTTACAATAAAAGAACATGGTTCTGACAATGAAGAGTAATGCGTGACTTTAGACTCAAATTCATTGCGATTGTTCACTTTTGCTTTCCTTCCAACGTATAGACAATTTGTGTTCATCAGCTGATTCATTACGTAAGTATTGGCTTACGTATATCTTCAGTAGTTAATCAACACATCTGACTTTGAAAAAAGATTGGCTATACGAATGGGTTGGTGATGATTGAATTAGGTTAAGAAAAAAACTTTTTTATGCAGAACTCCAACCCACGTCCGACTTGTCTTCGCTGTTACTCTTGCTGTCTAAAAGCAAACGATATAAAAAGCATAAGAGTGGGATGAAAGTTTTCGCCATCGCTCATCCAATTATGGTACTTCTACATAATAACTGACAATATGACTTTATCCAGTAAAACTAATTGTGATTATGTGAGACAATACATTTTTCAATAAAAAGGAAATCGATAAAATACGCATACGTACATCTCCATCTGTTCGGAAAACAAACAACAACTCAATTGTTTGTGAATATTAATCTAGTGAGCAACGTTTCGAACAGAAATCCCCGGACGAAATAATGTTTAATCATTTCGCGATTGTTTGAATAAACTTTTATTCTGCGTCCAGCTTTCATTCGCTCTACATTCGAAAGTTGATTAATGAAATATTGTCAAAACATAATGTTGGTAAAGGAAAGCTATAATCCCTTTCATATATAACTGACTGACAGTCTAGCAATAGAAATGTGATTTACATGGAAGTATTTTTGTTCCGAGTGGTTAGTAGATTAAAATTTATAATCAAAATTTTAATGAAGATTTGTGTTGGTTCGGCTGGAAATGGTACATTTCTAAGGCATATAATATAAAGTTTTTGTTTCTTCCATATCTTTCGATCTTTAAAAGTTAGTTTTCATGTCCTAGATTCGTATGTATATATGTATAACCAATATAGAGACTATTTTTTAATTCATTTCAATCATTTGTTTTTCGTTCAGTTTTCTGTTCAACCTAAACTAATTAATCAACACGTTGTGTGCTACACTGAGCTCTGTTTCACAATTTCTATTTTCAATTAAAATATACTTAAAATACAGAGCTGTATAGGCCTCTCTACGTATATAAATGAGCAGACATTACCTCATCAAGACGCATTCTTTAAGCAGAATAACTAACTTCGTTTTCAAAATGAAGTTCAACTACATTCTCTTCTGTTCGTCTTCGATCTGTTTCTCTTCTGTATAACAATACAGACATGTATAGGGATCTCTACGTATATGAATGAGCAGACATTAAATCGTCAATACGCATTCCTTAAGCAGAATAACTAACTTCATTCAAATTGAAATTCAAATACATTCTCTTCAGTTCGTCTTTACAGTCGTAATACCCTACAGTAATAAAAGACATTTCTCACAACGTATTTTTCATGGCTTCAAATAGATGAATATAGAATACTCTCGTCCTCCCCCGACTCTAGTTATTCTGGATGTTTGCCAAGTACGTATAACCACCACCTGTTGTTCACAACTTGTCATCGTGACCGCGGGGCGTGCTAAACACGTCACTATTCTAGCGACGTGACTGCATGACTAACGAACAGTAAGCCTTTTTCATACTCACACGTCATTTATGGGTAATGAAGACAAAATTATTGTTTTTTGATATCTTTTGATACACAAACTTTGATGATATGTGTACCGATACTACGACGAAAATGAATTATAATTATTCGTAGTAGAAGTAGAAAATGTAGGTCCTGAGTTATAACGCGTCCGTTTTATTTTGTTACAGCACAAATATATAAGTGAAAGATTTCTTGAGGTAAAAATGAAATGACACAACAAATAATGTTCTGCTTACTATAGACAATTGGTTGAGTAAATACTTCAATAAAGTGCTGGTCATTATCAAGATGCAACAATAATTAATTCAGTCTTGGTGGAGGAGCCGGTTCACTCATTGTTTGTCTCCAATATACCATTGTAGTGAAAGTAGAAGTCTCTAGTTTGTCGAAATGATCAGAAAAAGAAGGTAGTTGGTGACATGGGACAATAATGAAAAACCTAAATCAGGAAGTCGACCATGACCCCGATCAAACCCCGATCTCCTGAATCACGGTTCAATGTCCAAGCCACTGGTTCATTCAGTTTACTATCAACGAAACATCTCAACATCTCAACGATCCAACGATCAGAATAGTCGTTCAAGCACATAATTAGGTATAGTGCATAAATCTTCATCTTGTCTAGTTACAGAATAGTGCAGTTTATTCTTATATCATGCGCACGGTGATTCACGAATTTGTAGACTTGACAGTTTTCCCCAGGTTGTAAACAGAGTCGTGTCGAGTTTCCGAGTATACTTCAAGGTTTGTAGAGTTTTCAAGTATACTTCATACACATATTCCGTTCATCTCACAACGCATTATGCTGCGTTCGCCTAATAATGTGCTTGGTGAAAATAGTCCCATATTCTATATTGACCATCTGTGGAAATATTTTTTGTTTTATTTTTCCAGCTTATCTTTCTACGCTAGGGAAGCATGTAGCGTTTTTCCAGTTTTCCAAATGAGCCTACATACCAAGTTGTCCTACTCAACCAAGATGTATTTGAGGGTTACATTAGTTTGTCGGTCTCTTATTGTGGCTCAACTCCCTATTCCACCACATTGTTGAAAATATACAAATTTACCGTCCAAATCTTTGCAAATACTAGTGGTACCAGGGACTTTCTTTGTATACAAAATTACGTTTACATCGGCTCAGCTGTTGCAACAGTCATCTAAAATTGCAATATTTGGCATTTCAACTATACTGT
This sequence comes from Brachyptera putata, assembly GCA_907164805.1. Taxonomy (NCBI): domain Eukaryota; kingdom Metazoa; phylum Arthropoda; class Insecta; order Plecoptera; family Taeniopterygidae; genus Brachyptera; species Brachyptera putata. Next base: position 29,982,488 of record OU015462.1, read on the forward strand.
CAACGATACTTCAAACTATGCAGTATTGTTTCACATTGTACACTAGGGCGAGCAGCGATCGGTAGGTCCAAGGATATTATACTTATGAAATGGAATAAAATTGACAGCCGAGTGAAACCACTAGCTAAGTTAGATACATTCTGCTCTACATTGAATTCGAATACGATTGATAAAATCTCTCTCCATATAAAAAATACTCTAATGTGCTTCAAGGGGTACTTTGACAATTATTGCAATAAAATAAAAAAAATCTATGATTATTATTCAATAACATACAATAAGATTAAGAATATAAGAATATTAATAAAATAAGAATATCACACCTCGAGAATGAATAAACTGTATTAAAAATGAACTTTTCGAAAATAATATCGTACCTATAGCAGACCTCCAGTCCTTCACCACAACATTGGTGGAGGTGCCGGGAAGTTTGGTGTCTCGCTGGGAAAGTATTATAATATCATGCGGATTACTACTTTACATTGTTACATTGTTACAATTACAAGTAAGTAAATGCCAATTTCGAGTTGAGTATATTCGTTAAAATCGAATCCAAATAGAATACCAGTCAGTCATCTTGCAAATCTCAATCGCTTCTATCTTCAGATTCTTTTGAAACCTTTTGAAGCGTACATTTTATATTTCTGTCTTACCTTTCTTACATTTAGTTTAGAAGAGCAAATTAAAAATAAAACTGAAGCGAACTTGGATAATATGTGACGTGACAGGTTCGCCATAGAGGATGTACAGAAAATTCTCGATTAAAGTGATTTGCTTTTATTCCATTTGAGACGATGAACGCACATGATGACTACGATTGGCCTCGGATGGATGGTCAATGAAGGAATGAAGGAATGGACAGATGGAAGCTCACTATATTTTGGGTCCAGTTTTCAGAGATAAACCATGAGAACATGTTAACCCACCTATAAAGGTGGTCAGTTTCGAGAATTGAGCCTATAGGCCCTATCTACCCTGATATCCCGGTCACATGGATCAAGCGCATTATCGCATGTTCTAACACTGTCGGTGATTTACATTTTCGTGAATTCAGCGATTCTCCAACGACAATATTCTGAGACAAAATTTTTAAATCAGAAGATAATTAGTATGGACTTTGAATAAAATATATAACAGAAAAACTAAAATTTAATAAATGGACAGGAATAATACTAACAAACCGCACAAAAATATAAATATAATAACCAAAAATATTGAAAGAGTGGACATTTGCATTTCATCGTGCATACAAATTTCATAAGTCTGATTATAAAATAAACTTATATTTTGGAGGAATTAATTCAGATTATATCACAATGTATTTGTTTTCATAATACATCGTATGGACAAATTGAAGACATAATGCAATGCGTCTGTCATATGCGTCATTTGCAATTATGGAGCATTTCACGGTTGTGGCAGTAGATGTCAGCGTCTAGTCAGCGTTCACAAATTATTCGTTACTACTCTATTGTCAGCCTATTTCTGGACGTCAGGCTGTTTACATCAATGGTATATGTAGGCCTACGTGGATATATGCCTTCAGCGGTAACTATTCTGAATATAATGGGTTTGTTTTTATTCAATGGATCATTGGTGTTTGCTGCTGCATTTCATATGTATGAACCTTGCCTATAAAGGATGTTTGATATTCACGCATATATGACACTACGTTTACAAATATATAATCATTTTGAAAGAATAATATAGAGACGTCCCACATGATTTGTATGGGCAGTTATAAAATTGTATATCGTTCACTCGCGATTGTGCATCAATATATCGAACAAGCACTATAAGTATGAATTGCGGGTATAGAGACAGTAGAAGTGTGTGTGTGAGAGAGAGAGAGAGAGAGAGAGAGAGAGAGAGAGAGAGAGATATCTGAGAGAAAGAAAGAGAGAGCGAGAGTACGCTAAACATTACATCCAGTAAATGTGGTATATATAGAGTTTCGGATTTGTAATGTGTGGATAGTAAATTTGATTTGATACATTCTGTAAAGATGTCAGTGAAATGGATTTCATTGTATTGTTTCAAATGTGAAACAGAAATACGAACGATTTTTTGTCTCATATTTAAAAGATGATATTTCTGTTCACTCTTTTATTGTTATCTCTGTAACAGAACGTATAATGGAAAAATCATTATTAATCATAACTATATATCTTACAATTTTTGTGTCTGCTTTCCACAGTGTTCCACAGTGTTATTGGCATTATACGCCTACGATTCTCGTTTGCTCAAATGTACATCAGAAATTCATGAAAGCCGTCCAATTATAAAATTCATTCCTCAAACGGAGATTGAAGAATGATAATTCATTTGAGTTTTCTAATTATATTTTCACATTACTGTTTTTCTACAGTAGCTAGAGTAGAATAACAAAACATAATCACTGTTGCTTTAATTATTATCACCGTATGAAACTATTCGTATTACAATTCTTCCCACATTTATATGAAATTTATTCTAGAGTAAGGGATGAATTTCCATGCATATTTATAGAAGAAGAAGCGAAGAAATAGAAAGATTCGGGTAATGAAGTTATTTTAAATCCAGTTTGTTTTTATACATCTTCAATTATATCAAATTATAGTATATGTATTTTGTGCTCTTTAATATTTCACACTAATATTCTAGCGATTTGGCGATTTATGTGGATTGTTTTCATGCATAAAATATTCACATTTCAGAAATGGTATCAAAATGTATCTATTGATTCAGGTTTTAATCTGAGACCTGGTACAGTCAGTCTTATTTTGAGAGTCAGTGAAACCAAATAGCATTGGTAACCATGATGATCACGGGTTCTAATTCTCAGTACCACCTTGGTGATTTGGACACTGAGGCAAGGTATTACCTACGTGGAAGTAGATCTAACTGGCAGTTTAAAGTGGTTATTACCATGGTTACCCATGCTATTTTACTTGGTAATACCGGGCCTAAGTAATGTAATTAATATAAGTATTGCGTTTTTAGCGCTTTTCTAAAATCACTAACGAGATAGGAATCGTGCGGGTATTCGAAAGAACGTTGGTCGACGTCGACATGTTATGAATAACGCCATGAAGTAATATTATACTACATATGAATTCATTTTATTTCAGTACCATTTCAGTTATATGCCATTTATGTTTTGAATTACAATCGAGATGGTGTTATCTGATAGCTGTCAACGATATGTAATGATTTTTACATAGCCGCCCCGGTGGCTAAGTCAATTATCGCTAGCGGTAGTAATTGAAGTCACCGTTGGGCGTGGGTTCGAGTCCCGCATAAGGCATGGGTTTTTGTAAACGTCCTTTCACCTATCATCACTTCATCGTTTCATAATCATCCGCTCATTCGTACCCCCGTATAACCTAGCTGTTGGTGGGGTCATTAAGCAACATTAAAAAAAAAAAAAAAAAGATTTTTACATCACCACTTACAAATAGGCTTTAACCTGATGTGAATATTCATTATGATACAGATTATTTTAAAGATACTTCTCTTGATGTTATGAAGCAGTTTCACAACAATATTTTCAGACAGAAAGCCAGTTTGATCGCTTATATTATGTTTACACCGAATAGGAAAACACAGGATATGCGTTGTGAGATGAGCTTAGAGGTATGACAATCTAGAAGTCCGTCAGCTCACTCAACATCTACATACCTTGGATTTCTTCAAACGTTTTACGAACCCTACCTGCTGCCTGTTGATATTTATACAGTATGACCTGTTGCATAACCATTTGCAACACCTCTTGATCCTAAAATTCAATAAAATGTATACTTTTATAGCGTTTTCTTCGTTATTTCTCATCCGATTATTGTAACAATTATGTATTGACAATGTCAATAATAGATCTTTCTATATACAGTAAAAACGGCCTCACTAATAGTCATCAGAAAAATACACGACTAAAGTTTTAGCAGTATTTATAAAAAAATACCTCACAACTTTTTGGTAGCCCAATTTTTGCATTCTCTTATTAATTGAACCATTAAACAATGCAAATTGATACAAAAAAGTCATGAGGGGATGAAATACATGAAAATGTATTGCATGAAAAAAATCATAACCCACCTTTAACTGAAGGGGACTTTACTTTCATGCATAAGACGGCATCATATTTTAAGTGACTATTAACTTTTAAGTCGTACTTAGCTGAAGGCTACTTTCAAAGGGAGGTCATAGGACCGGGCCTTGGAGTCCTTCTACTGATAATAAAGTTTCAACATATTAATTTTTGTCTCTAACCTTTTGAATGTTATATGCAATTCTATAAGTGGTGGTTAGGTATGCTCTTGTGGAGCTCCGTCATATCGACCCTACTTTTCATATTTAGCCTCATTTGAGTAACAATAATATTTTTACCAAGTTTCTATGTTGATAGAAAAAGGAAGTGAATTCTGGTGAATATAATGAATTCACTTTTTTCGTTTGCCAATAATGTCATACTGATTTACTGTCATGTGATTGGCTAACCTATGTTTAAATTTCTCTCGTCGAAGGAGCGTACTTGACATGGTTCAACGATTTGAAAATCACAAGTGCAGAATCGTCAACGATTTCAAAATATTCAAAGAATCTTGTTCCACGATCTCGTCGAGGCTAAGCCCCCTGAGTTGATTTCATATACTGTGATTATATTATACAACTCTCCTGGCATTTTCCTTTTGTCAAAGAGTAGCTTTCAGTCGTATGCCATGAAATCCTCTCAGCTCGCTATCTAAGCCGGACTGAAATGGACCCGAGGGGTTGGAGTTGTGCGGATTACGTTATAAAATAGAAACGTAAGCAAGCAAACACAATCTTAATTAACACTCGCTGATGTTTTAAATCGTATTTAACGATGTTTAATGTAGCTATACAGTGTTACCGAGAGGGTGTATTGAAGTATTTATGATAAAGGCACTCTTGAGGATAGGTGTCGTAAGGTAAAATATAATTTGTCTTTTAAGCCATCACATCTACACGCACTAGATAGAAGAGAGCATCCCAAACGGATTTCTATCTGCTTATTCCCTTTTGTAACATTATTAAATGTCGATGTACCGAGACCTAATAAAATGAGTGTAGCAAAAAAAAACAAGGTCCCTCATCTACCAAAAAAAAATGGGGCATCGTTTTATTTTTCTGTGCGCGGAATACAGGTCTACCTTGGAATTTGAATTTCTCGTTCTTGGAATTGGTATCATACGAGAATAGACTGTTTATTCGTGAATAATTGGAAAGATGGAAAATCCTCATAAAAATAACCCGGAGGGAAAGTATTTGAAATATAAATCTCCTCAAAACCTCTAACTTTTGCTGAATGTAACTACCATATAAAAATTGAGTAATAATTGTCAAAATAATTCTAGACCAATTGGATGAGAAATTACGAATCAAACACATTAAAAGCATATTTCTATTGAGTATTAGCAGCCACAGGTTTTGCAAGTGGTCACATTATTAAGATTCAACAGATTGCACTCTTTAATATCAAGAGGAAAGTAAAGCAAGAGCTAGCAAGAGCAGCAAGTAGGGTTTCCAAGGTCTATAGATGTGGAGTGAGCTGACAGAATATATTTGATTCAATTTTCCTACTTCTAAGCTCATCTGACAACGAACATACTTCGCTTTCCCAGTTAGATGAGCGTAGAGAAGACTTGCATTTTATATACCAGAAAAATCGGGCTCTGTTTTCTTGTGTTATTTTGTACGTGGCATACAGGTCGGGAAAAGTAAGCAATCGTCTTCATACTTTTTCTGAACAATAATTTATACCAGAATAGATTATTATTATTGAAGCATTATTGAAGCATTATTATCGCGGAAACAATTCGGAAAGTTTGTGGAAATTCCATAAGAAGAGCAAGGGGTTGATTTAAATTTCAATCTGATTTGAATGAAATTTTCTCTAAATTTTCATACTGGTCTGGTACATGTTTTCACCAAATTAAAAAAAAAGGATTGATTGTTTTTAAGAAAATGGTTCATTACATTGAAATAACTTCAAATATCTAGTTCAAAGTGTTCAACAGGTTCTGTAAACTGTTGAAAATTGAATAAAGAGGGCTGTGAGTTATTAGATATTATGCTTCAGTTCTAATAAATAAAGGTGTGCATATAGCTTTCGAGTACATTTCGTATAGCTTTCTCTGTCAGCCTTCAACGCACGTGCTGCCTTCTACTATTTATAGCAATACTGTAGTTCAGTAAAGATATGCGCTCAACATAATGTTTGGATTCAATTACAAATCCCAATAATACAGATGTTTTTATAGTAACATATCAGAGCAGGAATATGATTCTCTTCAAGCTGTGTTATTTCAAATATTTAAAATTTATAAGAATGCTTGACGTCAAAGACACTCAAAGCAGCTCTGTGAAGAAGCTCTATCTCAATTCATTTCTATTATTCAACACGTATAAGTTTGTTCCGAATTTCTGCATTTATGAAATTCGGAATCACTAAATCTTATTTTCAGTTCGCTGTCGAGATAGTGCAGATATGTACGACCTTTAATAATAATAATAATTGTGTGAAATGTCCATTGGAATTTTCATTTACATTTTTCATTTTTCATTTTCATTTACAGAGTAATGAAAACAGTAAGAATATGTTATATACAAATGCAAATGTAATTAGCCAAATATTTTTCATGCTGTTCAAATGGTAGGGTGAAGTGAAAAGTGTCAGAAGGGTTGGTGGTTGTCAAAACCAACGTTACGTAATAAAATAATTATACAGCTCTTATTAAATTACTGTGCTAACTTGTTAAATTGCCTGTTGAACATTTCGCAGAAGATTAATATTATATGTCTCTTATGTATAACTAGTCATATAATAATATCGTAAAATGTGAAGTGCATACTCGGGTGTGATGTGCAGTGGATGAAGGTTTCACTTCCTAGGTGTAATATATGGCGACCATATGAACGTATAACTGAGCTTCACTATCACATAAACATACATTAAATAACTTTTTTCAAATTCCAAATAGGCAAGTTTCTGGTTCACTCACATTTTTATCATGTAGTTTATGTTCTGATAGTTCTAACACTATGTACCATATATGTACCATGAAACACATGATTAATTGAAAAATGAATAGAATATACACTTTTGATTCAATTGAGAATGTACTGATTTAGATACAATATAGATACAAATTTGCATATTTTACAATCACGATTCAAGAAATTTGTATGGGCAGTAGAGATAATTTTATGAACTTCGTCATCAGAGACATCAATGTGGGCTTTGGTCGTGAATTCAAAATATTAATTGTTCTGAAATGAAATGACAGTTGTGGAATAATTTTTTTGATAATTCTCAACATTCAATGTCGGTTCAACACCCAAAAATGGACAATAGAAAGGGTTTATTCAAACAATATGGTGGGTTTAATTGAATTTCTATTTTTTGTTTCGATGAAAAGCACGATGTGCGATGATTGCACGGAAGAGTTGACACACGTATTACGTGTTATTTTATCACACAATGACTATAGCGAGAGGCAATAAGCGCAATGCAGTAAACGCATGATGTTGCAAATAAAGTGAAAAGGATTCATTGAAAGGCCAAACCTGATGTGGTAGTTGAATAAAATGGTGCGTATATACCGTATTCGAAATGAATGAATTATGAATAGAAAAAGCAAACAAAAAGCTATTAGTCGTTCTCGAATTCAAAAATAATTTAACTTGTGAAATATTAAGCCTGGTATTTGTGCGAGACAAAGATATAGGATTTTTACTAAATAACCAAGGTTGAAGTATATTAAAGAGATTAATTTGAACGTATATTTTTGAAACAGTTATATCAAGTTATAACAGTGGCAAATCTTACATTTATCAAGTTCGTAAAAATGAGTCGCAAACTTGGCTCCTCCACATAAAAGTTATTATAGTGAAAGCATGCACTATAATCACTATAATCATCACTTACATAGAACTTCTTCAATTGTGTGTGTGTGTGTTGGAGGGGGTGGGGAGGAGGGTATATCTATAATCTATAATCACATTTCACTGAAATGAAACACGATGTCGTTATTCACGTTTCTTTATTATTTCATATGATTGAAAACTTGTTTGTATAGATTTTCAAATATCATGAATACAGAAATAACCATCCTGAACGTTTATAATACTTCAAATACAAACAAAACTGAGTACATATTTGAAGAATATTCAAAGGTTTTATCAGTTTCATTATGTATCTATAAAAGTCGACTTCTGTATTGTGTAAGAGAGGAATATTTTCGACGAGAACTTCAACGATAACGCCTAAAACCGAATGAATTTTGAATGCTGATGCACTACTTTGTAAACCACTAATACCAGTAATACCATTTTTATCACCTTCCTAGATTTACCTCATGTTTTAAACTAACCATGAAAATCTAAACATTCGTTTTCGCTGTATTCCAACTACACATTCATAATAAAGCTGCGAAGAATTCAACATATGTTCCACACATAAATCTTGGAAATAATAAGCGTTTTAATGATATATCGTTTCAACGACAAAGCGTTTTAATGATATATTGTGTGCAGTTCTATGTGGATCACGTGACCACCTGTTTTGCATCTGTACTGTTTGACGTCACAGTAGACAAAGTGCTCTTTCTGAATTAGGGGCCTACACACTCGAGTGCAAGAAGAATATATTCTAGAGTAGAGCACGAGAGGAATTTTCACGGATTATGACTCCATGAATTATTCCGTCATACGATTATCAATTTCAATTTGTTTTTGTTCCAATTACTATCGCACGGAAGCTCGCTAAGACTCGAACCCGAGACTTGAACCCGGGACCTTCTGATTTTCAGTCAGCTGCTCTCCCACTGAGCTACCGAGGCATTACTCTTATGTCATGGCTGTACTTACGTCACGTGATACCAATGTAACCAAAGTAAACATGATTTCGATGCATTTCAAATGCTTAGTGATTACGATGTGGAGACTCTAGAATACTGGTGCCATTGTCCTATGATCCAGACGCAGGATTACAAAATCAAATTCGTTCGTCCTGGGCAACAGGTTGCAGTTGTTGAACATCGTAGAAATTTAACATAGATACCATACGAAGATATTTAGGATTTTCATTTTTATTGTACTTTTCTGATAAATTCAACATTGTATCAAATTTTTCATTGGAAATAAGATTTCAGAGAATAAACGAAAAGATTCTGATTCAATGCGGAGTTAGTATTACTTCAATATTACAATTTTGGGTCGTGTATTGTTGATACAACACACATGTTGTTTCTAAATATTTCTTCCAAGTGGTAAATAATGAGAGTTGATCATGCATATATATATATACATATATGCATATATGCATTTATATATATATATATATATATATATATATATATATATATATATATATATATATATATAATATATATATATATATATATATATATATATATATATATATATATATATATATATATATATATATATATATATATATATATGTGTGTGTGTGTGTGTGTATATGTATATATGTAAAGTTGTGTGAAATTATTGGTTATTGAAGAAAGTTCATCAAGGTTGAAATGAAAACATTTTCCCTGTTGTGCTGTTATTGTAAAAATGTTGCAAACGCATAGCTATATTATTTATGTTGTATAAAACATACATTCTCACCATACCATTTGATGTTTTTCTCAATTTGTATTCATAATTCAAGATTCATGTCACAGAAAAATCCATTATTTATTATTATGATACGGTGTAATAATTTTCTTTCTCGTATAAACATTTCTATCTTACAAAGTGGGAGAAAAGGTGTAGAGAAAGCGTCACATGCACTCTGGTCGGATTGTAGTTATTCGATTCGATTTCCAATAATGCTTGTCATGAATCTTTACTAAGCTCTCCAGTGATTTTTCATCAAGCTTTGCAAACACCAATGTCCATTAGAGGTGAGCAAAGCGAAACTGTTCTAAGAAGTTCTTTCATTCAGCATTTTGATCTGCGATGTTTGGAAGTTTCAATTAAATACTTGACTATTACTCAGCTCTACTGCGACGCAATCATAATACTTGCGTGGCTGTAGTGGTATCATAAACGCATACTATAAATAACATGTGAATTGTTGAATTTTTGTGAGTTGAATAGATAAATTGACGTGTATAGCCTATGTAAGAATAACACGTCCAACTACGTGTCCAACCACGTACGTCCAAATAAATCAATAATGTTGACTCCGATAATACACTAAAAAATGTATAATTAGGCTATCCAAGTTTCATAAATCTCTGTAGATTGATACAAAATTTCTGGGGTTCTTCATCTGGGATATACATATATAAGTTATATATATATATATATATATATATATACACACACATATATATATAATATATATATATATATACACACATATATATATATATATATATATATATATATATATATATATATATATATATATATATATATATATATATATATATATATATATATATATATATATATATATATATATATATATATATATATATATATATAATCCCAAATCGAGAAATACATAAATCTTTGATAGTTGATTAGGTTTATTAATTCTGATTTACTTTGTTTGATCATTGAGTAATCAAGATTTCAAAAACTCCTATCTTGTATGTGTTATTCACATAATAACATTTTTATTGTGACCAAAAAGAAATTCAATTTCACCTTTTCTTTTACTTGACTCTGAATTTTATACGGTACTCATCTTATCGACCAGACTTTCTGCATTCACTCTCCAGGAAGCTATTGATTTTCTCTCAGCCTTCCCTCATGTAGCATTCATTTCTCATGTTTTCCTGTCGTTCGCTCGTTGCCATTCGCCATCCTTCCCTTCTCAACCAATTAACCCCGCATGTCATAAACCCCTCTACTACACACCTACCCTTCAGTTCAGTGTAAAGGTTATCAACTTGCTCCATGCAATAATTATAACGGCATGCTCTCAGTTCTTTTGTTATTTGCAACTATCAGTTCTTTGTCAGCTACTTGCATTTCCTAAAGCCAGCTCCTTGTCTCTTGATGGATCATTTACATTTCATGAGTTTCACTGGTACGTTGCCACCGTTTTCCGGAGACGAAATCCATGGGGAACACTAGAGCAAACTATTGAGTAATTCATGGGAGCCAAAGTGTTCGCCGTGAGTACGGTCAGTGTCGACCTACGGCCAGCCGTACTTTTCTTGTTAATAGTTAAAAGGATTGTAAAAGAAGAATTTGATCCATGGAAATGAAATGTGTTGGATAGTCGTTTTTAACGGACACGTACTCTAAATGTGAATGTCATTATAGACTTATAATTGTATTTAATATTTATTTTTTAATATTTAATTTTTGATGTGATCATTTCGAAACCTGGAATTATTGCTATGAGTTTCGTATTTACTTCATTATCGTCTCGTAAATTGATGAATTCTCCTCTAACATTGTTCCTATGCCCATTGGCTATATATATATATATATATATATATATATATATATATATATATATATATATATATATATATATATATATATATCTTTAGTCATTTCTATGCAGCTTTTGGAAACAAATATTCATTGTTTGTATATAATATGTCCAGTGATTGTTGAACAGTCTAATGACAAGCACACAATGTCAAAGTTAATCATTCTTTGTCCATTGAGAGATTCTGAAAACTAATACGGCTTATAATAACTAATACGAACGCACAATTCCAATTATACACACATATGTCAAATTAATTAACTCACTTCAACGAACAGGGAAAGTATAATATAGACATCTGGAAATGTATGTGGGCTACTTAGCTTCAACTTGTTCAGCAACAAAGTATTTATACACCTCGCGTCTCGCGCAGAAAATGATGAACCGGAAAATCCAATTAAAAAACCATAGGTTATCAAGTAATGAAATAGTATGTATTTATTATTGTTGCCCAACTGTCCACTATGATTTATACTTACTTTATGATTTATCTTGGTTCAGTTTATACTGGAAGATGGGCATTGTTTTACCCCTGATTCTCATCTCTCTAGTTCACCAAGCTCATCATCGACCAATCTTTATGATTCACTGCCATCTAGACAGTGCTTACAAATATTTCATCTATATGTATATATTTTATATTGGGTTTGATGACGCATCCACTGTAATGATAGCGAAGATCTATCGGATGGATCTGGCATCGGATGGATGATTAATGAGATCAATGAGATGGGATGCAGGTTTCTTGGGTAATGGGAATGATACTGGAAAGAAAGCGGCCGTGGCCTTTATTGTTGAAACCATCCCCACATTAGCCTAGACTTCAGAGGGAAACCACAAAAAAAAATGAAAAGATGGACGATGGCGGGGATCGACCTGGTTCCGAAATTTCTCTCGTCTCCCAGATCACACGAACCGAGCGTAGTAACCACTGCGCTGCGGCCATTTCATATATCACCCAATTACTTACCCAACAGTATTGACGACATTTTTAAGATTGATAACTGAAGGTGTTAGGGGAAGGTGGAGTGTGAAGTGGTGCACGTTTCAGTTCCACGATCAACCCTCTATCTAAAAGCAGTAAATTCACCGTTACTTTTGAAAGGATCTCGTACCATATTAATGGAGATTGAAAAATATTCAGTTGACGGTGTTAGACGCTTGTGCCCAAAGCCATTAATAAAAGGTATATTCAGAACTTGTCATTTATGTACTCATCAATTTATATTGGGTTTATCCTTTTAATACTGGGGTAATGTATATTATGTAAGTACATAACGACGCTACGTAATGATAACTAAGAACTATTAGATTCGGTAGAAGATGTCATGAATGCAAGTAAACGATCTAACAAATATGTCAAATTATTGCTATAAATAAACATCTACAATCAAAAGTTATTACCCAAAAGGTAATATGTGAAGTGGACGTTATTCTCAATCAAATCGTAATCCAATCCACACAAACTCCATCAAAATGTAATACCATTATGTGATATTACCGTACCTCCGTACCTCTAGAAAAAAACTGCGTATTATTTGTGCTATATAGTGGGTCTACTGACCATTGACCTATATATACATATATATATATATATATATATATATATATATATATATATATATATATATATATATATATATATATATATATATTCGGGAGCACAGTTCCATGCATTAATGAAGTTCATACACGCAAACAGACATACCATAATTCTCTATAAGACATTGTAATTCATGTGCAGTATACTTAGGTAATTACAACGTGAATAATTATTAGCAACCATCTCGGTGGTTCGCATATGCGTTTGCTTAACGAACGTGTTGTATGTTTAATTAACAGAGGCACCATGCGTTTTCCACAGTACACCAATAGTGATGTGAGTAAGCCGAGCAGTACAAAGCAAGCACTTTAGCTTATTTTACTCATCCGTTATCCCACACATTATCACTAAATTGAGCGTATCTAAATTTATACACAGAGCCCAATTTGAAACGACATTGGTTGAATATATCGTAAATAGTAATAAAAGATCGTATAAATTTGATGTATATTTTCATTTGATGACCATATTAACGTTAGAACCGAAACGTTAAATAAATTGTGTTACATAATCCAATCGAGTTGGAGTACAATGCTGGTATATTTTCATTTTATATTTTCTAACAAAACGTATGTATCCTATATCTAGACAATTACTCAAAAAAAATTGTGGTTTCAAAACAAAACGAGCAAGTAATATAAAACGAATCCGTGTTTGAGAAATGAATTCTCAAAATGAATTTATTCGCACAATGCATTCACACCAAATAATTCATAAAACTAGGCAAACGGAGAATATGCGTTGTAAGATGACCGATATATATATATATATATATATATATATATATATATATATATATATATATATATACATAAAGTATAGTCAAAAACTCTACACGCCTTGATGATATAAAATATATTTCATTCGATACCAACGAACCTAGGTAGCCATGAATCTATCACTGCAACATTTTTCTTCTATTATTTACACCTTTGCGATGAATGAAGAACATGTATTACACCATTTTCTTCGAAGCGGCTGATCCGAATTGCATAATAATTTTTAATTATGTTTATCATTTCCGTGTTTGCATTTGAAGAAAATGTGAACTTCATTGGTGAGATTATATTTTCCAATTTTTCCGCTCAGCCTAATCTTATGAGGGTGGACAAGACCAAGACCAAGACCAAGACCAAGACCAAGGGTGATGACAAATTAATCCGCTAGTGATCGCTTTGATCAACATATTAATCGTTCGTAAAACCGGACATTGACATAATATAAAATGTACATGATACATAATACTACACAACGCGTTATTCTAATATTAGGTATGAATATTGTGACATCATTTAGAATTTAATGGTATTACTGAGAATATTATTAATGATCAACATCGATTCTAAACAGACTATGAGCTGAAGAGACGAAAATAAAACTAAGCCGGCATAAGTAAACTTTATTGAAAGCTGAGAATAGTAAAGATGGAGAAGAAGAGAAGTATCAAGATCAGGAAGGAAGTAAGGTTGGAGACTTGATCTTTCAAATTTCAAAAGCACGTACTGTCAATTGAAGGCAATATGAGAAGAATAAATGGAGGAAGATTATAAAGAGCTACGCTTGATAATAATGAGGAGAGGAGAGGAGAGTTGGCAAACCGAAGAAAGGTGGTATGAGGAGTGAGGACGCTAATCAAGGGGCAGTAAACAGAGGGGAAAAGTGGAAAAGAATATGACGTAAGGTACTGAGAAGATAAGGAGAGGTGGAGATATTTTGTGGGTAGAGAAGAAGAGACTGAAGAGGGAGGTATGGAGTGGGAGGGTGATCCAGGAGATGGAAGAGTCGGAGCTGTATTGGCCGAAGCGGAGTCCGACAAATGATGCCTCAGCCCTCAGATATTCATGTTGCACATCTTAGAACAAAACTAAATTTGGTTATTTGAGTATGGAGACATAAAACTTGAAGACAAGCTAACAAGAGCACAGCTAACAATGAAGATTTTGAATATTTGAATATAGTATAACTTGTTATTCCATTGAAGATCCGGTAAGTGATGTCGTAATAATCTGTTCGTGTCTCAAGATTATACGATTATTTGTCGTAATGAAAAACAAGAGGAAATGAAACAGAAATAAAATAGTTGTGATTGTAGGTTGTGAAGAACATTTTTACGACAACACTTTGAAAGCTAGTAAAAGTTGTATCATCAAGTCTTGGAATTATGACTGATGATGACTGATTATGACTGAATTTAATTACTTCTAGAATCTTGTTAGCCTAAGTTGTATAGATGAAGCATTAAGAATTAAGATGAACACTGTCTTATAACCAATGTAAATTTCAACTGAAAAGAAATTTGGACATGAAAACTTTTATACCACAAAGAAAACCTCATTTCACTACATGTAGGTCGTAGTCTATTATAGTCATTAGTCAAATATACACAGTTAGGGAATATTCCATTTTAATTGCATGAAGGTAATTATTATTAATTTAAATTATAACTAACTTAATAATGATGAATTGTTATCAAACTAGAAACTCCAATTAATATAATGTAAATGATTTTGAGTACCGAGCATCTATCAACACTTTATGCAATTATACAGTAATTAATTGCATTATTGGAACTAGACTATGTTAGTTACCGCACTCGCATATTGACTATTAGCTATAAACAGTTAGTAGGAATGGGAACGACATTATTCCACTATCTCGCTCAAATTACACCGGAACTAAATTATTCATCTCGACGGTTTGTTCAAGATTGAAGTAAGTTCAAAGTTCCACGGTTTTTAACAGATACATTTATAGACCGAAATATATTGATCTACTAGAATTGCGTGGTAGACATTTTGATGAAAAAAAGAGAAGCCGAAAAGATACAATCGTCAGCTCACATTCGATGCAGAATTGTACTTGAAATGTATTCGACAAGTTGAGAAACGATTAATATCACTCTTCCATAGTCGAAGTAGACAAATAGGATTATCATTCAACGCTGATGTGAAAATTCTTTTCCAATAAAGTTTCCCACGTCATGGTGTTATTATGTTATATTGGAAAAAAGTTAAACTCTCATCACAATGGCATTGAATTGTCAAGCCTTCTTTTCAAGTTTCGATAAAATTCAGATTATCATATTCTCATAAATCTGAAAGTTTGCTGCTATTGAATTGAAAAATATAATTTCTCAATAATATTTCATGTTTCAATGAAATGAAGGACCTTTATTGGATTTACGTTAGCACATTTTGCAGCATGTCCTTGCTTATATTTATTAAAAGATTTTGTTCTTCCTTCGAGTGTATATCCCAAAACTTTTCCAGTCATTGTTATATTATTATAAGAAACAATGTAGCAGTGAAGCAATGTATTCATACTTCATAAAACTGGGAAGAGAGTTCTTGGGAGTTCTTGACACAGCATCCAAGAGGCAACCAAAGTCATATAAGAAACTGTGAGACTTGAAACTTTTTTCAATGCTGCCTTGATATACAATGTAGAGTTACATTTATATAGCATATTATTTTCATTCGTGATAAAGACCAACTAATAAGATAAATGAGAAGAACAATGTTACTAATGGGATGGCATATTATTTCACCATATTTTGTACTTCATCCAATCCATATTGGTGAATTATATTGTTGAATTATGTTTCTATCACGTTGTGATAATTATGAGAGTTAGAAGTGATAGGAAGTCCATCAATGCATCGTACTCAAGCATACAACGAAGCATACTGTCCAATTAATTGTGTTTTAATAATTAGTAGAGATCATGTTTCAAGGGGTTGTCTGTAAGTTCAGAATACGAGTATTAATCACCACAGTTATAATAATGGTCAGAAGAGGTCCTTGTCAGAAGAGGTCCTGGTCAGGAGAGCAAAGTCCGGGTCAGAATAGTAAGACGAGGTCCTGAAATATATTGAGCACCCGATAACATAGGTGTTACGACATCATACCATAATGACTCCATCATCCATCATTCTGATATTTCCTTTTTTAATGTTTCTTCGTCACCCAATTCATGATAAAATTAAGGAAACGCAGAATATGCGCTGTACGATGAGGGAGATATCTATATAAAGTATATTCGGAAACTCTAACCACCTTGGAAATATAAAATATATTTCATTCGATACCAACGAATCTAGGGAACCGTGAATCTATCACTGCAACATTTTTCTGCTATTATTTCTATCTATTCTATGAATAAAAACATTTATTACATCATTTTTTTCAAAACGTCCCATCCGAATTGCATACAAATTTTCAATAATGTTTATTATTTCCGTGTTTATATTTGAGGACAATTTGAATTATATTTGAGAGATTTTATGTTTCATTTTCTTCAGCTCAGCCTAATCTTATGGGGTTTTCAGAAACTTTGAGATGATGTTTCTCAAAAATGGTCCCACCGATTTGACACAAAACCTGAACAATTACAGGTTGAAAAAGTTTGCGTATACAGAAAAATTTCCATGTCGACCCTGCGTCCTGTGCAAAACTTGAGAAAAAAAGACAGACACAACTCCGTTAGAGTTGGATGGAAATCGTCGCTAACGCTATATATACCGGGACATACATTCGATATCATGATACATATTACCTCTCTCTCTCTCTCTCTCTCTCTCTCTCTCTCTCTCTCTCTATATATATATATATATATATATATATATATATATATATATATATATATATATATATATATATATATGGTAAGATGTTTTCTTCGGTTGTAATCAAATCAGCAATCGAATCGCTGATCTACAATCGCTGATCATTCGATCGCTGATCTACAAACCGAGAAGACCTGAAGATGATGGGTGAAATCTCATCGAAACGTCGTTTCCCGCTAACTGCAAGACGTGGCACAACCGAAGAAAACATCTTACCATGTACCATCGGCCACGAGAATCTCCGTCAACACATATATATATATATATATATATATATATATATATATATATATATATATATACATATATATATATATATATACATATATATATATATATATATATGTATATATATATATATATACATACATATATATATATATATATATATATATATATATATATATATATATATATATATATATATATATATATATATATATATATATATATATATACTCACAATAAGTAATACAGTACAACTTCTGTGTAGTATACTGAATGAAGATTTTTCTTCTCCATATAAATTCCAACAGCCGACCGCATTCGATCAAATTGAATTTTACTGATCCATTCTGGCATGCAGCGCTTAGAGATTCGAAAACAATTTATATCCCTAGACGGTCGTTGTATGAAGAATAAAAAGATCATTCGTTATTCTTAAATGTGAATTGGATATAATTTAACAAGTCAAATAATGTGTAAAACGATCAAAAAAACGGGAAACTAGAACGTGAAATAGTGCAGTAGTATAATATCCAGATGTGTATAAACATAAAAGTTGCGTTTCCTCATGCGTGGAAATCCGACCAACGCAATAGATTTGATCTCTGTATTTACATTGAAACCTTATTACATCAACTCGGTTCCAATTACTTGACATGAAGCATGGCCTATTAGGTATGTAGGAAATGATTATTTAACCGAGCGTGTAGTGAATGTGTATTGACTTAGCGGGCAGTTTGTTACACAATTATCGGTGCAAAAAGCTATTGTGATTAACAAATAGAACTACACTCCCGTATTGTGAAAGTTGTCGCTGTAGCTAGTACTGCGTGATACAGTTCAAAGGTTCTTTCGTAATTTAACTAGCTTCATAACCCTATTGTAATACAAATTCGGGAATGTTCAAGAATAGAGTGAACAATGTAAAATACTCTCCCATTTATTTGAAACAATAACATTATATTTCCGATTCTTGATTGAGGAGAAAATCAATGTCCAACACTTTGGAGGAAAAACAAAATGTGGCAACAGAATTATCAATCCGTAATGTAGTGTACAGATGTCTCATTCTTTTTTATTATTACATAGTAATTTCTCGTTTCTCTGCTTTTTATCAACTGATCATATGCATTGTTCATTTATTCATTAACAATTGAAGATGACATTTTTAAAATCATTCTAATCCTCAGATTTGATAGCTTCTATGATAATAATGTTAAAATGATGATACTAATAATTCTATTGAACATTATATCACAATACAACTCCATGATTATATCGATACAATGATATGAACCATTGTTAAAGTACATACATAATATCAATTTAACGTCATCACAAATATAATAAAATCTTCGCTGAGTGTAAACAAACTTGTAAAATGCATTGTGATATGGTACTGATGTTAGTGTTGACCATGATAGTCAATATACCATAATACGATTACATATTTTCAGGTAAATCATATCAACAGTGAATATAAGAATTAGGCTACATATAGATATACATACATATAACATTGTAACATAGAATTATGGTAGATGTCATTTTTCATAAATACCCAACATCTATCAAGTCTAATTTGAGTAAGTAGAAAAGATTTAAAAACATGCTATATATACATTGCATGCACTATATTACGAGTTCATGTAATCACTTACTCCATAATAACATTTGTCTCTCATGAAACTCTCAAGTTGTGTTTTGAAAAGATCTTCCCTGCTTATTTTTATTTCAGTTGGTGGTATATTGTAAAATGATGATCTGCCCGATATTTTCATTTTCAATCTGTTTTTCTTCATATGTAGACTAGAATTTACTCTTGTTGAATGATTATTAATGTTATTATTCTCGATAAGAGAATATTTTATGTTGTCAAACAACATAAAATTCCGACATATAAATATTCGTAAAAATAAAATCTGAAATTTTCTGAAGAAGTACATGTACATATACATGTATATTTATACATACATATTCGTTTGTATATATTCGTTTGTATAGCGGCAATGCAGGTCGAGCGTGATTCTTTAGTAATGGATATTCTAGAATCATTTAACTGTAAAATATTTTAATGGTATCACTGAATTCTTTCATTCAATGGAAATCTTGACATGCCATCATGTTATGTTATTAAAATCCTCTTAAGTTGACAAATTCATTGTGATCGGAATACACTGAAAAAAAACTGAAATCAAAATCAAAATCAAACCCTCGTGTTTCACAAAAAAAAAGTGTAAATTATCCTGTATCACGTCCTTGTGATCATACATTCTTAATAATGCCAACACTTTCCTCTAGTCATTTGTCGACCAACACACTTGCGCAAATACCTGTTGCCTGCTGGTCATATCTGATTCATCGTATGCTGGAAACCTCTCTTGCATTCGCCACTTGACAGGATCAAACAGCTCACAGCATCGTAGCATCCGGTTCACGTGATGGCAGTCTTGAGACGACAAAGGACAGTGTTAGATGAGGCGTGTAATGAACCCAGACGACATCACCTTATATTATTCAATGTGTTGAATTTCCTAGTCCTGTGGTGCGCTCCATATATGAATAATAAAACAAATGATTATGTGTAGTATCTTGGATTACATCACGGGTTGTGAAAGCATGCAATTTGCAACATGGAGACGTGGTTTTCAGTTAACTTTCCGACACTTTTTATAAATTACGACTGAGGGAAAGGAAAACAATCCTCTTGAGTGAGAATGTACTTGGACATTCTATGAGTGTCGTACGATGAGTGCTGAGCAATTTGTCCTGGTTTTGAAAAAATCGGAGGAAATATGAAACGTATATACTTATTCGCGAATAATAATTTATTATTAATTGCTAGTGCCCCATAGTATCGATGATTATTTAGAGGAACTTGATATGATCTTCAATTACTCGATTTTAGGTTATAGGCCTATATTATACTAAAATAAGGATCACATCCTATATTCATATGAAATATCAGGCATGGATTTTTGATAATCTGATTCTTGAAGTAGTCAAATTTCGATCAATAATTTAAAACTCCCATTGCATAACTACGAATTACATATTTTAGGGTCCAAATTCATAAGGGTCCAAATTCTAATCATACCTAAAAAAGAGACAATTTTCTGCTTACTGACAGAATATCTCCATATTATTATATTCTCTCTCCTTAAAATTTTCCGCTCTACTAAACCTCGGTTCACAGTTGACCCTTGTCACAAAAGTTTTAACCTCTCTATTTGCAGTAGCGAGAAAATCAGTACTTCTGTCACAATAATAATTGCTGTAGTAGCTCTGAGTTATTTCCGCTCTACCGACTGTACGTCTACAGTCCACTCACATTCATTTCATTGCACGCCTCAGTAGACTACAGCCCCATTATTATCAACGCACTCATTTATCAACGCACCTCGTACTACATGGTATACGCACTTTGGTTCTAGGTACTATACATACTTTATTATGAAAAAAACTGAAGTGCGTTCAAGTTAACTATTACATGAAAACATTTAAAAAAAAGCAATTTTATTGTGATATTAACTTTCAGGCTCGAGACAAAATTAATTTGTTCCACAGGAATATAATATTCAAGAAAGAATTTCAGCTTTACGTGCTAAAATCTTGATATTGAAATATAATTGAGGTTTTCAAGCGTGACTTTTCACGAATGAACTCACAATTTGATATCACTTCTTTCCATATCGAAATAATTCATAATACTGAGCAACGGCTTAATGTTTAAATCACACATAAGCATCACTGACCTGTGACTGCATACACATTTCTTTGAATAGTATGTACCTAATTGTGCAGCGAGTCACAAAGTGAAGTGACATTAATTAATGATGTCGCTTGGAAGCCCACGACGCATTAAAGCGTATATACGTTTCAACTTTTAAGCTGTTTAATATCAGGATGGCAGCAATGAGAATGAAAATGTACAACGACAATATTACTCTTGAAAAACAACCCCTTTTAATCACTTGCAAAATGTTAGGCTGTCAGCTTATCTTACATTCAGCAGAAACACAGACTAAATAAATACGTGATTAAATTCTTATTTTTAATTTTGTTCCAGATGGTGTGACGTTTAAGGGAAAGCAATGTCGCTGTTGTACCGTTTTGCCAAGCTTCACGATCGCGCCAACACTCACGTGTTCACGTTCGTCGTGACGAAATCAGTGACGCGTGACCTCGAGCGTGACGTCACGTCCAAAGAACTGGCGTGTGGTTTCCAAAGATGGGCGATCACATTTTCGCGTACAGACAAAGTTCTCGGTGTTTATTTAGTTTGGCGAAATCCATCCGAAGGAATGAGAGTTTACGTTGATTTCACCTTTACCCTCCTGAATCGCGAGCACTTCAGTGTTAACGAGGCGTTCTCCGGGAAACAAGTGAAATTTACTTACGAGTCGCCCGCGCAGGGTAACAGAAACTATATTCCAGTGAGTGATCTCTATGGTCGTAATTTCACTGATACAAACGGTGAATTTCAATTAGAGTTGACAATGAGTAATTTAAGAACTGTCTATGACACAGAATTCCATGTGCCACAATCGATATTTAGTTCGTTACATCATCATCATCATCGTCATCATCATTACGGGAATCATCCAGAGACGTTACCTGTTGTTCCTCCAGTCGTGGCGACCTCGTCTGGGGGTAAAGGGAATCCACAGAAGTTTGAAACTACGTACTTTACTTTTGGAGGATTTGACTGGAATCTGGCCGTTTTTCCTCACGGCAACAAAGATCTAGGTAAGTTTTTCTAACAAGAAAAGATACCCCACAGCAATAGATGCCCTGAATTATAATGTTTGGTCGTGAACGTTTATCTTCCATAAACCTCAATAGAATATTATTCATATACAGACTGGTGCGGACAGGTTTAGTTTCCCTGTTGTTGCCAACTTGTAAACTTTACATTATTCCTTTCATAGCTGTAGCCGTAATATATTTAGTACTCTTCGATGGAGAATATAAAGTTATACGAGTACGATAGTAGAGTTTTTTTCGTCATCAACAGGTGGTAACACCGAGGGACGTGTCTCCGTGTATCTGAATCGTCTAACAGGGTTCGACCATCAATGTCGAGTACGATATAACGTCGTTCTGGGCGACGGCGAGCGTCGACTTGACTCTGGCATCGTTGACGACGTGTCAGATTCGGATGGTAAAGGCTACGGTTGGCATCCTCGCACACGATTTAATGACCTCATATCAAAGGTAAGCTAACGTATGTAAAAATATAGTGTTGGAACATGCATACTGTAAAAACGTTCACCGTTTTTTACTCATTGCTATAGTGTTCAATGACGCGCTGTAATGATAACTAAGATCTAATGAAGAGCATAAGACGAATGATTGATGGATTGATGATGGATTGATGAGATGGAGGTTTCTTAGGAAATGAGAAGGATAGTGGGAAGAATGCGGTCTTGACCTATATTGCATAGGAACCACCCTGGCAAAACGAGCAACTGCGTCCTTTACTTTTCAACACTTCATTGTTGCGATATCACCGACTGATTCTTACCCCCATGTAATCCAGCAATTTGTGGGTTGTTAAGAAACCTGGAAGAAGTATCTTTATTTAAGTTTCCTTTATTATAGTAAAAAAGCTAGGTAACTTACATTCACCGTTCTACCAGTGATACACATAATATTGGAGTGATACACGATTACAATAAATTATTATAGGAAATGATAATATAATGAAAAATATGCTTCGAGATTAGGCCTACGTGTACGATTCATACAATGTTCACAATTTTAGTAATTTCAGTATTTTTTGTGATGTATTGTGTTCATATTTTCATATATTTCAATTTCAGTTGTGACAAATTTTTAAAACTTCATATAAGTCAATTGGTGAAACAAAAATGCCAATAATTACAATACAATACGAACGTAAATTCAATTGTGCATACTTCAAAATAAATGTTGATTCTGACATTTTATATAATATTAAATGTTCACATAAATGTATTGTAGGCCTACAATTAATTAGTTTCTAAGTAACTTCTGAACCTACTAACAAATTAACTTACTTCAACAAAGCTCACGGTGAATCTCTTTACGAGGAAAATACTCGTTTCCCTCTCCCTTTAATTCTATTGATATTCGGGGCTTATAAAACTAACTGTCCTAACTTTCGATCGTATGTACATTAGCTTGAGTCAACTCCCCAGATATATCAAATCCAATATGTAATATTATATTAATATTATGCATTTATACTACACTTGTCCTTACAATTTAAATTAAAACCCATTTTACTGAGAATTATATTTATATTGCTGGTAGTAACGAAGGAAGAAGATGGAACGCCAGGCGTAGCTAGCCGGTTTTGAAAAGTTTAGCCCCAGTAATGGTGTTACAACACCCTCTGACCCAATTGTTTGGAAACAGAGTTCGATTATTATTATTATTATTATTATACTACACTTGCTTTGGGCAAGTGGTGTGTAAGTCTTGTAAGGTTCGAGGCAATGTTCTCATCAATTCAATTGTACACGAATAGCAATAATTGAAGTAACTATACAGTCAAACCATAGAATGAGGTCACGATATATTAATATAGAATGATGTTGAATTAGGGATATTCATGACATCTAAATATAGGAAATACTATTCTTGAGAAATGAATACATTCTGATTTCAAGAATACAGCACCATTCAATTGAATTGATATTAAATACAAAACAAAATAAAATCTGAATGATTTCTCATCAATTTGTTCATATCCGTTTCATATCCGTTCGATCATAATTTGTCCACAAATCTTGCAGTTCTATTGATACAGATTTACTGATTCGGATTTATTAAATTCCTTTCATTTATTTGAATCAGTTCACTCGAGTGGTGGTGCAATTGAAGTATAGTTCTTTCAGAAATAGTATTTCTCATTTTCAGATGGCCTTAATTGTACTGATTGATGTAGCTTGAGCACTTACCTTTATTTATTAGGAAAACGTAGCATATGTGTTGCAAGATAAGCGATATAGGCACATGTATATGTAAAGCTTGATTTTGAGACTATTATGTCACAGTCTTTCTGTTTTCATTGATTGAATATCTCAATCATATCACCATTTAATTGGTACATGACTAGTGAATAGTAATTGTAGAGTACAGGTAGTAATGTATTGAAAGTATTTCAACCTTCTATCTAATTTTTCGTAATTTAAAGTGTTGTATGTATTGAATTTTGTATGAGGTCTCTACGTTGTAAGTACATTGTAATATTATGACTTTACATAACGAATCTGATTATGACTGGAGAATTTTGAACTCTGTTTACTACGACAGATTTATGTGCTTCACTAAGTCCCGACCTGATTCAAAATACGTAGTACAAAATGAAACGCAAATATAATTAATTTGTTAATGAATCAAAAAAGGACGATAAAAGCTTTCAAAACCTTAACGTTTGAGCTCGTTAGTGCATGACTGCTCACATTGTACAACTGAAAAAGAAATAACAGAACAAGTAAGATGGGAATTAGATGCAAAGAGAATTACGAGAATCATATTGTCGCAATTTTCTAGAAATACAGGTAAAATTCGACTCTTTATTGCATTGAATAATGTAAGTTTTCCTTGAATAAACTATACTCTTCAGAACAAGATATATACGAATGCATCGGATGTGACCAAGAAATGATAAAATTATGGCGGAAATTAAACATTTGTCAGTTTCTCTCCAATACGAAAGCATTATAATTAAATCAATATGTGGCTGCTATTGCAAATACTCGATAAAAAAATATGTCTCAATTCTTGACTCAAATATAGACGCTTTATTTCAAATACATGTTTGAATTGGATCTTTGATTCAAGGAGCGTTCACAGCGAGTCATTTTCATCCAACATTTACTTTTCTCCTCGTAATATCTTTCCATGTTCGCGTCAGTTTTTCTTTTTCTTTTTGATCAAGAAAATGAAATTCTGTGTTACATTTAATTCCATCACTGCTGGTTATTACTAGGGCGTCGTCCGAGTGCATCTTGAGATGATGGTAGCAAACACGCTGAGCGAGGTTGCCGTCACTTCTAGTGTCAGCTTACAAGCCGCTTCTCAGCACCTGGCAACACAGCCACCACCGCAAACGGCAGCTGTAGTTCTGCCAACTTCCGCCGCAGCACAGTGCTACGACCGTGATAAACAAGCGTGGACCATCAAGAGTGATTGTCACTCGGAAACGGTACGACTACATATGGTTTACAAGGACATTCACAATGTGCCCAGAAACCATTTAAGGTAAATATAAAAATAAAATTCAAGTTTGTATTCTGGTATCATCGAACATTACGATACAAAAATTTGTTCCACTTCTAATATGTCTCTCTCTCTCTCTCTCTCTCTGTTTCTCTCTTTCTCTCTCTCTCTTTCTCTCTCTCTCTCTCTCTCTCTCTCTCTCTCTCGTATTATCGAAGAGAGTGTCTTCATAACAACATGGTGGTTGTAGGACAAGCATCCAGATTACAAATCCAGATCCCTAATTACAATTGATTTTTGAAAAGGCCAAAACTGCATGATTTAGCAAAACTGCGAAAATATGAACCGATAATAATACGAACGTGTAATAATCCGAGATCGAAACAGTCTTGAACAATACTTTCGAATCCAATGTAGTTTATCAAATTTTCTTCGGAAAGTTTCACAAAATGTGTACCGTAACCAATATCCTCCGAAACACATACATTTTCATTCTGATATGAACTTTATGTTAGGGTTTACTTTGACGTCAATTGAAATCACAGCACTTGGAGCACGCACACACTTTGAAATATAACCCCCAAACAAACACTTTGATTGAAATTGAGTCTACGCTCACGTCCATCAAGCACACCTAATCACATACGTGTACCATTCCCCCCCGCACACACTGACAACATATAAATACAGGAAACATCGAAGATAATTGTTATTCTCTCGAAAACTCACAAAGACTGAAATTATTTCGGGTATATATAGACAAAAAATTAATAAAAATTGATTGGAAGTTATATTTGTTATTTGTTATTTATTTATTTATTCATCACATATTGTTCTTAAAACAGGTGGTAATGATTACTATCATGAAAATTGATTACAATCAAACATACTCAATGAAATTATACTGTTATTTTCTTCTCAGCTCTCTTCTTAAATCACTGATCTTCGTTACATCGAATACTCCTTCCTCTTTCGCAACCTCAATTACAATTCAACGTACGTTCGTTTCGAAATATAAACTTGCTATGCTTTGTCTCCTTATTATAATTTAAATCACGTTGTTACTTATATATTATTCACATTGATTTCTACTACAGAGCGTGAATTGTTCCATATTGATCAGAAAACTTTTTAATTTATTTCTCGAACAAAAACTTTTATGGATTCAATATGAAAGGAAGTATAACACGAGGTAAACCAAGAGTTTGATAAATCGTACCATCTGTTGAATATATTGGCATCATTTCAATAGAATGAACACTTGAATATATTTTATCATTGTATGACCAAACTTGCCATTTGCATGAATCGATAAATTGACGAAGAAGAAAATGGTGGAGGTGCCACATTTCTTTCAGTTTTCTGCGTTCGAACAAATGGAACATTTACAACTTCATCATCTCTGGTTCATGTATAACAATTTTTGATGACGTGGTATAATATAGTTGATGGTGAGAAATATTTTATACTTTCTCAGTAATTGCTTGCAGTAAAGTTATTTTATGTCCGCAATACTACCATTGTGCGGTAAATACCTGGTGGCTAGCTTTGGTAGTCGAGTGAATTATTTAAATGAGAAGTTATCTGTCCAAGTTAGTTTCTGAATATATATAAATAGCCAGCTATCCAAGTGTGTGCGCTTATATAATTACATAATGAAATATAGAATAATTGACATCTCAACATTCAATAAGTACATGTTTACAATTAAGCTTAATATATTTTGTAACTACCTTAAATAAGTTTCAATCGGGCACAATGCGACTCACAACGCTGTTTATATATTGTTTTCAGAAAAAATATTTCTCTACACCTATTTAATGATAGGAATAATCTTGCGAATATATATTCCATTTTTGAATATATATTTGAAATCGATTGTATCATTCCATATTTGAACAAGTGAGGTAACTATATGTTCTCTGAGATTTCGTCTCAGAGACGAGGTGATGACATTTTATCCATACGACTATTTAGTTTTATGTATAATTTGGTTGAATAATGGAAACTTGAAATAGTTATTGGAGGAGCGAAGCGAATACTCAATTTTACTATACTTGAACTTTGTGTGTGTGTGTGTTTTTGCGCTCCACAAAGCAAATGAAAGAAATGTTTGATGAAACATATCATGTATCATGATCTAACTCAAAACTGTTTAGTTCTGAGGCGTATTCAGTCGATCCACTTTAGAGAGAAATAAAATCGAAGTTTTGAATACCCTCATAAGAATAACCTAGAGGGAAAAATAGGTGAAACATTTTTACTCCGAAATTCAAACTACAGGGGGAACCATGAAAAACCCCTGTAAAGATGGTCGGCGGAGGGGATCGAACTGGGTTCAAAATTCCCCTCACCTCCCGGATCACATGAAGCGAGCGCGTTAACCGCTGCGCTGCATGTGCTGGTTACATGCTTTTTAAAAGATGAATATTGATTATGTGCTTATTTTACATCAATTTTCACTCATTTATCAATAATTACATACAATTTATAAAGAGCAATATAGTTGAACCAATCGGAAGATGATTAACACATTGAACCAATTGATTCGTAAAATTATTGAAATCGTCAATAGATGAATCAGGAGGGCAGTGAGTTATTAGATATATTGTCAAAAGATATCTTGAACCATATTTCAGGTTTATCTCATATTAAATCTCGCTCATCCCATAACGCATATGCTGCGATTTTCTAGTTAAATTCAATTATTCAGATACAACTGTATTCCATATCACAACTTAACAAATCGTCCAATTAAATTGTTATACTCCTTAGAAGAAGTACGTACTTAAATTTGTTCCTCCTTTTTTCTTCATTTCCTTTCTTCTTTTCCTTTAAATTCCTTATCTTTCACGTGAAGTAAAATGAATTTAGTACATTAAAAATAAAGTTTCCTCATAAAAAATGTATTTGAACAGTACACTGTTTGTTTCTCAGCACTGATGTTGTTTTTCTCTTGAATGAGTGTGGGTGAGAGCAGCTTCACTCCATCAGAATCTAAGCTTAAGCTCTTACATTCAATGTTTTTCTTCTCGAAGCCACATCTCAAAACACCAATCTGTCTTTCCAAATACACATCTTTCTTGTTTCCATATCATATTCCAAACACCACACCCATACGTCACAGAAGCTTTTCCCTGGATTTTACACAGAGACAGTATACTTTTATCCCCCTCATTAGCTAGAGAAGAGTATTGTGCACATTACGTTGGCTTTGTATTCCATTTCTATGGAATAAATGAAGAGGAAAGCGATGAGCTCTCCTTAGTTTCATGCATTCATTATAAGGTAGTCTCTATTCATTGGCGTCAAAAAACGTTTGGTGCTGCTGTCATGTTTACTAAAATCTTACTCTGATTTGTATTGTAAATAAATACTGACAAATATATATGAATAGACTCGAAGTCATACTGGATTGAATCGAGAAGTCAACACAGATGCATAATTATAGCGTCCATGTAAAATTTATGATAATTTATATTGGATTTCAATTCAATTCAATTTGAACTCATTTTTATTCTCTCTCATAACTACATACTAAACACACATACAAAAATGGAAAATATCGATAAATAGCTAGAGAAGCCCGCATAAGAGTAATTGGCTTTTGTGTGCGGGCTACCTCGAAAAAACAAGCGTTTGACGGTGTTTTTCCGCACTTCACAAATAACACAAATAAACAAAAACACAAATGAACAAAATAATAATTAGTCCTATAATGTACAGTATCTAATGTTGATACTATCTTGATCAATTTAAATTCATAATATGAATAAAGTATAAACCCAAGAAAGAAACCGAAGCAATATTGAAATATACAAAAAAACTATTATATCGGAATCTATAATTGAATACATACTATGAAGAATACCAGCACGACTTTTAAATAAATGAATAACCATGATACTCATACTTGTTCATATATATATATATATGATTTGAAACTCTCTTTTCCATGATGCATATTTGAAAATAAAGACATCTTTTGGGTTTATTACATGGATATTATTATTTAAAAAGACCAACGTTTCGCCAGGATTTGTCCTGGCTTCTTCAGGGTCAAAATTGATCAGAACTAATTAATCAATATTAATAAACATTTCATGATAAAATGTAGGATAAAATGTTTATTAATATTAATTAATTAGTTCTGATCAATTTTGACCCTGAAGAAGCCAGGACAAATCCTGGCGAAACGTTGGTCTTTTTAAATAATAATATCCATGAAATAAACCCAAAAGATATCTTTATTTTCATATATATATATATATATATATATATATATATATATATATATATATATATATATATATATATATATATATAAACACAATGACAATGACCCAATGAAACTAGCAGAGATGAATTAAATTAAAGGTAGAGATAGTTGTTGCAAACATCACGGCCTTGTTCAGAAATCCATTCTTTAATTCTGAATTTGAAAATATTTATATTCGGTGGTGGAATCGGATGGAGAAGATTCAATTTAGAATAATATTCAAGAGTACAGAAATTCGGTACGTATATACTTGTGTATTCATGTACTAAACTAGGCAAACGCAGGATGTGCGTTGTACGATGAGCGAGATGTCTATATAAAGTATAATCGAAAACTCTACAAACCTTGATCATTTGAAATGAACTTCATCCGATGTCAATGAATCTAGAAAGTTGTGACTCCGACAATGCAACATTTTTCAACTAATATTTCTATCTTTTGGATGAATGAAATACATTTATTATATTATTTTCTCCAAAACGGCTGGTCCGAATATCAAACCAAATTTTTATTCATGTATATTATTCTTGTGTTCACATTTGTGGAAAATTTAAATCGTATTGGAGAGATTTTTTTCAATTTTTTTCCGCTCAGCCAAATCTTATGGGGTTTTTAGAAACTTTTAAATGATGTTCCTCAAAAATGGTCCAACCGATTAGACCTCAAAACTATACAGTACTAAGTTGGATAAGATGGCATATAAAAAAAAAGTTTCATGTCGATCGGTCGAACCCTGCGACCTGTGCAGTGTTTACAAAAAAAAAAAAAAAAAAAAAAACGCACAGACAAAGCTCCGTGAGACTTGAGTGAAAATCTTCGCTACGCTCATCTAATAAGTCATGAGTATTATACTAGGCAAACGCAGGATGTGCGTTGTACGATGAGCGAGATGTCTATATAAAGTATAATCGAAAACCTCGTCGCAAACTCTACAAACCTTGATCATTTGAAATGAACTTCATCCGATGTCAATGAATCTAGAAAGCCGTGACTTCGACAATGCAACATTTTTCAACTGATATTTCTATCTTTTCGATGAATAAAATATATTTATTATGTTATTTTCTCCAAAACGGCTGGTCCAAATATCAAACCAAATTTTTATTCATGTATATCATTCTTGTGTTCACATTTGTGGAAAATTTGAATCGTATTGGAGAGATTTTTTTTTCAATTTTTTTCCGCCCAGCCAAATCTTATGGGGTTTTTAGAAACTTCTAAATGATGTTTCTCAAAAATGGTCCAACCGATTAGACCTCAAAACTATACAGTTCTAAGTTGGATAAGTTTGCATATAAAAAAAAGTTTCATGTCGATCGGTCAAACCCTGCGACCTGTGCAGTGTTTACAAACAAACAAAAAAAAAAAAAAAAAAAAACGCACAGACAAAGCTCCGTAAGACTTGAGTGAAAATCTTCGCTACGCTCATCTAATAAGTAACAGTTTATTTTGTGAGATTACGTTTCATTTTTGCGTGCAATGAAATGCATATACATTTTAAAAGAAAATTGCTTTGATAGCTGGCAATACCGAATTTACGGTATTTTATGCCTCTGAATACTTCACATCTGTTCAAGTTCAATACAAAGCTGTTTCACATATTTGTGTCTTACCGTCAAATATGGATTTCCTGTATTACTGTACTACTAAATATGTGTTCAGTGGCATTCTCATTCATGATTCAATTCATGTTTCGCTCCAAGTTTCGTAGTTTATTGAAGATTCCGTTAATATTGGTTCATTCAAACTAGGCCTACTATATTTAAATATGTCAATTGAAACACTCAGCGTGCTCAAAGGTTTGGACACAAAAGTGTTAAATTATTATGAATTATGAAATCTGAACATGACTGAAATATATTTCATTCAATTTCATTTCATAAATCTCTTGAATTATAAATAATTCATAATTCTCAGTTTTATAAAATGTTAAGAATGAGTACAGGTATAATGTTTGAGTTTCTAAAACCAAAGCTATTATTATTCTTCTCCATAGTTTATATATCTGGCCCCAGGTGAAACTCTTTGCTGGTACCGCTCTTTTGTGAATTTTGTTACGGCTTCAAAATGTATAGAGAATTTAAGCACATTTTCATCGGGTATAACAAACACCGCGTAGGTTCAGAATAATAACATCGTGAAAAACGATGGCGTTATAAGCCCACCTCTATAACCAAGGGTGAGATCCATTTTCAAAATCATTACTGATGGTATAATATTACCTTTCAGCGTGTTTACCCTATAAAATGTTCAAGACATTTTCGCATTTTCGCATTTTTGCATGTGATGTTTTCGCGCTATATAGGCCTAGAAGATTCGTAAGTCTCATATTATGTATTATAATATAATTATTCAGTGCCAGTTTGAAGGTTTCGAAGATTTTCGTTCGGAATGTGAGTATACGAAGATATAAACAAACAGGTGCCTCATTATGATTTTTCAAGTATGTACGTAAAGGATAATAGTAATTGATTTCATGCTCATTCATTAAGCCTGGTTCAGTCATTTGTGAAAGTATTTGATTTAATGAAAGTATAATATAAACAATAATCAAATGCTACTTTATTGGATCGCAGTCTTTATCAAACGTTTCACAGAATTTTGAATAGACCTATGCGAACTATATCATTTTTGAAATAAAATATACACCGCAGAAGTTTTTCATTTGACTCAGTATCTACTTTTTATTATATATTACAATATTACCACTTTTAAATTTTCCAGAACCATCCTTTGAAGTTTGTTTTCTTGCTTGTATTGGGAGTAAATATGATAATGGAGTAACTATAGTAACATAATTGATCTGTGAAGGAAGCTGAGATATATAAAGTCTGAAGTGTGGTATTATCCACGCATCGAAAGTTCTGATGTTGTGGTCTTTGAATATGTGGTCTCTCAACTATCAATGAATTCTAGCTTGATCAAAATTCCACTTGATGGTAGTCTTCTATATTCTATGCGAATGGCGATGCTCGACGATGCGAACTGTAAGTTTTGAAGAATATATATGGATTTCAATCAATGCTTAACTAGATAATCGATAATCATTCTCGACAGATGCTTTAAATAATTGAATTCGAGCTTGGCAATTTTTTTTACATACAGTTAATTGTAATATCATCCATTTTGAGAGAAGAGGAGTCAGTGGCATCACCTCAACTTGATTGTTCATCCATCATTACGTACCGTTGGAATAACCAAAATGGTGGTGAATTTATTCTGAGATAAGTTGATACCAAGTGAGCCACGTATCATCCATATACTTACTAAACATATACATATAACATATATATATAGGCCTATATATATATGTATATATATATATATATATATATATATATATATATATATATATATATATATATATATATATATATATATATATATATATATATATATATATATATATATATATATATATATATATATATATATATATATATATATATATATATATATATATATATATATATATACCGGTACATGTTATTTATTGGGTAATACTATAGGTGTCTGAAGGATAAAACAACTTACTATTAAAATATTGCAGTATAGGCCGAACTCTATCTACACTTTGTCCCATTCCCTCGACGTTGAGAGAAGATTGCACCACCATCATCTTGGAGACAACTGAATCATGCAGCTAACATACATAATTCAGCTAATGACAGTCGTCTCCAGGAAGACGAGTGGTGTAATCTACTCGAAGCGTCAAGGGAATGGGTCAATACAGGGTGCAACCTGCATTGTCTTTTTCTAATCCTGCAAGCGGTTAAATCCTGACGAAAACTATAATGCATATAAAATGTGAATATGTATATATATGGTATAGATGTCTCTGCGGTAATGACCGCAGGTCCATTTCAGGACCACCATCACA
This sequence comes from Brachyptera putata, assembly GCA_907164805.1. Taxonomy (NCBI): domain Eukaryota; kingdom Metazoa; phylum Arthropoda; class Insecta; order Plecoptera; family Taeniopterygidae; genus Brachyptera; species Brachyptera putata. Next base: position 30,016,777 of record OU015462.1, read on the forward strand.
TCTCATTCCAGGAGATCAAATTACCGCAAAAATACTATCCACCGGCGGCCCTGAAAACCTTCGTTCATACACACACACATGTATATATATATATATATATATATATATATATATATATATATATATATATATATATATATATATATATATATATATATATATATATATATACATATATATGACTCGACTATATATATATATATACATATATATGACTCGACTATTACATTAACTGAGTTTTGACAAATGATTGTTGATAATTATCTCATAGTTTGCCAAATGTTTGCAAAGGTTGCCCCCCCCCCATCATCACCTCATTCGTCATTCACCCACGCCGATTGATCTTAGTCATCAGGACAGTGCGTCGGAATACCCAATTTAAATAAAGTATCACATATCTCTATAATACTTTCAATATGTATGTGCATTTAAATAATTACCCTCGTATCACTAACATTTTTACATGAGTAGACAGCCTGCAGCTGTCTACTAAAAAAAAATCGAAAAGAAATGTCTGAAATCTGTCTAAAAAAATTGTTCATTCATACAGTCTGTGAAAGTCATATACGATATAAGTTGATTAGTTCTCGACTTTTTATGATGTTGATAGAAGTTTATTCTATTTGCGTTATGAAAAAGATATATTTCTCTGTATTATTATGAATGAATGAATGAATAGTCTTTTTATTATAAATATCAAAACATGGTACATGGGTTATAAAAAACATGATACAATGAAAAGAAAATATTATAATAATGGCGAGGTTCGGCATAAACCGCTCTTCCACCTAACCAGAACTAATTAAACAAAATACATAGACCTAATTGAGATGATCATGAATAATAGAAGAACAGATATATAAAAAATTAGAATTAGAAGCTATTAGAAATATTATTATTAAATATTATAAATATTTATTATAAATATTATTAGAAGCTATCGCTATAACTTGAAGCTATATCTTGGAAGCTTGAAGCTAAAACTGAAAAACTGATTATTCACTCAAGTTCTTGGAACACTTCCAATCAGTCTCGCTTCATAATTTAGTTCACTTTCTCTTTATATGTAATGTACTTGACTAAAACAATTATACAATACTTTACATCATAGAGCCGTTTGTACCAACTTGTTGATAGTATATAGCGAATCAACAAAAAATTAGTGAATCAACTTGTATCACCCTTTTATATGTTGTTCTCCTACCTCAACTAATAAATAATCAATCAATATGTAACCATCACTTGGTACAACCAGCTCTAAATCAATACAACAGAAGTTGCGATTCAATTTAACGAAACAATAATGTGTATTTGATTGTTCTATCGCAGGTACGTCTGCTGGACGGCATATTTGCTACGTTATCTCGGTAAGCCCGGCCACGTGGAGCCAGTGGCGCTGCCTGGCGCTCCATTCAGTCACTACTACGCCCAAGAGGTGACCGACGAGGGTATTATCATGGAGACCGATATCACCGTCAAAGAGGTATAATCCTTTCATGTTCACCCTCCTATCACCACAATAAACCTGCATGGCTCGTTTCGTCGTAGGACTATCGTCTGAAAACATCTGCTAACTGTAAACATCATTTCCAATTGGAAATGAGAGAAAATCTGATGTTTTTTTATTGCTCCATCACATTGGTTTTAACGTTGATATGAGCGGTTTTTATTCTACCTTTTACGAGGTTTTTTGTTCATGAAAAAACATTCAACTGTTAGATTATGATAAGACAAAAATAATTATATTTACTTTTGAGGTATTTCACACACATTGTCATTCTCCAAAATAACATATATAACAATAACAATACCATTGTCCAAAACTATGGAATATGAATTATGCAGCGATGATTCTGAGCAGTCACAGACCCACACTCTTGATGAACTTTAATGAACTACTGATAATACTACTGAGCGTGCTTGTCCTCTAGTCATGGTAAAGTTATGTATGTTAAATTACACATACACACACACACACATATATATATATATGTTTAACTTTAAGCTTTCACAACTCATTATGTGCTTAAATCGATATTTTTGGATGAAGTTGTGTAATAATGATAAAATAAAATAGCTTTTAAATTTATATTTGAAATAATAAGTTTTTATTTCAGAAAACTCAATGTTTCATGGCCTTTATCGGTCACTTCTTCAAGAGCACTGAAGAAGTGACCGATAAAGGTCATGAAACGTTGAGTTTTCTAAAATAAAAACTTATTATTTTAAATATAAATTTAAAAAGGTTTTTTCATTTTATCATTACACAACTTTATGCAAAAATATTGATTCATAGCATATATATATATATATATATATATATACATATATATATATATACACATACATACATACATATATATATATATATATATATATATATATATATATATATATATATATATATATATATATATATATATATATATAAATAATATAAAAAATATATATAATATAAATACATTATAATCGCGACCTCCCCCGGGACTTGAACCCGTATCTCCAGATTGCCGGTCTGACGCGCTACCCATTACGAGTTGGATCGAAGATTATTGAGAGCTTTAAAAACGACAACATAATCTGCCGACTGGCGGTAAAATCTCATAGTGAACGCAGTAAATATGGGACATCATGTCTGTCGCCTGCTACTAACTTCGATCTTGGAATTCCAATCAAAATTTATCGAAATTCGAATCTATTTTCACTCATTACTGATTGGCTGCTTCATTTATGCAGTTCGAAACCGGTCGACATTTACCGAGTTGTCGTCGATTGCAGTTGTATCGCTATACGTCTGAATATATACCAGTGGATAATCCAGTTTAGTTGACCATGCCAGTAGGTAATTGTGATGATTAGAATCGTTCGTGTGGGCCGTGCTTAAGGCTTATACTCATCTCCCCCTCCCCCTCATCGAGCTGCCATATTAGCTTATGGTGATCGCGTTAAGCTCCCCCGGACCACCTCTTGCCTGTGGACACCGGAGATAATTGAACCCCTTGTCCAATGTGACCAAGTGTCAACAGCTATCTCCCCTCTTCAACACCCTGTCATCACAAACACTTTAGACCACACTGTAATCACACACCCCTGTCATGCGAAGATTCCACACATACCGTATCCCATAATTACCCTAGGTTTAGATCCATTAGCGGTTAGCAGGTGACACCGACGGGGTGACACTTTCAAGTTGAAATCGTTATGTAAGTTTCAAATATTATTCTGAGTTGATAAATATTAAATTTTGTGTTCTCGTACACAGTCTACATTCGATGTCTTCGATAACGTTTATTCAACGATTCATATACATCTTCGAACAAAAATCTAAACAGGGTAACAACTGGAAATGTTTTGGTATAGTTATTGTGCTCATAAAATAACCACAAAACGATAACAAAATCCTTTATATTACCAATTTTGATAGCTTAAACTTTTGATAGCTTAAACTATTTAACACGTCACATTGATCAATAAAGTAACAAATAACATTGTAATTATACAATCGACGAGACATGAGCGATACGCAGCATATACCACGTTATGGCGGGATTGTAATAACTATCTCTGAAAACTTGTACATGCAATGAAAATCTTTTATATTCGCAAACTCAGTAACATGTCTCCATTGTGAAACCTTCGATTTCAACCTCATTAGTTGATAAGTTTCCTCCGTTCACGTAAAACAAGTCGTTAAAATGGGTAGGCAATTCGAATATAACGGTGGAAGGGCCGGGTCGTTAAAGTAAGCGTTTTCCTGTAGATAGCGTGCGTCCAATGATCCAATCAGATACCTCGTCACGATATATACGTACACCACACCGCAACACCATTACACTTCTAATAAAATTTGTCGTCAGATCCTATAATATTATAATGTAATTTCACCACGTTTATCGATTACTAGTAGCACCGATAACAGTTTCGGAGTAATAGATAATATTCTAGAACTATATTCAAGAGCTTTAACTGGGGAAAAGTTTATTGGTTGAGTTGAATTCGTTTTGATAAGTGAGGATTTTGTATTGTGCTGACCAAGTCCACATTAGAATAGATTAATTCTTTCTCACTCGCATCTATGTAAACAAATGAGAAAAATGATAGAAATGAGAAAAGTTAATTGGATCTTTTACTGAACGTTCGCATATTAAAGGGGTTCCTTCCGCAGCGTAGGAGTTTGAGCGTCAATTTCAGATATAAAATATCGTATTGACTTCACGTTTGGACATATTGTAGTGAAAACTGCTTCGTGACATTCGGAGAAGTCATTTCTGAAATACAATCCATAGATATGGTACTCATTCTTGGTTCACTCATTCATATTGATAATGATAGTATACACCTGATGACTTTTTTTGTTCATTCTGTATCTTGCATTGCGATCGGTTGCTGATCACTTAAATTTAGTCAAATACCCTGCATGAAGGGAATTATTTTCCCTCAGTGTGCTGAATCCCTGAGGAAAGAATGCAATAATGCCACTAAAAACATGAATAAGCATTTAAAATTAAATAAATTCTATGAAAAATTCATGTTTAGACATATATTACGGACGGGCGTTTTACTATTTATTTCATTGATTCACTAGAGAAGCATTATGAAAGGAATAGGAGGGCGGAGTAGGGATATGTTTTCACGTTTTTCGTAAAACAAAGTCTAAGCGAAAAGCCGGGGGAAAAGCAATTTAAAAACAACGTGTATCGTTTAATAAGCTACTGTCTTCAGGGAAAAGTCTGCTTGGAGAATACCTGGGTGAGCTGCGCGTATATATACCTTCGGCATCCATTATATACGCGCGTATACTAACCATATTGCACACTTGCTTGGAGCGCCTTCTAGTTCTAGTTCCAGCTGTATGTATCTCTCTCTCTCTCTTTCTCTCTCTCTATCTTTCTCTCTCTTCTTTGTCTAATCTGTCTCTCTCGCCCGCTTATGTAAACTTTTATCAAGGTAAAACAACATCAAAGCATAATTACGTTATTCGTGCCTAACAACGTGTACAGGTGATTTCTTCCCAGACAGTTTCGTATGATGTTTCTCGGTAGTTATTACACATGACGCGAAATAGCCAACAAAGTTATATTTGAATCAAATCGTATAGCCTGAGAGTCTCACGTTCAAACAGTGTAATAATTCATTACTTGCACACCTCAATTAGGTAAATTACTCTAGTTATAACTATGTTACGATAATTAGTCGTCTAATATAATTAGTGTACGAAACAGTCGTCCACCAACTAATTAGTTGTGAGACTATTGATAGTTCCATCAGGCTCGCAGCAATTTTAAGGAATTTACACGTTTGGAACTTTTCGTTTCGTAAACCCTCACATCATGAAAAAACATCATAACATGAATATGTAACAGCTAACGGTGCTCGTTATATTGGTATACGAATTTCGTCTTTTGTGGATATAACAAGTATCCATGATTGGAAGCAACTCAATTCATAGGATGGTGAAGTATTTTTTGCAGTTCAGAGGTATAGTGTACAAACGATTCGAATAATGACGAATCTACTCAAGATATATATGGCCTATCAATGAAGTTGATTAAAAGCACGAGTAAAGCTATTCTTCCACCAATAAAAGCAATCTGTAATGCATCAATGCAAACAGGTGTTTTTCCTGATATGTTCAAGAAAGCCAAAGTTATTCTCGCTTACAAGAAAGGAGATAAAAACGACGTTTCGAACTACAGGCCCATCTCGTTACTCCCAGCGTTCTCAAAAATACTGGAACGTGTAATGCTGAACCGTGTTACTGAGTTTTTATCAAACAATAACTTCTTCTCAGAATCTCAGTTTGGGTTTCGCAAGGGTCGGTCAACAATTGAGGCAATAAATCACCTGATTCGTGAGATCCTCAACGCACGCGATGGAGGACAATTAGTCGTGGGACTTTCGTGTGACCTTTCCAAGGCATTCGACTGTGTTGACCATCCTCTACTAGTTTATGAGCTCAACAAATGTGGGATAAGAGGACTTGCAAATTCCTGGTTGAATTCTTATATTACGGAGCGCTCACAGCTGGTGGAATTGGCGAATAATGAAGGTGTTATCAAATCACAGTGGGCACCTGTAAACGCTGGAGTACCCCAAGGGTCAATATTAGGACCTCTACTATTTTTAATTTATGTCAACGACCTGTCTACTTATATGAGGGGAACTACCTTGATCACATTCGCGGACGACACTAATGCTCTTGTGTATGGTAGAAGCGTACAAGCGCTCAAGATTCAAGCGGAAGAGGTCCTATGCAAGCTGCACCACTGGTTTTCTTCAAACAATCTGCTTTTGAATACTGACAAAACGATCGTCTTACAAATAAAGTCGAAAAGAACTAACGAATCACTCACTCTTCATGACCGCTCTTCTAGCTCAATAATCACCACCGTCACCGACGCAAAGTTCCTGGGTATAGTAATCGACGAAAATCTAAGATGGGATGCTCACGTGAATAACGTAGCCATAAGGCTACGTACAGCTATAAACGCTCTTTTTAAACTCCGTGACATAGTCGGTAAGAATAAACGTAAACTAGTTTACCACGCGTACTTCCACTCAATTGCCACTTACGGAGTGTCAATATGGGGTCACTCTGAGAGTGGAATGAACAGGATATTTATTCTACAAAAATATGCAATAAGAACTATAGTCAGATCTCGCAGAAATAGACATTGCAGACAATCATTCATAAAAGAAGAAATTCTAACAATTCCAAGTGTATTTATCCTAGAGACATTGCTATTTATTTTTAAATATAAGTCACAACTCACTATGAATACAGATAATCATCAACACCTAACAAGAAATCGAAACAAGTTGGTAATACCAGCGCATAACATAAGAGCTTACGAGAAAAGCGTATTTTATTTAGGAATAAAACTGTATAATCATCTGCCAGAGGAAATAATGACAACAAATAATATAAATGTCTTCAAAACAGTCATTAAGAGATATTTACTTAAAAAAGCAATGTACTCAGTAGATGAGTTCTACAACTCGCCTATTGTCTTCTAATCTACTGATATCGAGTAAAATTGTATCTGACTCACAATTTTTATTGTAACTGACTCGAATTATTTTTATACTTTTATTTTATATTTTTATATTTGAAATTTGAAATTACTTTAATCCTTATCATTGTAACGGCCTTTATTAATTCAACTATCACCATTAGGCCTTTTTTAGTTGTATCTAATTATACCTCTAACTGACATTAGTCACTTTATTTTATATTTGACGAGTCCAACATCCTGTTAAGTGTATAATATATATTTCACTTATGTATTGTGATTTCTACGGACAAATAAACTATTGAATTGAATTGAATTGAATATGGTACCGCTTTGTTTAACAAATAATTTAATTGGAATACTCCGAATCATCAACACCATATCGATTTCTATCAATTCCAAGAATGTAACAAACCGTTCCAATAATTTATATTTGATCATCAAATTTGGCACGATATAGGCTCACTCTTTATATTTTTAAAAGAGAAAGAGATATGAAAGAAGATATCAAGAAGAAGAAGAAGATCAAGATTATAAGAAGATTCAAGATTTTTTCTCCTCATCACTGCGAATGTTTGAATTGTTTTCTAACCCTGAAATTACTACCTTATTTAAGATATGATTTGTTTGTTAAATGAGTTATCATATTTTAATTATTCATTGGGGTGATGAGATCGCCCTTGTGGTGCCCCGATCGAACGATCTAATCTGCCATCCACAGCCTTAACTGGGGAACAATGATTTTGTATCAAGTTTCAATGTTATTTAAAAAAACAAAATTAAGGTCATAATTGTTTAACATGTATATGTACTCAAAAATCGAATACAATTTTTTTAGATAATTAAGTGAAAACCAGTTGTATCACTTCGTTTTTCGTAAAATCCGGTTAAGTCAGATTCTTTGATAGTATAGACCTTCGACCATTGCCATTGAAATCTTTACGTAACTTGCTGAATTGCTGCCAAATACTCAACACATAGCAGTGAGATTAATTGATAATATAAAATACCAAATGAGATATAACATGCAGTGACCATGATCAAACTGGTAAACTATCAAGGATAATTAATAGACTAACTGTTGGCCATTGATGTCTGTCTCAAAAGCGGCATCACTCCACAGAAACCTTCATAAAATAGGAACATCTACAAATTTTAAGGTTCTCGGCCTTCTCATCCCATCTAAGTTGAATTGTTTTGGGAATAATATGTTCCAGTAATCAATTCTAGAATTCAACAGAGTATATCAAATACTTGCAGATAAATAAATATAAATCCTTATTCGGATCTCTGCCCATTGGGTTGCCTTGTTTGACACAGAATAACAATTAAATTTAAATTCAGAATTGATTATAGCATACAAATGAATGAAATTTTGAACATGAAGCTAAATTGAGACTAAAATAATGAAGCTATATAATAAGAATGGAGCTTCTATATATAATGAACATTGAACTATATAAGAGTTCAAAACAACTTTGAGCTCTAGCGTTATATTTAAGCGAAAAAAATTTCAATATGAGTTTCATATGAATAGATAATCCACTTGTCATTCAAAATCATTAAAACTATCATTAAAAATTGAGTTCCAACTCCATTTGTCTTATTTCTATACCTCCGACTCTCTTATTGTCTTTAGTCGAGTTTTTTTTTCTATTTCACTCTCCAGTCTGAAAGTGATTAAAGGCGGAAACAATGTATCTCAACCTTTTCTTTCCAATTCATTACTTTCTTTTCGACTCAAGAGTCTTGAAACGAATGCCATCTCTTGTATTAGAAAATTAAATGATTTCAGTACTTCAATCGCGCATTCTTGACAGTGCTGTCGTACAGACATACAAGAGGTGGTATACAGCACTGTTCTGTTGAAACTATATTGAAAGTACGAGAACAGCAACAATAATAATGACTATATGTAATCACTCGTTTTTTGTTTTAGAACGTCTTTAGTACTAATCTTCGGTAATAATAATGGTAATCAATCCCTGATTGTTCAACGAGAATTTTGATGATTTATTTGAAGAGCCGATTGTATCAATTAAGCAATGATTATGAATTTGCCAAAAATGAGTGAATAAACTTGTTATCGCCCTTGGTCCAAGTATTAGTAATTGGTTAGTAAGTAGTTAAGAAATAGTCAGTAAGTAGTAATTAGTTAGTAGTTGATAAAAAACGAATTAACCGAATTATATTTAATCGTTGGTAAAACCGGGCATGAGAAGAGTTAAACTAACTCTAAAAAGTATGAGAAGAGTTAATTGTATAATGACTAGGAAAACGCCTTATATGCGTTGTGAGATGAGCTTAGAAGTATGGAAATGTAGAATTAAGAACATTTGGTCAGCTCAATGTACATATACAGGCCATGGATCACTTCAAAGGATTAAAAACCGCGGCTGTCTGTTGGTATATAAACCTTGGTTTCCAAACAATTATACCAGTGCCTTCTTCATATCCATCACAGATTTTAAACGTTTTTAGATGAGCGTAGCGAAGATTTTCATTCCATATACCGAAAAATTTTGGGCTTGGTTTTTATGTTTTTTTTTTTTTTTTTTTTTTTTTTGTGTGTAATTTTGTACGCGGCATACAGGTCAGGAAAAAGGTTCAATCAACTCGAAACTTTTTTTACAGATTGGTGTTATACCAGAATAGGTTGGGATTGTTTTTCAGAAAAATCGGTCGACCGGTTTTTCCGGAAAAAAATTGGAAAGTATGGAAATTCCCCATAAGAATAGGCCAGGGGAGAAATACTTGGAATTTTTTTTTTTCAAAAGCTCTCAAATTTATACTGAATGTGGGAAGAACTATCATACACATTTTAAACGACTTATGGAACAATTGGATGTGAATTAAGGAAGAAAACGCATTTTCAATGTACTTTTTCACACATCAATAAAAGCAATTAAGAAAGCAATTAAGAAACTATTAAATGTGAGCAACAAGTGTCACCAATAAATTAAAACGTTTAAAATCTGTGATGGATATGAAGAAGGCACTGGAACCATTGTTGGGAAACCAAGGTTTATATACCAACAGACAGCCGCGGTTATTAAACCTTTGAAGTGATCCATGGCCTGTATATGTGCATTGAGCTGACAAAATGTTCTTAATTCTACATTTCCATACTTCTAAGCTCATCTCACAACGCATATAAGGCGTTTTCCTAGTAATTTATTGGTGACACTTGTTGCTCACATTTAATAGTTTCTTAGTTGCTTTCTTAATTGCTTTTATTGATGTGTAAAAAAGTACCTTAAAAATACTTTTTCTTCGTTATTTCACATCCGATTGTTCCATAAATCGCTTAAAATAGGTATGATAGATCTTTCCACATTCAGAATGAATTTGAGAGCTTTTGGAAAAAAAAATTCCAAGTATTTCTCCCCTGGCCTATTCTTATGGGGAATTTCCATACTTTCCAATTTTTTTCCGGGAAAACCGTTCGACCGATTTTTCTGAAAAACAATCCCAACCTATTCTGGTATAACACCAATTTGTAAAAAGAGTTTCGAGTTGATTGAAACTTTTTCCTGACCTGTATGCCGCGTACAAAATTACACACACACACGAAAAAAAAAAAAAAAACATAAAAACCAAGCCCAAAATTTTTCGGTATATGGAATGAAAATCTTCGCTACGCTCATCTAACTAGGAAAACGCCTTATGTGCGTTGTGAGATGAGCTTAGAAGTTTGGAAATGTAGAATTAAGAACATTTGGTCAGCTCAATGTACATATACAGGCCATGGATCACTTCAAAGGTTTAAAAACCGCGGCCGTCTGTTGGTATATGGACCTTGGTTTCCAAACAATCAAACCAGTGCCTTCTTCATATACATCACAGATTTTAAACGTTTTAATTTATTGGTGACACTTGTTGCTCATATTTAATAGTTTTCTTAATTGCTTTTATTGATGTGTAAAAAAGTACCTTAAAAATGCGTTTTCTTCGTTATTTCACATCCGATTGTTCCATAAATCGCTTAAAATAGGTACGATAGATCTTTCCACACTCAGTATAAATTTGAGAGCTTTTGAAAAAAATAAAATTCCAAGTATTTCTCCCCTGGCCCATTCTTATGGGGAATTTCCATACTTTCCGATTTTTTTCCGGAAAATCCGTTGGACCGATTTTTCTGAAAAACAATCCCAACCTATTCTGGTATAACACCAATTTGTAAAAAAAGTTTCGAGTTGATTGAAACTTTTTCCTGACCTGTATGCCGCGTACAAAATTACACACACAAAAAAAAAACATAAAAACCAAGCCCAAAATTTTTCGGTATATGGAATGAAAATCTTCGCTACGCTCATCTAATTATAACGATTGGTGAATAGAATTAATTTTATGTCACATAATTGTGAAACTTCTATTGGTTCATAATGATATATATATATATAACTCTGTTTCGACAGAGTTACATCCGTCAACATATATATATATATATATATATATATATATATATATATATATATATATATATATATATATTTTATATATAAACACATACACATATATATATATATATATATATATATATATATATATATATATATATATATATATATATATATATATATATATATATATAATAAAAAAAAATATATATATATATGTGGTAAACTAATTTCTACGGTGAAACCACGTACTTGAGTATTTGTGTCTCGACGTTTCGACAGAGTTTATATATATATATATATATATCTTGACGGATGAAACTCTGTCGAAACGTCGAGACACAAATACTCAAGTACGTGGTTTCACCGTAGAAATTAGTTTACCACATATATATATATATATATATATATATATATATATATATATATATATATATATATATATTAATTAAACGTTGATAACCATTTCTTTCTCTTGGATGCTCGCAGCAGTTTTTCTATCCTTTTCCAAAACAACCGCAATTAGAACGCTCTTGGCTGACATTTTTCTCATCAGATCAAAGTAAAATACTTCTTCATATCTTCAAACGGAGTATTACATAAGATATTGCATTAAACGAAGAAGTTATACTTATAAAGCATCATTATTTTTAATGGTCATGTAATTCAGTTCAACTTGTTTGTGTTACGCACGCACAGGACGGTACCGGTAATTATATTTATCTAGTAGACCTACGCAGTACTGAAACGGAAATGCTATACGAAATTAATTTCAAACCTAATTGTTCCATAAAAGAAGAACTTCTCGTCCACCAGTACAACATACACAAACATCTCAGTTATAGTAATTCATTAAAGACGATATATCTTCAGACAGTAATTTTTTTCCATGACGAGGTTTGAAAAGAAAGGCAATTGCATCGTTCGAAAGCGTCAAGGGGGTGCATGCAAAAAAATGGTGTATGGTTGAAAAAGTTATAGAAAGACCCAGTAAAATGATTGAGGAAATGGGATGGGAAAATTTGGCGAAACGAAGACAAATAGAAAGAATGTGCAATTTTGTTAGAGTCAAGAATGAATATACAGGATGGGATGAATTAAGCAATATAATTGGAAAGGGATTACAAAGGAGTACAAGGGGAGGGGTAAGAATGGAAGTGGAAAAAGTGGATAGAGAAGTAGGTAAATATGGATTTATACAAAGAACGATGCGGGAATGGAATGAATTGGAAGAAGATATCAAGAACATAACGAAGATTGGTGATTTAAGAAGAGAGCTAAGAAAAAAATGAAGTATAATTAAATCGAGCATGTTTGACTGTAATTTCATTAGGTATAGTAACCATTACCACCTGTTTTATGAACAATCTGTAATGAATAAATAAATATGTAAAATATGTAAATATGTAAATGCACGCTGCTTATTAAAATAGAGAAATTCATCTTTACTATCTTTTCTTTATCACGAACAAGTGTATTTGAATGAAAAGTATATCAAACCCAAGGTAATTTTATGCCCTTCAATTATTATGACCTTCTATTTTTGAGAATTCAATCAGTTTCAAGATAATACGTCAATACATTTTATCACGTTCTTGGTATTTATATTGACATATTATCTCAAAACTGGATGAATTCACAAAAATAAAATGTCACAATAATTAAAGAGCATAAAATTATCTCAGGTTTGATATACTTTTTATTCAAATACACTCGTTCGTGACAAAGAAAAAAATAGTAAAGATGAATTTCTCCATTTTTACGAGCACCGTGCATGCACCCCCTTAAATGTTCCAAGATGAAGCAAGATAATGTCTATTACTGAGAATTTTATAATTATCAAGTTGATAGTCGACATTTTTATTTGGTGAACACAAGTGCATCGATTCAAAACACATTTTAGTTATTGACATGGTTAAAAACTTTATTATTACAGTGAAGTCGTATTTATGCTAATTTTATAGGTATAGTCAGTCTGAAAACAAGCAATCATCATTCAAGTATGAAATTATTTCAAGTATATTAATGTACTATGCTAATTGGTTATACTCCTGGACCAATATCTACTATACCCTGGTAGTAAGCTAAGTTGGTAGACCTGATGAACAATCTCCCTTTTGCACCAGTCGGATTTTTTTTTATTATTATTTATTATTCATAATGGAAATATCTCTGTTAAAAAATTGAAAAAGATAATTGAAAAAGTTGCACATATCATGGGATCATGCGGAATGTCTATTAAAATTGAATGAATAATCTAGTTTGACCCATAGTTACCAAATGACACAATAAGGTCGTTATTCAACACCGCATAGTCACCACACACTTTTTATTTCCATATTAATTTGCATATCCCCTTTTTGCTGTTTTGCTTTTGTAGGCCTATACTGCTAGGAATGTATAATATTCTATATCATATGTGGTATCCGTATAGCCTGAAAGTGTTACAAACTTTTTTTAGTTGGATATTCTCTCATTAAAATACATATTGAGTATATTTACTGATATTTACATATCTACTAATACATATGCAACCCCCATATGCAACCCATATCATGCAAAAAAGCTATTTACTTTTAATCTGTTGTATTTGGAAATATTTTTCCAACTTACATAGATTTTTGGAGCATATATTTCAAATCGGATATTCCATGAACTTGAACAACAGTCGGCCTAAAAGCAAGCAAGCTTAGAAGAAGCTTGAAATGGGTTTTACATTTTGATAACTTTGAGGGAGGACTTACTATATTCTTCATTTGCGATTTTCTCTGGGCACATCAAGAGTATCCGGATTTGACTGTAACTACAACATGAATGAGATTATATACTTCTTGAACTTAAACCATAGCTGATTCTAAGCAATTCTGACATATTTCTCATTCCATCGTACACAAATGATAATGTGTATTCTTCAGATTTATTCCCAAGTATAATTACATTCCAAAATCTATTTGCCCTTTTTAGCTCTTTCTCCGTGATTCTCCTTCTAGCTCAAATTCCAAATATTTACCGGCATATTTCAATCTTCTTCAAACATATTTCGTTTGATTCTATACTAGATAACTTCGTAGATGCTCGAAAGAAATATGTTTTCGTTGATAAATAGATTTAACATGATATCTGAGTTAAAAAATATGCAACTAGCTTGACTTATTATGTGTTTTGTAAGTTTATTCTAAAACATAGATAATTATTCTTGAAAATAATGTATGGATCTAGAACTATAGATAAAAGAGTGAACATATGTCTGAAGCTTTGACCTAATTTTAGTATGTCGACATCTGAGCTAAAAAATATGCAACTAGCTTGACTTATTATGTGTTTTGTAAGTTTATTCTAAAACATAGATAATTATTCCTGAAAATAATGTATGGATCTAGAACTATAGATAAAAGAGTGAACATATGTCTGAAGCTTTGACCTAATTTTAGTATTTCAATCAACCTGCGTTAAAGTCATAAACACATTCCGTAAGGTATTCGTATGGTGCAGTTTTAATTTTCTTTTCTTCATAGCCATCTGTTGCAGCCTATAATACCCAACTTTTCTAATATCTCAGCACCTGACCAGTGGTACCAATGGAAATACTTTTAGAAATTTCTCTATTATAATAATATAATATTATAATAATATTATAATAATATCATAACTCTTGACTTGCTTCTAATGAGATGTTTCTAATAAGATGCTTCTACAAAATCATTATTATGCATTTTTTTAGTTTTATCCCTTCTAATATTAAATCCTCCTAGGTTTTACCCAAGTCACAAGGCAGCAGCAAATAAAATAATGTTTTTTGAACAGTTAATTCAAATATTCACTGCAATTCATTACTTCTCATAACATGTTATGTAGATAGCGGTCAAAATTTCAAATAATTATATTAATAAAGTTTTAAAAAAATTATCATTTTTTTCTATCAACATTGAAACTAGATGTACCGTAGCTAAAAGTTGTAGTATAAGTTGTAAAAATTATCCTACCTAATTATAATATCGCTCACTGGTATAAAGAATTGTGTAGTTCTTTAATTGTGATGATTTTGTATAACATTTTTATCCAATGTAGATCAGTGTAAACGGCTAACTTTCGCACAAGATAGCAATATAAGTATAGATAGACACGCCGTGCTATGATGGTTTGAATCGTCATCGGCCATGCTGCTTTCTTAGCGTCACGCATGTCAATTGAATATTTCTAGATAATTTTCCTTATCTATGTAATCAATCATTTGTTATGTCTGGAAGTCCTCCTTTCTCTGAGCTGTTTTTGTTCAGATACGACACATTATTATTCCATTACGTGACTTTCTTCCCATCTTGTATTTTAATAAATAATAATAATCTCAAACTTCAACATTGGATAAGCTTTGTCGTCTTCGAAGACCACAAACCTTCATTAATGATGTAGTAAATGGATTTTGTTTTGTAAAGTTGCGATAAAACGATTCATTTGCTCTTTTTTCGCGCCTTTTTTTTCCCTGTTATACACACAAGGAAACTGAACATCGAAAAGTTATATTTCTCAAATTGGTCGGAACAAAGATAGGAGAATAATAATAGATTACTGGAAGTTTGCTTGATATTTTAGTATCTGTCCCAGAATATATCTTAAACTGTGCTAATTATATCCCATTAAACATTGTGATTGTTCCACAAAAATAATAATTTTGTAAAAATTGGTGAGGATGATAGTAGAAGGTGAATCAATAAAACTGTCAGCTTATCTACCATGAGAGATTTAATAATTTGATTCAAATTATGTAAACTATGTGTAGTCAGGGGGTACTGTTATAGTGGCAAGCCTTGGTGACACGCTGATAATTGGTTTATTCCAGATGCGGGAGCCTGGATGTCCCTATTTGACGGACAAGGGCCAACTACGGGTCCAAGTGGAATGGGGAGAGTGCTATTTACTCTTCCAGGCCACGTACCACAAATACGACGACGTCTGCAGAATACACAACTACCAAATGAGGTATATTGGGCACCTCTACACCCCCTTCCACCTCGCTTTAGATGGGCAGTGCACCTTTTTATCAACTAAAAATAATGATATACGTCCTAAATCAGATTTACTATTACTTGTTTTTATAGTTGTTATTTAGGAAGTACAAAAGAAAGATGTTTGAAGGTGAAAACCAGATTTGCTACGAGTCCGTTTGAGACTCTTCGAACATGAGAATAGTTTCAATCTAATAAAAAATTGTACCATGGATGGGTAAGATTGATACTCGTAGATCCTTTTTGAATGGAAATATCATATTTTTTGGTTATATATTTTTATATATTTTTGGTTATCATATTTTTTGGTTTGGGATTCGTTCAATTAAAATTAATTGTGTTTATTATGTGTTAGAATGTTGAGCTCTTTGATTCAATAGTTTCATATGTACCGGGTACTTTTTTTTATTTTCAATCCAGTACAAGAAGAGTTGAAACAGAATATATTATTAGTCATATAATTTGAAACCTAATATATATATATATACAATATGGTAAAATGATACATTAAACACTTACCCCCCACACCCATTCCTGCTCACACTATCGTGAATAAACTCTCACAATGTTTTGCTTGTACCATTATATATATATATATATATATATATATATATATATATATATATATATATATTATATATATATATATATATATATATATATATATGTATATATATATATATATATATATATATATATATATATATATATATATATATATATATATATATATATATATATATATATATATATATATATATATATGATGACGATAACTTTGGCCCTTATAACCTAGTTGTTGGTGGGGTCGTTAAGCAACATTAGATAACTTTGGTGGACTTGATGTGTGTTGTCGATAGGTTTTACGGTTTTTTTACGGGTACTTGATATACTCT
The DNA here is from genome assembly GCA_907164805.1 of Brachyptera putata. Classification (NCBI taxonomy): domain Eukaryota; kingdom Metazoa; phylum Arthropoda; class Insecta; order Plecoptera; family Taeniopterygidae; genus Brachyptera; species Brachyptera putata. Next base: position 30,034,089 of record OU015462.1, read on the forward strand.
ACTCTCGCGACGTTTCGGGAAGATTATACTTCCCATCATCAGGCTCTCCAACCTATCACAGCGACTCACCGACTCGTACGTACGAGTCGTACGAGTCGGTGAGTCGCTGTGATAGGTTAGAGAGCCTGATGATGGGAAGTAAAATCTTCCCGAAACGTCGCGAGAGTAGAGTATATCAAGTAAGTGGAAAAACCGTAAAACCTATCGACAACATATATATATATATATATATATATATAATGTGTATAGGTATTTTGAAACAAAAATAATTTATCGTCTACTTTTAAATAGAGAATGCATCTTTACTGCATAATAACTCAAACTGCAATCCTAAACACTTGATGTTCCGCAGGCGAGAGATCGGGGCACTGCAAGCTGAGAATTATAGTCTTGAGCGTCAGCTCTTCAGCTACCAGAAGAGTATCGCTTACGCCCACTCGCGCGGTACATACTCGGACGATCTCGCCACACCCGACGGTCGTGGTGAGGACGACGACGACGAGCCGTATTACGAAGAGAGGGCTTACTCCTTAGGCGACCGAAGTCTCTCGACGGATACTGAATATGCCTGAGACAACCGGAAACGAAGGCCCTCGAATTACGTCGAACAGAGGTCCGTTCTGTTTCCGGTAGGTACACATCATCCGACCCACATAAGACGTTTACCACCTGCTCCTATCAAACCTATGATTATAATCACGACCCTCCAGTCGCCGGTGAACGTGAAACCTGAGGCTACGCCCACTGCCAGGGTATACCGAGGAATTACTTCTTCGATTTGGGAAGTGCTCACAGAGTTTGTCTGCTCCTTGGGATCATTTGCTACTCGAGCGGCTAAAGCAGGTTTTCGGAAAAACACCACTTCAAAATAAATTAATGTATACATTTTCTATCAGATCTATTATAACTAATTTATGATAATATTTTCGATGTGTAATATTAATGATGTAACTGCTAAAGATGGCTCGTGACCGCTTAGAAATTAGAGTATTCTCATAACATAACATAACGTAAAACAACACAAGTAGGGGTTCGAATCGTATGGAAGTGAGTCTTACGAGTCAATCACTACGTTCATCACAGTGGTGGGAACGGTTTAGCTAAACGGATTCAGACTGAAACGGTTAAGAGATGCGAAGTGAAATGGTTACGATTTCGATTTCACTTTATTTTCCGTATTGAATTTATGACAATTTCGATCCCGATTTCGATTTTCTAGCAAATCTACATATTGATTTCGATTTCCTTTTCTAGAATCAATCATTTCGATTTCGATTACACTTCCAGAAGCAAACATTTCGATCGCGATTCAGATTCTTATCGCAAGATTCTTGAAAATTTCTGTGATCTATTATCCATCATCATAAATGATTTCTACATAATGATTTAATAATGATTTCTACATGGTTTCTACATAAAAACATTTTCACCGTATGAAAAATGAGTAAAAGTACTCTTTACAAATGAAATTACGAAATAAAAAACGCAGAAGCAGAACCATAGAAGTGACATTATATCGAATGAAAAAATAAAAATAATTGACTGTTTTTTCCGTGTAGGCCTACCGATAAAATAATTAGGAACGCTTGTGGCTTGAAAACATTCCACGGTTAAAATTTCAAACACTTGAAATTTATCTAAACTTTGATTCACACATTGGGCAGGTCGTCAGGTGATTGTCATTCCGTTCTCTCGCTACTGTTTTGAAAAAATATCATAAAATTGTATTAAAACTTATTGTTAACTGGAACCATAATATTAATTGAATGGCAACACTTATGAAAATTTTAAAAATCTGTTGATCTGCCCAATAGTATGAATATTAACTATTGCAGGTTTCAACAGTGCAAAATTATTTCTGTATAATTCCTTTTTTTCTCCGGAATTCGATTTTACTCATGAAAATCTTAGAATAATTTCGATTTTGATTCCACGGCTCATAAATTCGGAAAGAAAAATCTGATTTCGAAATCGCTTCCATAAATAATTCAAATTATAATTTCGATTTCGCTTTCACAAATAGGCCTATTGCAAAATAATTTTGATTTCGATTCCGATTTCACTTCGAGTAGGCTACCTGGGTAGTGGGTAGTAATCTTTGACGATCACCACGGTATTGAACAATCAGCAATAAACAATTACAATTCCTAAACAGTTTGGAAATTGAAAAACGACAGCCATATTTGTTGATTCACACCGCCTTGTTAATGGCTCACAGTTGTGAGCCCTAATATAACAGTTTCGGCATGTTATAAGGCTTGTCAAGTAACAAATCACAAACAATCGTTACCATAGCAAAAAAGTAAACTGGTGCACTACCAAACATTCTGATTGGTCAATTCCAATATGTGGGCAGTTGTCTGTCTCTTCAACAATGGTTGACGTCACTTGACAGAAGCCGAAAGATTCGACAGTGTCGTTTTTGACGAAAATCAACATTTATGAAACTTTGAAGTGCTTGAATCTTTTCAAGCTGGATAGATTTGCTAAACCGTTTTTCAACTGTGATAAATATATGAAAAATATAGAATGCAAATTTGACCCAATGAAACCCACACAGCCAACATTTTTTCAATATAAGTACGGCAACTACGTTCTATTCAATGTGTACAGTAACTTGGACATATTTAAGCCCAATTGAACAGTGACTAAAAACTCTCCCTTCTTGGACAAGAGCTTACATTTGAAATACTCAAAGTCGAATACATCATTAAAATTCTCTATTAACATACTACAGTGAATTGTATTTGGGGATTTTTGGAGAGTGAAAGATTGTACATTTCATCAATTTGTATCATCAGGTTATTAATTAGCCCCTGGCATTAATGTGATTTTCCCTTGCTGCCCTTGTGAATACTAACAATTATCTGTATGATAATATACATTTTTAAGATTTTAAATAGGCTAGTTGAAATATGTGTGAATACAACCTATCTTAATAATGCTATGATAATGTCAATTTCACCTCAAGATATGAGAATTAGTCTATTGTACTCTATTATATACACTAAGTGTCTTTTCCTGAATAACAAATACCACGATTCTAAATTGGATTTGTCACATCATCATTACACGATCCTTAATCTTTTTATAAAAGAAAACTTTGCTTACACACTTCTAAATAAATAAATTGTTTCCAAAGGCTGATCGAGCATATCTTTTTATTCAGTGAATGTTGGCGGAACGCGTATACTATAACATGAAATTGTGGTGCTGGTAGTAAATATAGGGGACGAGATGAGCGATTGAAAGCGCCAATATTCGAGAAGTGAAATATAAATATGAGTTTAGATTTAGATGCACATCATTGAAATGATCAATTATTGCCTTTATATTTTGGCCATGAAATTTGTTCGCATATTCGCTAGCGGCTTTATACAGTGGGGTATAATTTTACATTTTAGTGATAACATAATTATATATATATATATATATATATATATATATATATATATATATATATATATATATATATATATATATATACATATATATATACATATATAATGTATAGATACATACTACTATGCTATTTATGTATACTTCACAAAATCTACATAAATAATTAACAATATAGCTATAGGAGCATATATATTTTTCTCTTTCTAGTATGGTCTTATCGCCAATCTTCCTTCGTACGTATAGGGACCAAACTGCATAATTCACGCTCCCGATGTAAAAGCCACATACGTTTTATCAATATATAACTTATATAGTATATTATATCTGGTTTGTGTCCACTCTACGTCCTATCTATGCTATTGTACCGCTGCCTTTCATATAACAAATATATACATGTACAATTTTTAATACATTCTTTCGTTCATATGAGATAATGTATGTGTTCACATTAAAAGAACACACTTTTATACTTACTAGATGAAATATGTGAAGATAATAATACTATTATATAAAACAAAATGAAGAATTTGTTGAGAAATGATTCGAGTATTGTATAGAGACTTATTATAACAATACAAAACAAACTTTGTGTGCCAAAATTTTAATTAATTTACTCTGTGTGATGAGAGTAAATCTAGCGTTCCAGAGTCATGATTTAATGTATGTAATTGAATTCTGACATCAAAACGCAAAAACATGACGTCCATTTAGTATTTATCATTATTATAATCAAATAATTATATAAATACTTGATAGTATACAAAAATTATTGACTTCATTCTTCAACAAACAGCGTGACATTTTTATTGGTGTTTTTAACAATCAAATGAATTATAATAGAATAATTATCTGATCATTATACGAGATAATATTAATATGTATAGGCAAATACGTTGGTAATTATTGTGTCTAGTCTGTAGAGTTGATGTGTAAGCGCCTGGCTTACATGTAATTTAAATATTCGAACAATACCGTTGCGAATCTAATCTGTTTAATAATCTTATCTTTGAAATGGTTTCTCTTTATGTTATCATAATTCTTCTGTTTATAATCCAGCTCACACTGAGAATCTATTAGGCATTCAAATGCTACACTAAACAGAAATTCCGACCGAACAGAAGGTGAATATATTTGAAAAAATATATATATTTTATATATATATATATATATATATATATATATATATATATATATATATATATATATACACATTTCATCTATTTTATATTTTTCCATTTTGTTATTGTTTAACAATCGATTTGAAGGTCTGCACAGGCCTATATAGATCGTATGTTACATGTGTATTATATTACATGGACCTACACGCACGTGTATATTATAAATATTATTATTATTAAAATTATCATCATCATATTATGATATGTTGTTATGTTATTTTATGATACGATCATTGTTATTATTTCTATTATTATTACTAACACTATAAAAATAATTATTATTATCATTATTATTTTCATTATTATATAAAATAGGTATTGAAATAATTCAGTACTGTTTTCAATGCACAATTGTTCTTGCTTTATTGTGATGTACGTATTAACAATAAACATATTTGCCTTCAAGAGTTGTAATTTCACCTACATTGCACACCCACCTGAATACTTTGAAAAAGGTTCACGCTCATTTCACGCTCATACGACAATTCAAGAGTAGTGGGTTATATTTAAGTAAACAACAGTAAAACAATGGAGATATGAAATACAATGGAAATGTGTATTTCAGCTGCTACATGTTGTAAAACGAGTCATGACTTTGGGCCACATTTTAAAGTGTTGTTAAGTTTTTCTTATATTTGAAATGAATAGTTACCCAAAATTTCAAAATTCACACCCCATTAACAATTGAATCAAACATCCAGAGGCTCTCGACAACAAAATGAGTAAAATAATAAAATATCACCACTTCAAGAATTATTACCAGTTATACCCAAGGTTTTAGTTACCTTGGATTATACCATTCGTCCTACCATAGTTCTGTGGCAATTCGGAAAAGTGTCATGACTTTGGCTTAAGTCAAAATGCACATAGGCGCCGACTTCTGAAAATACCGACGAGTGCTCTAATTATCTAGCAAAACATGTCAGAGCCCAATGGGGGTGTGGGGGCGCCCCCCACCCTGCCCCGCAGGGAAGATTATGAAAATTCTTGTTTTTTGTACATATTTTATTAGTTCAAGAAGACTTTCATAATAACAAAGATATCATAATGGACTTTTTCAAAATTGATTTTGCTACTCCTTCCCCAAGCCCCGCAGGTATTTTCTTGAAATGACCGATTTTTCTGAAAAACAATCCCAACCTATTCTGGTATAACACCAATTTAGGAAAAAAGTTTCGAGTTGATCGAAACTTTTTCCTGACCTGTATGCCGCGTACAAAATTACACACACGAAAAAAAAAAAAAAAAAACATAAAAACCAAGCCCAAAATTTTTCGGTATATGTAACTAGGAAAACGCCTTATATGCGTTGTGAGATGAGCTTTTAAGTATGGAAATGTAGAATTAAGAACATCTGGTCAGCTCAATGTACATATACAGGCCATGGATCACTTCAAAGGTTTAAGAACTGCGGCTGTCTGTTGGTATATAAACCTTGGTTTCCAAACAATTATACCAGTGCCTTCTTCATATCCATCACAGATTTTAAACGTTTTAATTTATTGGTGACACTTGTTGCTCACATTTAATAGTTTCTTAATTGCTTTCTTAATTGCTTTTATTGATGTGTGAAAAAGTACATCAAAAATGCGTTTTCTTCGTTATTTCACATCCGATTGTTCCATAATTCGCTTAAAATGTGTATGATAGTTCTTCCCACATTCAGTATAAATTTGAGAGCTTTTGAAAAAAAAAATTCCAAGTATTTCTCCCCCGGCCTATTTTTATGGGGAATTTCCATACTTTCCATTTTTTTCCCGTTAAAACCGTCCGACCGATTTTTCTGAAAAACAATCCCAACCTATTCTGGTATAACACCAATTTGTAAAAAAAGTTTCGAGTTGATTGAAACTTTTTCCTGACCTGTATGCCGCGTACAAAATTACACACAAAAAAAAAAAAAAAAAAAAAAAAAACATAAAAACCAAGCCCAAAATTTTTCGGTATATGGAATGAAAATCTTTGCTACGCTCACCTAATGAAAATCTTCGCTACGCTCATCTAACTAGGAAAACGCCTTATATGCGTTGTGAGATGAGCTTAGAAGTATGGAAATGTAGAATAAAGAACATTTTGTCAGCTCAATGTACATATACAGGCCATGGATCACTTCAAAGGTTTAAAAACTTCTAAGTAATTGTTGCGATCTATATACAGTTCTAAAGTCCAATAATTGAACCTTCATGGACATTCTCGAAGTCATTTTTTCGATCTCCACCAGCAAAGCCCCGCAGGGAATTTTTTGAAATATGTTCAGTTTTCCAAAAAAATTGCGATTTACAAGTAGTTTAGGAGTCTGGTGAATGAACCTTCATGGACATTCTCGAATTCTCGAACCTACCAACAGGTTAGGTGATAATTCAAATATCATTTCAAGTAACTCAATAACTTTGCAAATGTTCCATGTCTATGTAGCTTAGTTGCTAGCGTTGGCGGTTTCGAATCCCGATGTGAAAGGTCCTGGAATCGAATACAATTGGGGACTGCTTTTTTTCTGTCATATTTTGTTTAATATACCCATATGCAATTGTACAAATCCTCAATGGACAGTAGCTCAGAGATAATTCCTTTCTTCCCTGGATAAATTATCACCCTGTAATAACTCTCGTTACTGAATTAATCTAATTAAATGTTGAGTGAAATATAACAAAAAAGTAGCTCTGTATGCGATTCGATAGCGGCCCGCTCCGGACCACTATCCGGAATCGTCTACGCTAGCCACTCAGCTACCTGGACATATGAATATTGCAAAGTTGTCGAGATACTTGAAGAAGAAATTATAAATAAAACTCGACCTGTCGATTGCTCTGCTACCCTGGTAGGAATACTGGACTGTTGACCAATTTGCTCAAAAACTTTTGTTTGTGGAAAATTGACTCAAGTACCAGGGAAGCAGAATGCCGCAACAGGTATTCCACCTGACACAAATGAATTCAAATAATCTTTCAAACCTCAGCTCTCCTACCAGAGAAGCAGAATGAACCAACAGGTTAGGTAATAATTCAAATATCATTTCAAGTAACTCAATAACTTTGCAAATGTTCCATGTCTAGGTAGCTTAGTTGCTAGCGTTGGTGGATTCGGATCACGATGCGAAAGGTCCTGGTATCGAATACCATTGGGGACTGCTTTTTTTCTGTCGTATTTTGTTTAATATACCCATATGCAATGGTACGAATCCTCAATGGACATTAGCTCAGAGATAATTCCCGTCTTCACTGGATAAATTAATCACCCTGTAATAACTCTCATTACTGAATTATTCTTATTAATTGTTGAGTGAAATATGACAAAAAAGTACCTCTGTATAGGATTCGATCGCGAGCCTCTCCGGACCACTATCCGAAATCTTCTACGCTAGCCACTCGCCTACCTGTACATGTGACTTTTGTAAAATTGTCGAGATACTTGAAGAAGAAATTATAAATAAAACTCGACCTGTCTATTGCTCTGCTACCCTGGTAGAAATACTGGACTGTTGACCAATTTGCTCGAAAACTTTTGTTCGTGGAAAATTGACTCAAGTACCAGGGAAGCAGAATACCCCAACAGGTATTCCACCTGACACAAGTGAATTCTCAAATATTTCGATAACTTTCTAGGTAGCTGAGTTGCTAGCGTTGACAGTCGCTGAAAGCAATTAAGAAATTATTGAATGTGAGCAACAAGTGTCACCAATAAATTAAAACGTTTAAAATCTGTGATGGATATGAAGAAGGCACTGGTGTAATTGTTTGGGAACCAAGGTCCATATACCAACAGATAGCGGTTTTTAAACTTTTGAAGTGATCCATGGCCTGTATATGTACATTGAGCTGACCAAATGTTCCTAATTCTACATTTCCATACTTCTAAGCTCATCTCACAAGTCACAACGCATATAAGGCGTTTTCGTAGTAGTTTCTTAATTGCTTTCCTAATTGCTTTTATTGATGTGTAAAAAAGTACATTAAAAATGAGTTTTCTTCGTTCTTTCACATCCGATTGTCTCACAAATCGCTTAAAATATGTATGATAGATCTTCCCACGTTCAGTATGAATTTAAGAGCTTTTGGATAATTTTAGTTTTCCAAGTATTTCTCCCCGGCTTATTCTTATGGGGAATTTCCATAATTTCCAAATTTTTTCCGGATACACCGTTTGACCTATTTTTCTGAAAAACAATCCCAACCTATTCTGGTATAACACCAATTTGTAAAAAAAGTTTCGAGTTGATTGAAACTTTTTCCTGACCTGTATGCCGCGTACAAAATTACACACAAAAAAACAAAAAAAAAAAAAGACCAAAATTTTTCGGTATATGGAATGAAAATCTTCGCTACGCTCATCTAATTATAAATCTCTATGATATTTGAACTACCCTGCATGTTAATAATAAATAATAAATAAATAATGAAAATAATAAAAACCGTGACAGAAAGAAGAATAAACTAGGAAAACGCCTTATATGCGTTGTGAGATGAGCTTAGAAGTATGGAAATGTAGAATTAAGAATATTTGGTCGGCTCAATGTACATATACAGGCCATGGATCACTTCAAAGGTTTAAAAACCGCGGCTGTCTGTTGGTATATGGACCTTGGTTTCCAAACAATTAAACCAGTGCCTTCTTCATATCCATCACAGATTTTAAACGTTTTAATTCATTGGTGACACTTGTTGCTCACATTTAATAGTTTCTTAATTGCTTTCTTAATTGCTTTTATTGATGTGTAAAAAAGTACATTAAAAATGAGTTTTCTTCGTTGTTTCACATCCGATTGTTCCATAAGTCGCTTAAAATGTGTATGATAGTTCTTCCCACACTCAGTATAAATTTGAGAGCTTTTGAAAAAAATAAAATTCCAAGTATTTCTCCCCTGGCCTATTCTTATGGGGAATTTCCATACTTTCCGATTTTTTTCCGGAAAATCCGTTTGACCGATTTTTCTGAAAAACAATCCCAACCTATTCTGGTATAACACCAATTTGTAAAAAAAGTTTCGAGTTGATTGAAACTTTTTCCTGACCTGTATGCCGCGTACAAAATTACACAAAAAAAAAAAAAAAAAAAAAAACATAAAAACCAAGCCCAAAATTTTTCGGTATATGGAATGAAAATCTTCGCTACGCTCATCTAACAAGACACCATCAACTGATCGACCCACAAAAAAAACAAATAATAGAATACTTACCAAGCCTTCAGCAAGCCCCAAGAACACACAGCCACCGTCAAGCCAAATAACCACACAGAGCACACATCCACAGTCAAGCCCAATAAGCACCATAAATACACCAAACTCAGAATCCTCATTGCTATTAGAGAGCCTGGAAACGACATATGCTCAAAATTACAACAAACGAAGTTACATAGAAGACCTTATAGACCTCACCGATCCTCACGAAACAAACGTCAAAACGCTGATCGTGGATGACATGAATCATGAAAATGAAGAAAACGTACAGAATATCAGAAATGTACCAAGTGAAACCACCAAGACAACTGTCCCAGAGATATCAAGTAACATCAGATCAAGACGAGAAAAAAAAACAATAGCAAAATTAGATCTATGACTCACTGGTAATAACAAACAAACTCTCAACATCTTACATCAAAATTAACGAGGCATCAGAAGCAAAACTTTAGAGATAGAAATATTTATAGATTCTCTTCAAATATCAGGTAACCCAATAGACTTTCTATGCATCATCTCAAAGTGGATGAAATAAATTTCGTAAATATAAATAACTTCACAATTTTGTCAATATATAACAGAGTATCATATAAAATGGGAGGAGTTGCAATTTTTGAAAATAACATATGGCTACGTCAAACCAATGAGAGACATGATTTCAAAAAAGAAAGGTTGGATAAGCATTTTGAATGTGCAGCAATAGAACTTTCACATCAAATATTAGAAACAAGTTTCACAACAGTAATAATATGCATTTATAGATCTCCCACAGGCTTAATTGATATATTTTTTAATAAGCTAGAAAGAGTTATTAAAAAAATCACAAGAGAAAGAAAAAATCTAGTTTTAACCGGAGATTCTAATATTGATCTTTTGAAAGAAACCCGAGAAAGTGAACAATTCAAAAATCTACTAAAATCATTCAATTTAATTTATACAGTACAAACTCCTACCAGAACAGATGTATCTAATAATACAGCGACATTAATTGATAATTTAATAACTAACTTACAAATCATTGACAACGCCGTAGTAATTGATAACAATTTATCCGACCACTGTGCCCAAATATTGAAATTGAATTATAACAACGAAAAATCACTTCAAAAAATTATAAAAAAGAGACTGATAAATCACAATTATACAATTCAATTCAAGATTGCACTTGAAAACACGAATTGGACTTCAGTATTTCAACAGGAAAAGTCAAATAACCAATATAATTTTTTTTTAGATATTTTCTATATGCATTTTAACCAAAATTTCCCATTGAAAAAAAAAGAAAATTCGAAATGACTTTAAAAAACAAAAATGGATAACAAGGGGTATACAAGTAGCAACCATTAACAAAAGATGTTTATATATGATGTCACAACATTTTAAAGACTGTCAATTCATCAAAGATAAATACGTAGAATATAAACGAATACTTGGGAAAATAATCAGAGAAGCCAAAAGGATTGATGTAAAAACAGAAATAGAGCATTCCGATTGCAAATCTAAAACGGTGTGGAAAATTATAAACCAACAAAACAAGAATATGATCTCAGCAAAAAGTAATATAATTTCAAATATGAAAATTCAAAATGAAAATAACATAACAGAGGACCCAAAAAAAATAGCAGAAATTTTCAATCAATACTATTTGAACGTAGCTCAGAACTTAACAATGCACTTAAAACCCACGAATAACAGTCATACATTATTCTTACATAAAACAAACAAATCACCTAATAATTCAATATTTCTGAAACCAACAAACGAATCTGAAATTTTAGAAATAGTTAGAAGATTAAAGAATAAAAATTCTAGTGGAATGGATGAAATACCGATATCTATGATTAAAAAGTGTATAACACACATAGTTACACCCTTATGCTTTATTTTTAATAACAGCCTAAACGAAGGAGTGTTCCCAGAAAAATTTAAGCCCGCAAAAATCAAACCACTTTTCAAGAAAGGAAACATACTGCAAACAGAGAACTACCGTCCTATATCTCTTTTACCATCATTTTCAAAAATATTAGAATCAATCATCAGTATACGCCTTACAGAATTTTTAAACAATAATAATATACTCTCGGAAAACCAAAACGGATTTAGAAAAGGAAAATCTACTAATAACACAATATTCCTATATTATATTCACAATATTCAATATTCCTAATATTCCTAAGAAATATTGTGAATATTTTAGACAATCGAGAACCTGTAATAGGAATTTTCTGTGATCTGTCGAAAGCTTTTGACTGCATGGATCATAACATACTCCTCGAAAAATGTACGTACTACGGAATTAGAGAATCATAAACTCCCAAAATCTTACCTCGACAATAGATCACAACAGGTAGAAATAAATCACATCGAGCAGAACAAAAGTTAGAACAGTCTACCGAATGGTTTGACAATAATAAATTAATACTCAATAACAGTAAAACAAATTTCATCCACTTCCACTCAGAAAAAATGAGGAAATCAATTGAAAATATTCAATATGTAAAGAATAGAATGAATAACTCGGATATAAATAAAGTAACATCAACTAAATTTCTAGGCATCACAATGGATGAAAATCTCAAATGGAATGAACACATTAAGACCCTTACTAAAAAACTCAATTCGGGATGCTTTGCAATCAGATCAATAAGACTCATTTCAGATATTTTAACATGCAGACTAGTATATTTTTCAAATTTCGAATCCCATCTTAGATACGGAATAGAATTCTGGGGGTATTCTTCAAACAGAAACATTATATTTACTATTCAAAAACGAGCCATCCGAATAATGATGATGGTCAAACCCACAACGCACTGAAAGCCTCTATTTAAAAAATTACATATTCCAACATCTCATAGTATATATATATTTCAAACATTATTGTACGTGAAAAATAATTTGCCAACCATGCAAAGGAACGATGAGATTCACTCTCATGATACTAGAAATAAAGAACACATATATATCAATAGATGCAATACCCAACGTACCCAGAATAACTCTGATTTCATTAGAATAAAACTGTATAACAAATTACCAGAAACATTAAAAAACATAACTTCTATCACAAAATTCAAAATTCAACTAAAAGCATTTCTAATTAATAAAGCTTACTACTCAATAGAGGAATTCTTAGAGGACGATATCATGCGCTATAACCCAAACGACTCTCAAAATCAGCTAATTACCGAAAATAAATTTAGAGACCAATTTCGAAACAGAACAATAATTATCACCAGTATGTGAATGAAACTCCACCATCCATAAAATATGGAATAAACTCACACGCCATGTAAGGCTCACATGTTCGAGTAATGAAGACTATTGTTCTCAATGCCTTCAATGAGTATTATTCACAATATTTAACACATATTTTACCTTTAAATATATATTTCTCTTAGATCTTCATTAATATTATTATCATATATATTTTGTATATTTATTTATTTTTCAATTTAGTTTAAAGTTTATAAGTTAAAATTATAAACAAATTTGTTCTTGTGTGATGTTGCTAATGAAAACAACACTCAAACCTCATTACATAATTATCTATGTTCCTAACTTACATAATTATCTATGTTCCTAACTTACATCATTGAGTTTATCTTATAATGTTTATCTTATCTTATCTTAGTCATAGAAAACATTACTCCACAATGTAATTATTATTTATACTTTTTATATATTTTCAGTTTATACCATAATCAACTGAAAACCAAAATGACTGCACAATCCAACATCATGTATATCCATACACACTGTATTAACAGTGTGGTTCTCCAATATGGGGTTCTCCAAATATGACAATAAACGATATTATTATTATGTTACTTCTATTAGCAGCAACAATCAAACAATCAATTAGAAAATGACAATTGTGTTCTGTTGTGGACGGCCTTGGAAACGCAATACATTAGTGCACGTGTAAAGTTGGACTGTGTGGAATAGGACAGATAACCACTAGACGTGTGAAGTGCGATCGAGTTAGACATTAGTTCAATGAGGGAAAGAAGCCATGCAATGAATGGATTATCTACGAGAGAAAACTGCTAATTTTTGACAGGTATTTGAATGTTATTATAATGTAATAATGTTTGTAGGTGGTTCTGAGTAATAATTTAGCTTATATACTTTTTTTAGTAGTATTTGAGATTCATTCTCTTGTCATGCACATGGAAGGAAGAAAAATATTCAAAATAACTCACACCAGATGGCAGATATACTTTCATATATTATACTCGTCATGACAGCTGATTATACAACCCAATAAAAGTTAATTAATTTGTACATATTTACATACTTTCACAGTATACTTACTTTTATTTCTTTTGTCGTATGACAAAAGTTTAAAAGGTCATGTGCATGTGTACCACTGATCACTATTTATATAGAGATCAGTGATGTGTAGAACACATGCACGTACAATGCACTTTCGATGAAGAAAATTTGAAAATTTGATTAGTATTCAATTAGTGCAAAATTTCCTCATTTGAACCGTAATTACATCGAGAAAAGTAAATTGACAATAAACAATCCTAAGGTGAAAAAGTATTGTAAATTGAATAGCCTCATTCCTCGAGAGGTATACAATCTAAATCATTACGTGCTGTAAAACGGCTAGTACAGAAATATTCACTTATCACTTTGATTCATAATGTTCATTTTAAATGTTCAAATTAATTCATAATTTTATTATAAGTAATTGTAGGGCCAAATGTAATACAGAATACAGATCAGAACATTAACTTATGTAGATATAATTGAAATACCTACGTATACAGTTTTGAATTACATCACTGTGAAGTAGCGACTCAATAAGTAAGCCAAGATGCATTGAGGGTTGCGTTGGTTCGCCGTAGGCCGGCGAACCAACGCAACGCTCAATGCATCTTGAAGTAAGCAATATCTATTAATGCTATGAATATTACAATCAAAGAATGTAGTTGACGGATTGCAATCATTTTCCTAAGAAGAGAGTCTGCGCATCTAGGCAACCAATGGCACATCAGCCACCAGAGTCGGTAAAGTAGCATACCTCTTAGAACTACTTTATCGACTCTGTGGTCTGGTGAAGGGTCAGGAAGGTTAGGTATCATTCGTCAATATTTAGGCATAGAGTGATTTAGGCCTGGGCCTAGGCTACAAATTTATAATGTCAGTTGACCTGAATTAAGTAGAAGTTCGTCTAAAATATCGATGTTTTTTTATAGATAATTCAGTTGAAGTATTATTATAATAACCTGTGAGTGTGTTACCAATGATTAATGTCATCATCAAGTTTTATTGCAATATCAGCTGCTTCACGAAATGATTTAGTGGAGCAAGCTAGGTAGGTCTATAGGCATTGATTTTGTAAATTTTGAGTCTATTTGAGCGTTGATGTAGGCCTAATTTTTGGTAGGCCTACAAGCACATTTAGTTGTCAAGGCTGCTCTGCTCAGCTGTCTGCAGTCGATGATTACATTGATCTCACAACTGGAAAACAGTTGAGCCAAATCGATTCCGCCTGAAGCGGTAGGGCCTTCAAACATTTTCTGGCTGAATCGATTTGGCTGAACCGCTTTACGACTGTAATAAATGCGGTAGGCTTATGTGGTACAGCTTAGGCTTTCATTGCAGTTGGTATCAGAGATTTTCGAAGCTTGGAATATGGAGCTGGATTCAGTCATTAGTTTTTGGGTCGTAAGCTTCTCAGTTTTTCACCTTCTTATGAAAGTTCTGTGACCTAGGCTTTCATTATCCAATAATATGCCTTATGTACCTGTTTTGTTCCTTTTTACAGCACACTTGATTCTGAAAGAGAGCCTCTTCTACATCCACACCGTTACATACCTTCAACTGCAGAAGAAACTAAAATGAAGATGCTATTTTGTCAATGTAGTCGATCGCTAGGCAATCGTAAAATCATAGTTGACTTTTTGGCAATATGTTTTGGTATTGGTGCTTGGATTGCTATAAATGGAATGTTTGTTGAACTTCCATTGCTTGTTCAGACTCAACCGGAGGGTTGGAGTTTACCGTCTTATCTCACAGTCATTATTCAGATAGCAAACGTTGGACCGATATTGTACAGTCTCTCCCAGACCTTTTGCCGGGGTAAAATTCGTGACAGTCGGATTATTTACTGCTTGCTTATAATGGGGACGATAGCATTATTGCTGATGGCATTCTTTTATCAAAACACAGAAGTAATCGGTGGTAAACCAAGGAGTTTATCACTATTTGTTTTAGTTTTCTTTATTGCATTGGTGGGATGCACAAGTTCAGTTCTCTTTATGCCTTATATGGGTAAATTTCGAGACATTTACCTGATCTCGTATTTTGTTGGAGAAGGGCTGAGTGGCTTTCTACCTAGTGTGGTGGCACTGGGCCAGGGTGTTGGCGGGAATCCTACATGTGTCAACTCAACAGATTCAGATGGTATTATTTCACTAGTACCATTCACCCCACTGCCCAACTTTTCTACAAAAGTATTCTTTCTATTCTTGTTTGTTACATTGCTCCTCAGTACAATTGCATTTTTCTTACTCAATAATTTACAAGTATGCAAAAGTGAGAAAGTATCTCGCCAGAGAGCAAGAAGATCTAGCATCCAGAAGGAATGTCAAACAAAAGATGATACTATTGTCACAAATAATGAAATTGAGTCAATACCCACTTATGATCTCAACTCTTCAGAAGATGTTTCTAGTACTCGTTCTTCAACGGACCTATCTGTTATTCCTCCACCTATTTCATTTTCTGTGAACAGACCGAACAATTTATTATCTCGTTCCACAAGTAGGTACTTGCTTATATTACTGGCATGGGTGTGTTTATTAGGAAACGGTGTATTTCCTAGTATTCAGTCCTATTCTTGTCTACCATATGGGAATGTCGTGTATCACTTATCTGCTACTTTAGGTAGCATGGCCAATCCAATGGCTTGTTTCTTAGCCTTCTTTTTACCCATTTCGTCGGTTTTGAATATCTCGATTTTGACAACGCTAACCACTGCTGTGTCTTGTTACATTATGACAACTGCCATCATGAGTCCTGCGCCGCCATTAGTCGACACAACAGCTGGCAAGATTCTTGTGGTAAATATGGTACCTATTCAATATTGTATTAGCTGGCCTCCGCCTATCAATCCCATACATTAATGGTTACATTCTCAAACATTTCTATCTCTATTGCATTTCTATTGTATGTAAAGAAAAAACTGAAAAAGAAACATGTTCATATAATGGACTAATCTTGAAATCATGGTCCATATTTGAGTGTATCTGAGAACTCGTTGTACGTTAACATGACTAGAATCATAGATATCAGTCCTATAAAGCCTATAAATAATTTACGTAAATATATCATCTATCAGTACTACAGTAGGCCTAGAATCACTTCAATAAGTTTCATCTTTGTGATTGGTTTTACTGGCTTGCATTGAAAGCAAAACGTTAGAAGCGTTAGGTATGCTTACCAATCAGGTAAAGTGTTTCTCACGTTTGTCGCGTCATCGCAAGCTTGCGTTCGTTGCGAGCTCGCATTTATCGCATTCAGACTTGAACTTGGCTAAACTTTTGACGCGCCTTGCGTGAGCTACCCCCATCTAGACTGTATGTACAAAGAAATTGAAAATGCGGAGAAAATAATGACCTCAAATTTAAATGTAGCAGATGTGAGAATAGACAGTGCATTCGTCCTTAACTGTGCAAAGTTTTTTAATATTAAATAGGCCTACCAGTAGTCATTTGTTGTACAATTAAGACAAAGAAACGAGGATTGGTTAGCAGTGTTGCACTTCTAGCAGTCAATCAACATCCAAGGATATTAACATCATTCTTGATGTTCTCTTAATGTGTATATAAAATATATAAATTTATAATCTAGGCCCTATATAATATGAATATAGGCCTATAAATAATTTACGTAAATATATCATCTACCATACGTGAAATTGTCAGATATTTTATTATTATAGTTGATAAGAAAAACATGGCCATCTTCCCTATGTCGCCAAGTATCGAGTGTTAAAGATAATCTGACAGTTCACATTCATACATTGTATAGGCATCCATTTTTCTGTTCACCTTCGATTCGCGCTAGTCATTAAATTCAACTGCTCGTGTAGTGCACCAAACACGACCAACGCGTCACAGTAAAAGTACCTTCATAAAGCCCGAGTTACTCGGATCAAGGTTTCGATCAATGGCTTGACATTTGACCCTTGAGCTCAAGCCATTGACTCGTGTAGACTGTACCATTTATTGAAAAACCCTTGACGTGCAGGGTTGCACGTCAACCTTTTCGTTTAGAACATGTTCTATTTTCGATGAAGGCTTGACCGAAACCAGCCAATCAGACAGTACTATTAATCATACTGCGCATCTTTCGTCGCGCAAGGCCCACAGCGTTCATGAGGAGGAAGTCACGTGTTTGCTTTGACCAATCTGGAGAAATCACAATATGGCCATGTCTTGAACAGCTGACATTTGTTATGACTTCAGTAGGCTATCAAGCCTTGATGGCAGGGTTGATCCGTGTAACTGCCTGCTCAATGTTTCAGTCAATGTTATATACCTAAATGTTGCATACCTAAATGAAGTAAAAAGATGAAAGTCGTTGAAAGATGAACAGTATGGTCTGATCGACCTATTCTGCTTGTGAGAGTAACCGTACCGCCCCGGTGGCTAAGTCAATTATCGATAGTGTTGGTAACTGAAATCACCGTCGGGCGTGGGTTCGAGTCCCGCATAAGGCATGGGTTTTTGTAAACGTCCTTTCACCTTTCACCTATCATCACTTCATCGTTGCATTATCACCCGCTCATTCGTACCCCCATATAACCTAGCTGTTGGTGGGGTCGTCAAGCAGCATTAAAAAAAAAAAAAGAGTAACCGTATCATAAACTATTAAAACCTGGAACAAATCAATATAGGCCTGTCAAA
This sequence comes from Brachyptera putata, assembly GCA_907164805.1. Lineage (NCBI taxonomy): Eukaryota > Metazoa > Arthropoda > Insecta > Plecoptera > Taeniopterygidae > Brachyptera > Brachyptera putata. The sequence goes on from OU015462.1 coordinate 30,052,769, forward strand.
ACTGACGTTGAACGACGTTCAGCATAGGCCTTCCCTACCCAAATTGGTTTCAGATTGAAAATTCGACAATAAAATACGACATTACCAGATGTAATAAATCTTCAAGAGAAATAAATTACTAAAATAAAAATTATAAGATTATCAGAATAGCTATACATGACAGTGCTTCTTCAAGGTGCAATATATAAATGTAGGGTTCTGTAGTCAAGCTACGGTAATTCTGTGACAAATGTAAGTACGATCATGAGTAATCAAAGTCCTATGATTATTCCAAGTGCGGGACGTAAATGTTGGCGTATTGTTAGTCGTTTGTCAATATATCTAGAATAAGTATCTGACTCGACCCATGAGGTTGGTCATTTTGGGCTTAACAATTAACTACAAATTTTGAAATTGAAATGTGGCAGATTCATAAGTTGTTATTGATTGAGTTTTTACTTGTTACTGATACTGCCGTGACTAACGTTACACGTCATTTTGTTCTGGTTGTAGGTACTAGCATGGATATTGAATACTGGTTTCATATCTTATGTGAAGCTATCAATTGCGACCGTTTTTCGTCGCGAGATTGGTCGAGCACTGTTTTGGTGCGGTGCTGTCCAACAGATGGGGTCGGCCGTTGGCGCCATCGTAACGTTCTTCGTAGTCAATAACACGAGCCTCTTCACATCTTATTATCCATGTCAGTAATACTCAAGGTACTTCACCCATAACACCCTATAGTTATGAAAAATGTTGTCAAATGTATCTCCCATATGTAAGCTGGTATTCTTTAGAGGTGTGCAAATCAATCGTTTTCTATTCACTAAATCTTCGTAATCTTTACAAAATTGCCAAATCTCAATATTTTTATGTGCAGAGCAAAGCGTAATAGTAATGGGACAAACAACTGATTTATTACATTATTTTATTAATTACTACTGTAACAACTCTTTCCAACAGATTGTTGAATTGACAATGCTGTGGCAATATAGAACTTACAACTTGCAACTGAAGCAGTAAGTGCAAGACTTGTTCCAGGATTTTTATAACCTCTGTATAAAAGTCAATTTTATTAACCTAACCATAACATGTACGTATAGCAATTGGTTGCTTTAATGTGAGAATACAGCCAAAGACTTGGGAAACTTCCAACCAGGCAAATTCAAAGTACTGTAGGCGTACTGCCGAAAGATTTGAAATTGCAAATCTTATTTCAGACCGAATCGGTCTGATCAATCAATTCAAATTTATTAAATTCACAGCTATAGTATTTTTTATTGATTTTGTATGTCACCCTGATATTTTAACTTCTTAAGTGTACATTTTATTTTACTTCATAGTTTACATTTAGGACTATGACTGAGGGATAGGATATATGTTATTGGGTATTTGAAATTTTAATGCTCAGATAATGAATTTATTTATTTGAAATGTTGGTCCAGTTATAACAAAATATTGTTACCGTAAGTATATTATATATATTGGCGTGTATAGAAAATATATATTCACTTTGGATCTATTGGTCTAAAACAGAGATCACTAGCCAGTAAACATTACAGTTGGTTGAGACAGTGGGCATATGAAAGTTATTGTTTATAAAACATTATTGTTATTTAGGTTTTATTTTGTAGTTACCATTAGCCTCAGAGACATTTTACATTTGAATACAAAATTATATTATACGTGGAGCATATAGGCAATTAGGAATACAAAAACACTAAAACAATACAAATATTAATCATGTGGTGAGTAGGCGTAGTACTGTGAGCATGTATAATGTGAAATATGCTGATGAAACATGATAAACGTAAAAGTTTGCTCGAGTATTTATGTTCATGTGTGAACAGGTATTCAGACGAACTAAATCGTTCGCATAGTCAATAACGCGCTGAGTTTCTGCATTAATTTCATCAAAATTGTGTAGTCTTATTTAGAAACAAAATAAAAACAATTAATTGAATTGATACTTCAGAAACTGCGTGAAGCTCACAGGGCAGCTTGGGCTATTCTATGGTAATAGAAAGGCTTAGTTTAGTAGAAAGACTACTGAATGTTAGCTATTGGCTATTTTCCTACGGTTATCGAACTTGTGATCACCCAAACTTTATGATTCACTACCATCTAATTATATGTTACACTTTCAATATAGTAGTCCTTGGCTTCTTGAAATGTCCTACTGATTTGTTAGAAGAACAGCATACCATTCCATTCACATCCACCACTGTGGTATCAATCGTTCATTTCATACTAGGCATATAGTTATTTTTTACGTTGAGACATTGACAATAAATTGTAAGTCCTTATTTATAAATAATTGAAATAAATGTCATTATTCTAACAGGAGACACAGCCTATCAATTGTTGAATGCTTGTCTATCAGATATTTGTTGTAACACTGCTTTAGACATCGCTGCAAGGAATGTTTCTAGACTGGCCGACGGTTTTTGCACGTAATGCGCGTGAGCTAGAAATGGAATCTTGCGTAGTGTCCTCCCACTCAATCCTTCACTTTTCCTAATATAACATCACAAAGAAAAAAGTTGATGTAAGTCGAGTATTTTTTAATGGTGCTTAATATTATCAATAGTTAGATTATATGCGTATACAAATGACCAGGTAGGTACTGGTAACAATGAAACGAAAAAGTGATAATAGATGACAGGTTTACAAAGTCATGCCTACAATGGGTCTTGAACCCGTATCCATCTAGGGGCCTACCTTCAAATTTCAAAGCAGTGCCTCAATGCCTTAGCGCAAACGAACGGCACATTAGTTAGTTACTTGATGGTCGGTATGTGTACCATAATCATCCATTAAAATGTAGGCCAAATATGAATAAAAAAGTTGATAGTTCTGAATGGCAAACAGGAGGAAGTAACTATTTTGGCCGACATAGTTGGACAAATTTACAAGACAATGGAAAAAATAACATCTACTGTCAGTGAAAACTTACCTAGCAATATCTACAAGTAGTAAGCTTAGTCGTAAACTTTCCTCAGTTTCATCAATAATCTTGTCAAATTCAATGCCAGCAATTGTATGGAGCCTTTTTATATGGAGTATCACATCAGATTGTGTAATAATGTCTCTCTGAAACACACATAAATATAAATTTATACATAATATATTCATAGTACATATATTCACTTTTGAGGCCACAGAAGAGTATACTTCTAAATCAAAAGAGTATACTGTATATGACGGAAATCAGTTAATGTCGTCTTACATTAATATAATCTCCAGTTCATGAATATAAAGTCGCTTTTACTGACTTGTCGCTTTTACTGCGTCACGCGAGTAGTTGTATTTTATTGACTCGCTCGCGCCGAAAGTGACCAGAAAAATGGATGCCTAACAATTTATGACTATGAACTGTCAGATTATCTTCAAAGTTTGATATTTGGCGACGTAAGGTTACCGGTCTTATTTTTCTCTTCAACTATAATAAGAAAATACCGGAACAATTTTATGTTTGATCTAATTATCACTTACCGGTATTAGGAGAGCACTAAGAAATTTTAGCTTGAGTCTATTTGTAATACGCCCCTTCCTTGAACGTTAATCGAATGGTAAAACTCCAACAGTGCATGCACTGCCTCGTTCTTTGTCTTCATTTTACAACAAATTACTGTAGTCATTTAATGTCATAAAAAGCTTTCCACAATTTGAAGACAAATGCATTGTCCATTCTCATGTGTGTCGAATTTGATTTTGAGGTTATCTTATACCGCCTTGTACTGTTGTACGTTCGGTCGGAGCGGGCAGGGAACGATGAGTAGCAGCAGTCTAGATGGCGCTAGCTCGCGTTTGACGCGTAGAAACATCAACCAGGTTGATGTCTCTACGCGCCAAACGCTAGCTAGCGCCTGACGCGGCCAACGCGCGAAACACGATAGCTGATTGGTCAGCGCGCCTGTCACGTCTAACGCGTCGCTCTCAACGCGAGTCAGTAAAAGCGGCATAAAGTACCGCTATATCAACATCCCAAAAAATATATTTGAAAAAAAATTGTGGTGGTCTTCAGTCATGTGACCATAAATGACAGTCATGACTGTCGATGATCAATTCTACATTTCTAGTGATAGGTACGGTAGGTAGGCGGTAGGCCTACCATATCTTGAAATACTTGGTCACTCACATCAACAAAGATTTCATTTTATATTTAAAAAAAAACGATTATTTGTCCAAAGTTGCAAAATTTTAGATCATTTTATAATACAAAATATCACTAGTAAAATTACTGGTAATTGAGCAACTTCACAAGATTCAGGTTGAAAGTCTGATCACTTGAACAAATAGACCGGCTACAGATTGGCTAGAGCACTTGGTTTGCTCACACAGCAAAATACTACTTACTCTCTGTAATTCTTTGATGCATGAGTAATAAATCTGATAGATTGCACTGGTAGACGGTGGACCGATATATTGCTTTATGTCAGCTCGATCAACAAACGCTAAGTCGATTGCGCTGGTTAAATTTGATGTTGTCAAAATTAATACATTGGGATATCTAAAAAAAGAAGAAGAGATCAAACGTATAGTATTCGGTTTGATTAAATGTTCACTTGTGTTACTTGAACACGAATACACATGTGGGCCAATGAAAATAATTTCACAGGCAATTCACGATAAGTTGATGTTTGTTTGCCTACTTGAAATTCAGTTTGATTATTTGAAATTGTTAGTTAATTCCATCCTTCCTTGTGTGAAACTTATAACCTCACTGGAATTTTGAAGATGTCCAGTTAAACTCTTATTGCTTGTATTGACTTGATAGTGATCAATTTATCATGTGACAAGATAATTCATATGTACAGGGTTTGGCTCTAAACCAGGTGATACACAAAATTATCAATTCAATCAAATTAATTTCCAAGATTGTACCGTATTGATTGACTTCATGATTATCATTTCATCATGTTTATAATTACTATCCAAGGTAGGCCCAATCTATGCATATTTGAAAGAATAGGCTTCAAGTGAGGTGATGAACAAAGTTATTAACTTGATAAAATTAAGTCTCAAAATTGTAATTCTAGCAGTACCAGTATAAGGGGAGGCCTACTGTAAATCTAATTTCTAGGCTTACGCTACTATACTAGTCCTACCCTGGGTTTGGACTAAGTGTCTTCATACAGCCTACGAATCATAGGATTTTAGGTCAAGTGGTATACTTTACCTTCTGATTTGATCTATTTGTGTTAGTACGGCATTGACAACTCGTATAGAATCTGACGGCTCGGTACCAGACATGGATGATTGGCGAGCATGCGTCAAACTCTCAACTTCATCAATTAGAACACAAACAAGGGCTTGTGGATCATCAATTAATTCGTGAATCTTGGAAAACATCTTCATTACTAGTTTACCACTCTGAAAGCCATAATAATCATTATTCATTCATAACTGTCGGTAGTCAATTCAAGAGTGGTACATCATTGCAACTCGCATTAGGCCATTTCTTTTCTAAATGTTGTTCTATTATATTCATATAAAATATACCCTTTTTAAATTGAAAGAGCCATCTAGTGGCAACATTTGTAGGCCTAGTAAAGTTTGAAATATGAGTATGTGCATTCAAAGATCATATGCAGGCTATGCTACTATGCTATTTAGCACGAGTGATTTATATTATTGTGAGTTACAGTGAATGTATTTACTGATTAGAATATTTTTATTAGGGGTACAGTACCGTATATTCCAAGAGATTTACATCCTACAGGTCAGAGTGAGTAAATCAGAGATAGCATAATGGAAGTTATAAAATATCTTGGTGTTTTGCCTTAAGGATAAGCAGACCGACTTTTCACGACACATAATTTCACGATTTTCACGACACATATTTTCACTCAAATACTTCTAAAACACCAAAGTGCAATTCCACTGATCTCCGCTGCTACAAGGTGGTATAGCAGGCAGCAAGCGCCTACACACTGAATTCTAAAAAGGGTCCATTATATTGTCAAAACATTCAGGACCAGCATCCGTAATTCTGCATGGGCACTAACATGTCCTACAAAATATAGAAAATCACTAAATGCACCTAAAAATGTATCATATTTACAAGTTCAAATCAACAAATTGGTCAATCTTGACACTTTTTTTTATATAATATCAACATCGGGACTACTTTTTTATGTATACTTCAAACTTGGTTACCTACCTCTGAAAACCACTTGGAAAAGAGACTATGGCTATTGATTTCAACCAGTTCCCCATGCGTGTATCGATTTCCAAGACGTATCGAAAGTTTCTGTGCGAGAGCTTTGCATAACGATGTTTTGCCCGTTCCTGGAGGACCATGAAGTAGGACCACACGGTTCCAACTAATTATATTGGCGTCAATCAAGCGATCAGAAAACAGTAATGTAGTCTCCACAAAACTAAGCAGCTGTTGACAAAGTTATTGTGTAGAAAATAATTGTATCTAATGAGAATGGACTAGATTACCTAACTAACAATGACTTCACTGGCTGGTTTGATTAATTCCTTGACAGAAAGTCAAGTGAATCCATAACCATTCATGTATTAATCTGTGAAGATATTAATGATTAATCTTGAGCTTTCTTGGCCATCAGTGTGACATTAGACAGTGGCAGGGTGAGTGGGCCCTATTAGTAGTGTATTAGTAGTTTAGATAAGTTTATATGTATAATAGAAAATCAAGTGGATTAATTTCGTTATCCAAATAGGTATAATCGAAAAAAATCTGAAAAGTTCATTTCGATATTGAAATAATTGAGAATCGTATTGATAGAAATATTGAAATTGAATAGCAACCCATACGTATATATTTATATGTAGGGCCTACCGGTAAAGGGGTCTAGCAAAATAAATACCTACATTATCTTTTATTGTTGAGTCATAAATAAGACTATCCCAGAGACCATCAAAATCTTTTGATGGAAGAATCCAGTGATTGGCTGCAGACAGTAAGCCCTCTTCTGAATCATTTTCCATCATTTCGGTTTGTGGTCCGTCAATATCAAGACGGTAAACATGACATTGAATTTCTACATTTTTCAAGTCCACATTCTAAACAGAGAAAATATTGTAAGAGCCTGAATGTGAGTTCCATTACACATTTCTTCAAAGTTAACTAGACCTATGGTAATGACTACCGGTAATGTATTTTGATACGAATTAGCCTTCACAAAATTTCAAGCTGCTTACGAAGGTTTGGTTATTAAACCAAATCAATTGATGCACTTACTATTCCCCTATGTAACTTGGATGTTGGTGGGAACGTCAGCAAACAATACAGTCAAAGAAACAGTTGGTAATTTCTTGATGTCAAAAAGATTTTCACTAGCCATTTCAGCAAAGTTGGTAATATGATAAATGGATCAACAGTGTCACAATAAGCACCTACTACAAGTTGATTCAATTTTTGTAACTTGAAGTGTAATGGAAACAGCACGATTATTGAACGTCAGATGTGATAAGTGGAAAATTCACAGTAAGATCTCAGATTTGTATTCAACGTTCCTTTACAAGACAACAAAACTCTGGTGAACTCATCAACTTAATTGGGTAAAAGTGTCACACGAGCAAACTTTCAATAGTCCTACAGTAGTCCTCACAATGAGCCCAGAATATTTTTTACAAGAAACTGTCTTTCAGTTCTCTCCATCATTATAACAGTCATCAAAATACAAATTTAGTATATCACCATTACACAGCTAAATGTTTTCGTTTTCTAACAACGGTCCAAGAACATTGAAAGAATTACTGGTAGGCCTACTGATACCACATCCATTAGATCAATCAAGTCATTGAAACTGTTCAAATGAATGCTAAGCTAATGTGCATTTACAATTATCAGTATTATTTTCAGCTTTTGTGGAAAATCAATCTGTTCATTTTGTCAATTTGTGTCATGAAAACCATTGGGTGGAAGAGCAGATATTCTTGTTTGCACCTTGTATTTTATTCATTATTGATTGTAGGGATATATTATATATAGACATATATATCTAGGCCTATAAATAAAAAATATAAATCAATAAAATGAAAGTTTCAAAATAATAATAGTGTGCCTCTAGGTCTTAACAGTAACTCCACACAGTAACTCTAAATTGTGGTCCCCCTAGAACCTAGAAATCAAATTTCCGTCAACGCAACTGTGTCAACAGTCAATTAACCGGTTCCGCTTTTTCTACATTTTAAACCTGACAGTAGGCAAGTACAGGAAAGGCATGCTTACCTTCAATGTATCATCATTATTAAGTTCACATATATGAATAGCTTCTACATGTTTGTTGACGTGTGTTTTTAAATCATCTACGTTTATAGAAGTCGACGTACTGATGCAATCTAGACCAATTAATTGGAGCTCTTCTTTGACCAAAGTTGATAATTCGTTTGGAGCCATATTGCTGGGGAAAAATTGAGAGGTTAACTAAAATTCAACTAGCCATAGACTGATATAAACAGCCTTAGAAAGTACAAGCATTATCCCTATGTCATTTATTTTCATATTTGTATTTCCATTTTGAGATCATTAATTTTGTGCATTTATGCACTACCATTTACCCCTCCTTTTTAGTAAGGTGATTATTATTGTAGCGGTGACATGATCTATAGGGATATAATAATGTCAGAGCCGTAGGTGAGGAAACTGGCTCAGTGCCCCCTGTAACGCTGCCAGCAGTATAGGCCTACATTTCCACTCGGTCAAAGCAAATATATACGTAAATAATATTTTAATAATTCATATTTTATATAATTGAGGGGGAAGGATTTGAACCTCAGCACCCTTGCCATTGCGTTTGTAGTTAATAATAATAATAATAATGTTTATTTACATGTCATAATGATGCGTGTTACAGAATATAGAAATATTGAGTTAGCATGTACAGACAATTATTTAATAAAATATGATGAAATAAATAATGAAATGGTGAAATGATCAGAGGAAATTTTAAAGTTTGAGTAAGTTTAAGTTTTTAGTTTATTTTGAAAATTGTTTACGGAAGTCTATTTTATTTTTAAGTGTATTTATCATCAGTTTTGGATCATAGTCCTCTATACTATCTCCAAAGTAATCGTTAATGGAGTAATAACATTTAACAGTAAAAAAAGTTTTTAGGATATGTCTGAAAGTATGTATTGCTGATATGTTTTTTATTGATGATGGTAATTTGTTATAAAGTTTAATGTTTATGAAATTTGAGTTTTTTTGAGCAAATTTTGTACTGAAGCGATTAATATGGATATTTGTTTTAGTCCTTGTATTATGAGTGTGCACATCTGTGTTTGAATTTAGAGATTTAATATTTTTTTTCACACATAAAATTGCTTGTAACATATAAATACAGTGGAAGGTCAAGATTTCTAATTTTTGGAATAGCGGTTTGCAGTGAGCCCTTCTATTCACATTCATGATAATTCAAATCGCACGTTTCTGGAGGATGAACATTTTATTGGCATGTGCTGAACACCCCCAGAATTCAATACCATACCGAAGGTGTGACGATTCGAGAAATATACCAGTCTTGTAGTAAGTGTATCTGTAATTGACCGTATTGATCTAACTGCAAATATACCAGAGTTAAGTTTTTTCGTTACCGGTATATGATTTATGTGTTTTTTCCAGTTCAAGTTTTCATCTATTATTATTCCTAGAAATTTTGTTGCATCTACTCTTGATATAATCGAATTATTTGTGTTATTTATTAATGTGGGTACAGCGTCGATGTGATTCGATTTTTTACTAGAATGAAACTGAATAAAATTTGTTTTTACATCATTAAGTATTAGTTTGTTGTTGTTAAACCACGTGGTTGATTCAGCAATTTTTGATTCTGCAGCCCTAATTAACGAGTTTTCATGTGAACTATGTGCTATAATATTTGTATCATCGGCAAACAGTTCAGAATTTGATATGTTGAATGGAAGGTCATTGATAAAAATTATAGTTGCAAACTAAATGAGGACGTCATACCAAGCAGCTTTTCGAATTTGTTGGGTAGGCCATCTTTTGAAAGATATAGGCCTACGACTTCAGTAGGCACACAGTGTGGCATTGAGTTTATAGCACACCGAGCCATTCTGTGCCATAGGTGTGTAGAAGCCAGGAGGTAGCGCCGTATCGTTATTGGATCATTCTGGAATATCTGGTAGAAAAAGCCTAACTAGGCCTACCGGTATGTACAAAAGAAGCTACGCTTATAAAGAAAAACAATTCCATCATGCTAGCTGTTGATGTAAGCCTGGTAACGGTTATTCATAGAGATACCATAAGGAATTATAATAGGCCTAATCCCAGCCCTACGCTTTGTCCCTACAGGTTAAAGATGACATTTTGCACAATTAGAGGTAAATAGAGTAGATCGACACTAAAAGAAGTACCTCTCAAGACGCTGAATGATTTCTAGATGTAGTATGTTATTCATTTTATAAATGAATTTGGCCTGCACAAGAAACAGCAGTATGTTTGTAAAGGATTTGAATTTTAACACGCCTGTCAAACGACGTCTGTGACAGTTAACTTGTTGCTGCTTGTAGACCCACTTTGGGTGGCGGTGGCAATATGGCCGCTGTACTAGCATCTTATGGGAAATCGATACGGTTAGCATGTAGGTAGCAACGAGATTTCAAATTGCGATGACCAACTTTAAAAAATCCAAATTTTAGCGCATGCTTCACGATAGTTTTGTTTATTTGAACTTTGAACTAGACTAACCGAATTTATATAGAAATAAAAGCAGATATGTTGATCTGATAATAAATCTGGTATATGGCAATAGATTTTAAATCAAATTGGGAACATATTCCATGATTTTCAATCCCTGTACAAGACTACAAGTTCTTGTGCTTTTCAGCTTTTGCCTTCTTATATTTGATTCATTTAATATTCAATAACAAGCCATTTAACCAAACGTTTTGATTCAAATGAACACTTGGGCCTAAATAACCACTTAAGGAATTTGACTTCATGACAACATGAGAACTAGGTTTACCTGAAATGTGGAGTTTGAACGTTTATAAATAAATGTAGGATAGATGAAACGATACTGATTGATTCATTTTGGTTTAACACTTATTTGTTGCAGTTTTTAATAAATACATATTACAATTCAACTTCAAGTTATTATTGAAATACCACTCAAAACGATGACGGCAGTTAAATAACAACGAATCTGATTTGCCATTTGCTAGACCATGTAGACGCTAAATATGCATAATAATATTAAAATAAGTAACCACATTATTAACTCCACTGACCACGACTTCCACTATGCATACAATATTAATTTTAACATTGTTGACGCTATTCGTACATATATTTCACCATAGATGATGATTTTACTCACAAGTTATAACATAATTCCATATAGTCAATATAAACTAGTTATTATGTGCAGCTAGTTAGTGTACTGTACAGCCTGGAGTCATACGACCCAGTTATTGCGTAATTATATTCAGCATGTCTTGTGACCACGAGTTTACAATATCTTGGTTATTGCATTTACAATATAATTATCAAATTGACAATTTTGTGTATAGCTTGTATAGCTTGACCAAAGGCATTCTTGCACACAGCTATTTTATACCACACATTATCAAACGTATACTCATGTCACATACAATGACAATGTTGTGTTATCTTTATTGTATTTTTTTTATAAATTAAACTCTTTGGTTAACCGTTGAACTGTTTGCCCGTTTATATTCTTGTAAAATACAATATTCATCCCCACTTCCCCACTATTTTTCGTATTGTTAGTCTGTGCTGAATATCACATCGTGTCCTTCACACAATTTTAAGGCAAATATACTCATATTTTGGTTCATGCACTCAATATTATTTCAAGATGTAAAAATGTTTACCATGAACCATTTTAACAAACATTGTATGAAACATTTTATGCTCAGTATAATTGAGCATATACACTAAATATTGAAGCATGTGTACAAAAATCGAGAAATCCGTATACACTATAGTCAAGTTGTATAATGGTAATATTGAGAAAGTAGTCACTCTTACCCCAGTTCACCCTATTTTATTCAATTCAGCTTACATGTAACAACAACATCAACTCCCACATGTTACATTATAACGTATACCTAGGTGTGGAGTTCATGCCGCTCACAATATTCAACAAATACAAATACGGAGTCGTCTATTCTCTATAAAGATTGAGTTTCGTAAGTTTAAATAGCTTAGCTTTGAACACAATAACGACAATAAAGAGTATAGTCAAAGGCTGTATTCCTCCCCATCCAATTTCTCATCTGGAGTGGCACGGAGTTTCCAGGGTTTCATTACGCGAACTACCAAGGGAATAATGGAAACTTAGTTAAACTATACCAATTACCGTAACTTGACATTAAATAGGTATTTTAATTGACAGTGGTTGGGTTGTAGTCTCAATCACATACACGGTATAGTTAGGAGAGGTGAAGGGTTGGGGGGAGTGGTTGTTTGTATGTTTGTCGACCCACGTTACAAAGCATAATAAAATATTCATTATTAACTGTGGTTTTATAACCTGAGTTCGGTGTGTTTTAGATAGAAGCTTCGCCAGGAAGTCGACGTAGTTCAGGTGAGCTTTAGAGACCGAAACCGCGGTAGTCTATCATTTTATTCATGTAGGTCATACGCATTTCAAGTGTGGTAGAATTAGGTATTGAACGAGAAGAAAAATCATGGACAAAAGCAACGTCTCTGTGGGAAAAAAAAGACATTGCATACTAATTTGCTTTTCACCTTCATCTGAAAAGAATTCATTGTGGAGAAATGTCTGAAGAAGTAATATAATTTAAATAATATAACGTTTTTTTTTAATATCATCGGAACGGGAGGTAGCCATACATACACTTGGGTGAACCTAAATTAATTAGTTATGGAGAATAATGAATGAATATTCAATTTCACCTGTTGGAAACAACTGTATTGGGATTGTTTTTGTGATTTTGTTTCGAGCGTTTATCGACAAGCTTCAAACTCAACCACAGAAACATAAACTTCATTTTCCATTAAATATCAGTTTTATATATACATATATACCGGTGTTTATATATATATATATATATATATATATATATATATATATATATTTATATATATATATATATATTATATATATAGGCCTATATATATATGTAGCGATTAAATAATTTATATTTTTTCACCACAATACTTGATTTAATTCCTAAATCATCATGAATCATTTAGAATATAACCAGGAAAGAAGTCTTCAGCAAACAATATATATATATATATATATATATATATATATATATATATATATATATATATATACATATATCTATATATATATATATAGTAAGAGAGAGAGAGAGAGAGAGAGAGAGAGAGAGAGAGAGAGAGAGAGAGAGAGAGAGAGAGAGAGTGAGAGGGAGAGAGGAAGAGATGTATATAGAATATTTAATCCATACACACATTTTTCACATAAATAATAATACATACTTGATGACAGTTTTGTATATGAGCGGACTGTACACAATAAACCTATCGACCGTACCCTAATACCTATATTTTATATTTTACATGACGATCATATAAAAATATAGGCCTACGCATTCGTTGCTAGAAACCGAGTGTACAATAATATTGGAAATCACGTTTCATTTTCATTTTTTGAAATTGTAGTAGATATGGTTGAATGATTTAATCATAAAATATTCTCCATACGTCTATTTTACAATCCCGTTCGCTGTGAAGACGCGTGTAGAGATAGATATGGCTCGGAGATACATTTTTACTCGTTCACATAATGCCTGCGTCTGCGAAGATACCTTAGACCATATTATGGAAATCACACACAAAAAGATTTGCACTGAATATAAGTTGAAGAAAAGGTATCATGCACATAGCCTATTTAAGTGTTATTATAAGCGATGGTAGCAACGCCATATCGGTATTTTTTTTCTAGAAATGTGACCCTTATATAATATAAAAAGTTATGAAAAAATAAAATTTTTGTAGGTCCTGATAACATTTGGAGTTATTCGTTGAGTGAAATATATTTTCCGTCAACATAAAAAATGATTGAAAATGATTACCGAATTTTATAACTCTGCGGAAATTAAGATTTCATGCACTATTATGAAAGATAAGAGTATGGAAAATATCTTATATGTTATATGACATGAGAAATAACTTACTTCGAAATTTTTTATACCAGCGAGGTGTTAAAGTTTATCGTATAAAATATATTTCGATATGATTGAGATTTCAAATAAAATGGATGACATTTTTTGTGTAGATAACTTATTCCGTTTTAACAACGGCATTTTGCCATCTGGAAGTGAAGTTTGGGAATAAATTGGAATGACGGTTTGATTATGTTTTGACGTTAAAAATTCGACGAAACTCCAAATTGTATACATAGGATTCCATTGTCGATCAGAGGTGTGAACCTATCGCAGTTGATCTAAAACGAACGACATGATACGATTCGATATAGACGAATATACGACGACTTCAATATAACTTTGATACCCCATGGATAGCTAGCTGTCCAATAGGCTTTCCACAATCATCTATATTATATATATAAATATATAGGGCCCATATATCTATCTCTCTCTCTCTCTCTCTCTCTCTCTCTCTCTCTCTCTCTCTCTCTATATATATATATATATATATATATATATATATATATATATATATATATTTATATTTATATATATATATATATATATATATATATATATATATATATATATATATATATATATATTTATATATATTTATATATATATATATTATACTCAACTTTTTTCTGTGATATGCCCCATACAAATGAATAATTTTTGTACTTCAGTAATGAATAATACTCTCTTATTACTACTTTTAATGTTTGTGCTCATAGGCGATCATTAGCCCTAATGGTCATTAGGAGAAGCTGACTATATTTATTCGCTTAAAACCTCAATATGTATGCAAATATGCACTTAAAAAGGGATAAATATCCACTTAAAATGCAAATTTATTGTGCACTTAAATTTAAAACTATACTATGCACAGATCTAGGCTAAACTTGAATCGTTGGCGACGTTATTCGTTCGTTTTTTCCCTCTTTTGTTTTAACAATATTCTGATTCAAAACTTCGACCTCTATAATATTCTCGTGGGGGATTTTGACTTTTGACCCCGCGAACAGCAGGGAGTAGGCAATTTGGCAGCCCTTCAATTTCGAAAGAGCACAGTACATAATACAATTACAGGAAACGTCGTATAAACGTCTGGATATTAAAACTTAGTTCACCACCAAGGTGAGCTTGAAGTAATTATCGCCTAGTTAGAGATAGTATTTAAACGAAGCAATGTTATTACGTTGCTGACGTTTACCAACGGCTATAACATTTTGTTTTCACTAATAAAACTTGAAAATTCACAATTTTTTTTCCCAGTATACCACAGTAATGTAAACACGGGTGTATTATAGTGAGTTACTTTAAAAATGAAAAATGAATTAAATGGCTTCAGCCCAGTTTCAACTATACACGTCATAATAACTGAATTTAACTGAATACAGTGTTTTTTAAGCAGGATGTACATTTTAACTATCGTGATTAATATTATTATCAAAATGTATTATCATCAGAGAATGTATAATCTCTGGTATACATAATCTCTTTAGTACATCGTATAATATTCACATGCACACTACACTAGGATTCACCGTATTTATACTATCTCTCTAGAGAATGTTACTTCATTTCAATCTTTGCATTCTTCATGGTATCTCATTTATGATGAGAGCTTTGATCGTCATAACTATTCAAAGTTTGAGTCTCATGTTCGAATCCCGTTAACGGCATGCACTTTCTTGAATATATCTGTCTCATTCACCCTCTAATCACCCCACTTCGTACTTCCAGTTTACGTAGTCATCAGTGGGGTCTGTTAGTGATTAGTATATGTACTTTACATAATCAAAATTACATTTTTACTTGTTTGTTTCAGAAATTCAGAGATATTTTTGTGACATAACCTTTTATATCCATATAAAAATACCAAGATGTCACGTAGCTCTTGACAAACGAGTTTAATTAAAGTTTAAAGTTTAAAGTAATTGCAGTACATGTCCACGTAGTAGTAAACTGGTAAAATAGGCATCGTATTGTGGTACATAAAAAAAGTTAGAATGTTACCCGCGTCAAATATATAGCGTGCCATACATGTCCGGCAAATTACGACCTCGAAAAGTTTTTATTTGTATTTTATTTGGGGACTACTTTCTCACCCATCCGGTAGTAAAACCACCTTATTACACCTTATACTATGTCACTTCCTGAACCTATCTTCCTTGTGACATATTTTATAGTGATAAAACGCACACACATTGGCTTTTTTCAACGACTACGTAAGCGTGATTGGGACTGAATCGTACAATATAGCTGTTATACACTGGGTACAAATTTACTTCAAACGACGTCGTTCCTTTTCGCAATCACCTGTGAACCTGAGCACTGTGACTGATTTACGTTCGAGATTAAGCTTCATTCATTACTGCCAAACAAGAGAGAGAACTGAGAAGAGAGAGAGAGATAGAGAAGAAAGAGTCGAATTTAAGACTGGCAACAAGAAAAGTCAATTGATCCAACTTCATACAAAGACCGGCTCAGAAACCTAATCACCGCAGCTAATAAGTCACATGGGAATGGATAATACTATTGAGAAATATCCGTCGAAAAGAGTTTCTTTCCATAATCTATTTCCTGTCAGGTTATAAACCTTTGACCGCGGTAGAATGGAGATAGATATTAGGTACAAGCGCATTGGGTGCACACAGCCTAACAGTATTTCTTATATCATGAAAAGTTCTTTTAATAATATAAAAAAACCAATTTCCTCATTCGAAAGGATAATCCTTCGGCAAAGAACCTTAATACCAAGGCCTATCATGATTGTGTCATGAATTGGGATTGTGATTATGCTTCGTTGGAAAATGATCTAGAATAAGTTCAGACACTCTTATTGATCGGTATACGTTCGATGCTGTAAATATAGATTTCGAATAGACCTAATCTAGTACGACCATTATAAAAGCATTATTTATTTGTTCATGTGACAAATTCTACGAGCAAATAACATGTTGTCACGAATACGATTTGTACTTGTTGAAAGGAATGGTTTCTTTTTCGGAATGTTATTGGTACATAATTATTATACAAGAAATAATTCGAACTTGCAATATTTGTATATATTCGTATATAATTTTTATAGTTGGGTGTATTGTATTCGTATTTTGTTATACACCCACTGTCAGTATTATTAATAGGTTACCATGCAATATGTATCAGCATTGATAATTGAAAAGTCAGAAATGATATTAAATACTTGAAATTTCGATATAATTACTACGAATTTTGGTATTTATATTTCATATGTATAAAGTAAACACACACGCACACACACCAACTCACCTACACAGTCAGTCAACATCACAAACTGAATATATCAATATTCCACACAGCCAAGACATCGTTACAATATATATATATATATATATATATATATATATATATATATATATATATATATATATATATTATATTCATATGGTATAATTACGTCTATTTGCTGTGAAATACCCTGTTGACATGAGTTTGCTTCTTACTTGATAGAACTAGTTTTCCTGGTGAAGCACCAGTACATATTATTTTTGTTCACCATCTGCAAGAAAAATGTTCTGTGTCGGATGACATTATACGAAATGTGTTTATATATGTATATATAATATATATATATATATATATATATATATAAATATATATATATATATATATATATATATATATATATATATATATATATATATATATATATATATATATATATATATATATATATATATATATATAGTGTCTGTGTGTGTGTATAGTAGCACATTTTCTTCACTCTCGTGTAGTACTTATTAACAAAGTGTCATTCAAACGTTCGATTGTCGGTAGAATCAAGTGGCGTGGAAAACCGAGTGATGTGTATATGAACAGTGAGGAATTCAAGTAGTTCTTCGCACTTCCACATCCCCCCAGACATCGAGAGCAGGTTTGAAATGCAAATTTGAATAAATAATTTATAGCAGGGATTGCGTTGGAAGTAATCACGGGTATTCGAGCCAAGAATCTGCTGTGGTGATTGTAACTCGTTTGATTTCATTTCCATCCCCTATTTTCATCGAAATCATCCCCCACTACCCACCTCCCACAAAACCCTCCCCAAACCCTTACGAGCGGAGTGAAAGGAAATTTCCGTCTTTCTTCTTTGTACATTTATCATCCATTGAATTGTCTAAGAGATTCAAGAAGGGCATATTATATATTATAAATAGAAGAGTAAATATACTAACACACTTCTCTCGATTTTTTACTTTCGAAACCTAAACGGCTGAACGTTAGTACGTTGAGAATCAAATCCTAAATTTCCGTACGCGTCTTTGCTTGTTGATATTTTAAGCCTTGTGCATTTTGTTGTTTTGTGAAAATAACGCATCTCATTTTAAAATACAACGTTCAACGTGTACTCACTACTTTTCATTTCTCATTTTCTAAGATAATACTTTCTTGTTCTTATAAGCTTCGGTTGTATACCTTGGAGATGCTATACTTTAATTAAATGTAATACTTTTAATTATTATGAAAGTGTTCTAAGCTTATGTAGTCTAGTAAAATATAATAACTTTCCTCAAAAAAATAAATCTTGCAAGATCAACTTGCCTTGCAGCGTATTATAGTTTAAAGGTCTTCTATATTCTTTGAGTTGAATCTTATTTTGCTGTATAAAATCAGTAATACACCGCTAGCCAATTCTCATGTGGGTAATTGTTGAAACACCAGCGATTTGAACGATGGATCGGTTATGAATCCTGGGTGTGAAGTGTGTTTGAAGTGTTATTAGTATAACATGATTTTTCAGCCTTTTGGCTCAGATAGCACAGACTTCATTGAAATCTGAAGCGAGACGGTCGCGGGTTCGACTTCTGCTATGGGCATATGTTTTTATACACCTCCCATTTCATTATAAGTATCATCAGTATCATTTTGTATCATCACTTCTTTTTTCACTATTGCGTGTCCATTCGTATCCCCATATTAACTAGCTGTTGGTGAAGTCGTTACTCGTTGGGCATAATTAAAGGAAGTATGTTCTGAAGTTAACATATTTCTGCGTCGGTAGGCTTATAGAGTTTTGATAGAATATCTCAGCTCACTGTTACGAAGTTGTTAAATAATAATACTGGCTGTATTGTTCTGGATATTGTGTCATGCCTGCTGTTTGTGGAGAGAAGCATTGTATATGCACCCGAAAAATGTCAATTAATATATTTCATAAAATCAAATCATTTGAAATATTTAATATTATTTTCATGTATTTGGAATGATTTGTTTCTTGAAATAAAATATGATTGTTTTTATACAGTCAAACTCACACACTTTTCACCAATTGCCGAATTCCATTGAGATTTTGTAGATGTTGTCTTCTGAGATTAGGTTACGACTTTCAGTTGTTGACAAGTGTCTGTTGAATGATACCAGTAAAAGTAGAATGGTTGGGCTGTTAATTTCAGCGATAACCATGTGATTAACGGTAAAAAAACTGAAATAAATCTCGCCCTATACTTATCTGCTATAGTGCCGTACATATCCATTTATCTCTTACCGGTACTCGTACTTTCAACCCTATCATGAGTAGGATATTTTGTAATAACTCATATGGTTACAAAAATATTGGCTATAGCAGAAGCTAAGCGCCCGTTGTTTTGCCGATCAGCTCGGAAAATACAATGATTTTAATTTTCTTTCAAAACGATGAACAGTTGATACGAATAATTTGAACTCATTTTCTAAATGCCCAGTTTATGCACGAAGTAAATTGTTTAACTCATTACCATTGGACCTGAAGCAGCTTGGTCTCCACAATAGCTCTTTCACTAGATCGTTTCCCGACTGTACCAATTGTTTTTATACTATTGACGAGTTTTCAAACTACTCATCATGGTCATTTCTGGATTGCTATTGAATTTGTATTGTGTCTTACTATCTTGTAATTGATCTGAGGTCAATAAACATGTTATTACGATTATTATCATTATTTTTAAGAGTGTATTGCATAATATTAATCAAAAAGAAAGGGTAGAGCGAAGTAATATGATGAATGTTCATACAAATTAAATGCGATAAAAGGAGCACAAGTGAATCTTTAAAACAGGATTTATATACGTTCAAATATTCTCTATTGTAAAAACGTATTTCTATTCATTTTTATCAATGATTAATATATTGGAATGATGTTACAATAAGGTCAGGACCCCACAAACTAATCATTGCAATAGAAGGCTATATATAACACAAGAGTGAAATAACTTCTGGGTGATAATTACGTTGTTTTTGCCAAAAACTGGAAACTGAAACTCCAATTCCTCATCGCCTCTACATTCGAGTGAAGCTGAAACTGAATCCCATAAAGAAAGTCTATCAAATAATCGTTAGAACCGTATTTCATCTATAAATATCAGTGACACTGAAGCTAACGTTCATCCAATATGTTGTCTTTTACTTTTTATTTTCAAAATGGTTTCTATTTTGTAATGTTCGTTGACTTGTAGGGGTTGAAGACAGAAGTAAATATCGGGTTTGAAATATATGTCATTTCGTGGTTGAATGTAGAACGCGTATTGAACGTGTATTGTGGTTTATAATAGGGTATTAATGGTGGGAATAGATAATTTAATATAGTTATACATATTCATTAGCGGTGGTTCGTATACAAAGGAAACGCTATAGGCACTATACATACTGTCGCGTTGTTCAACAGAATCAGAAAAATATTTGTAAGTTATACGGTATTATTACAAATTCATTCTGAAATATTGAACTATTATACTTTGTTTCAATTCATGTGGTGAATAGTCATTATGTTTACGTATATAGAGTATAATATTTTTTACGTTTTATCGTTATTGTTAAAATTGGACGGCCAATATTTCGAAACCGATACTATGGTTTGGTTACCATCCGTTGACATAATATGTTCATCACAAACCAATTTGTGGCAAATCACAAAACATATATGATACATATTGATACGGGATTTTTTTTTATTGAAATCGGACTTACTGTTTTGAAGAAAAGGAGTATTGAATGTTAACATTTTCATAAAATATTTAGAAATAGGCCTACATGTTGTCCTGTTTCAGAAAAACTTTATATCCACTGAGCAATTACATAGCACGTTGATGAACGTTAATTGAATTAATTGTAAACATTTCTGAAATTCTGGTAGAGCAAACACAATATTTTTCGATTGCCATGTGTACTCGAGACAGACTATAAACTGACAGAGTCAAGAAATCAAGTACATTTTATCGAGACATTTTTATAATTGGTTTTAGAAAGGATTGTAAGACGATATTACGATATAAGACGATTGTAAGACGGATTGTGAGACGATAATTGTAGGCACTTAGGTTTGACATGGATTGAATAACGATATTAGCCATTATTCAATAGTTATGATATTCATATTCAATTTTAATGATAAATTTCAACTTCATCGTCATTATCCTGCAGAGACGTAATTTCAGGTACCGTTGTAAAGTATACAAAACACAATAAAGAAGTTTTCATGTCCAATATGATCTAATTGCGAATAAATATTGACAATTCAATAAGTGGACATCATTCTCTTATATATTTGTATGATTCAATAAAAAGCTTCTCATTTTGAGTGTTTTGATAATACGCATATACTTTTGAATTAGCCTACTTACATTTCTATAATTAATTTCGTTCGCAATTCTAGAATTACTGACAACCATGATTTGAGAGTGAAAATTTCACCCTAATTGGTTGAGAAATACAATGAACAGTGAAAAGTGGGAAGTAAAAATTATTTACCATCGATATACTGAGTGAGATCGGATATATAGTGAGAGGTGAAAGATTTGAGGTTTTCATTGAGTCAAACCCGTACCATTTATCGCATAAGCAGTGGGCCAAACATTATAAAAAGGCAATATTTACTTTAGGGTCGAGTGCAGATTAATTAGTTCAATTATTCACGGTGATGTTTCTAGCTCATCTTAAAACATTGCAATTAAACCAATACCATATCTTATTTCTTCAATAATAATTATCACCCAACAGTCAAGTATCTATCATCGAGATTGAATTCTAAGATGGAAATAATTAAATACAATTTAACAAACATGTCGGGAAAGCTAGCTCCTCGGTTTCAAGAGGAACTTGACATTCTACGCAACTTGTCACGGTCTCATCTCTAGCTCTCCAGCGTACTTGGCCCCCTCCACGTAGACGCTGCGAAAGACCTCTTAGCTATTTCAAGTGGTATAGAGAATAGAATGATGATAAATGAAGGAAAGAAGGCAAGACGAACGCTGAATATTGGGGTCAAGAGGTAGGACTTTCCGTATAAAGGGGGTCCGTATAAAGGAAGAAAGAGATGCCAGAAATACGGACGAATCGTAGTGGATAAAGAAAAGATTTGACGAGTCAAGAGATAGTGAGATAGGAGTATATATATATATATATATATATATATATATATATATATATATATATATATATATATATATATATATATGCACAGAGAGAAGTAGAGAGAGAGAGAGAGAGAGAGAGAGAGAGAGAGAGAGAGAGAGAGAGAGAGAGAGAAGAGAGAGAGAGAGATAGAGAGAGAGAGAGATAGAGAGAGAGAGAGAGAGAGAGAGAGAGAGAGAGAGAGTGAGAGAGAGAGAGGTAGAGAGAGAGAGAGAGAGAGAGAGAGAGAGAGAGAGAGTGAGGTGGCGGTGCACATCTTTTGTCATACTCGAGTTTGGTAAGCTCCTCGAGATGTAGCTTGTACTTGTAGTTGAACAGAAGTTTTTGTTTAAAGTATCTTACAAATAAGTAAGCAACTGCATGATACAATATAAACACAAAATCCTTCTTAAATGTACTATTAATTGTTTCTACTTTCAAAGCTTGAGTTTTCAATTGCGATCTAACAAGACATCATCAGTCTCAACTTGGTTTCTGACAAAGACCTTTTATTAAGTTTCGCAGATTTCGTGATCGGACTATACGATCTCTGGTCCTTATCCGCAACGTGAAAGTCTATGGAAAGTCAGATAATAGGCAAGACTTTCCTAAACAATGACACATTGTTAGCATCAAGAAGTTCTATAATAATAGAGAACATGTATATCTACGAGAGCAACTTAACAAACTCTCCGCCGTATTGTGCATACTCTTCAACTGATACCCGAGCACGTTATTAACAATTTTCAAGGAGACTGATACCATATTTGAGCAAGTTCGGTCGACTTTGAAAACTCTGTATGGAGTTCTATTGACATAGTCATGATTTTGATTTCGCTGAGAAGAATAGCAGTAGAACCCTTACGTGTGCAAATAATATTGGAAATTAGTAAGAGTTCAAATTTGGATTGGAAGGTGAGAATGAACGTGCTAGAATATTTTCGATATGAAACTTTACTCTATCCCGCACAATCACCAGATGATGAGAAAAGTGGACTGAGTGAATACATATCTATGAAATTATGGTGAGACATAATTTCACACCTTGCTTGTTTTGTTCATCGGTTCTCATATTTTATCTATTTATAGTCAATACATAACTTCAAATTTTAATCGATATTTATAAGTTGTTGAATGTATTCCATCTCAGAATCGCCACATATAATACATGTATATATATATATATATATATATATATATATATATATATATATATATATATATATATATATATATATATATATACATGTATATGAATATATATCTCTCTCTCTCTCTCTCTCTCTCTCTCTCTCTCTCTCTCTCTCTCTCCCTATCTCTCTCTATAAATATATATATATATATATATATATATATATATATATATATATATATATATATATATATATATACATACGAGAGAAAAAAAAAGAAATTAAACGAATGAAATATTAATAGCTTTCAATGCATTTGAGACTTGTCTCGACTTGACTTGAAATTTCAATGCACTGCAGCCACTTTGTGAGCCAACAAAGTATCTGTTTGAATTATTCTAACAAATATATTCCATCTGTCCAACGGGGAGAATGATACTTGAATCAAATAATGCTATTTTGTTCAAATGCCATGACATTATTTCATAAAATATATAGTCGACTATTTGACTATTATTCTAAGCCTATATACGTGTACATTTTATGTATGTTCAAATGTTTCACTGGATAAAAGAATTATTATTATTATCATTATATATATATATATATATATATATATATATATATATATATATATATATATATATATATATATATATATATATATATATATTTCTTGTTATGGATAGATAGATAGATAGATGTAGCTTTAATGTTTTCAAGATTTCATTGCCATTGCAGTCGAATTGCATCAGTCGAATCAAGTGTACTATTTAAAGGCAAGTGCTACATAACATCAGAGTACCCCTAGGGTGACATTTACTCCGGTACGCCTTTCTCCCGAAAACCACTTTGGGCACTTTGCCATTCTCACCCCGCGGGCCACACACACATCTAATCTCACGAGAATTCAACTGACAGACTCTGTACTGGTCGACGTTAGAGACGTTAAACATGAGTCCGTACTCTCATTCTCTCACCCACACAGACACACACTCACACCGTATACGTTACAGGTAGTTATCTAGACGCTTTTCCCGTACCAACACAATTATCGTGCCTCCAAGCGTTCTCATATATTTTTACTGTTTTATTAACTCTATTTTTGAGACACTAAGTGCACGACTAAAACTCACGTCTTGCTTTTTTGAACACGATGTTCGATATCACCTTTATGAACCTGCTACATGAATGAAAAAGTTCATAAACAATTCACACTGAGATAATTTCAAACTCTGAATCTATATTTCGATATCCAATATTTCAAGTATTCAATGCTTACGCGTTTATGTATATACTCATATATATATATATATATATATATATATATATATATATATATATATATATATATATATATATATATATACATAGTTATATATATATATATATATATATATATATATATATATATATATATATATATATATATATATATATATATATATATATATATATATATATATATATATATATATATATATATACACATGTATATATATATATAGGTCCATATGTACGTGTGTTCATCTTCATATTTTCTTCCAGAGGAGCAAACGGGGTCCACTCGAGAAATCCACACACACACACCGTACAGTACAGGTGGAACCTAGTGAAGTTTGTTATTAGTTAACTAATACGAACTATTAGTTAGTCTAGTTGATGGAATAAACTTTACTAGGTTCCACCTGACTTGTACTGATATAATAATGATAGACGAAGGAATCTTCAATAACTATGTATATATATCGGAAGTAGTACATCAATATGATAATTTTAATTTTATACACTTCCATTAACAAAACTTTTTTCCAACGCTTCGGTTTGAGAAAAGTATACATGTTTCACTCATTAAATCTCCGTATCTGACTTCTTAGTATTGAAGATTTCAGATTTGATTGTATATATCCAATTGGAATCTAAATGTTAGAGTAGGCCTACATATTCTTTTCTTACAATCGATTCAGCCACAGTATTCGAAGAGTAGGCCTACAATATTAAATATAGTCCAAAGCGGCTTTCGGTGTATACGCACAAAGGTGGTGAGCGGGATGAGAGGGATGGAATGGATGCAGGTGAATTTATCAAAGGTTTCTCTTCCACGAACTTCTTCACTAGAGAAGAAATTCTCAGCCAAGTTCTACCGTGTCTATTTCCACGTTGGATAAATATTGGCAATCATATTCTACCGTAAGTAGCTTATTTCAATTATAATAAGGTATAGAGGCCTACATTTTTTTATTTTTTCATTTTAATGTTGCTCAACGACCCCACCAACAGCTAGGTTACACGAGGTTACGAATGATCGGGTGATAATGCAACGATGGATGATGGGTGGAAGGACATTTACAAAAACGCATGCCTTATGAAGGTCTCGAACCCACGCCCGACCTGACTACAGTTTTTGAAGAGGTGCCTTGGCTGACCAAGCAACGGAAGAAGGCTAATACTACGTCAGAAATATCGCTTACCTGGCAGATTT
This sequence comes from Brachyptera putata, assembly GCA_907164805.1. Lineage (NCBI taxonomy): Eukaryota > Metazoa > Arthropoda > Insecta > Plecoptera > Taeniopterygidae > Brachyptera > Brachyptera putata. The sequence continues at coordinate 30,078,887 of OU015462.1, forward strand.
ACCGCTTGTATATATTTCTTTGAATAATGTCTCTAGATTCTGAACAACTGCTTGTTGTTTGTTATCAAATCTGGTGTTGTTTTATACACTCTAGCTGCAATTATTATTACGCGATGATAAAATAACTGCATGGTTGATATTGTGCAGACACAATAACAGTGTCGTATGCACTTTCGCATCATGCGCTTCCAAGAACATACATTATAATAGAATGAGATGATTCCATGAAGCTTGTTATTAGTATTCAGTTCATGTTATAGTTTCTTGTGTATTGAGACATATAAAACACTGTTGTTTCGCTGGAATGGTTAATAAAAAGCAACTCAAGTCACTGCAGAACAATTGATATATATTTCACATTGTCATTCTCTCTCTATATATATATATATATTCTATTTTCACCACATACCATATTTTTCCTACAGTAACAGAAATAAATCTCGAAAAACGATAAGTACAGTCAAAAGAGTACTCTTTATCGAATTTATCAAATGTCGTACACAATGGAACTCGTATTTTCTATATCTTCTATACCGGTATATATCTTTCTTAAATGGCCGCGGGAGTCGTTTTTTAACGCACCAAAACGTCTGATAGGTTAGGTCTCATAACTCCTCAACCTGTCATCGAATATTTCTGTAATTTTCAACGGTAGTAGATAAAGAACATGCCAATGTTTCTGTGAGTTTACATTTTCCCCCCCAAAAAAAATAGTAGCACATATATAGCTTCGAAGTTACTGAAGTTTAGCGAGTAATATCAAGAGAATCATACACTTTTCGAAAAATGTAATCTCACAGATACCTAGAACGTATCTTCATAATCACGTGTTCATAATTTGAACATTTTCTATCAATTGGTTTACTCGTAGCAAGACAGGACATATTGCATGTTTCGACAGTACAGTGGTGTGAAACAAGGGGCTGTGGACTGTCGTCTAGAGGCTAGAGTGCGCTAGTGGTGTGTGCGTGAACAAGTGTTGTCTGGTGACGCATGGTCTGTTATGAATGAAGCGTTGTTGTTTCGCATATCGGACTAGTGGGCTGAGTTTGATAACATAGCGGCCACTCGAACACAGCTCAGAGCGCGGCTAGAGCTATTGGCTTTTTTTTTACTTGTAGCAAGACTGGAGACATTGTGTTGAGTTTTTAATCCTACATTAGGCAAACGCAGAATGTGCGTTGTAAGATGAGCGAAACTCTACACCCCTTGATCATATAAAATTAACTCCATCCGATGCCAATAAATCTAGGAAGTCGTGAATCTAGCAGCAATCTAGCAATGCAATATTTTTCCGCTAATATTTCCATCTTTTCGATAAATAAAATACATTTATTATATTATTTTCTTCGAAACGGCTGGTCCGAATTGCACGTAAATTTTTATTGGTGTGTATTATTTCTGTTTTTACATTTGATAATCATATTGGAGAGATTTTCAGATGAGCGTAGCGAAGATTTTCACTGAACTCTTATGGAACTTTGTCTGTGCGTTTTTTTTTTGTTCGTTTGTAAACACTGCACAGGTCGCAGGGTTTGACCGATCGACATGAAACTTTTTTTTATATTCAAACTTATCCAACTTAGAACTGTATAGTTTTGAGGTCTAATCGGTTGGACCATTTTTGAGAAACATCATTTAGAAGTTTCTAAAAACCCCATAAGATTTGGCTGAGCGGAAAAAATTGAAAAATTAAATCTCTTCACTATGATTCAAATTTTCCACAAATGTGAACACAAGAATAATATACATGAATAAAAATTTGGTTTGATATTCGGACCAGCCGTTTTGGAGAAAATAATATAATAAATGTATTTTATTCATCGGAAAGATAGAAATATTAGTTGAAAAATGTTGCATTGTCGAAGTCACGGCTTTCTAGATTCATTGACATCGGATGAAGTTCATTTCAAATGATCAAGGTTTGTAGAGTTTTCGATTATACTTTATATAGACATCTCGCTCATCGTACAAAGCACATCCTGCGTTTGCCTAGTAAATGTATTTTATTCATCGAAAAGATAGAAATATTAGTTGAAAAATGTTGCATTGTCGAAGTCACGGCTTTCTAGATTCATTGACATCGGATGAACTTCATTTCAAATGATCAAGGTTTGTAGAGTTTTCGATCATACTTTATATAGACATCTCGCTCATCGTACAACGCACATCCTGCGTTTGTCTAGTATTTTTCAATTTTTTATGTCCAGCCTGTAATCGTATGGGGTGATTAGAAACTTTGAGATGATGTATCTCAAAAATGGTCCCACCGATTGGACCCCAAAACTATACAGTTCCAAGTTGGAGGAGTTTGCATTTACAATCAAAGTTTCATGTCGATCAGTCGAACCCTGCGACCTGTGCAGTGTTTACAAACAAAAAGGGAGACAAAGACAAAGATTCGTAAGAGAAGGATGGACATCTTCGCTATAACGCTCATCTAATTAGGTTATCGTCAGATTTGCATAGCCGAAAGAGTGTATATAGTGATATGACGCCGGAAAAAAGTGATTGGCGAAAGGGGAACATTGAAGACAAAGCGAAAGAAACTCGGAGGAAAAAAAATGCATTTACCAAGTGGCGTGAGTTGAAGAAGAGGTAAGTTCATCTGTTGTCCTACAATTATTACACAAGTAATTCGGTACCGTTTGTTATCTTATAACTTGATTTTAATTCCCCATTACCTTGAAGTTATATTAGAGTGAAAAATTGAAAATTCCATTCGTGTGTTTTATCAATTTAGGAGGTAGGCCCTATAGGGGCTGAGCTGTTTAGACATTATTGTCAAACAAATTTCAAATCTAAACGGAACAAACAACGACTTGTAGAATGTCGGTTAATTTTAAAAAGTTCCGATATCTTCTTTCCGAATCTTTCTTTCCCAAATTGATCCTAATTTTTTCAGGCAATGCGGTGACCTTGAAGTGTCAGTCGAGACATCCTCTGGACAATTTGTAATACAATTTGTGATCCTGAGGACACACACTATCACTCACACGAGTTTTGAATTCTGCAGAACACAAATGTTTTTCCACATTTTTTAAAGATATAGGCCTATAACTAGATAAATGGAGTCTTGATCAATGGGTCATCGAGAGTTTTTTTCAATTCGGTCATGGAAACTCAATTGCCGGTATCTGAATAAAAGTGGTAGGCCCAAGTTATTTATAGGTAACTGGTGTTTTATAGTTCCATTTAAAAATCAGTTTTCAGAAAAATTCTCGCGTTTCGCAAAATGTAGCCGTTTCAAATGTGGAGTTAATTAAATGTCATTATTTTTTACTCTGAAAAACATTCAGAAGTAAGCTCGTGTACGTCATCTGTCATCTCACTTCTCCCAACATCATGCATGATGTAATCCAGATAATCCAGATAATTTTAACATAGTTTAATCAAATTTTCAACCATTTTTGCGTAGTCAGGAATTAGAAATACAATTCAATTATTTCCAAAAAAACCCTAATATTTGTGTACATAGTTCTACATGGAGTGTTTATTGCCGGAGCTGATCGAGCCTCAGTTTGACAAACGACTAGTCATTGGAGATATCAAGGATCCACCACACATCCTTGAGGCACAGGCTCGCTCTGGCAGCAAAACCGATAAAAACCAATAGAGTAACTGTGACGAAAAAACAATTGAGAAAATCGAAAAAATGAACAGATCGAACCAATTGATAGAAAAAGATTAAATAGTAGTCGCAATGGATGATGATAGTGCTGATAATAATGGAGATAATATGCCTGATGATAAATACTAATAATCTTTTATTAAATTACATCGAAACTTGATACAAAATCATTGTTCCCCAATTAAGGCTTTAGGTGAAAGATGAGATCGTTTGAACGGGGCACCACAAGGGCGATCTTATTATATACCAATATATGTTTTCCATTTATTCATTGACTAGATTTGGACTGATTTATCATATACTGCTCTATGTTTTAATCATGTCTTGTTATGCACAATGACTTACTGTGTACATTGCATCTATTTTTATTCATCTGTTATATTCACTATTTGTTATACCACTGACTGTCCTTAAATATCATGTAACTTATGTGATCAACTCTATGGAGACAATAAACATTATTATTATTATTATTATTATTATTATTATTATTATTATTATTATTATTATTACTAGGAAAACGCAGGATGTGCGTTGTGCGATGAGCGAGATGTCTATATAAAGTATAATCGAAAACTCTACAAACCTTGATCATTTGAAATGAACTTCATCCGATGTCAATGAATCTAGAAAGCCGTGACTTCGACAATGCAACATTTTTCAACTAATATTTCTATCTTTCCGATGAATAAAATACATTTATTATATTATTTTCTCCAAAACGGCTGGTCCGAATATCAAACCAAATTTTTATTCATGTATATTATTCATGTGTTCACATTTGTGGAAAATTTGAATCATATTGAAGAGATTTAATCTTTAAATTTTTTCCGCTCAGCCAAATCTTATGGGGTTTTTAGAATCTTCTAAATGATGTTTCTCAAAATGGTCCAACCGATTAGACCCCAAAACTATACAGTTCTAAGTTGGATAAGTTTGCATGTAAAAACAAAGTTTCATGTCGATCGGTCCAACCCTGCGACCTGTGCAGTGTAGTTCCGTAAGAGTTCAGTGAAAATCTTCGCTACGCTCATCTAATTATTATTGGTACTCATACATAATAAAAATTCAATCTCACTTTTTTCCCACAAAGCCTAAAAGAAGTCTATCTCTGGATTGAATAGATTTATCAAACCCATATAAACTTTACATCTGCGCACACCGAGTGGTAAAATTAAATATTGATATTTGTAAATTATAATATGTTCATTGAATGCAAAAGAAAATTCAACAATTTAAAGAATAAATTCACATAAAACACATGTCAAATTAATGACATTTCAACGTTGAAAAAATGATATATTTATATGCAGTTGAATAATATGATTCCAAGTTGCAAAATATACAGAATAAATATAAATATCAATTTTCTCCCTATGTTCTTACGAATGTTCTCACTATTTTCATGGCTTTTGTTCCGTATGTATGTTTATAATTGATAGTTTTATGCTGTTGTTTATGACGTACCACAAATGAAGTCATTTCAAAAACTAGATTTACGATGTTGTCAATTTTTTGGTAATTATTCATCAGTTACGTAACCCTGTATATCTTGAACCATCCACGTCCACGCGGCGCACATGTGTTTAGCCAGCTGCTCTACATGTTCACTGCTTGACCGACTGGTAGCATCTGAGCTGTGATTGGTCGTACGGTGAGAGAGGTGAAACATGTCTATGTGACGTCACAGGAGTAAGCCCGCCTCCCTGCTCTCGCTAAACTACTACTCTTTTGAATAAATTGACTCGACTGAGTTGGCGATCGACTCCCACGGCCACTTAAATAACCACATTCAAGTAAGATGATACGATGTTAAACCTTCCCCCTTCTTGGTTTTATGTGATACAAATGGAACAACACATCATATATCTTCTTTTTCGACGAATCATATTATATATACAATGTACCTGACTTGGATATCGGCACGAGGGAAGACATTTTATTATGTAAAATAAGAGAATACAGAATTTAAAAGTACTCTAAAATTTCATTTTCAGTTGAACATAATATAGTAATATATAAATGTAAAGCGTTGGGAAGAATTCGCTTGTTGTGGTATTATTTTATTTCAGTCTGCTCGCTTCAAATTGTAGATGAGTATTATTGAAACGTTGCTCCATTTTGAATGTAGACTTGTTCTCGATACACAGATAAGTCTATTGTTAATCCATTTTCTATCAATAGTTCAATAGTTTTCTATCTTGATGATAATCCATATCTCGATCCGTCTATTTAGTAAAGAAAACACATGTTCAAATTGTCATTATAGGAGCGATAGCGAAGGCTTCTACTCTGACGAAGCTTTTTCTGTGTTTGTGTTTTTTTTATAAGCAATGCACAGGTCGCACGGTTTGACTGATCAAAATGAAACTTCTTCAGAACACGTGGACTTATCCAATTTGGAGCTGTATAGTTTCGGGGCCAGAACGGTGAAACGTAGTTGAGAAAAACAATAAAAAAATATAAGATCGGGCCGGGCGGCAAAAGTTGTGAAGAAAATCTCTTCCAAATGGATGTATTTTTCCAATTATAATTTTTAGAAGAATTTTGAATAGAATTTGAGGTTGTTGGCCATTTCAAAACATGCATTGGAAGAAAAACACGACATATATCAAGAGGAAATTATGATATTCGAATGCCAAGAGAAGCGGTGGCCGAGAGCGATAAGTGAATCCATTGAAATGATGAAATATCGACATAATTTGTATGGTGAAGATAGCGTATACACTCTGTCACCCAGATGGACCACTACTGGACCAAATTAAAACGTCATGCAAGATTTCCGAATAGAATTGTGATAAATGAAAATGACAAAACCATGGCAAATATCGGATAATTAAATCACACAACTTACGACCAAGGATCCATCTAAAAACTTGGCCAAGTAGCATTGTGTGATTTGAAAAATACATCCAAGATACGGTGATACAGCCATCTAGACAAATCGATGTGTATAATGTGTATTATATATTATGTGAAAGATTTTCATGAATAACTCACGATGTAGTGATACCAACTTATCTTATCATAATATAAATAAGGTGTGACGGACTCACGTCTTCAAAGTGAAATATTTCCGCGGTCACAATCTGAGTTCATGGTTCCATTTGACAGTCGTGCAACTATCGCTGTTATACCGAACTATATAAAAAAACAATGCTATAAACGGCTCAGTAGAATTATTAGGTTGAGAGGTGGTACTTGTTTTTCACGAAAGTAATAGATTTTCTAAGCTCAAATGTCACCGTTAACTCTGATCTGACCGGAAGAAACCACAAATGCCTCCCATGTTATTAGTATGACATTCGGTACACCTTCTTTATATTATGATAAAAGATGACATACAGTGCAGTGGTTAATGCGCTTGCTTCATGTGATCGGGAAGAAAAAGGAAATTTCGAACCCGGTTCGATCCCCGCCGCCGACCATTTTCACAGGGTTTTTCGTGTTGTCTAGGCTAATGCCGGGATGGTTCCCACAATATAGGCCACGACCGCTTCCTTCCCGTTATCCTTCCCATTACTCAAGAAACGTTCATCTCATCATCCCATCATCTCATTAATCATCCATCCGACGCCAATAGATCTATCATTACAGTGCGTTGTTAACTCAAATATATATAAAAAATAAAATAAAATGTGTTGGTATCACTATACATTGTGGATAACTTGTATTCCTCGACAAGAATCTGTTCATATATTCATATTTGTTCATATTTTCATTCTGACTCTATAGCCCAAATTGACTGCTATGGTTGAAACGTCGAGCTATTGAATTGATATATTATGTTCAACCACGACTCCTAAATTTATAATTAAGAACTAATAATCAATCATACATATATTATATAGGCATAAATATATATATATATATATATATATATATATATATATAAATATATATATATATATATATATATATATATATATATATATATATATATATATATATATTATATATTTGATTATTCATGCATTAAGTTATAGTCATAACGAAGCAGTTATGCATTTACTTTCCAAACTAAATTATACATTCAAACTTTGAATGCAATCAATGTTCATTTGAAAATGATCCAATTTGCTCTAACCCAACTGTTAATTAACACTTTAATTATCGATAACGCAAAGACTATACAAATATGCCGTATTTTAATGGCCGTAGATTGCAAATGTAACAACTGCCGGAAGGCAAGTAGTCTAATAATATGCAGATATGCTAAAGCCATAACCAATTACAATAATTGAATGGTGAATTAGGTTTCAGCTAGTACCAAACCATGGGTGCCTAGAGGTCTTTTAATACCGAATACGGTAATTATGAATGCATTGATTCGAAATAACGGGCCACATCGTACAGTTTCATCACATATTACAATCTGTATTTAATGAAATGCCCATGATGCAAATGAATCCAGAGTCAAGCTTGTCTGTAAACTTTGTCGATTTAATGTATATGGTAAATATGAATACATATATAAGGGTCTATCTAATTTACATCAATAATCATTTTGAAACAATGAAATATTGAATTGAAAATGGAATTTATTTTTCTAATATTCAGAGTAAATAAATTAACAAGTATTTTGAATTGGAACTTCCATTTCAGTGGATAGAGTTGGCTCTATTTGGCATAAATGAAAATTATTTGGTTTGGATAATGGAGGCTGATATTTATTGAATGGAATAAACAAAATATAGATGTAGTGGTTATTGAATATTGAATGAGAGATTGAAATAATAACTGAATATTTTTCCTCTGTCAAATTCGGATCAGTTGAACAATTTGAACATTTATTTCCAGCCCACTCATAACATAACGGTTCCAATATTATTTTACAATTACCCAACCTAAAAACATACCCTTACAACTACCAACATTGTCGCAAAAACGTATTAACATTTTTAACTATTTTGTATTTGGTTAAAATTTATGTCTGGTTTATGGTATGTCTGGTATTCTTAATTGCTTCTTTATTATAGAATGGAATAGAATATAGAATTCAACTATAGAAGAAATTATTTTCAGAATTCATTATAGAATTCAAATATAATGCCATTGCGCTGGATTTATTGAAAGTAACATTCGTTCACTTGTCAACTACTTGGCATACTTAGTTTCACTGAAACATCAAGATGTTTTGAAATAATATGAACAGTTTTACAACATATGCGTGTGTGACCCAATTACTGCTCTTGTGCTTTTACATTCAATAACAGTTTCAACTTTAACTAGTTATTTACACTTTTTATAATGTAAATATATGTATTACTCAATTACCAGTACCTTTTTTCTCGATTCAATGTTTTTCAAGAATTCCATGTTGAAAAATTACTCAGAAGAGAAGCTATTCAGACTTATTGAGAATTGAATATCAAGGCAGTCTTGATTCACGTATGCTGAGTGAATCTTAGACCGCCACATGTAGCGTAGTGGTTAACGCGCTCGCATCATGTGGTCCGGGAATTTCGAACCCAGTACGATCCCCGCCACCGACCATCTTTACAAGGGTTTTTCATAGTTTCCCTCTGTAGTCTAGGCTAATACCGAGATGGTTTCTACAATAAGTCGGCCATGACCGCTGCCTTCCCATTATCCTTCCCATTATCCAAGATCCTTCATCTCATCATTCCATCATCTCATTTATCATCCATCCGACGCCATTAGATCTGCGCTATCATAACAGTGAGTCGTTAAACCCAATATCAGCAGTCACTAATTCAAATTTTTAATGAAAAACTCAAAACATGGAGAGATTCAATAAAGGTTAGTGAAGTCTCATTGTAGTAATAGAGGCTACTAATAGAGGAATGATTTGTAACTTCTGAATGATGAATAAGCCTATGATATCGTATGTGGAAATACAATAAAGTCGATATGAATCAAAATATATTTCCATTTACCAGATTTCCAGAGGCCGAATATTGCGTTACCTATACACAATATATACTCTTTATGATTGGCTCTGCCAATTCTTCAGAATATGAACAAACTATATGACTAAAACTATTACACATAAGCTAATATGAATAATACTATTATTTAGCTATAAACATCTCCGTCGGTTCGTTCCATGCTTAAATACATAACATGGCAACAAGTCTGTGTAACTTAATAATATTGTTTGACATTGTTAAAGGGTTTAGCTATGTCACTTTATTACAATTATATGCTGGGACTGTTTCTCTGTCTGCCTGTCGCTTCTATGTATTCTCGTATACTTATAACTCGTTATATTATTAATATGCCTTATTGTTGTTCAAGCCATGGGAAGTTACTCTTGGAGTGTAAATCTTTGAATATTCATGGGGGACTTTGATGTTGATGAAATATGCGAGATTCCGGTAGATGAGTGCTGCTCTGTGTGTATAACTAGTAAATATATATATATATATATATATATATATATATATATATATATATATATATATATATAGTTGTTCAGGAAACTGCGTGGGGAGAGTTGAGGTAAGGTGTAGGTAAGGTAGAAGTCAGGTGAGATGTGGTAGCAGGGACCTGAAATGTAGCTAAGAGGTAGGTAAAACAGCACAAACGATGCCGCATCAGTAAGTTATTCAGTTAGGAAAACCTTACCGTTTGCCTTTGACATCGCAGATATAGCATAGTGTAGACACAAGTTGAAGCAGAGTGTGGTAATTATAAGCGGTAATTATTGTTACAGAAATATTGATACTGTTGTTCTGAAAACACAATAATTATCTTAAAGTCAACTTTTTCAAGTTTCCGATATAAAATAATTATCAGTATCTGAAGAATATAGGTTCTGGTGGAGGTTCCAGCCTATATTCACATAATTTGATCGTGATATTTATGTTGAGAATTGTCGTGCTTAATCAAGATTATGCAGTATTTATAGTGGTCTTCAACATAAATGGATTCAATGTTTTGGAAAACAATATTCATTACCTGGCGTGTTTGATCTATAATCTATTTATTTCAAAATTCCAAGGAAACATCATATCTCAAGCTTTTCCGTGGCGTTTCAAACAATCAATTCTACCATCAATTCTCGTTCAATTCGGTCTCGTCTTATACCGTTCCTTTTTGTGGAGGCACCGTGTGTTGTTTGAACGTCGTTATATTTATATTCTGTATAAATATAGTTACTTTTAGTAGGGAAGTCAATTCCTTCTATCTTTTCAAGTGAGAGTAGATTTTTTCCGAAGGGAATTTTGCGAACATTTGAAAATTTTAAGGTTTTTGAGTGATCAGTCTTTTAAGCATAAAGTCACCTCTATACAGGGGGTGTGTTGTATATTGTGGGCATATATAATTAGAATATTGAGAGGAATCTTCAGGAACGATCACGCTTTATGCAGGACTCAATTCACGCCCAACGGTGAATTCAGTTTGCAAAGTGATACTTTTGTTAACTGAGGTACGGAGTGACGCAATTTGCATCGTTAATAAATAAAGCATACATATAAGTATGAATATAAAGTGTATATACCGTCGAATTGCATTCAGTTGAAGCGAGCTTATGCGACATATTATGTATTGTATTTCAAGGTGCCAAAAGTATTAACTTCACAATAACATACATTATTTGTATCACCATGCGCATGTTCTTTATTATCTAGAAATATAAATCCTATAAGTTACATAAATACAGCTGAAGTTTTAGTTTTATAATTAGTTTTACAAAGTATTTAATTTGAATTGTTCAGATAGTTTCTATTCTCATCACTAATTTCATTATTAATCTTTATAATAGATTTCTTAGATAATACTTGAGATACAAAGCTATTCAGATCTATCTTCTTACGCGGTTGAAAATGTGAACACAACTTTGAAGTTATTTAGTTACTCCACGTCTAGGAATTAGGCCTACATTTATTTAGTATGTTTAGTATTCCGAGCCGAGAGTATATGTGGTTTTAATAATTTTACCAGTACTGGGTAGTGATTATAGTTAAAATAACATTTTCGTTGCGATAAGAAGTACATGCAACATTCCTTCCCTCTCTTTAAACGCTAGTGTTGCTAGAGAGGCTGTGAAAATGCCACAAACGATTAGCAAACTGTAAATTGTTCCAACTTAACTTGAGCAAAGACCTATCGCCTTGCAGCCATGCAGCTCGCTCACTCTGCAGCTCTCTCTCTCTCTCTCTCTCTTTATATATATATATATATATATATATATATATATATATATATATATATATATATATATATATATATATATATTGCAGCAATGTGTACGAGTGAGTGGACTTGAAGTGTTGTTTCATTCGGGGGTGTGGAGAGTTTAATATCGCAGTGTTGAGTTAAATCTGTGGATGATGAGGGTGTATTATTGAACCAGATTAGTTTCTAAACTTTCCAACTATTGGAGATTTCATCTTGTTACACCGTCTAGAAACTTTGTAAACAGAAGGAAATCTGATTGGAAGTTTGCATGTTGAATACTAATGTAATTATTTAGGTTAAAACCTTACGACATGTACAGTGTGTATTTATAATTTATAGAGCCTAAAACTTTTAACTCTCGTAATCATGTCTTGTCATATTTGAATATCTCATTATAAAGATTGTTCAACCACAAGCTTGTCGTGTCGTCTCCTGGAGAGAACGTCCCAGTGAAAAAGAAAACGGGAAAACTTTTTTCAATTATAAAACTAATTTTCCGTGATTAAATTATCAAAATTCATCAAGTTACATTCTTGTTAATGGATTATTGTAATCAACGTATTATATAGTTCACGCACGAAACCTGCACGGGTTGATCAATATTAGGAAAGTTAATTAAACTAGGATATTAATTACATCTATTGGTTTGCTATCCAAACACGGACTAAAATACGGCAGCTGAGCAGTACGCGACTGTAAACGGAGCTTAATTGGTAACACAAACAAAACCCAGCTATACCCTTGTATGTAATGTACTGTGTACTAGGCTTTGTTTCTCTCTGCAAATACTATGCAAATTTAGACGAATCCACTTATACTTCTTTTGTCCATTCGATAATGGACATGTTTTATGCGTTTCCTGTTAATTTGATGGTTTTATCATGTAGTTTACATTGACTATATCCATACGATTGGAGTGGATTTTCATCAGTGAATCGTTCCACTGACCACAGCATAGTTGAATGAATATGAGGGAGCTGGTAGCGGGTTGAGGAACTTTGAAGAACAGCCGTCGGCGAATTCACTAGGTTTTGGTTTCCTATTAAATAATCAAGTATTTATGATCGCTCTATTATACATAGCTTGGCTTTTACCCTCACCCTTACTCTATATTTACCACAGTAAAATGCCAGAATAGCTGTGTACGCACGCATCTACGCTATGTGGAGAGGAACGTTTGAGAATAAACAAGACTCTCGAAAACTTGGATCAATTTACCATGTTAATATTTTACCGAATGTATCTTGAGAGAACGTGTTTTTGTTGACTATTTGCTAACTAATTAGTATTCTTAACAAGGCGTCTTTAAATCACGGTTACTTTATGTGACTCTATTTGCGTAACGTAAACGAAGCGCATTAAAACCAATTAAAACCGGAAATATACATGCAAGATAGTAGAAAAGAATGGCAGGGAAAGCAAAAGGGAGGCAAATGAGGAAGGAAGTTGGCCATATTTATTATTCATGTAGCTAGGGCAAGTTTTACGAACGTTGGTTCAGTGCCAAAGTATAACCAGTTCCAGCATGTAGGACTGTACCGTACTTAACATTAGGGAGATAAACTCCCATCTCTAGAAAGGTGTAAAATACCGCTATTATATTTAGGAGCTGTACAAATTTAATGCTTCCCATTATTTCAACTTTATCAAAATAATTTAATTTGACATGAAAGAAAGAAGTAGCATTACATCCAGGTTAATTAACGCTGCGGGCATAAACAAGTCGGGCGTAACTTTCAAAATGTAAGAATGTTTTCAAAAGATATGAGGATTAACTCGTATTTTAATAGGAAAAATGTGAACTATCTTGTATATTTAGTTCAAAATATTCGTTTCCTTCTTTTTTTTTTTACATCAAGTCGACTTTATAGATTAATGAAATCCAAGCTCGGTGTTTTAGTACACGACTGGGGGTTGGTGTGTCTGGAATTCTAACGACGCCAAAATGAATTACCTTCACGCTTTTATCCCCTAATTTGCAACAAAATTGTTCTACAACATAAAACATATCTCATTTATACATATTTTTTAATGTGGTAATGCTTGGCAGCCATGCAAATATTGGATGGTAGGTACGAAAAAACCCTTTGAGGTGGTTTGGGAATAAAACTTTTTCTATAAAACATGAAGTTTTTCGATTTCTGTCTATTAAATATTTATGTATAGAGCGGAATATTTGGTCAGGAGTTGCCTTTTGCGTCCGACTTTCTCTCTTGAGAGTGTTCCTATGTAGGCCTATTACAGAAGTTTGTGTGCCGAGTGGAAGATGTAGTAACGCATCATGGGATCTATATTGAGTTCGGTGAACACCTAAGTATATAACACTACATGCTTCAAATGCCAGCTCTCATTCACACGCACAGTCCTCGCAAGTTTCCACCTCACTTCCCACAATGCACTTCAACACGACCTAATACATTCTCAAAGTCATTCAAATATGGATGAACTTCGACTTCTCAATATTATTGGAAATTGTTGAGATGATTCACATTGTTAGATAGAGCGTTTCGTTGGTAAATAAGGTTTACTTTCAAGAATGTTGTTCGTTTGAACAACAAATTCGAAAGCAATCCAAGCCAGTTCGAAGTATAAAAGAATATCTTTGAAATAATGTTAAGCAATGCCTAAGTGTATCACAGAGTTGCGAAACGTTTTTGGGGTAACCGATTCAGACTAAAACGGTTGAATATTATGTTATACATGTCGATTTTCGGCCAAAACAATCGAATCCCAACACCGTTCAATAAGCGATTTTGAATTGTAGAATCGCATCTGAAATATATTCTGAACAGTCAAAGCTCTTGTCCAAGAGTGTCCGGAACTCGACTTGAGTTTGCGATTGTAACGCAACCTTTGAATTGATTTACTCTCCAATCGACTTTGACTTCCTCTTCTATCCTTCATATTTACTCTCGTTTATCATACTTCATAAATTTTTGGAATCAGTTATTTAATTAAACACGGTTGAACAGTAAACACGTCGGTTCCATGTTCATTAGTTGAGTGAACAATTCATTGACTAACTGCATGCAAAATTGGTCTAGAGGACTCTAAAATAAGACCCAGAAGTCTGACAGAAATGTTTGAACACAACAACAAACAACGGTGGCATTTTCCGATTTCAAAACAAATTCAACCGTAAAGATTCAGGTTATCGGTATAATTGTCACATGTTTGGACCAATTTCACTTGAATGAACCGTTTGACTGAACCGTTTCACAACTTTGTAATAAAATAGTAAAACAAAATAGTAGAAAGTATATACACGCATGCAGGAAAAATGGACTATCGTTGAAAGTGAGAAATAAGTTTCCAGTTTAAATTCTTTGTATTTCATATCAATATGTATTTTCCTCTTCATATTAGGATAACTAACACGCCTGATATTCTCACGTTGATGAGTGAACAGGATGGAAGATATAATTCCCAAATTGGACAATTTCCAACTCAAAAATTATTTCTCTCATAAAAATATGGAAATAGACCACTTGATATTCACTCAAATTGAAAACATTATTCTGTATAAGTATCCGAAAAAAATTATAAAAATTATTATATACTTTGTATGTAAGCTTTTCGTGGATGTGATTCATCAATACGAGTCCACGATAGAAACTCAATTTCAACCAGTGAATTGGCCTGACTGAAATAGCAAGCATACAAAGAGAAGAAACACAATTGCACAGGAGCAAGTACGATAAAACTGAGGTGGTGTTTGTATGTGATGTTTTCATACACATTTATTCAGTGATTTATAATTCAATCCCAAACTTTCGTGAAAACCTTGAGTATTTCACATCTGACATGCTTGCAGGTACATAATGATGGAGGTGCCAGGTTACAAATATAGCTTATACTTCTAAACACGTTCTCGTTTGAACGATATCACATTTACATAATTCCATTTCAATATAGGGCATATTCACGTAATTCATTGTCATAAGTATCTTTATGTTCATTCGTCAAACAGACAAACAACGAGATGGTGCAGTATATTTTTCTATCGCTTCAATTGTATTTCAATGCACACACTACATCATACATTTTGGCCACATTTAATTGTAAGAAAACCATATATATATATATATATATATATATATATATATATATATATATATATATATATATATATATATATATATATCATGATGGGTGAAAGCTTTCCTATATTTCAACAGATGTTATATCGTGGAACGAACATGACCATTTTCCAATTCACAGACAAGTAGGTCTACTTGTAAAATTACTCAAATGAATTCCAAAGTGTCAACTTGATAATTTTGATAACGGAATAATCTTCCATAAAAGTAATATAAGTTGAATTTATTGTTAGCTTATATAACATAGGTTTTGTGTTGAAGATGGGTGGGACTATACTTGAGACAACTTTTATGTGCGTGTGATTTTATCTTAAAGTTGCTCTTATTGAACATCTGTTGTACTTAAACCTTTCATCTTTGCCGCTGAAGTAGTTCTTCATTAACTGTTCAGTCTTTGATATTTCTCCCTTTCAACTTTACAATGAAAGTAGCGCACAGTGAGCAGAGCCGCTACGCTATACTGCAGAGCACAATAATTTGGTTATGCTAATAAGAGGGATTCTCAAATGTAACGGTTGTTTTGTTTTGTTTGAATTATAATCTTATTATAAGGTGGAAACTGTATAAAATAATATACAATTGTATGAGACAACATACTAAATCGTGTGTTGCTTAGTACATGAACGGTAAAGTAATAAATTTTTAAATACTTTCACACAGAAGGAGCAACATTGTAGTGTATTAAGGGTAGCCAGTCAACCCTAACTGAACAAACCCGTGTGTGGGTGTGAGGAAGAGAGAGTCAATGTGTATGTGTTATAGACCTATGGCGGGGTTTCCGTAGTTTTAACGTTAGGCGTCCTCACTTCCATTCCCTTGGGACATGACCCTATACACCTTTACAGAGGCTCAATCTCTTTCTCTGTCTGTGCACACATACACTCAAGTTCACATAAACACTCAAAGCAAACATTACTATCGAGCAGGTATATCTCAAAATATCGGATTGGTTTTTGAAAATATCTGAGCCGATTGAATTTATTGGATTTCATCGAATCAAATTGACTCGTGTAATTTCGTTATTCTTATACTTCATAATAATCATTTATAGATTGTCTCGAACATAGATCATAAACCTGTGAAAGGAACATTGGTTAGAATCAGTAGTGATCGATCGTTTGCCATTTCATTTTTCATTCGACTCATAAGTTATGTGTATTCTATTTTGAAATCTTTTTTTTTTAGAATTGTGTTGTGTATTGTGTTGTATTGTTGCTAATATTGTATTTGTGTATTGTGTATCTGAGGTTTCATCTGAGTTTATATAATTTTTTAGTTTCCATTATAAATTCAGTTCTGGTTATTTTTACAGCATTTTCGACCTTTTTCTTTTTTTGTTTTCGAATCCATATATGAAAACTATCATTGAATATTGACACCTTGAACAATATTAATGCATTGAAATACGGAATTATTTTCTACGATGGACCTACTAGTGAGGAAATTCTTGATCATACTTTTCGCCGTTGGAGAATATAAGCCATGAGAGAGAGAGACGTGATAACAGCTGAGAATTTTTTTTCTAATTAGCAATACAGTACAATCAATTAATTCAATTAACTAATCAAGTAATTGGATGAGCAACGGCGAAGAAATCCATCCCACTCTTATGTAGCTTTGACTGTGTTTTTGTTTGTTTGTTTGTTTGTTTGTGTATTTATAAGCACTGCATAAGTCACAGGGTTTGACTAATCGACATGAAACTTTTTCTGTAGACGCAGACTTATCCAACTTGGAACTGACAAAGTTTTGGGGTCAAACCTGTCGGACCATTTTTAAGAAATCTCAAAGTTTCTAAAAATCTCATAAGAGTAGGCTGGCTTGAAAAATGTGAAAAATAAATTTTCCTAAAAATAATTCAAATTTTCCTCATATAGGTCATAAACACAAAAATGAAATACATTCTAAAAAAGGGATATGCAATTCGGATCAGCCGTGTGAAGAAAATAATGTAAGGAATGTTTATCATTCATCATATAGATTCATCAAAATAGATATAAATTATGGCAGAAAAATGTTGCAGAGATGGATTCTCAACTCCCTATAGATTCGATAGTAACTGAATGAAATATATTTTATATTAATCAAGGTGTGCAGAGTTTTCGATTATACTTTATATATATATATATATATATATATATATATATATATATATATATATATATATATATATATCGCTCATCTTACAACGCATATACTGCGTTTGCCTAGTAGGCTACAATAATTATTCCAGTGGAAGGGCCAAGTCTGTCAGTGCTGGCGCGACTACTATTCTACGGGTTGCATCCCAACTGATGCTGGCGTGACGAACGCTCTGCGGGCTGCATTCAGGAGTACCCTTTGAAACGTTTCTTTATTCTCTCAAGTTTAGGAGATGATCGATGGCGAAGAAGTTATGGAGCTTTGTTTGTTTGTTTATTTGTCTGTTTGTTTGTGAGCACTGCACAGGTCGCACGGTTTGACTACTTAACAAGATTTTTTTTCAGTACAAGCAGACTTATCCAACCAAGTTTATAGTTTTTGGGTCAAATCTGTTCAACCAATATTGAGATAATCCATCTCAAAGTTTCTAAAAACCCCATAAGATTATGCTGGGCGGAAAAATGGGTAGGGATGAAATCTCTGAAAAAACAAATCATTTACTGGAACCACATAAGTGGAACCATTGACTGGAACCACTCATTATTACATACTTGCATGCATTTGGACCAGCCGCTCTGAAGGAAATAATTCGGTGAATTATATTGGTAATCGAATTGATAGAAATAATAGAAAAATGTTGACGAGATTCACGTCTTTCTAGATTCTATAATTACTACATAAAGTCTATATTTTATGTGAGTTAAGGTGTGTATACTTCACTGATAAGGTATCTCGCTCATCTTAAAAGCATATTCTACGTATGCCTAGTGCATAATAACATTCAAATCATGTGTCATGGAGTATATATTTATATATAGGGTCTATATATATGTAGTATATATATATATATATATATATATATATATATATATATATATATATATATATATATATATATATATATATATATATATATATATATATATATATATATATATATATATATGTATATGTATATATATAAATGTTATGTTATATGTTATTCATAGGCCCATATGTTTTCATGATTTTATTATGACTTTTTTATGAAAATGGAAAATTATGTTGCTGATTGTCAATTACAGTTCATATGATTATAATATTATAGAAAAAGTGATAATATTTCACAACAAGAAATAAATAATTTTGAAATTTATTCAACAATTGAAGACCATTCCATAATCATATTCAACTTTGAGCGAAAGCTGTATTTTTCAAAATTCGAACAAGTGCACAAATGGGCATTATCTACTGAATTATTGAAGAT
Source organism: Brachyptera putata (assembly GCA_907164805.1). Classification (NCBI taxonomy): domain Eukaryota; kingdom Metazoa; phylum Arthropoda; class Insecta; order Plecoptera; family Taeniopterygidae; genus Brachyptera; species Brachyptera putata. The sequence goes on from OU015462.1 coordinate 30,098,154, forward strand.
GTTATATTAGAAGAAACATTCATCAGTCATTTATAGGTATGCTGAGTATCTCTGCCCACCTAGAATCTCAGCAGTATTTCTGAATATTGAAGAGCTTACATAATTTTTTTTACTCAAAAATGTTATGTGTCAAGAAATATTCCATCACAAGTGATAATTAATTCAGTACTACTAGAATATGCATTCGATAAAATAATCTATGGTTTTACTAATGGAGATTCGCCGCAGATTCATATATCTATACTCATGTCTGACCCTTCCTTTTGTGAGGATGAAGTCATATAAATAATAAGTGATTAGTGTATAAGTTAAACTGATGAAAATATGAAAAAACTCACCTCTGTTTGTTCTACAATATTCTATACTAGCGTTTAATTATTATTCTATATGATTACGTTCTTAGCAAAGTTTTTACGGCCATGATGAGTGGAAATAAGTTACAACTGTTGTGAGAAACGCCAAACGTTATTTTGATGTTGCTCTGCCGATACCTTATAACGAACCAGCTCTCTGAGAGTTCTTTAATATTTAACTACTGCTTCCACTTTTGTTTATCGAATTTCACCAGCTTTTACTATCTTATTTTCTTTCTTGTCCCAATCTTGTTGCTCCCTTTACAAGGAAAGAAGGAAACAACTATAATGAGGTTCACTGGTTGGCTGAATATATAGAAACATATATTATTCAATAGTAAGCGAACAAAAAAAGGAAATAAAATATTCATGTTTCAACACAAAGCACTCTTTGTGCAAACAAAAATCAATCAAAACAATTTTCTATGTCAACATTATGCTTCAAGTATTTCTGGATTTTATGCTCAATAAATACAATATATAAATCATCTGGTTGTGATGTACAACCATTATAAATGATTTAGAGAGTAAATTGTGGTATGTTATGGTTGGTTAAAAGATTTTCCGATACTTTTTTGGGGAGAAGGACGAGTGTTGATCCAAGAATGTCTATGTGGAATGGAGAAGGTAGGACATATTTTGATATTGAACTTAATTGATTTGAAATATTTAATTTGAACCAACAACATATTTATATATTTCTTCCATAATAGTCTTTGTGAAATTGCGTCAGCAACATCAGTATCATCAGTACTTCATTTCAACGTTTGTTTTTAATAGTTGCTACATACATCATTTGTGATATCACCTATTAGCCCAACTTTAATTCCGATAAATCGTAGATTATTTGTGATCTTACTTAATGATTAGCCTAGCTTTCCTACTGAAATGTATTGAAATACTTCGTTTCCGTCCACCTCCACTTCTTACATAAAAAATACAACTAAAAGTTGAATGTGCACGAGGGATTCACAATTTAGTTCAAGTTTGCCTATATATAATATTTTGATGGAAGGGCCGTGTTTTTTCTAAATGTCAAATATAAATACTTAATGCTATTTTATTACATGTGTTATAAAATACATACTGCTGCATAAATTTTCGATTTCTTTGATAGCTAGTGCGTCGAGACCTTAATATTCACATGTATGTAGTATAGCTTAATATATTACTGGAGTCATTTTTCTCTCCATGACGTCTCCGAAATAATTTGTTCATACGGAAACTGATTTTGCTTGTTCTCTGAATATTTTCAAAGGAATTATAAGAAAGCATACAAATCCTAACGGAAGCAATAACCCACTAAGTATGGCGAGGTCTTATGGTGTCACCGTGCATAGAGAATGTAGATTTACACCCCCCTTTGGATTGTAAGTAATAAATATCATGGTCAATTCGGACACTTATTATCATATAAATTCAGAGTGTAAGTGCATACTCATATTTTTGATAATAATTCTTGACCACCGTCACGTTTCTCTGAATTTATTAGCATGGCTTATAACTAATAAAGTTGGTAAACTGTGGGGGCGTTGACCTGAAGGGTTTGATTTATAACTGGAGTGAATAATCATACAAATAAACCACTGCCACGTCTCACTAACTGTTAACTGTTAATTCTGCGATTGACGTATCAAAGTGTACACCTTGTTTCTGCTCATCAACTGTCGGAAACAGATCACGTATTCCAGCCCGATTGGAGCAATTGTGTAATAACTGTGTATTATATATCCGAAGCTAGCACAATTTCACACTGATTGCGAGTTTCAAAACTCACTTTAGCCTTTATGAGTAGACGTTTATGCGTCTCTGTTGAGTGGAATAATTGACTTCTGTGAATATTTCACCAATTAGTTTCGTATCAACATTAGTATATGTCTTGTTAAAAGCATACTTCAGTAAGTTTTTTAATTGCGAATTAAATTATAATTAGATTTAAAAATGAACAAACAAAAATATCGCGTTTTTATCAACAGAGAACATGGGGGAGTAAATGAAGCATTTTACTTCACTGATAACCGGGTTTGTTATGGTACATGGGCAGAAAATTGCATTGCTTGTTAGAGGAGCCTTTATAGACATTTATTCTCATTATGAAAGGTATGTTTTTTCATTCTATTACATTTTTGATCGCGTAGAGAGCTAAGGGTGGTCGAGTAGCTGTTAATTGAATTCTGGTATGAAGTTCAATAGGTTTCAACTAGTTCAACACTGTACGACAATGGCACACTGTGGAAATTAACACTTGCCCACGTTTCACCGGAGACGAGAGAACATGGCAAGCACTGAATCTAATGCACTATGTGTGGTTTGCTTTCTGATTGGGGTCGGTGAAACTCAATAACGTAGCCTTTTCAAATAACATTTCAGATTCAAGGGAATTTTTGCCGGGGGAAGAATTTTAATGGTTTTGGTCGGTTCTGAATTACTCGATGGTAGTAGATTCCCTTTACGAAGTGATATTTTCTAGTAAGAATCTATTCAGAAATACGTTTGACCTACGGCTATACTGGGTTTGTGATTTCATGGCAATGGTATCCTCCGGTCGTGCATTCACACATGCACATGCACACACACACACACATATATGTATATATATATATATATATATATATATATATATATATATATATATATATATATATATATATATATATATACAGATAGAGAGAGATGTAAATTATCAAACATATCTTGTCTATTCTTGTCTACATCTAGCTCACAAGGAAATCCATTATATTGCGGCAGGCAAATGAGACCTACGGCTCTGATTTGATCGCTAGAAACCACAAATGCCTGCCATTTTATCAGTATAGGAGTCGGTACACATTCTTTATATTATGGTCAAGTATGTTGGTATCACTAAATCGTGCATGCACAATTTGGCCAGGTTATCAGATGTGTCCTTGGTCGCAAATGGTATAATCCACTCAGTTCTTCGCTTTTTTCCATGATTGTGTCGTTTTCGTATGTCATAATTTTTGTTTGAGAACCTTTTAGCATTGTATGAATTTTCTATTTGTCCAACTGGGTGATACAGTGTATCCATAATCTTCGCCATTGAAATTATGTGGATGTTCGATCATTCCGATGGATTCACTTATCGGTCTTCACCATGGCTTTTCTTGTAGAAAAATAGTAGAAACACGGTCATGACAATGTTTCCTACAAGATATGACCTAGGTACGACTATAGACAGCGTAGATGTTATAACATTTAGGCTCTAGATATTTATTTTTTCATTTATTTTATTTATTAGTGTTTCCATACAGTGTAATACATTATATTACACTGTATACAGGTAGTGAGAATAGAGCAGGATCCCCGTAACAACATGTGCCTCACTACCTGCATAATAATATAAATTATACAAATTATAATGAATTGAGAAAAAATGAATTGAGAATAAAAATAACTAAATATGAAATACAAATGCCTAAAATAATGCCTAATCTGAAATATATGAAGTTTAAAGTATCAAAAGTTTGAAATATATAAAGTTTAAAGTATCTAATAAAGTAAAAATGTTCTGAGTTGTCTACGAAATGTATCAAAAGAATCATCTGTTCTTATATTGACAGGTAAAGAGTTATAGAAAATGGCAGACCGAAAATAGAATCCTCTTTGATATTGCGTGGTTCTGGCGAATGGAGGTTTTAATGTGGCTAATTGGTTTAATCGAGGCCTTAATGACGCATTGAAAACCACTCTCTCGGAAATATCCATGTCTAGGATCTTCAAAAGTAATTTCTTAAGAAAGAGCATGTCTATTTCCTTGAGATGATTCTCAATGGTCAATAACTGATTTTCATCTTTTTCTCCTGCGATAAATTTTAATGCTCGATTTTGAATGTGCTCTAATTTTGAAATATTGCCTACAGTTGTTGGATGCCAAGCCGGACAACCATATGACATGATCGGCCTAATCATCCCCAAATAAACCGTGTTTTTCACTTTCGTATTAGCCCCATGCAATACTCTACCCAGAAAACCCAAAGTCTTGGCATCCCTGTTTCTCACAATTTCAGTTTGCATATTCCATTTGAGATTATCAGGAACAACAATCCCAAGAATTTTCATGGTTCTATCACAGTGAATTCTAGTTTCGTCCACGCAATAAAATGTCTTCCCATTTCTATTGGATTTGGATCTGGTTATGGACATGAGCTGGCATTTTTTTGTATTCAAATGCAAAAGATTCACTTCACACCAAACACTGACGTTATCCAAATCCAATTGTAACATGTCAACATCCTGCTCTGAATCTATTTGCCTATAAATGGTACAGTCATCAGCGTACTGGCACATTGTGGATGTTACACACTGTGGCAAGTCCAACATGAAGATTGTGAACAGGAGCGGACCTAGCACAGACCCCTGAGGAACCCCCGAGACGACGTTCCGCTCATTGGAGAAGTAACCGTCGAAGATCACTTGCATCTTTCGTCCAGTGAGAAAACTTCGCATCCAGGAGAGCATATCACCAGAGACGCCTAGCTAACAGGCGTTGATGTTGGACCCTGTCGAATGCTTTAGCCCAGTCAAGGGAGACAACATCCACTCGTGTGCCCTTGACCGAATCAAGCGACTGCTGCCAATCATTTATCGCACCCGAAAGCATGGTCACACATGATCTTCCTGGTAAAAACCCATGTTGTTGCGAGTTGATTGCATTGATGTTTTTCAAGTGTGCGAGGAGTTTGGTATGAATAACTTTTTCCATGATTTTCCCCACAACCGACGTCAGGGATATAGGCCGGTAGTTCTCAATTTGTGTTCGATTGCCAGCTTTGAATACTGGAACAACATTAGCCTGCTTCCAATCCCTCGGTACGATTCCTTGTGTCATGGAAGTTTCAAACAAGAAACATAAAGATGGAGCCAATTCGCAGTTTCATGTAGAATCCTGGAAGGGATACCATCAGGCCCAGATGCACTGTCTTCCTTTACTTTCTTCAACAATCCTTCAACTAATCCTTGATGAAACATAACTGATTGGAAGGTTGAAGGTAATGACCCATTGGTAGTTCGGTAAACAGCAGGAGGGCACAAATCTACGTATCCAGGAATATCTTCAGTGAAATTATCACAGAAATGATGTACAAAAGATTCTGTCACCTTAGTTGAGTCACTTTCCTTTGACCCCTCTATGTCAAAGTGCTGAGGTGCTGAACTTCCCTTCTTGCTATGAATGTACCTCCATAATTTCTTTCCATTATCAGCCCCACCCAATTTCCAGATGTACTCATCATGTGCACTCCTCGATTCTTTCTTCGCAGTCTTTCTTGCTTGCCGATATTTTTTCCACCTCACATCGCTCTTATCTACCTTCCATTTTCTATAGAGACAGTCCCGTTTATGTATCAATCTTATTATATCCTTGTTAATCCATGGCGCCCTCCTCTTTGCAGATATCATGACACATGGTATTGACGCATTGACACAGTTCCAAAATGCTGTTTTCCATGCTAGCCACACATTCTCCACGTCCGCATCACCAATCCCATTCTCATCGACTGTAGGTCCACATGGCATTGTCGTACTAAACAGTTCGCAGAGCTTGGGCCAGTCTGCCTTCTGATAGTTCCGAGAAATACGTCTCACCGTCTTCTGTCTAACAGGCTGCCACTGAAGTCGATATGAAATGGCCATATGATCACTTATCCCTGGGATAACTTCAAGATCAACAATTTTTGATGGATTGTTCGTCAGAACAAGGACTAGCGATTGAGTTTGTAGCACTACAAACTCAATGATCTGACCTCTCTGAAAATGTAATTTTTAAACATCCTGCAGTAGGTCCATGTCTTTTGTCTATGGCAAGAATATAGGCCCATAATAAGGTCTAGGGCGTAATCTAGGGACATACATACTTGTATGGTGCTCGGAATATCGATATTAACTATACTTCCGATGTCATTAGCAATAGGTCTATCAAGTATCAATATTAAGCCAAGTAAACATCCTGATTCATATTGGTGAAATTATTGGCGAGTCCAATAGGTCTAGTTTATAGTTGATTATACTTCCTAGGATATCCCAGTGTCTTCAGTGGCGTAATCTGGAGGTCAATAATTAATGAGAACAGTGAGCGGGTATATAGGCCAAAAGTGCCAAGCGCTGGCGCGCTGTACCGTTATCCAGGATATCGGAGTTCGATTCCCATCATGGGCGACATTACCGAGGTCGTTCATGATTTATCCCAGTTGCTACATGAGAGGAGACCACAACAATCTACTTCCCGTCTTCCCAACTGACAAAAGATGACCATTCTGTAAACATATTATTAGCCCTATACTGGTATAAACTACCATAGAATAATGAATAATGTATTATGTATTATTCTATGTGATATTCTCATTATATAGTGATCAATGAATATTTTAATTCATTATATAACACCTGAGTTCAGGATTAGACATGTATACCGGTGTAACAGAATGTTTTTACTCCCCGTAAAGTTGACTCCCCAGTAAAAGCATTATATAATAGAACTACTCCCCCAGTAAATTCTCTTACACCGGCACAAGCATCTCAGTGATCACGCGCTTGCTTCATGTGACCCGGGAGATGAAAGCAGATCAGTCCTCGGTCCGATACCCGCCACCGTCCTTCTTTACAGTGGTTTTCATTCACCTTCCTATTGATCATACATCCGATGCCAATAAACCTTAGTTATCGTTTAAAAACCCAATATTTAGAAAACCAAATTGAGAAAATCAAAATAAACGCGTTCAAAATCCTTGTGCTTCTATCAATCTGAATAAGAATAACGTTACACCATATGGACCGGAACATCTCGAAAATATTGACCTTCATATAAGTAGTCTTTAAACATAGATGAATGATTCCCTACTAGTACCGTATAGCAATGAAAAACTAATTGTCACACCACAGTTAGTCTTTTCTGGAAACCAATTGCAACAATTATGACAACAAACCTGCAAACTTCATGACAAGCAATTGCAACAAACTTCTCTGTGAATGTCACCCCGCAACTTCTATCTGCATCACGATGTCAAACCATTCCTTTTCTGCGTAGAGTCAGTGTGGTGCCAAACGCCTGGGTTTGGAAGAAACACGCTGACTAGGAGTTTAGACGAATTTGATGTTTGTTGAATGTTTCTGAGGTCGAAGCATCCCTGCTGGGCGAGTGATCGTGGTATATACTGAAGTAACCAGACTAATCATTCGTGCCCTTATAGGCTGAAAGACTTGAGCACCTTCAATGGGACCTGCGGGTAGTTGAACTGTCTTTCAATACTTGCTCTGTTACACTATGTAGGAGATATTTGTATGATATCCGTTTTCAATTATGTAAATATATAATATTGTGTAGATATGTATGCATAACTATCAAGCTGGCCTTCTATGAACGAGGTATTCACTTGGCGAATTCGCTAAGCGTTTTTTTTAGCTGGGATACCGTGCCGCCATGAGCCGCGCTCGTCAATAATTGGTCGTTTTTTAACATGGCAGTAAAAAAAAACGCCTAATGAATTCGCTAAACGAATACCGCGTTCATGGAAGGCCAGCTTTAGACGTTTTGATCGAAGCTTGATACTGAGGAACTGATACAACTACAACAAATACTCTGAATACTTGTGCTGAATTAAATCTGGAATTGTATGATTTACCAATTATGCCAATTATGTCATGAAATTCAATAAACGTCAAAAGTATCCAACATAGCATGATTGTCAGGCGTAAACGGTTTTTTATTGGGGTGTATTTGATTATTGGGGTGCTAATATAGATTTTAGGGTTGCAAAATTGTGCATGAGTAGTGTTAAAATATGGTACTGTCGTAATTTCCAAATTCCATTTAGGTGGGTATGGACCCGTGTACACTAGAATCGCAACCAGCAATCGGGACCTCTGGCTCTGATTTCTGCACAAGAAACCATATACATATATATATATATATATATATATATATATATATATATATATATATATATATATATGTGTATTTATGTATATTTTCACAAGGTTTTATATTTAAATAATTCATGTTTTCGGTTCCTCTTGTGTGTATTTATATTTTATTATAACTCACCAACGTTTCCCTTAAATTCCATTAAGCATTTTCACATGTGATTGAATATTGCCAAAATTATTATATAAAATCATATATATTATATATATTACATATAATTTTATATAATAATTTTGTCAATATTCAATCACCTGTGAAAATGCTTAATGGAATTTAAGGGAAACGTTGGTGAGTTATAATAAAATATAAATACACACAAGAGGAACCGAAAACATGAATTATTCAAATATATATATATATATATATATATATATATATATATATATATATATGTATATATGTATATAGGAGTATAGGAGTGGGTTCACCGTAATACGACGATAAAGTCTGAAGACATCGAGTACATGCCAATTTGTATTTCATTTGAAAGATCTGTAAAAATAGTTCGTATCTCTCAACAAGAATCAGTTCATATATTCATGAGTACTTGATCTTAATATTTTTATTTTCATTTTAGCCCTTGAAAATGACTGCACATGTAGTACGTTTGAACGTCACAGACAATTAAATGTATTCTCAGACGTTCAAATAAGACTTCTAAATTACCCATAAAGGATTGATGATTGATTATAAAATGAGTCATGGATGTATTCAACAAAACACACACATACACATATATATATATATATATATATATATATATATATATATATATATATATATATATATATATATATGTATATATATATATATATATATATATATATATATGTATATATATATATATATATATATATATATATATATATATATATATATATATATATATATGAAGGTTTCCCATTATTACTTATTCTTTCTTTCAGTGGAAGATAGGCTTACTTTCAGTCGAAAAGACAGAGTGTAAATTGGCTAAGAACTAAAGAATTTATAGCAAGGAGATACGAATCTGAATTTGTGCGACTCGGATCTTTTCCCCGGTGGCTTATGCACATCACATACAATTTTTGAACCCGTATACGCTTTTGAAACTATCCGCATTTTGCAAAGTTATGTGAGCTATTCTAATTCTAAGGGGGTGTTTTCAAGCTACATACGGAACAATTGATAGATATTTCATTATTTGTCGATAACGACATAGTGGTGTTTTCCCGTTGATTCTGATGCATACAGTTGAGTGTGGCATCGCGTATACTAATTGCACATATTTACTGAGGAAATTGGATGAATAGTTCTCCATCATCATGCTATAAGTATATTCCAATGAGTTATCACTCCAAAATATACAACTGAAATGTAGTGAGATTCTGCATGTGTGTGCGTTTGTTTGTTATATATGTGATCATTCTGTCCCCCGTGATAACATTCTACAATATACCTTCATTAATCTTCATTTAGAATTCAGATTGACCTAGAATTGTCGTGTTCTATGTTTAAACATCGACACAGTGATGTAAATCACACACAATTATTTCCGATCAGTGTTCTAGATTCACATGAAATAACGATTCACGTCAGAATAAATTATTCACGATACTCGTGAAACGCGGTGAAATCAATGATGTTGACGATTTCCATGAACTCAAAGTCGACTATCATGCAACCCTGTCGTGTGCGTTGTCCGCCAAAAAGTATTCGTTCGTGTCTGCCTTGATTTCTTATCGCTTTCGAATTTCCCTTGCATCGGAAGTAACGGAAATGCCAAAGTGCGAAGAACTTTTTTTATTTTCTTCTCGTGAGGTTTGAAAAGAATTGTTTAGGCGACCTGGTTGACAGTGAGGACGCATATCTTGCATAGGGGGATGAACGAACGCTATAACTTGTAGTGTGTGGTGGAATTGGAAAGAGGGATATTTCACGCCCTCTCGGGTTTAACAGCCCTGCACGTCACCGCAAGCTATTTAGCGTTGCCATGCAATCAGCGTTAGACTACTGAGTAGCTGGAATATACCATATTATATATAAAAATAAAATACATTGTGTTTATTCGGCAGATTATATAAAAAAAAAATAGGTGTGAACTGTGGTGAATCGTGTGTGAAGTTTTCCAGTGGCTATGTGTCGGTGGGCGTAACTGTGATAATATGTGGGTATTTGCCCCCACCTCCACCCCCTTCCCCGCACCAACCCGTTCTTATTCCCAGTGTTGTATTGCCGTTGCTTTATGAGACGTGCCGGGCGCCGTTTAACGCAAGGGGATGCCAAGGGGTGCGAATGAGCTGCGGGGTGGCTCCCGGCTAGGCAGGCAAGCGATGTTGAAAGATACACAGAAGCCAAGAAGGAAACGAGAGGAAATTGGCGAAGCGTAAAGAGAGAAATTCGGGGATGGAACATGATGAGTGTTTGAACGCGATATAAATCCACATAGTGTATATAAACAGAGTAATAGAAGATGAAAATAAAATAATAAAGAATATGCAAACATAATTATTGAAATATAATAATGAATAACAAATAATTCGCTTCTCTACTAATACACTTGCAGACATCTAGGTCAAATAATGAATTATTCTTTTTGGCATTTTCCTTGCTGAATGACTAGACTATACGTATAACGTATGCGCCATTACAGAGAGAATGTAGAATGTTCAAATAGTGTGAGAATCGTCATATATTTAAATGATGGTCATAACTCGCTTTTTTCAATTTGAGCATCATAGCTTCACGTGCGTTTCGCAGTTCTATATAAATATGAAGAATGCGCCTACAGGTATGGCGATATGGGCCTACAGCCTCTTGCCAAATCTTATAGCTCTATAACTGTGCCTTATACAGGATGGCGAAGAACGTAATGATAATAAATCGTAAACTCAATGAGGTGGTTAGAAACGCCGATAGCAAGCGCAGTGCTGCCACGCTATGGCCGCAAACTGGACCAAGAACAGGATATGGTTGAATTCACACTTCCGGTTCAATCAGCAGTGGTGGAGAATCACGGTTTGTAATCTGTTACAAACTAGAACAACAGTAAGGTTAATTTACTCGGAAAATTATGATGAAGAAACTACTTTTTACTGTAAGAAAACAGAAGCCATAAGAGAAAAGATCTTTACATACGAATCTAAGAAATATCTGCAAGTGAAGGCTTTCAGTCGTAGAATGGATTTTCTTGTAATAGATAGAATTAGAAATGACATTTTGATTGTTATGTGTAGTCGAATAGTGTATCATCAATCGTACTAGCTATTAGAACATCCTCGTTATTGCTCTTTCTTATGGCTATTATGCGTTTTAATTAAAATGATTAATACCAGGCCTATAGTTGAAGATACTCGCTTTTTTGGATGCTAAAACAACCAATATGTAGTATATAAAAAGGCGAAATAGATCCATCGCACTGAACTGAGTTCATGTAACAAAGAAATTGCGTGAAAATTGAAAATAACAAGTTTCATTTGTAAAATCAATGAGGCTATTGATGTTAATATGACACGCGGATACAAAATAACATCATACATGCACTCAAATTATAATAATATATTAAATGGAATGACCGCAATTCATAGCCTACAATTGATAATGAATATGAAAGCGTGCTATAATTTAACACCGTGACTCTAGCTAGACGTGCATGATGTTGAAGAATTGTGGTGTGTTTGAGCTACCGTTCGCGTTTGCTGGTGAGGGAGACGGGGAGAGGGGGTGGATGAATATATATTAATTCATTATAATATGCATACGAGTTGAAGGAAAACCATTCATGTTGTAATTCCATAATGGTTCAATATTAATTGAATAAACGGAACGAAGGTTCAATTTCACCGTACTCGAAAAAGAAACACATGTGTTTTATTTTTATTTTTTGTTCGCGCTCCACAGGTCGAACGAAAGGGATGTTTTTTTTTATCAAATTGACATGCACATCCATCACTTAGCTTGATACTGTATATCTTTGAGAGCAATTGGTTGAGCAAGTCTTGAGAATGGTAATTTAGAAAGTTTGAGAAGCCCTCATAATAATAATCCAGAAGAAAAAATACAGAAACGTGTGTTCGAATAAATAAAAAACATCCAGAATTTCAGTAAGTCTACGCAAATTATACACATGATTGTTTTGTTTGTCATGAAAGTTTTACATGAATCGGATGAGCCATATTGAAGATGAAAACGATTTACCTTTGGCCTTTGTGTTTTACCTCAGTTGAAACTAGTAAGAAAACTATTGACAAGTGAAACCGATAATATCATGAAACGGGGTGAATCAGGAACGTAGTAGGCCAAATAGATTTAAAATCAAGGTGTATTCCGTTACATTTTATATTAAATCTCGCATTCTCGCTCATCTTACAACGCATACCATGCGCATACGCTGCGTTTTCCAATAGTAATATATCATACTAGTCTACAACTGTATTTGAAAACAGTAATAATTTGCATGGCACCTCCACCATAGCTCGTGACTCAAGTTGTTGCTTTCTTTCATACCGGAAGTGGACTTTTGAAAAAAGAGCGTTATTACGATACGGATTATTTGATCGGAATGAAATTATTCGAATAAAGGTGGAATTTTGATCCGAATTTATTAATTGATTATTGTAAATTTTCATATTTTCCCTTGAACAATAAGTCACTATTGCGACAAATAGTTGTTTGTTGTGTATTCTATAGTGAGGATTTGATTATTGTACCAATAATTGTATACGGTACCATTAATTCAGTACTTTTTCATAGTAAACAGTGTATATAGTATCTATATGAGCTATAATTTATGAGGCTTGGTGGATGTAATATTCTCAACTGAAAAATATGAAAGAACAGTCCGTATAATCAAATTAATTAAGTTTGGTTCATGATATAATTCGCATTCTTGTATTTCATAATTCATATAGGTCTCACTTGAAACGTAGCTTCATTCCATGACATTACATGTACTGTACAATTGAATGAATTTAATTAGGCCTTTGCAGATATATACATATATATATATATATATATATATATATATATATATATATATATATATATATATATATATATATATATATTTCACATAGGTCTAAGTAATATGCTAGCTATATAACATCGTTCATGTAATCACTCATTTCTTGATATAGTTTGATGAACTCAATATATATAATTGCAAATTTTAAATACTGAAATACAAAAAATACATAGTTGTCTTCTTTATAAAAGGAACGAGTTGAATTATAAAAGCTTGACAAGGAAATGGAAGTTAACATTCTCTAGAGTTAAACCCCATTTCATGATAAAAGTATAGCAAGTGCATTACCCCTGTACCTCTTGGGAGCTAATTCCTCTTATATTTTCTCTTGACAGAAGTTGTTATAGTTTGTCGACGAACAGGATTATTTATGAGTGCTCTCTCTATATCGTCATAGTAGATTTCACGCTAAGATTTTTTTATTATTCTAAAAGCTTTCTGGGGCGAGCACGACATGCATTTTCTTATTAGAAGTTGAAGTTGAGATTTTCTACACATTTTACGTAGCCTGACATCTTTTAATTGAAGATTTCTATAAAGATTTTTTCCTACTGAAAAACTAAAATGCGTTCATCACGTGAACAATGACAAAGTTTCCGCAGACTCTTGTAAAGAGCATATTATCAAAGTGACTGTTACGAACAATGCTTTATTCTAGTCCAATAATCTTGAATCAAATTGTTGGAACATTTAAATCACCGAAGAGTGAGAAATATGACGATTTCATATATATAAAAGAGACTTATTGTTCTATTTTCCTCCCCTCTAGTCGCTCCCATACGTTTCGTTTCAAAACAAGAAACTTAGACACAAGTATGAATATAAGTAAAGAATGTTACAGCCGAACTTCAAAACGTTATTCGTAATAATGAAAACTTGACTGCTCTTTATCAACTCAAGAATGGTGTGTAAAAAAATACAGCTCACTTCATTCCCTCCCATCACACATTTCATCGCTGCTTCTGCAAACTTCAGCCACCCATCCCAGCTCTACATATTTCTATTCAAGATCTACTGGGCCGTATAGAGCTGTGGTATGAAACTCATTTTAAATTCCATTTTCTTCGCATTCAAAACTAGTTCGAAAGCAAGTTTTTCAAACTTTTTACTTGGTCACGCCTTTTTTCTTCATCGTTATCTTAATAGTAAACTCAGAAACAGCAATGATGAAGTAGAGTTTAACCACTCATACTTCATTTACACCAACCCCCCAATTCACGTTATGACCTCCGTTCGAACTCTCATATTTCAATCACTATTGAAATTAGCCTAATGTTTTATGGTAGATCCCACCATTTATCTTCATTCGCCCTCTTTGGTTTGTCATATTCCTTACTTAACACAAAGCCATATACTGCTACACTGGTAGCATCGTAGAGATTACAGCTAGTCTAGTTTATGATCAAACGCTGGCTTGGCCGAATGAAACACGTCTGACGTAATCGCTTGAGACGATTCCCTGCAAATGACTAGATTATCTCTCGCTCCTAATACTTAATACATATAATACTTCAGGGTGTAACCTTATTCTCGTATGAACATGAAATGCCCTCAAAACGTTAACTTTGTGCGAAAGTTTATCTAACTGGTTAAAACATTTTCAGTGAAGTTAGTAATTAGCAATATTTTATTTTCATCTTGGTTTCCTTCCATGCGTTTCTATCTCGCTTAGTCCATTGCTTACATGATAAGTAGTACACATTATCACGTGCTTGATATCCGTCGGATCCAGAGTCTTATTCATTTCCTCCTCCTCTTACACGTTATCTCTCTCTCTCCTATATTTTCACACAATTTTCCTCCTTGGTTGTTTATCTTCATATTTACACTGAAGGGAACGCGTGTATTATATTATAAGAGTCTATAGAACTCAGGTGAAGTTACCGAACAACTACAACAAGAGTATAGAGAAGATCTAAAAGTTTAGCTTACAACTACAAGTTTTATCCGCCATGATGGCCCCCTGCATGATACAAAGCAATAAGTCGTCTATGGAGGAACCCAACAGCGTCTCCATTATAGGCAGAGAAACTGTTGCCAACTTTAGATCGAATTCCATGCTGATATTATTATTTTTATTGACAATTTTCCTTTTCTAGAATGAAAGAATTGTGTTTCGTGTTTGGAACCAATTTCATCAAATTTCATTGTAAGCCAATTTGAATCTTCAATCTACCGTTATCTCTAGAATCTTCGTAGATACATACTTTGGAAACTTCATAAACTGAATACGGTACCTGTATTTAGCACTTTTATAATTACATATAACATACATATTTATCTATGCGGTTTTATACTCCATCTATAATTCAAAGTTCAATCTCATTCCATTGAAAACTACAAAGTGACTTTTTAGCTTGTTTACGTTAACTCAAAGTTGCCATCGTAAGTTTGTAATTGCACACAATGTTATAGTTCTAAATGAAGCAGCTGATACTTTGCTAACTTATATATGGGATATAATCATAGCAACTCTACACTTCTAGTGGCTTGTACTTTGCTAATGTGCTGTACTGTAATTGGTCGAATCTGTACTTGGTACTATGTGGTGAGTAATTAGTCACGAGCATTATTACTAGTCGGGAGAACCACCCGAGGTCCTCAATTTGTAGGATTTCTGAGTTTTGATTAAAGAGCTAGCTCGTAAAAAGGCCCCACAGTCCACAGATTACATAAAACAAGCAGCACAAATATACATACTAGCCATCTCTATACAATCGAAACTCGTGGTAGTTGGAGAGCACACAACTACCACGCATATTAGACAAGCATCACGTTTATAGAGATTTCAGGATTAAAACCACGTAAAAAGTTCGTTTGATGAAATGTTGGATAAAGTTGAACCGTTGCCTAAATTAGGGGGTTTCAATGCGTTTAGTACGTTTTATGAAAAGAAACTTTCTAAGAACTAAGTTTTATAAATATAGGCACAGTACTACACAGGCTTTTATATATCTCGAACTCAATGCCCTAATCAAGCGATTTTCTCTTCCATTCAGAGACTGCTTCAGAACCCTTGGCCGCTGTGGGAGGGAAGTAGCCAAGTGCGTCTTTATATATTTATAAGTTTTGGTAGCTGCTCTCTCTCTCTCTATATATATATATATATATGTATATATATATATATATATATATATATATATATATATATATATATATATGTGTACAAATAACCTTATGGCCTTTCATACCAACATTCTAAAAGAGGGTCTTAAATTGTGTAAGTAATGTAATTGTACAACTGAAAACTTTATATATATATATATATATATATATATATATACATGAAACATTCATATACGTGTGTGAGTACCACATGAAGTTTGTTTCATTTGAGCTACAAATATCTCAACAATATATTCGGTTATAAACTGCCTGCAACCAGATAACATGGAATTAATAAGTAAAATATAATCTCAATATTTTTTCTCGCGTATCCAATAATTACATTTTTCAATTATATGAAGGCTTTCAGTTTTTTTAGCTTCAGGCTAAATATAATGCTTCGTGTCGTTATTATTTTCCCTTGTTGTTCGTTGTTGTGCTGGCACTACGTGTACTTCACGGTAGTTACTTCATTATAATGCGGAAGTTCTGTTACCCTCCTTCCCTCCATCAGTTATGAAAACAAGCTGATATAATATTTATAATTTTTGTTTAAATAAAGTCTGAGATAAAACTTGACTTTGCTAGTAGACATACACGGGGATAATACTGCATATATGCTTTCTGCAATGCGGAATGCCTGCTGAAAGTCAGACTTGTAAGAGGCAGCTGTCTTAAAATGTGTCCCAAAAGTATAATAATCGGAATGTATTCCTATACTATTTTATAATATATGATGTGCCATTTTGTCTTTACCCATACGGTGGACGGCACATATATTCGTACATAGTTAATGATGAAGAAGTGTTTGGAAGACCTAAACCGCTCGCTCGCCATTGTAAGTTGTAAACTTTCGTGGTTTAGTTGTCTGGGCACGAGTGAAATAGACATTATTTAAGAAATATTTGGAAATAAAAATATAGAAGATCTAGACATTTATATTGCATTGCATTTAAAGACAACAAAGGAAAAGAGAATAATATATATGAAATGCACATACAAGTATTTCTAATAAAGACTTTTCATATGATGTTTCTCTCATTTGGAACTAGAAAGCTAGACAGCTCGAGATTGATGTGACCTAGGCGCATTTTCTAGAGACAAAAGAATGCACAATGGTTGGCAATCGTCTGGGAAAGAGCGTAGATAGTGAAGAAGAGCGATGGTGGAAATGAGTTTTTGGTATGAAGGATTAGAAGGAATGTTGAACTAAGAATGTGTAGATATGGAATTATTACCGAGGGGGAATGTGACGAGAAAAGCTCAATTCAATGTAATGGTAAAATAGTTGAACGACGGTTTGACTTTTATCTGTGCTGTTATGAACTTTTATAACGGTCGTTCTGTATTAATGGTGTGAGGTTGATAGCGAATTAAGAAACACCACGCGAATCGAATTCTAATCCTATTTCAACAAATGCATTTTTATTTCATCTATATAATCACTCTTACTAACATACAAACATACTATATATACTAACAAACACTATACATTTCGCGATTATTGTTACGGTACTTCACTTTACACTGACTATTTAAAAAATATATATGTAGGCCCATATATATAATTTCATTTTTTCGGAATATAATGCCCAGTGCATACAGGAGTCAAGTAATAATTGAACTAGGTGATACATTTTATTTCATTTTAATTTGACGACGTGATGAAAGGATGATAACTTGGATCTATTGGCGTTGGATGAATTCTCAACGAGACGATGTGACTTTGACGGTGGTCTCATTGGTATTAATAAGTTTTTAATAGTATTTAATTAGGTATTGAATAATTATATGATGAGTATTAATAGGGGCTGGTTGCATCTATTAATATATATATGTATACATCCCGATGTATTCCCCTAGAGAAACCTAGAGCAACAGAGAGAAACTAGGAAAACTCTCTGTAAAGATGGCCGTTGGCGGGGATCAGAACTAGGACCGAAGTGTCCCCGTATAATCACTTCTCATGGAGCATGCGCTTTATCGCTGTGCTGTCATTGCTGGCAATATGCTCCATATTTTGTGGGAAAGTTTTTTTTGCCTAACGCTCACAGCTTCAACAGAATGACAATCGGAGAGTATTTGTATTCACTTCTGTTTCATTTCAATTCATTCAGTCAATAATGGATACAATTTTATGAAAGGTTAAAAAAAATGATTTTTTTTGTGATGTACGTAACAATTTATAACGACATTTGTACTTTCATAAACGTGATATGTTACTATCACTGTAATTATATTTATACTCTCATTTATTGCAGTTGAGTACATTATACTGTGAGTTGTACATTCAACAGAATGTTCATTCATTTGTATTTATTGAACATCACTACTAATAGAGTTGTCACAGTACAACGCATTATACACTCATGCAGCTCCTGTGCTATGGGACGACACGCAGGTCCACCTCACTTCCTAGCTGGCACTAGCCGAGTACTCAGCCCAAGTATCGACTCTGCGAGAGAAAATACTCCAGACTTAATGATATCGCAGCATTCGGACTTGGTGTCGCAGGTCATCACTCCTGCAACGTACCAGGGAAGTAGCGATCATCTATTGGAGATCTTCATCCCTCGCTCCAACTCGGACACAGGACGACAATTCTTCCTGGGCCAAACAACCCGGCTGTGTAACAATCTGCTTAAATACGTCATGGATGCTTGACGAGAAAGTACTAAAAACTGTACTAAACTACTGTACTGTACTTAAACTGTACTAAAAACCAGCTGTCCTAAAAATCAACTGTACTAAAAACCAACTGTACTGACAACCATTGGATGATACTCCCGTTAGCTCGGTAAGAGCATATGTGTATCAAACATAAGGTACGGGGCTCGATTCCCCGACGGGCGGCAATTTTCAGTGATAATAAAATCCATCCTATCATATATATATATATATATATATATATATATATATATATATATATATATATATATATATATATATATATTATGTTATCTCGTAAGCTTAAACGACTCATAATGTGATAAAAATGAATACTTATGGATAATTCAAGTCGTTTTTTAATATGAAACACCCAATAGAATAAATACCCCAATACATCCCAAGGAAGGTATTATTAAGAAGTATTGTACTTTCAGTTTTGATAAATTCAGTAGGTCTTTTACAGCACCATTTATATTCTTTCAAATAATTTCAATTTTCAAATAATCTAAATAATATCTTCTTTCATTTTCATACTTTTGTTATATACCTTTAATTAAATTAATTTTATAATATTTCAGGATTTTTTGTAATCAATTTTGTATCAATTTTGTAAAACCATTGTACTAATGTATTGATTTTAACGCTGTACCATCTTGGTATCCCGCTAGTGCGGACAGCCGTCACAATAAAATGACATTCTCTCTTATACTATGTATATTTTAATATAATATTGGAAGGCTGACGTTTCAACCGGTCTATGCCGGCCTTTCTCAAATCTATTAAAAACATCTCAAGGTAAAGAATACAAACAATGAAAAACTATTACATACTATTACATTCTTTGATTTTTGATTATTCACAATCTAATAGACCTTGTTTAGTCATAGCCACCTTTATATTTAGATTTTATAAACCTTGTTCAGTCATAGCCACTTTTATATTTGTATTTCTATCAATTTCGTTAAGCTTTCTAGATATGTAATAGTTTTTCATTGTTCGTATTCTTTACCTTGAGATGTTTTTAATAGCTTCGAGAAAGGCCGGCATAGACCGGTTGAAACGTTTTTTTTTATATTAAAATATACATAGTATATATATTCTATTGGGTGTTTCATATTAAAAAACGACTTGAATTATCCATAAGTATTCATTTTTATCATATATATATATATATATATATATATATATATATATATATATATATATATATATATATATATATATGTGATACAAATGAATACTTATGGATAATTCAAGTATATATATATATATATATATATATATATATATATATCGAATGCTTGAACGTCTCATGCGAGGTAATAGTTGGGTCGTTCTGGTAATTCAAGTCGTTTAATAAAGAAAGAAACTCGCAATACTACAGGTCTATAGGCATATATGATTTATTCATAGGCCTATATTGAAATGTATTTTAATATATTTTTACCAAAATATCTATAGTTTATTTAAAGTGTCTCTCTTCATAAAATGACTTGAATTATCGTTTGAAATCAAATATTATCTCATATAGTATATATAATAATATTCATGTAATCACAAATGTGCCGCCCCCGTGGCTCAGTCACCTATGCTAGAAACTGAAGTCAGGTCGGGCGTAGGTTCGACTCTTTACGAGGTATTGGTTTTTGTGAACGTCGTTTCACTTACCATCACTTCATCGTTTCGCAGCCTCATATAACCTAGCTGTTGGTGGGGTCGTTAAGCAGCATTAAAATAAATTAATGGGAAAAATAACTATACATGAATTAATTTTTCTTCTGCTCTATACAAAAAACTGTACATGTTTCTTGTTAGTCTTAACAGAACTATATTTGACCTTTCAAACGTTCATCCTCGTGGGGGTCACAGAAACAATGTTTTCTATTTACAACTAATAGAACTAATGATGTTTTCGCGTGTCCGAAAGTCTTACATTATTTCTGATATAGTAATTCTCTCTCTCTCTCTCTTTCTCTCTATATAGATACCATATAGCAATTCTGTGCGGGCTTATATAGGAGAGATAGAGCACTCAAATTACAATGTATAAGAAGAAAAGAGAAGGAAAGCGGATAGTACGACTCTTCTGTACTGGTCATTTAAAAGACTAAATGAAACCTTTTTATTAGTCCGTAGTGTTTCCTCTGAAGGGTCGTATGTTGTAATCATATCACGTATCAGGCATCCTGATGAAACATCTGATGAAAATCAAGATATCGTATTGCGAGAGTGTCAGGTTTATCCTGATATTCTAGTTTACCGGGAGAAACCAGGAAATCATAGCCAGCGTGCAAGAAATATGCGTGCAACTTTTATGTAATGTGAGTTTATATTGGATACAATATCTTGGAACTTCGTTTCGGAATATTGACGAAATTCAACGCTCACTAATAATGACGAGGGAGTATAAAAAGACGTTGAATATGGTTTTGTTATCTTTTTTAAGGCGTCGATATAGTGCTTTGGCGTCATTTTGTCGTGAGCTTATAAAACAGGGATTTATCATATTTTTTATTCAGTGTATATACAGATAGAGATTTTTGATAGCAGATGGTATGTATCTGATTTTTAAATAAAGAACTGCTCGCATTAGTAGGGAGAATAGGTTCTACATGAAATGTTGTTTTCATTTAAACTTTTTAATTGAGAGACCGACGATAAATTTCATTCTGCTCAACTCGTAAATAAAAGAACATTTACATCAATTATAAAAGCCCAAAACAAGGAAGTGATTATAAATTTCACAATTATTGAAAATAATGATGAATTGAAAAATGCCGTTTCGTGAACACTAAAGTTGGACGTTATTCAAATTGGAATGATTGATTCTAATTCTAATTTAATATCTCTGGCTAGCTCGATCAAACATTCACATTGCATTAATTCCTTATTCTTTGTCAAAAAAATGGGGTCAGTTCATATTATATCATAAAATCAATTTCTATTCAATTTCAAACTCCTTGATTCTCCATTATTTCCATTATAGAGAGTTTTAAAAGCTCTCATGTAGTCTCCTTTGAATCAGTTTCATTGAGCATAAGATATTATCGAATCGATTCCTCAAGAATAGCACCGAAAGCGTCGATAGCCTTAAAGTGCTGACATTTCGAAGGAACCTTTCCAGAAGACCGGATATTTGAAATAGGCATCCACGGCCTATTTGATTTATTACATTTATTGTAGCTATTTTCTATTTTCGATCAAAATACTAAAATTATCGAAATTCTTTTTTTGAAATTGTGGACAAAAACGAGGACTAAAATAAGTGATGGTTCAGATAAATAGAATGATAATACTAGTAAAAACAAATGTCAGTTCTAGTATTGTCTCATGACTTTGTGTTTGTACAAAGGTACGAAGCCTACTTGATGAAAAAGCTTGGAAATAATTTGTATGGACAAGAAAAGTACGCTAGCTTTGGTTCCACCTCGCTGGATATACCACAGTTTTATTGTAATGATAATGGTTTCCGTGGATACCACAATAAGAAACACTATTGTCGACAAAGCTCAATTGTTTTTCCTCTACGTTATTGTTGTGTGGCCATTTATTAATAAATCCTGAAAATAGCTCAGCTGATCTCGGCATGGTTATTATCCTAGTTTTATGAGCTCATGGTACATTGCACTTTGAACCTCGGATGAGAAATACAAAATACCATTAAACTGACTTACAGAGAGGGACATGTTATTTTCGGCTGCTTATGGCCATACGCACGATGGACTTCATAGTTCTCTAGTGTTCAGCAAATGTAAAATAGGGCGCCTAGGGGGCATATATACTACATTAGCGTGCATGGTCGAAACGTATTTTAATGAAAGTCTTTGTACAGTTCACACATCCATGACACTGTATTCTCATGCTAGCTGTTGTGTTGCAACATTATGAACCAGAGCTGGCTCATTATTTCAATCTTGGTAACACGTGCATGATTTACCGTTTACAAAAGTAACATCTTAATTTGAGAAATCCTCGAAAAGCAAAACTCTATATGTACTAATTCGTTAAGGTTAGCTACAGTTGACATGCTAACAAACATACAAAGTACCTTTTTACCCTCCACAATCGCAAAAAGCAAAACCCTCGGGAGATTTTAAGCTCTATAGAAAATAGCATAAATGAAATTATAGTTTAAAATGCAAAACAGCTTAGGTCGTAACGAATGGACGTGTCATATTTGTTAAGTCTAATATACACATCTATCGGTCACCTTTTCGTCGCGGAGGCCGACAAAAGCGTGATGGTTGGCCCGAAACATTTATCAATAATGCATGATAAGCAACTGTAATACAGTACAACACTACTGCCACCCTCACGTGTTTCCGATTTAACTACATCAAAAACTCTGTTACGAGCACGCGATTCCATTGTGTTCCCCTATACTTTTCTATCATCATTTATATTTGTTTTTGTGTCGCGCAGGTTTTATGACTCTTGAACATCAAAAGAGTTTCTAATTTAGCTCTAGGTATTTATCCACATTAAGTCTGTAACTAAATTACGATGCCGGGCCGGTACCAGTAAACTCGCCAAAACCACCTAACCCTTCATCTAAAACATAGAGGTTGAAATCAAATTACAAACTCACACACACAGATCCACGCTATACACACATGTAGACCTATAGAAAAGCTCCGCTCGTTTGTTATGACAATGGTGCAGAAGGGTTCTATTTCGCGAAATCCTTTGGTGAGATATAGCGTATACATATATATATATATATATATATATATATATATATATATATATATATATATACAAAGATAAATAATACATTGGGCTAGTTTGATAGCGTTAATGACCCTCGCGTGACCAGTGGCGTAATTGTGTTACACATTAGGTCGGCATACGCCGTTTAGAATGATTTAGGGTAGTTTCCACCAGATGGAGTATTTACCATCAAAATCTGTCGATGTTCGTGAACTAAAGTTTGGCATCAAGTCGGCTGTCGAAAGCTTCATATTATGTTACCCGTGCTAAATGTTCAAATGTTCCAATCATAAAAACCATGAAAATGTCAAATTCTTGTGAGGCGAGCTCTAGTAAACCTGTACTTCGATATATGAACTTCAATATTTAGAGCACTGACAATGTACCACATCACTCCACAGTATATATTCACTTTAAAATCAGGGCAAGATTTGGAAGAAATTATACGAATAACTTCAGCTACGAATTTATATGAATATACATTGTAGTGAAACTATACTGGCACATATTCATTCAATCATTTTACTATTTCACCACTGCAACATTTAGTTTTATTGCAACTGTCCGCTGTCGAAGCTGTCGACTATTAAATTGCAATAAGGAAAACAAAACACTTGCTGAAGCGGTATGAAAACACAAAAGGGCATTGTTTCATAACGTATACAGACAGAAGGTAAAGAAAATATCTTGGACCAAATTAAACTGAACATCATAACACAAGTTCAAAATAAAAAGCAATACTGGTGTTTCAGACTGCACTGGTGGACCAGTGTTTTGATTTATAATTGTATTTACTTTTCCACTGAAAGCACAAAGATGAGAACATATCGGAGTGTTTATTTGAATTATGAACTTCAAATCGTAATATTATTATTAATGAACCAATCTTGTATTTGATAGGCGAGATATTACATAATTATGTTTAAGTGTAACATACACCCTTTTATAGTGTACGCAATGCAATGAATACATACGAGGCAAAGCTTTACATGAATATACTCTAAACTAGCTGTACAAGATGATAAATTTGCCGTTAGCTAAATAAGTTACACTTTGTTCGTGCAGAGAATTGAGAGACCGCTTACTGCTTAAATGTTGTATGATAGATAGATGGTACGTTTGAGAATTAAGATGATAAAAGTGTAAAATTAATTATAATCGTGGTAGGATGGTATTTCGCTGTTGGGAAACCGAGAAGAGCCGGCAGAGAGGGAAGGTGAATTTTGAATTTTGTAATCGATAACATGTCAAACCTTAGAAGTCTATCCCAACAGCACGCAACGTTAGGGTATAGTTATTAAGTTATCAAAACAACTGCAAAAGTTTCTGCCACCCCTATCCATTTCCACACCTGCCGTATAACTCAAAAGCTCGCGTACCAACGGAGGTGTAATCTCGTAAATGGCCCGAAAAATCATCCGGAAAAGTTATACATCAATCCACGAGTGTACGAGGTTTTCTATAAGCAGTACAATGTTAAATATTCACGATTGTAGGGTGCTGGTTTATGTTCTTCAACACTACAAATCATGTGTTGTTTTGTATCAAGAAATTTTGAATTCATACCGGTACTTGAAAAATGTACTACTCTAGCTATAGACATATAAACATGAATTATAGGACTTCTACTAGAAGTTCAGTGTAATACCAATCATACCAATGTTATAAGGTGAATAGAAGTCCAGTTAAAAGGGCTCTTAATTTTAATTGGGTTCACCAAACAAATCAAACTTGACCAAAAATATATTACACCGAAAAAAATATATTTCCATTCTTAATGGTATATCATTTTATGGGAAGAGAAAAAAGGGTAATAGTCTCCCACAAATACAATATTGTATCACCACCCTGAATCGTCCTCCTACCTGCGTCGTGCATCTCAATATAGTTACCTTGTAAAATGACGTTTTAGGTGTACGATTTGTTTTTATCGGTGTTCGAAATTTCTGGTGTACGATATTCCCGGTTTTTTATTCAGAAGCTAGCTGTTTTTCTGAAATGCTTCTGAATTTTCAAAAAATCTATTATTTTTTCAAATTTCATCATTATCATATTTTCAAATAGTTGATTGAATCCTATATTCTCATGTTTTTTTTAAATTTATTGAATTCATTCTCAAATTTTTGTTGAAAATATTCCCAAAACTCTGTAAAATATTTGTGAAATATGTAGAATATTGAAAATTTCCAAAATATATATTCCAATATAGGCTCATCTCTCAATAATTTGACTTTTATTCTAAATTCATATATTTTGTATTGTTCAATACAAAGTATTTCAAAATTATATATCTGTTTGGATTGAGGTTCTTTGAGTCCTTGAAATCATACCTTGAAATCGAAAAAAGAATACTTCATCGCAATAGTTGAAACATTAAAAAATTATAATGTCATGTTATTCATTGAATTCTTATACACAGCATCCGAAACCACCGAAAATGATTTTTGAACTTTCATCTGCTATATATGTGATGACCGGAAAGATAAATGCGTACTGCTTTGTCTAGTTATTAGAAAAAACTGTTTTATTGCAACATAATAATATTTTTCAAATGCCAGAGCCCTATTATTGAAAAGTTTTCATAAAAAATACCACATTCCACTCAATCGACTTTCATTAGCTCCCTATCACAATCGCAAACTGCAATGACTTCGCATCCAAATATTCACATCATCAACTAATAGAAACCACGAAACAACTCACTCAAGATGATTGGCCATGGTGGAAATCGAATCCCGGTTTCCCGATACCTGAACGACGATTCAGTGACTTTAGCACTGAGCAGTGACTTTTGTTAACCCGTCTCGGTAGGCAGACGAAACAAATCTAGAAATAAACATGATACCACTTACATTGGTTCGCAGTGTAGGGCAAAAATAATATAGAGACAATGTTGTTTTAATCAAATTTGAATAAATAACTTTATCGCACAATAACTGAGTGATTCATAAATTTATTTTGTAATAAAGGAACAGTCCGTTTCCAATAATTATATACTTTTAATATGTACTTTTTATTTCAAGCAGGTAAAAAATATCGAAATTCTCATTCCAGCTCAGATTAATGAGCCTAATTGCAATTACGTCCGTACTGCACGTCATCAAATCTTCATCACTTCCTCTTCTTTAACTTCCACATCACGCCAATATGCATCCGTTCAAAAGTACCTAGAAAAGCTAACCCTAGAATATAATTTCCTTCCTCGACCTCTTCTACTGTTAACGTCTAACTCGACTTTGTCGGTCTTTCGTCGCCTTACCTCGATCAGCATCTACCTCGGCTTACCCATGAACTCCGAAAATGCAGTTTCATTTTGACTGATTCGTTGTAATACGTTTATACAGATTTTCCGTCCCGGTAAGTCACGTTAACAGTCAGAAACGTTCCGTAAAGTTACTGACTGTTCAAGTGACTAGCGGGACGAAAACAACCCCACAGCCTTGCTACCATGATTCAAGCTTAAGGGGGTACAAGCAAGGTGCTTATTAAAATAGAGAAGTTCATCTTTATTACTATTTGATGTGTTCACGAACCATTGGAATTGACTGGAAAGTATATCAACTCCAAAATAATTTCATGTTCTTTTATTAATATGACATTCCATTTTTATGAATTCAATCATTTTTTAGATAATACGTGAATGAATACCAAAAATGTGATGAAATTTATTGACGTATCATCTTGAAATTGGTTGAATTCACAAAAATACAATATCTTAATAATTGAAGTGCATGAAATTATCTTGGAATTGATTTGATATACTTTTTATTCAATTACACTGGTTCGTGAATGTAGAAAAAATGCTGAAGATGAATCTCTCCATTTTTATAAGCACTGTGCATGCACTCCCTTAACGCATTCTGGAAGCCTGTCAGAAAGTGCTAGTTGTTATAGGTGAATAGTGGAGCTCAACCAAAAGTAAAAGTCTGTTTTCTGTTCGTTTGATACCTATAGAATCCTGTGCACTATGTTGAATGTTTTAGTCGGATACAAAAAGAACTTTTATATCTGGATCAAGCTGCACATGGAGTCCCGATTCTTGTTTGTCTTGTGTGACATGTGAATGATGTCGTTTATGGGTGAGCCACTGTAGGTTGATTGGGGTAAGAAGTGACCTCAGCCAGCAAACTACCTCGGCTTACCTATGAACTCCGCAAATGCAGAGTTTCATTTTGACTGATCGTTAATAGTTATAGTGATAGGTGTCACATTGGAGGAAAGAAATGTTTGTTCTAGAGCTAAGCTTGTCTCGGTACTTTTGCACGAATCTTGGCGTGTTATGGAAGTTACAGAGGAGGTAGTGATGAAGGGCGGAAGGGAAATATCTATGACGAGACCCGTAATCTCTCGGAACTCTGTTTTACCAGACTTGGTAGTTGTTTTCGACGATTTTGAGGATGTATGTTGTGAATGTGCATTAGATTGGTTCGAAATATGTATTCTGGAAATAATGGTTGTCAGTGTTCCAGGGTGTAGTAATTGTGACTATAGCTACGGTCTTTCTGCTATAATGCAGATGAACAAAATATTGTTTGTTCGTTACTCTAATTGAACTAATGGAAAAAATGTATGTTGAACAGTATGCGGTTACTGCGCTTCGCTACTGAATAGTTGTATTTTACATGAAGAATTCTATCTTTGCCTAAAAACAACGTACCGTTTTGTCGGTTTGGCTATACGTGATCGTGTAGTTTCCATGACTACTGCTCTGTATAAATACCAACTTGAGCCTGTGTAGCGTGTGGTAAAAAGCAAATTGGAAAAAGTTTTATTTTACTTTTTATAGTGTCAGACAAAATGTTTTATTTCTAATTAAAAACGTCACATTTTAATCTCCTATTATCCCTAACCACAGCTGCTAATCAGAAGTACACGTTTCAACTCTAGTGATTATTGCTATGAAACTGTTTAAATTTTTCATATAAAATTTGAATGTAAATTAGTTAATTCAAGCGAATCACATGCTAAATAAGGGGGAGTGGCTATTCAAGTGTAAAGACGGTATTCCATTCATGAATATTATATTGGAAATGTTTGAAGATTGACTGAAATCGTCATGACTGTATATTTCTCTCTGAATGGGGGTAGGGTTTATACAGATACTGATGACTTGAGAAAAATGAATCATAAAAAGATATCGATTTATCACATACAAATTTCATGGAATGTAATTATTTCTGATAAAAGTACAAATGAAATGTCATGCTACTTTATTCCTTTCAATAAAATATTTTTATTCCAAGTTAGACAAGACCAATAATTGATTCATTTTCTCTATCTCTATAACTTTATAATAATCTCTTGTTGAACAGTTTTTATCTAACCCCTTCCAATATTCCTGGCCTCTCAGCCCTCTTGAGTCTTGACTCTTTAGTTAGTGTATCTACGTCATTTAAAAGTCGAGTCGGTTCTCAAAAGATGGATTATAATTAACGTCGTAGCTTCGAGCAAACTTCCATCAACTTTTGCAATCATCGTAACAACGACTAAAAACAACATATCTCGTACAGGAGCAACGGTGAAGATAAACACAATTTGTTTAAAATGTTCTGTTCTTTGTGTACTTTTAATTCGGGGAATGCTTTCCAAATTTATAACCAAATTCTTCGTGTAGTTCTTTATGTAAGTACTATGGCATCATAGAAATAACATATCGAATAAATATATTTTCGTGAGCGCTTGAAAAAACGGTTGAATAACATTATTACAATGAATACATTTGGGAATATTATCGTTTATGGCTATGACTTTAAATTAAATCAAGCAACATGGAGAATCATCTGGAGATATGGTTGTTTATTGGGCCTATACAACGTGAATGTATCAGAAAATGGTGTGTGATGCTTCATTCGTCAGTTGATATAAGCCAATCCTTGTAGCTAAGTATACGTATTTGTACAATTTGATTGTAAAAAATTCTGCCTTGCGTTACTGAACACAGAATGGAAATTAAATATTCGAAAATAAACAGATTAACAATAATAATATATTTTTGAGTTGATTTCATAACAATAGAGCCATACAACAGTATAACAGATCCAAATCTGATTGTTATCATAAGAATTAAAAATAATAACACTATCAATCAAAAATATACAAATATGCAAATATATGCAAAAAATAAAAGTATATTTGATGAAGAAATGAGAGACAATAAACCATATATATATATATATATATATATATATATATATATATATATATATATATATATATATATATATATATATATATATATATATATATAACCTTCATTGGTTCCTGGCTTATCAGAAACTTGCCTGGTTTTTAATCAATATATAACCTACAATCATTGATATTATTAATATAGGCCTATATGTATAAATGAAATATAGTTGAATGAGTGAAAAAATTAGTGAGACATTAAAAATTGAATAAATAATAATAACAGTGTGCTTAGAAAATAATAATTTTAGTAAAAATTGAGAATACATACTAAAGAATATAGTGAATATACTATTTCAGCTGCAGTTCACTACTGCAATGGGCTGGTATATTACTGAATTATACTACCTATTATAAACGCGGTTTCCTTTTCATTCAAAAATTGTTTGATTTATGATCTGTCATAGTATAAAACTATCATATAGTACTGTACAGATTATTGCTACGTATAGGCCATGGTTCAAGACGTGAATTATGTCAATACACAATTTAAATATCTATATTTGTAATCGGTCTGTGCAGTGATTTACAAAAATATTCATATAAAATTTGAATATATGTACAATACAAAATACAATTATATTAAATTCTTGAATGAATATATACAATCACATGCTACTGCTGTGTGAATTTTGATCTTTACACATTTCAACTACAAATCTTTATTTCATGCAAGGCGTTGATTATTATTTGGTATTAGACATATATATATGTATGTATTAGTATATGTGTATGTATGTATGTATGTATGTATGCAAATATGTATTAGACATATATGTATACTTTCGGCAAGGAGTCAATAAGCTGGTGGAGGTGCCGAGTATACAGTGCAGTGAGTGAGTACTGATCAGAGTAACTGAAATACCGAGAGACCGACACACTTGGTAACCAATTGGTTCATACATTGACATTTTTCTCTTTGATGTTTATATTGTTGTGTATAAATTTGATTTATACATTGAGAGCATATTTGAATATCCGAAAAAACATTTAAAAAACCGAAGTCATAAAACCCACAACTATTATTTTATTGATGTTGTTTAATCAATACCTACACTTCACGTTCATATTCACTCCTCGAATATTTTAATGGCAATAAACTGAGTTGTTGACGGATTTTTACTTGAAATGACACACAAAGTATAGAATTTTGAATTATTTTCAGAATACAATGAGTTTTTGACTAATTTGAATATTTGAATTTGATATATGAATCATATACATTTTGCATTCAAAGATCAAGACATTTAACATAATATATAGACCTACGTTTTCATTTTTGATTAATCTTGGACAAAATTTTTATGCCCCAATTTAGGGCACCCGGATGCGATTTATTTCATGTGTTTTCACTTCTTATTGTTGATAGAAAATATTCAACATCTCATGTTTACGATAGTACCAATAACTTCGAAATCGAATGAATAGTTATTTCACAATTGATTATTCAAACTACCTCTGCGTAGAAAGTGATGTGATTTTCTCGTTGAATTGAGCTTTTTGAGCTTCTTGAATTTACAAGGTCAATATTCAACTTGAATTATCTCAGAACCAGAAATGTATGCATTCAATGTACGTTTTCTCACGACTGGCTGGATAAAATAGTATGCAATTTTCACAGTGTTTTAAAAAACAAACAACAAGTTTGTGAAGAACATTGAAATTGATTCATTTGTATTTAAAAATGTATGCGTTTTGATGCTAATTTCAAAAGGATTTATATTCAACAAATTTCCGAAATGTACATTTTGTTGGGAATACATTTGTTCAGAACAGTCACACCAATAACATCAATGAATATTATTGAGCTATCATCGCCTGTTCTTCTAAAAAGTACATCAAAGTTGTCCAATTTAACATGGCTAGTAGGACATGATAATAGATCAATATTAATTCAATGAATTTAATTGAAATATTAATTTATATTAATATTTATATTGCATCATTCCACATTCATTGTACACTCGTTTTCAGCTCTTGAATAATTGAGTGAATAATAACTGATGTTAAATATGCAAAAACACAATTATGAACCGAGAATTCAACATAATTTTCATATTCAGAAAGTAAGAAATTGTTTGATATATTTTACGCAATACATTTCATTCGAAAACATGTTTGAATCCTGTATCCCGTTTCTTCTTTGATAAACTTCGTTGAAAATAAGTGGAAAAAGCTCGAAAGTAATTATGTATAAGTAAACGTATTTAATATTAAATCTTTGAGAAGCAAAATATTTCCGTTGCAAGCTTTGCTCTTCATATTCAAAGAAGTGAGTTTTGAAATACTAAGAATAGGCCTACTCGTTTGTTAATGATACCTAATATTATTCAGAGACTTAATTCAGTTAAGACTTTTTTAAAATATTCAATTAAAAAATTGTATTCGTTTTCTCAATCGTAGTTTTATTACATTCATTTCAGTATAACACTTTACAGTTCAATCATCTACACTATCAGAAGAAAAATAGCTTTTATACGTTACACATAATTCCAGAGTGTTGATGTGTTTTTCAACTTTTAAGTATAACAGTGCGATTATTCGAGTTACTCTAGAAATGGAGCACACTACAAATAATTAACTAGACAAAATAAACTGTATATAATTTCAGTCACCTTTTAGTATGAACCATAAAGTATAATGGATTTTTGCTGCTACTTTTAACCGGTCTCCCTAGGGAGAAACTGTTCCGACGGACGGTTGCGAATGCATACGTTGGTGGTTGATGTTCGAATATTCGTCCTCTACCGCTTATACACCCTTCATTATTCTCTTCGAATAATATTGTTTGACACGCTAGTGTCTTCTGCCCATGCACCGTATCCCTGAATCAGCATAAAGTTATATAGACCGCCGAGCAGCCTGGTCGTTTCTAAGTGTCATTAACAGTGGCATTGGCACAAAACAACCAGAGTGGTAGTTTAGATGAAACATGCGATCCACTAGAGTCGAACACTTCATATTGAGAACAGAGTCCACTATAATACTATTTTGATTTCGAGTCCTATCGAATAGTTAATCATAACAGTAGACCGACTTTCATGACAACAATATAAATCGCTATCCATGAGATAATATGTTATAGGGTTCCGATTCCATCGTGATTTTCTCGAGTCAGTGAAAGCAATTTTTGAATTTTTTTCCCTGTTCGTTTCACACACATAATGGAGTTTTCGATCAAAAGATCTACAGGCCTACACGTATGTATACCTACGTGAAAACAAAATTGACATTCTGTCATGGATTTGCTTCAAAAATGATGAATTGAGAGTTTAAACGAAGATTTATCAGGTTTGATTTTTTTTATAATGATAACGCTTGCAGAACACGTTTCATTTCTTTTTTATACGGATGATTACTTATAACTGTAATGGAAGATGAAAATCACACCTGCTTTATCTATCCTTACTGTAGTATGAGGGGAGGAGGGTGGGAGGGTGGTTGGGGGGAGATTCTCAATAGGTTAAAAGAATCTTCAGTATGACTGAGATTGCTATTGCTTTCCATTCGAAAGAAGTAATGGCTTCTTAAGCATTATGAGACTATTTTCATGCTTTGAAAACAAAATTCAATTTGACAGTTGAAAATGTTGGGAAATGAGAGAACTTCTCTATATTTGCGTAAATGTTAGTGAATGAGAAGATAAAATTGTGAGCAGGAGAGAGGTGATAGCGATAGATTCTTGGAAAATGGTATACGTTAACTGCTATGACTTGATTCTCGATCATTCATGATCCAAATATTGATTTAAAAATCATTACGAAACTTTAAAAGAATTCGGTGATACTTCAACTCCAATGCCCCTGTGGGATCAAAATGATGATCTAACCAATTACAATTTCACGTTGCTTTGTCAAAGTAATATTTTCCTAAGAAGGTCCGCAAGTTATTATCGAATAAAACATTCAAACGAAATTATAATCCTTAATTCAATTTGACCAACAGTTATTTATATATTATTATGATCTCTGTCGTGGTGGCACAAATACAATTTTATAATGGTCAAAGGTCTGAAACACGGTGCGTTGTAAGTCATAATCCGAACTTGGACTTAACCACTAAGAAGATTAGTACCGACGAGAAAACGTCCTCAACGCGAGCGCCGAACCACACAAAAAATAAACAACGGTAGCTTTTAAAACAATACACCATAGAAAGACAGGAATGAGAGAAAAACATGGATGATGACGATTATAAGAAGTGATGAAATAAAACAAAAAAATGTATGATATAACGTAGAAGAAGTTTAATGTGAGAAGTATAATAAACTATGTGGCTTGTCACTGTAGAGACGAGATAGGGACATTTGAATTATTACTGAACTATATATTATGTAGACTTGCATTTAAAAGCTCATGGAGAAAGGGAATATGACAAGGTTTTGCCTCATGACTGGATGCCAACTGATGAAGCGAATGTCTCTTGTGATCATTTACAATTTTCGTTACTACACTTTCTAATCTTAACATATATAGGGTAATTTGTTATACTCATATGTATTTATGAGCTGAGAACGTATCAGCTCAATTATATAATGGTATTTATAAATATAAAACTGTTACATTTTGATATTGGTTTCGCGATGTGAAGTGAATAACTTGAATTTATAGCTGTGATTCATCATTAGAATAATTTTAGAAAAGTAATTGGAATGAATCATTGTTATTATTTGTAAATTAAATTACATAAAACGATGTATTTGATGTATCATCTTTTGGTGTTCTCCGTTGGATTTGAGAGTGTTTTCTGTTTGCTTATCATGTATGTTTGTACGAAACATGAACGTTTTCTCTCCAAAGAATTATATTTCGTTTTATAAGCTTCCATTTACAAGACTTTCCATTTCAAAGGGGTAATATATTATGATTTGCAAAAAACGATTTGGAGAGGATTAATATAACTCACAGAAGTTGAACTCACCCCTTCAAGTTAAAAGGCGTTTCATAAAAAATAAATTAAAGTACAGAAATGCATGATGGATGGAAGAAGCAAGCAAGATTATACTTTTCATTATAAATCTGATAAATTACCGTGTCGTGAAAGCAGCAGGGACAACCCTGTCGACAAAATAGCAATTTGTTTCTGTAGACATTTTAATTTACGGAAATGTTAACATTGTTCTTTGAAACTGTGTAGTATTGGAAATATCTCATCTAATAATATTTCTACCAGCTTGAATCTTTTAATTTAAAAACTAAAAAGACCGTGAAAAAATTGACATTAATTTGCGTTCCAAATGAAGGCATAAGTATTCATCAAAGAAATAAAACCTACACGGAGACGAGAACTTATTATATAAGTTTGTAAGGCGATTAAGATTTTAAAACACTTTGCAGACTTTGAAGTACAGAATTAACATAAAATGTCTTCGAAATGGAGGATTTTGGTTTTAACTGAAGCGCTAACAGAATAATTGACCGTATAGTTCATTTCAGTAGGGATACTTACTTATTCATCGTCTTTATATTATTATGTACCGGTATATATTAAGCTTCAATCGTAGTATCTTTGTATCAACCCTATGAACGCAAACTAAGCCCCAATATTATGGAAGTGTAATATTGTTCATCTGATCATGAGATTAATATTGCGGTTATTCCAAGGGATTTGGCACGAAATGTCGCTCTTATTTCCTTCATAAATCAGTTTACCTCTGAATAGAATGCTATTGAAATCATAGAGAGCTGAACACACACACACACACATATATGCACACACAGTCATGCAACTGAATGCGACGGGAACAAATGACACTAGCTACTCCATTAGCCCAAGTTAATTCCACTACTTGAAAGTTCATTGGATATAACAAAAGGCTAACCTATTTAATGTATTATTCTCCCTCCGGGAAACTTACTTGAGAAGTACGGTATTATTAAATACGTAAGTCGGAGCTATGGCACGTTTTCAGGCATTTCTAAGCTACGATCTCTAAGCCCTCCCGCATACTAGTTCATTTAGTATTGTACTATTATGTATTATAGACGAAATTTCATAATGGAGGTTTTGTACTACATTCACCGCAAAGTAGAGGATTTTCCACGCTATTAAAGAGATTCCAGTTCATACATATAGGAGCTTACTGAAAAGAAGAGAGAGACAATTTCTATAAACGATCAATAATGAATTATTACGACATATCTACACATTTCATGTTATTCACCACGCAGCTATTAAAAATATGTGATGTTCATTTTCTAACGGAGATAAAGCGTTGATGATCATATTAATATGTGGCGACGAGAATTTATAAACTACACGTCGCATTCTAGATGATAATCTGTGAGTACAATGGTACGTTATAATAGGCCGTTGGATATCGCCCAACCTTTTCGTTATTTATATATAGCATTATTGTTAGCAACGTTCATGTACACATTCGTATGTATAGCTGGGGTCTGCATGCTATAGCTAGGCGACATTACTAAACGTCAACGAAGAATGCCATCAAAACATTAGCGACTAGATTATGTGTTTGTGTTTTAGCTCGCACGCCACACAATTAGACTTTTATTGGTGAGAACGTCGACGCATTGTACAAATGTAATGTCACTCTAGACTAAGCGTTTGAATACTCCCACCCCGCGATCTCGGTCAGATCTCAACGTAGTTTCACGCTCACAACGTCCGTGTTACCATAAATAATTATCATATATTGTTCACTTGAGAAACCCTAATGATCTTTACGAGTAAAGTTATATGCACGTTCAAAAGCGCCATTAGAAATGTCTGGTGGAGGTGCCAGTCTCAGAACAGACTTTAAGGCTCAGTATAGACGTATACGTGATCTTTGAAGCTTGGTCCAGAAGCTATTGTGGAATGTTTTATAACATACTTCGGCATTGTCACAGCGATATTGCACTGCATTTCAACGCAGTTCCATCCGGGATTCGGCACCGAGAAGAGAATATTGTGAAGCACAATACAGAAGATCGCATAGATTGTTCTTCATACAGTTCAGTGGAGATAGTAGGCGCCAGATGGGAGCAGGAGTAGTCAGGGTGTGAGGGTGGGTGTATGGGGGTAGCTTTGTTCGGCCTCGATGTGACGTCACAGGTAACAATAGCAGGGAAACTCAGGCACGATATATTGTGAATTGTTGTAAAAAGGAAGAAAACGCAGAGGAAAATGGTATATAGAGATATTGAACGAAAAAATAAAAACGTTGAAGGAAAATGGGTTTGGGGGAATGGAAACGCTCAGAAAGGAGAATATTACATTTGACATGAACAATGGTGGAATTGCTACACGTCGACTTGAGGAGATCTAAAGCTCAATCGTATTGCGAGAGTTGCGGGTTGCATATTGTCCTTTGGTAAGAATGGATGAATGAATGGCGTCAGTTTTCCGAGCACGTCGTTTATGAAAAAGTGTGGTGAATCCATAGGCTTTTGTTCAAACAAGTAAAGAAACTCCCATGAGGAGCCTTTATAAAGACTAATCTGTCGTTGAAACAAATGAAGATTGATAGCATCTTAACGGTATTTGAAAGCTTACGGTAGGATTTTCTCGGCAAACTTGTGAAGAGTACAGGAGCGAGCGTGAGGCTTATATTCTAGCCACCATCGAATCCATCTTTCCGAACTGTCAACTATTTATGTTGTACTGCCTTGATGTCTTCTTTAGACCTAGCTTCCAGTTGAAACTAACTTCTCTATATACGCTATATATATACATGTGTGCGAAGTGAGGAAGACTTACTTAACTTCGAAGAGTTGTTCGGCTGTAACGAAAGAGCTTCAAATGATTCAGTTGCCGGTGAATAAAACAAACGAAACAAAAATCGAATCGAACAAGTTTTAAAACAACTCGGAGAAAAATGACATTTCTCCTATTTTTTCGATGCACTAAAGCCATGTGTTGGTGACAGGGTACTAACTCAATTATTTATTGGTAACAATTTTATTTCAAATGGGATTTCATTTGACGATTCCGAGCATAAAATTGCTGTCGTTCCAAAACACAACACAAATTTATTTTATTTGGTTCTGAAAGACACTGAATGTAATATGCTGATGCCTGTTCTTTCCGCCCAATGTTTCTTTTTCCGATATTGCAAAATATACTATGTTTCTCGCAACTGGCTCAAGTAGCGCGCTACAAAATCTTTGGTAGCGTATAGCGGGTATTTCAGCGTCTGTTAGTGTGTGAGTCAGCGTCACACGCATCACGCACACATTGTTTGTGCGTGATGCGTGATCTGAGGAACCATTGAAGCGAGATTTCAGAGATCCTACCTACTTATAGAGAAGTATTGATTTCTTTTGTTTGCCAGTTTTCAAAACAATGGTGCATGCATGATTCAAGACGGATTTACGATTTACTTTGTTAGCTATATAGGCCACATTTGCCAGTGTATAAATAAGCCCTATAGTATATAAATATATACGTATATATATATATATATATATATATATATATATATATATATATATATATATATATATATATATATATATATATATATATATATATATATATATATATATATATATATATATATATGTATATATGTGTGTGAGAACTTGGAAACTTTAACAGTTGTTATATGAATACATGATTTTGAGATATATACTGTGTGATCCATATATTTAAAACCTATTGAATCACAAAGTTAACCAATTACAAAATATCAAATCGATTCGTATATCCATTAATTTATTTGAACAAATAAATATATAAATATTGATTCAATATTTCATAGTCGATTAACTTCTGTGATTTATCAGGTTCAAATATATATATATATATATATATATATATATATATATATATATATATATATATATATATACACATATATATATATATATACACATATATATATATATATATATATATATATATATATATATATATATAGGGTCTATAAATACACATTTATGTTATTTATCTGAATTTATTCATGGGCTGTCACTCTTATTTTCCTCGCTCATTATCCTTTTATTCAGGTATTCAGAAACTGCGAACTCAATCATTTGTCCGTATGACATAGGCCGGTCCACACGATGGTTTGCAATGGGCGAGATTACACCTCCCTTTCAATCGGCCGATTCAAAGGGCAATGGTTTGCAATCCACACGGTAATATATGAAACAGATTGCAATGCGGTGACAGGCGGGCGCTACTTTCAAACAGGCCAATCACAGCAGACCATAGCCTTAGCAGTGATCGATCCCAGCGCAGAAAACAAATCGAAGGCGGTGTGTTATTGCGAGATCACGTAGACGTAGCTGTCAAATTGAAAGTGAGGTTAATTTTTATAATTATTAGCTAGTTCCATGTGAAGATATACATTTTATAAAATTAATATGAAAATAAGAAAGTGAGGATTCATTCTCATTCCATTTATATTTGACTAGGCCCTAGACCGACCAGTAGGCTTATATGGATGTTTCGGATTCCATAATATGGTATTGTCTCTATAATAATCTATTAAAAGAAGTTCTCTTTCGAGGGTCCACTGTACACTTTTCGGTGGCATTTCTCTTCCTGCTATTCGAAGTATTGCTGAGACGTCACAATAATCATGCATTTTCATTGGCTGCTGAGTCAATCTGAGCCGCAATCGGCCTTTTACAATGCTCGATTATAGAAGCAGACTCTAAACGCAAAGATTGAATCTGAAACGTGCGACATCGCAATGGAAGGCAGTCCACACACAAGGCTTGAATCGGCCGATTGAAAGGGAGGTGTAATCTCGCCCATTGCAAACCATCGTGTGGACCGGCCTTTTCGTTTAACGTAGGCCTAATCTCATCATCAATATGATCTGCATATGATTTCATATAAAATTGATCTCATCTGCATATGATTGATAATGACTTTTAATGATTCAATTTATTCCATTGAATAACATATCACATTATTGATGAAGAAAACAAGTAACACAGGAAAAAAGAACCCAATAACTTCTACTACTAGTGACTTAGTACTAGAACTAGTAATATTGGTACAATTGATAACTCCTGTTCATGACTCGCGCTACAGCCATAGCGATATCGATCAGTTTTGGTTTCAGAAACAGAAATTAAACTCTAATTTAACAAAAATATGAAACGATATTGATTATCATCATTTTTAAACGTTTTGAAATATATCAATTGCCTATGAATTCAACAACAAGCTTCCGTTCTAAGTCTCCTTTCATTCACGATTACGTATTTTATCGCTTTCATTTACTCAATCGAGTAGACTCTTTAACAGCTATTGATTCTCTTGAATGCCATAGTTTTCATGTGAAATACCCTCAAGTATATATTTCATGATGACATAAGATTGGCCTAGATTTACCCTCTGTATTTCTTTATTCTTGTTGTCGTATGTATAGTCAGAGACTATTCTTTCAATTCACTCACGTCTTTCAATTTATATCTAGTTTTAATATCCAATTCAGTAACTTAATTCAAATCAAACACGTTTATAGAGACAAAGAGAAAAATGTGACTGCTGATTGGCTCAGTTTTCAACTCGTTTTCTATTTCTCTCATTTCTTTCATTCTTTTTATCTTCCTCTCATCGTTTATTGATACGATTTCAATCATACGCTTGCCTGAAAGATAGAAACGATTCTTGTAGTTTTATTAATCGAAAGCCCTTCTAGGCAGACTCTCAACTTGATTAAAGTAAACACAAGACTGAGACTCTGTGTGAAGTTGTATAACTAATAAGGGGAAACGATATGATTATTGTAGCTGAACTCATATTAGTGAATCACCTATTAAACGGTGTCCATTATTGCTAACCACTGCATGGCTTTAATCATCATAACTAGCAACTACCCAAATAATCCCATATGAAAAGTTCGCTAATTTCGTGCAATATTTAACACTCAGTTACTCTATTCGGATTACGTTATAAACCATTTACGGTTGCCACTATCGATAAAATACATAAAAAAAGATTAATGGAAGGAAACTGATGTAACTTCTGTACAAACCTTACGCTCCCCTACGCCTCTTGAAAGATTTCCTTAGATCAATTTTCTTTTAATATGAAACGACGTTAGTTGATTGTGTTTGCGATGCCTAGAGCATATGGATAGGGGTATGGGGTGGTGAGAGGGGAGGTGGGGTACGGTGGAAGGTTTGTTCATGCCTTTGTCTGTGAGAAAACTCACTTTCGAAAACGACAAGATCATACTAGACTGTCACAGAGTTGTAAGCGGTAGTTGTTGTGCGCCTCAAGGGTGCATCAAGTGTAGTGAAGGAAGTCTTCATCCTCAATCAGACGCAGAGAAGATGGAAGTAATGTCCGATTATCAACATGAAGGAACGCACCACGTAAAACGCATTTATTTAGTTCGAAACTCTGCGTCAATGCCCGCAAGTACCTTGAATCTCACACTATGACGAGCACATCAACGGCGTGGAAACAAATTACGCTACTTTATTTATACAAAGTTCTGGTGGGGAAGTTCATAGGGAGGGACATACGCTCTTGAAAAAATACACCCCGTTTTTGTTTGAAAGGAAAATGCGAAAGGGGAATATAAATTATTCGTTTTTGAAGTGAAATTTGTTTAATTCAAACTACAGGAAATTTCGTTTCGTTAAAAGAATAACAAAGAATATATTGAAAATGGTGTCGTTACTAGAGTTGATAATTGTTTGATTTTTTAAATTTGTATTGTTGTTAATTGTTATGTGTTAGTACAGTGCTATCAATATTGAGCACACACACAAACACGCCCATATAGATGTGTGTATACGTATGTGTAGACATATGTTGTGTTGTAGAACGGATTATGATTCAATACACTTTTGTATGTGATATTTATCTCAGTTTCATTCATAAATAATTATATGAAAGTAAGGAATTACATCAGTAAAGATTTTTGCATAATAATGTATTCACATGTATGTATGATGGATACGAACACAACTTTCAATGATGATCAATTTGTCATGGGAAGATATATTTTATATATTAGATATCGAAATGTGTTTTGTATCGCCTACTCAATAATTATTATGGATAAAAAAAGTATATTTATATATATATATATATATATATATATATATATATATATATATGTATATATATATATATATATATATATATATATATATATATATATATATATATATATATATGTATATATATATATATATATATATATATATATATATATATATATATATATATATATTTATATAAATATATATATATATATATATATATATATATATATATATACGCACACTTATTCTAGACTCTCCTACTTTTTAACTGCATCTTTATGAGATGAAAGTGTTTTCAGATTGAAGTTTTACCTGAGAATAAAGTCAACATTTCAGAACGTTCATCACTTTTATGTTTACGATCAACGTAAAGATTTCAGCTATAAATATTTCTGCGGACTTTATGATGGAACGATGTACACACAAAACCAACACAAACTCTCTACATCCCCACTAGAAAGCCCTATTGCAACAGCTTAAAAATGATTTATCAACATTTCCAACGACTAGAACAAGAACAAACATAATAGGCCCAGAAAGTGGCGACGTAGGAGACTTTATCTTGTATAAAAAAGCTCATGTGCTTATTATAAGGTACCATGCTCCACACTTGATCGGATATCATATCAGTTATGATAAATGTCGAGAAAGCTCGTTGTACTAAGCACGGAGATAAACTGAACGTATATCTCTTTTGAGGTAATAATACTGAAAAACTAAAAACCTAACGAAGCTAGATTTTTTATGTTCGCACTATGATCACTAACTGCTACGTTGAACTAACATGTTGTTACCTGGACGCAGAGCATCATCGGTGATACCGTTCCAACTGAGGTAAAGTGTTCACATTGATATCGTTGAAAGGGTTCATGCATCATGCATTACAACGTTCCTGTTCGATTTACTGTTAATTTTTATATTGTGTTTATGGATTTACGGATTTTCTGAAGTTATCTCGCACTGCCTTTGAACAAGGTCATCTATATCATTGACATGTTTTAGATAATACAGATCGCCTACCTCTGTACCATCAATGTGACGATGTTCTTTGCGAAGGCGTTGGATTTTGATCTCTGCTCAAAGCTCACTGCGTTTACAGAACTAAGTTAGAGCTTGATGTCGGTTAGTGCTGGCTGCGTTCCGTTCGCATTACGTTGCTAACATGAATTAGTTGATTGACAGGAGTTAGACCATATGATTCACTTTGAATTCTTGTATTTCAATATCGTTAATCTCATGTCAAAATATGAAAATTGGTAAATGAATGAAAATAAAAATGAATGTGGTATTACGAAGAGTGTCAGTTGTATTCCTTTCATGGATATTTGAGAAAGGTGAATATAATATCCATAGAATTCTACAAACACTGGTCATTCTAAAAACAGTCTGAATCCAATAATGATCCAATCGTGATATACAGTCCTTTGTATTCAAATGCTAGCGATATTGAGCAACTCGCACAAAAAGTTTACAAATATAAATCCCCGATAGCCCTAATAGCAAAGACGATGGTGATTCATCAAGTGACTCAATAAGTCTTACTACAAGAAAAACAATTATGACAATGAAGTTTACCGCCATAGCCATTCAGACCTTCGTCGGAGACTTAGAAACCTTCTCCTAGTCAAACATATAT
This sequence comes from Brachyptera putata, assembly GCA_907164805.1. NCBI lineage: Eukaryota > Metazoa > Arthropoda > Insecta > Plecoptera > Taeniopterygidae > Brachyptera > Brachyptera putata. Next base: position 30,141,718 of record OU015462.1, read on the forward strand.
AACGTTATTTCCCAAAAAGACTGATCCACGCTTCGAATAAAGCCAGTGCAGATAAAGGATGGGTCGTACCTCTGACTAGGCAGCTGTGTCAAAATCTCTTGAATCTCTTCAAGCCAGCCACCGGGTGAAGATGTGTGTTCATGAGGAAGATGGACATCTTCAGGAACAACTCAATCAATTGAAGCGGCAGATGATAATAGGAATGACTTGAGAGAAGAAATGATTTCATACTACTCTAATGCTGCATGCAGATAACAAACAGCCAAGCACTGTCTGGGAAAGAGAAAAAAGACGAGAGCAAGATAACGCACCTAGGAGAACAATCCAGGTGAAGATACTGACCTTTGCAATTATTTCTGTCCATCGGCGGAAACAAATCATCGCCTCAAATACCTGACACGTCTGATAATTGTGAAGAAAAACTTGGGATCTCATGTCCGGAGGAAGCAGTCATCTTAGTCCTCACTGTAACGGTGTCATCGCATGCTATCATAAAAATTCTGAATAAGCTAGCTTCCAAATCATCAGCAGGCTGGGATCAAGTGGCAAAGTATTTACCGAAAAATGTGCATCATGGATCACTAATAATAGAACCACTGAAGAAGGCTGTATACTGGGGCAGCCTCTATTCACCGAACCATCCGTGTATGTCACAACATGCTGAGGTTGTTGTTGCTGTTTTTATGCGAAATTCTAAATTAACCGTAATCACCCCAATCTAACCAATTTATCTAACCTAACCCATGCACACTGACCTAAACCAACTAACCTGACCAAACAAACATCGTAAACTAATCCAATCCAAACTAAAACCTTTGCTAAAACTAATTAGAACCTGTGTACGGTTCGGCGCATAGCCACTTTCCTATACTCGAACCAACAGTACGTTTTAAGACAGATGTCGGCCAATCCGAAGCTCTCGATGCAGAAAAATAACTAATATACGTGCCTACCATATACCTTACTTCATAGATGCCCACCATTCGGAAAAAAAAGAAAAACAAGAATCCGAAGAAAATGTGATAGGGTTAGTGGTGAATGATGAAGCATGATTCACAATTTCTTTGTAGTTTTGTAAAAAATTCAGACTTAGCAATTACCAAATTTATATATAACATTTTTTTACTCGCCATTCGAGGATCTGTACAAATTTGAAGACATACTGCTATTCGTTTCGGAGATTTCTGTGTTATTATTCCATTGATCCGCCCTTTTTTGTTTCCTTATTCGCACATAATACGCATTATTGATTCACTAGATTTTTAAATTGTGAGTAAGAATTATTATTCCACTTTGACCACAATTATTCCTAAATTTGACCAACTGATAGTTGGTTTCCCGTTTTGTTATCATGTTATTATATATATAAATATATATATATATATATATATATATATATATATATATATATATATATATATAATATTGAATATTATCAAAACTGTTGACTTCAACCATTCTATTGTTCCACATTTTGTGTTAGAAGAACCGGATAATACATGTTGATCATGTTTCCCATGAAACCCATGAATGCACGTATATATATATATATATATATATATATATATATATATATATATATATATATATATATATATATATATATATATATATATATATATATATATATAAATATATATATATACATGCATATATAAATAAGTTTCGTTTTTCACATTGTTTGGGATCCCCCCCCTAAGTAAATCAATGTTCAAATAAAATGAAAGAATGTAAATGATATGCAGGCTCAATAGAAGGAAAATATGAATTTTGAGAAGAGAAAGATATAGTAGAAGCTATCTTAGTTTTACAACTGCAGTGGTGGTTGTCCCATCCATACGTAAATCATCGTTATCTCCTCTATTTGAAAATAATTGGTATGTATCCGTTCTGTACAATCACGAAGGGTAAACATACGATGTTGAACGTAAGGGGAGAAAGGCATAAAGGAGGTAAGAATAGAAGTGAATAAATATGTAGAACTATACTATAAGTTTATACATATATGTTCCATTCTATACTATAACGAGTCATCGTTATTCACTCTATATATCGCAAATGACATTTGAAACGATTTCGTTCACAATTCATACGAGGTAAACCAGACGATTTTAACTATCAGGGCTAGAAGGCAGGAATGGATTGGGGCTTCAGGAATAGACAGTATCGAAATTATATTTATAATATAATCAATCACACATGTAGATATATGATCCAAAGCACTTAACAAGCACTGCAGGACGTATGTCATCCAGAATCTCCACTCATGAACGTCAGCATGACCGTTGACAATGGATTGTGTTTGCACATACCATCTCGGCACCTCGACGACACTATCGACGATTTATACAAACTACTACACCAACGCCACCACCAAGTAGCATGGCACATGATTCCCCACCGAAATGCAGCGTACCGTACATTCTGCAGGCTTTTGTGTTCATCCAAAGTCACCAAAACCTTCGTAGAGTAGTCAATTTACATTAGGAAGCAAGGACTGGCGATGAGAAGGAACGAGCAAACATACAATCAGTAAATGTCAACATTGCTACTAGACCTCTTCTTGGTTTGGATTGTGAGAGTTAGACATTTTACTTTGTGTGTGTGTTGGTGTGTGAGAGGGTGTGTGTGTGTGTGTGTATTTGTTGCTGCGTCATCTATATTTGATTTTCACTCTTACATCCTGAACTTCTTTTTTCATTTAGATGGAATTTACTTTATTGTTGGAGAGCACAATACGTTTGAATGTTTGAAAAGATGTACTGTGTCTACACTTCGATACTTATGAGTTACGATAAGATATTTATATTAAAATCCTGTTGTTGATTCATTGAACAATATTGCATTGTGCTACAATGTATGGAATGAGTGGGGTAGGAATCAAAGGCTATAAAATACTAGGAATAGGAAATGATGTGACATTGGATGTGTCCGAAATATGGTTCCGTTTCATTCCCCCTTATTTAATATTTCCTTTGTTTGTCTTATAGGTTTTTGTTCGTTCTTCCATCCACTTGTTGTGCACTATTGATCTTTTTGAACAGCTTTATTCGAGGAACTGAACTTGGAGTTCATATAATTCAAGAGAGGTAATAAAATCTCTTTATTTGAATAGTAATGCCATATCGTTTTTTATATAACAAAAAACATTCCGAAATACAGTAATACACGTATTTCTATACAGCCTCATTCATCTTCTTCATCTAACATTCGACATAAAGTATTAGCTGAATCAAACATTTTCTTATTTCGTTCCTATAAATGTAGTAATAACAATCATTTTACAATTTGTAAAATACGCAATCAAGCTATAACATTGAAGTCCGAACTGCTTCCATTTTTTGTGCGACTATGCTAGATACTGATAAGCTATTACGATTGGTCGATCAATTGAAAGATTTATGAAAAGATTAATGGAGGGCAACCACAGAAGTGCTATACCTAGACCCACCAGCCATATTACATTAGTTTGAGAACCGTACTCGGACGAGATCGGTGTGACGAGGAAGAAGAAAATATGATGAAGAAAACCTGTTATAAAGTTGGGATCCATTAGAGCGGAACACGATTTTGTATTCAGTTTGGATATAAAAACAAGAAAAGATATTCGATCTTTCATAAAGTATTGATTTCCAATTTAAAGTACATTATGCATGTTTGTGAGATTCCGTGGAAAAGTTGCTATGAAATGCAGTTGGTCCATACGGATGTTCCCTCGTTTAGAAAGTTTATTGTTGGTTGGAGAATAATAACGTGATATCTGACATGATTCCTTTTATCTTCAACTTCTAGTCTGACATACTTTTGAGGATGTCAATAAATCATTGAATTCTATGCCTGCCTCCATTATGGCTCATTCATGCACATGCATATTTACATGTATATATATATATATATATATATATATATATATATATATATATATATATATATATATATATATTACATGTATAGGGGCTATACCTACCATTATGTAACTTACCTAAATAGAAACTCACAAATAACTTATTGTATAGTAGAGAAGGATTTGAATGGAATTTCCACTCAAATCTCTCGTACTAAGTTGTTGAACTTAAATCCTTTTTATACACTATATATAACAGAGAGCTACTGGCTTATGGGAGATAGGTACGGATTTGGATTGCTCGCTGTGTATATAAGTCTAGTCCTTGGCTGCATGGATACAAATACAACTGCATGGAACAGAATTTTAAGGATAAAATCTAGTTTTATAACTAAGTTCATAATATAAAACCAACATTTTTTTTTATTATATCCTATTTCTGTAATAATACGGCTCCATGCTTATGTTTGTATTGCCAATAAAAGTGAATTCCGTATACGAAAAAACGACTTAATCCACTGTATGCATATACATAATTTATAGTTTCAAGATAAGCGTTATGATAAATAGAGTAAACACTAACCATTTTTATCATAAATCAAGCTCTGAGAACAATATTTACTAGCCTCGATGAATGAGAAGGACTGGCGTAAACCTTCTGGAAATACCGAAAACGACACGAAGCACGTGGCAACAGTTTAAAATACCAGTACACCTGTGGAAGTAAGGGGACGTTTTCAATATTGAAAAAATCAATTAATAAATTGAGATGCATTCAAATGCATCAATCAAATTATCCAACTTGACCCTTCAACACTCAAATAAAATAAAGAGAATGGAAGTAAATGTATGAACACGACACCTTCACCAAAAATATAAAATTATGAATACTGCATATGAAGAAATTACATATTCATTTATAATTTGAATCGACGTGAGCTGAGACACTGCTGACTTTTCATCTCCCTCGTGTAGTATGTTCAGAGTGCTTAAAACATAAAACATGTGACATGCACGTATTCATCTATTACCAGCTTATTCATATCCCTATACCGTATCTTATACTTCGTTGTAGAGCTTATACTTACAACATTCGAGTCCTTTTGTATTCACTTACCTTTGTACGCCTGTGAATATTTGTGTCAAGAAAACACGGCGTACGATTTGATCACCGAACATGAAATTCAATTGCTGTGCACCCGAGAAGGTGCCGTAACAAAGTTGTAACATTAAAATCTGCATCTCCTTTTCCCTTATCTGTGTATATCGAGTTCATTTCACGGTATTCAAACAGTAAATAGAGATAGGAACTGCGGTGGTTGTTATGGGCGGTAGGTGGGATAGGCACTGTGCGGTAGCGTGGTGGTGGAGTATGGAAATAGTACTATTAAATGCACAATAAAGTGTGACATATGGAGAGAAGCCTCCCGCTTCAGGAATTGTAATATAACCACTAATAAAATGCGAAATAAAATAGAGTATGGAATGCGAATGCGCCGAGGAGATAATATATTAAGTTTGAACGGTTGAGACAGTTAAAAACGCCAGTAAATTACCAATAGCGAAATAATCCCCAATATAATGTTGTGTGGCTCAAGTTTGTATGAAGATTTATACGTGCTGTGTTTGTAGCGACACGAGAATTTATTCGTGGACCGCCTGTAGAAACACCAACTTATGTTTCACTTCTTTGGACAAGAATATCCATCATTTCTCTCAGCAGCTATCATCGCGCTATCGGCGGGAAACATTCGACCAACAACATGGCCCTAATAGAAAGAGATGCTAGACTAACTTCGATCTGGGGGGAATTGTTTAAATTAATTAAATAATAGATTTCCACTAGAAGTTTTTCTCGTTCAGGAAACTTTTGCCAACATTAGCCAAGAAAAGAGCGAGATCATGTGTTAGCCAGTTAAGTCAGTTAGCTTGCTCCTAATTGGGATGCCTCTCTCTTCCTTCAACCTCCCCCAGGCCCCCATGACGTCACCATTCTACACGTTCCCCATACAAGGAAATGAAACTGTACGAGCTTCTTGCCAAGTTCATTTAGTTTTTGTAATTTTTCTCGTGCCAAAGTAAAAAGTGAGTTATATCTAATATGTACACTGCATTGCGCTCAAGTCGATAGCTTAGAAACACGATGGACATAGGTCAAGATAGCGCCAACGGTTAAGTGTTGTTATCAGTCATTGTCATCGCGACGCTGGATCAATCACGTGAATGTATCGAGTAAGCGTCGAGAGTAGAAGACGACGTCTCACTAGTGGACCGCACCTCGAGACCAATCGAGCGTAACATATCACAACCTCGTCGTCCCACTGGGCATACAGCGTCGAGCATCGCGTCACAACTCAGACAACCTAAACACGGCGACCGAGAGAACAAACTTTTTTCATCATAAACAATTTCCGTTTAGGGACATTGCAAGGGAATACATTTTACGATTGTTATGGGCCAACTTATATTTGTGGCTTTTTAAAATGAGCCATTCGTTCCTGGTATTCAATAGCAACTTGTTAGATGGCGAAAAAAGGGTTACATTTTCTTTCCATGCCAAAGTTGAAAGAATCTCACTCCTTGTCATTCGAGACCTGTAAGTTTCACCCTTCCTTCCAATCCGTGAATATCTGAATGTGAGATGTGATGTGACACGACGTGATAGGTGAATGTGTGAAAAGCCGCGCCTTATAAAATGTTCTACATCTCAACCCCCTTGACTTTAAAACATCATCCCCTTACTTCTATAGGCTCACCCATGACATCTAGAATGAGCTAATATCCTCTAGTATCCAATTCCACATGCAAAGATAGTCACTCGACTCGACGCCCCACAGACAAGGAAAACGATGTCTTTGAGCTTTGTCTACATACCGCATGGTGCACGACGTAACCATTCCTCATAGAACCAGATTCACATATTACCAACTGTACAACAAACGTTCTACCTAGGCTCAGAGGCGCATTCGTGTGGAAAGAACAAGATTGTGCCACAGTACAGGCATCGTTGTGAAATTTCCTCACGTCACATTTCGCCGCTCCTGTACTGAATACTAATAAAAACCCGCCTACCCTTTAATATGAGTATCATGTGAAATGCATAATGAAGATGGTTTTTAGATGACATTGCAGTTATACTTGTGGATATATGTATGCAATACGAGAAAGCATTACCCATATCTGACATCTGTTGATACAACAAAGAGATGACCAAGCATCGAGGATGCCCGCGAGTAATATTAATTCCGGTCATAACAGTATCAAGAAGAAAAGCGTTAAAGCTGACGTAGTCGTCAACAATGCATTAGTGTGCTGTTTTCAGATGTTTGATATTAAATTCACGTAACAAATTGAAGACTAGCGGTACAGAACGATGAGGGGAGAGATGATGCTTTGGCTTGTGGTGGGATAAGGGTATAATATGAAACGAAAGAAGATTGAAATACGAACACATTCGATATTGTTGATGAAAAGTGATCAATCTTTGATGATGATGAATATTAGCGTACTCTCTCCTACAAAGTCACGATTTCTCTTGATAAGATAGATTCATACTGAGCATGACTGAATATAAAAATTGCTAAAATCATTTCTTTAAAATTAATATAGAAATGGCCATGACTTGAACACGAAGAAAGAAAATGATGCATTTAGCTTATAGTAGGGTAAGTGTTGGAAACAATACGATTCATTTTCAAATCGAAGATATATATTTGTTCAATATTGTGAGAGAATTCAAAGTTTTTGATTCACGCGTACAATCTGTTTTCTATGTTTTCTTCCAAACTTTTCACGCGCTTAGTTTATAGATGATGTTGACAGTTCTTGTCTCTACTTCATAGAGATATTTAGCGTTTGACTGTTCAACATGCACACCTAGCCTTAAGGAAAGATCGATGGAGTATATTAAATTTCCACGTCCGGGATTCATGTCATTCAATGACACAGATATTTCAAGTGACGTGACGATGATTGTGATGACGATGGTGACGGTGATTACGATATGCGCGAACTCGTTTTCAATTAAGAAGATAATGAATCTGACTGAGTGTAAATAACGCCCTAAAAGCCCTCGATGACGCTAGTCTATTCGCCCTTAGGCATGAGCGCGATAGGCCGTGATGAAATGGATTGAATTGAATTGCTGGTGTGTGTCGGTAATTAGCCCACACAATGGTGACGCTGTTTCTCTCCTAGTGTATTATTGATTGGTGGCGAGCCAGGCTGGCAGGATTCGAGAGAGGGATTTACAGAACATGGTGGAATGTAAACGGGAGAGTAAATGGGATTGGAAACAGGAGCGTGAGGGAGGGGGATGTTGGGGGTAAAAAATAGGGGAATAACGACCATTTTTAAAACTTATCTTCACACCATTCAACACTTCATTAGCATGAACAAAAAATATGTACTTGTGGTTTTTGATTTACTCTCGCCTATTAAATGAAATACGAGTGCCTGCATAAAGCATTTTAAATGTGATGGCGTGTTATGAAGCTATTGTGCGAATAAATGCTCAATCATCGAACTGTCAGTCCGTCGATATCACATTTCTCTAATTGTTCTCACGTTCAAACGTCTTATTTTTATTGTTGACAATTAGTTTGATCTTATACGTTGGAGGAATTGAAGAAGGGAAAACTAATTGTTAAAACAGCGGCGTACATTCTTTTCAGAGGTTGAAGGCGATATAACAGATTGTTTTCTCGCTCTCGGTCGAGAAAAGAGATGAAGAAACTGTAGACACGTGTATATTTTCTACATACAAACTACTACTTATTTCTGAAACCGATAGAAGAGTTTCAATGAATCATTGTATATAGCGAGAAACACTCAATTATTGTATACTTACACTTACTTGAGTAAGCAAGTTGTGTCGAGTACAATTTTTTTCTCATTCAAGTTTCGACGTTCGTGCATGGATATGTTGTTTGTTTCTTTTTAAACGAATTTGCAACGTAAATCCCGTCCAATCTACGATTTTCTAGGATTACTTTAGAAAATAGAGAATGTCAACTCGGCTGTCTTTCAAGTCGAACCTCTCCTCAAGGGATTTGGAACCTGGAGTGAGATTTAGTCCCTTTCGACGGACGAGATTTAGAAACTTGCTTCCTTCTTTGCCCTCCATCTTTGCCCGTCTCTACCTTCCTCTCCACCTTCCTCGACACGCCTGTGATCGGACTATTTTTTTCACCGCGCTTCTGAACTAACAGAAAAGAAGTAAGTACCTACTTTATTTATCATCGTGTTCTCTCTTCCAAACACGACATCTGCCAGCGAAATTACTTCTCGACTCTTTAGAAATCCATTTTACATTTCAGCTAATCTTCTACAGACAAGACGCTTATAATTTATACCATTAGTAGTTTCTTTTAGAAAACATATTGGAATTCCGAATGTCAATAGAATGAATAAATAATTATGAGACGGGAGCATTCGGCGTATCCAGGGGTGATGAAGGAGAATGAGACTTTCATGGTCCAGGGAATTATTATTCCATTACTATATAAGATGGATTTGATCTACTTCTATGGTTTTCTGGAATAAAAACACAAAAATGAATCTCGGGAGATATTAAACAAAAAATCTCATTTATTTTTTCTTGGCTGCCTTCGGCCTATTGCGAACTCAACTTCGAATACAGTCGCTTTCTCACAGTGAATGAGAATACATAGAAGAACTTTGAATAAAATTGTGTATTCTGTATATGGAATGAGAATGGTATTTTGAGTTGTCTATACTATGGTATTACTATTTGAACCACCGTGTTATATTGAACTCAAGTCGTGGACAAATTAAAACAGGCTACGAGAAATTTTTGATGACTACAGAACGCAGAAAGCACGTGCACGTACGTAAAAGAGGTTAGAAAAGGGAATAAAAATGAGTTTGGAAATTCCTATGCATTATTCAAGTCTTATCTGAACTCGTATATCAAGTCATCTCATCCAGGTTAAACATTTTCATATCTCGTTGAATTCGTTTGTTCGTTATAGTACAGCTAGGTTTCACTCTTAGTACTAAGCTCTCATCTTTCTTGCAATTTCTTTTAGATTCCAACGATGACAACAGCCGTTGCCTTTCAAGCAGCAATCACATTTACATAGGAGCATCTATATTGGATCCGTTTCTATCGCATATTATCTTTCTAATTCCATTCTATACTTAAATCCTTATTCGACGGCTCATTTTCTCATCATTCACATATAATCCATGTACGCGTACTACGTATTCTTGAAAGGATTTATTCGTACGCAATTCGAGTCGAAATTGTTTCATTCAATATCTGTGTTCAATCTTGGAACAAGGATTAGTGTTGGAGTAAAGAATTTTCACCATCATATTTCACATTTGAAATAATCATGATTTTCCATTTTCCATTCCACATTTCGCTTCATGAAACTGTCCAATGTAATAATTACACTATGTTTAATTATGTTTTTATTATTATTTAGTCGTGCGTTTGGCATATTGTCACCGAAGTTTCGCTTCTCTGCGTAATGACAAACAGTTTGAGTGACGTTTTGTCGTTTTAAACCCTTTGAGTAAATCCCCGTCACTCACTCTACCCCACAACCTGAATGTATGAATATGAAGTTGTTAATCATCTACACAGAATTAAAAGTACGAGCAACATAGGCAAACTTCTTTTTTTGTGCAATATCTCATAAACAGTATACATACACACATAGAGTTGCAATGATAAGTTCGCATTGTGCTGTCAGTTGGTATTTGAAATATTCTAAAAGACTATAATCAATAACCACCACCGCGCTTTATATGGAGAGGATGGTCGATTATAGCTTTCGAGAATAGAAAAATATTAATATTTCTCTTTCTATTATTTGGTACCATTGAAAACTGTCTGGCAACAGATTTCACAATCCTTCCCCACAATTATTTCTATACAGTGTGAGTCTTTTTATGTTATATAAATGTGTAGAAATAATGGTTTCCTCAATAGAAAATATCGTTTTTATGGCGTGTTGTAAACCGAACATTTTTGCACTAAAAATAATGCTCTCCATGGTTGTTAGCAATCAGGTTTACCATCCTCCGAACGTGTCACGTACGAAGAGACGTTACTCCAATTCAATTACCAGGCGCAGTGCACCATTTCGCTTTTATAGAATGCATATAGTTGATCATACATTATGTTGGACGACGAAGATATAAAAGCCGTGATGACTCCTAAATGCCCAAACGACTCGACGAATAAGTGATGTTTTACGGTATACCTTCTTGTTCGCAGCTTACAGTGAGTGAGTGACTGATGCTACTACCAGACTTTGTTGCTCGCTAAAAGTACTCGCATTGAATACCCTTGAGTTTTGACCAACCTCTCTATTTGAGTTCAAAGCCGTATTCCTTTTCAGTCTATACGAAAACACAAACATATCTCCCAAGACGTACATGTAATCTCTCAAAGTCTTATCATATCGTGTTTCTCGTTGGAAATACCTTTAAAACTCTTTTCTGTTATACCCATCTCGTTTCACACAAGCATTTTGATTTCGATTTTTCATTCTTTTTTGATACTCATCGTGAAAATCCACTACCTTAATGGTAGAGCCTCGAGCAAGCAGACTATATCGCTAGAGGAGCATGTTCGCGCAGACTTTGATCGAAATGGCGATTGCGCAGTGGGTGTCAGTGGAGGGATGGTTTTACAGGGTTCTCTATGGAATATTACATTAGGTAGCTCTTTTCTTGTGCTCAGTCTCTACTCCGCTACGGTACGCAATGCGGACTGCTGTACCTTGAACCACTAACACATAGTTCAGCTATACGCTCTCGTACGCTCCACGTCACAAACTCACACTACATCAGATAGGCGTCGCACTCGTTGGACGCGTTTTGACTTATTACAACGCTTTAGTTCAAACGTTATTATACCCATGAGACATACGTTTTAACGGTTTGAATCGCGTGCGCACCGATGTGTAAAACTTATAGCGAGATTGTTATCATCCAAGTTCATTATCGATGACAGTAAGGCGTTAGCAGTTGTTAATTAAAAGTTACGTCTTAATTAAAAAATCGATAATAAATTACCGTTTCTCAAGTTTTTGAATTGTGCAGCCCAGGTAGTTAACAGACTAATAAATGTGTTAAATTAACGTTGTCATTAGCACGTTTCAATCTCGAACGATCGATATTAAAAATTATTAATTCATTTACGTGTCTGTCAAAAGTTATAATTAGCTTCGTCAATCAACGAATATGAAAATGAAAGGGCAACCTCATAGTGGTGGTGCACATAGCAGGGTACAAAATAACAACAATAATAACAATACGTCGACGAGTGCAAGCATGAGAGAGGCGGAAAGAAGATTGAGTGTCATATTGAAATCGGCAAAGAAGATGTCATTCACGTCAGATGAATTATTGGCTCTTGATTCTGCAAAGAAGTTGACGCAAGGTTATCGAGGTCGATATAGAAGTTGGTTCAAACATATCCTACCAGTCTTTGCAGGACTGTTTGCTCTGCTGATGGTCTATCTACTGGTCTACTCGTTCGACGACAAAGGATTCGGATGTCTTCGAAACACTTCGGTACGCAAAGAAATATGAAGGTGTGCTCAAATTTAGGATAGGAGATGGAATGCATTAGTGTTGTGCTATGTGCATGCTACATATTTTTTCTCAAGTTCATGAATATTTTATAAATGTGTGATATTTAAATAGTCAAATGTTATTAACCATCTCGTTTAAGTGTCTTTTTCCATATTTTAGGTACTTGTTTTATCAGAATTTCACATTCTGACAGTATGTTTAGCACACACAACGAATGTTAACATTCAACCCAGCATACGTGACGTATACAAAATAGTGAATTTCACCAATTTTGCCCATAAAAATGATCTTAATTTTCATCATGTCCCTTCATAACACGAAATTGGTTGTAATATTTCTCTCCGCTTTGGTCAACATATTAATGCAAAGCTTTTCAAATATGATCGAAGGTTGGAAAACTTGGAAAATATTGAGAAAAGTAAACGTGAGTTTCTGCATTCAACTGTGTGTGTCTGATATTTCAAATTTTAGTTTTGTAAAAAATGGCGGCTCCACATTTCAACATAGCGGGACATTCTAACGTGACTGAATGGGAAACCAGTAACATTTATTCATTATGTCTCTTTCTTATGTTGTTGATCTGATCAACATGTTATTACATGTTGATCTGCATATCGCTTTTGAAATACGCAAATTTTATTTATTTTATGTAAATCAAGTCGAGCCCATGGCCTATTATTATAATCCTATATCTAGGTAATAATACATGGTGTATTCAGAATTCATCTGAATTCGCATTCAGATTAGCTCAAGCGATTACGGTACTCTATTGTATATAAAGGTAAGAAATGTGTTTCTCGTTTATGCGAATAATACTCTTTTTTTTTGATCCGTGAAAACCAGATCTACATGACCGCAGCTCAAGTGTTTATAGCTCAACATATAGGCCTACCCATTTGTATCTATATGTTTAATCACTTGAACCAACTCGACATTTATTTTCCATTCCTCATTTTTTTCCCTATGTTTTATTTGTTTTTTGATTAATCAAATTGATAGATTGTCTAGACATATTTTCAACAAAACCTTCATGGTGAACGTGAATTAAAAAAGAGCAACACAGAACGCAACAATGTATGTAACAGAAACATATCAATTTACTCAATTTACTTCATTCATTACATTCATTTTGACCATCCAATTACTTGATTAAAAATTGGCGTCGTATGAGCCCGAGTGACGTATCGATAGTGAACTACTTAGTCCTAGTAGTATATTTGGATAAAACATGAATGTGAAAAATAACAAGAACTCTTATATATGATCATGTTGAATTAATGCTGTGAATTAATTACGGTGATTTATAGCTAAGATTTATTTGAAATCAAATCAATGTCGATATATTTTATTTAATGGCCCATCATCAGTATTGACATACTTTGGATCGAAACATTATTATGAAACATCATTATTATTATACCATTATTATTATTTTATGAGCATAATTGATTCGATTTTATTACTTTATTAGCATCACTAATATTCAAAATTATTTTGAGCTATGCCATGAACTTTTTTACTCTCTTTTATTCTATATCTTCATTGAAATAATAATTTCAATTACTACTCCATTCATTGTATAGCTCAAGATACGCAAAACACTGCCATTTTCTTCTCTCCCTTCACGCTTTTCCCTTTTCCCTTCTTCCTTTTCACATAACTATAGCGCCCCTCACTAATTATCGTGTATTTGCTTATTATTCTTATTATACGGGCTTGTAGGGGCCACTAATACCTCCGTATTACATGAGGGTATAGCACCGTTGTAGTAGAAGATAAGAAAGAGCCAAACGTGGGCTACTTTATAGTCAGCTACTATCTCTTGCCATACATTTACAATGAACGTGGGCACTGACTTTGAAATACGTGAAAGTTAAGCCATTAAAGCTATTCACTGAAAGAGTAAATGGAGCTTCTGAGCAGTAGAATGCTCAGCTCATTGCAAACTATTCGAAAATAAGGGTCATTTATGTTTCTAAAATATGGAACTTTAGTATCTCAGAAATAACGTCAGTACATGAAGAAGGATATGTTTATTTTTATACTGAATATGTTTAATTTAGTTGAAAAATAATTTAGAACAGAAGTTGTGAATTAGTGTTAGTACAATTTGAGTTAACTGGTTTAGTTCTCGAACTCATTCACTGTATTTCATCCAATTCGAAGTTTGAGTTGGAACAAAAATAATTATTGGTTTCCATGTTTTGTTTATTTGATACAATTAAAATATTTTCTAGTTGATCGTATCGCATTTTAACTCGTGCTATATATTTGATGAATTTAATATCTGTGTCAATTATTTTTGCGGAATAAATGAGAGAGTAGTTCATTTCTCGTGTTTTCGGCTGCCTATTCAAGCTATTCATTCAACTCCAGTCTGCATATCTGCCTGTATCAGGATAAGGATTTCTACTTTCTTGTTTTTCCCTCTTTATATAAACGGAGGTAATTCTCGACAGGTAAAGATGGCGATGCTTTAGAAGTCTTCTGGAATTGAACTTGATTGCCTAGAGCATGTATCAAAACAGGCGAAAGAATTCCGTTTGATATTCTTGTATAGTACCTTTGATGAGGCTTGGAATTAGACGCTCCACGATTCTCTCAAAGAGTTGTCTGTATACACACACACATATATATATAGCTGCCTCCATCTTGTGAAAAAGGTACGTTTTTTTAATTAAAATAGAATGCGAAGGAATTGAAAATTCACCTTCACCTACCTTTCATAGAAATAAGATATTTCCCTTTGACCAATCAGTGATCGTTATACTCATTTCTAGCTCAGTTGCTTATTGGTATTAGAAGAAAACGTGCTACTTTTCCCTTATTTTGATCAGAAGTTATTAATAGGTATATAGAACGAACACTTGTTGTTTGAATAAGAAAAGATGCAATATTATTTCTGCAGACATAAAACAAACATTCTGGAAAATTTGTTACTTTTTCAGCTTATTTTGTTGAATTTCTGAAGCTTCAAGTAAAAATACAAGAAAGATGAAAACGGAGAATACCGCATTCGAAATCATTTTGCATCTTTATGATGAATCACAAAATCTTACTCTTGAGTTTGTACTTAAATAGCCACAGAACAAGAAGGTCGTCTAACAACTGAATAATCTTAAAACCTTCATTATTTACAGAACCTCACTCTATATCTAGATGTATTCACCGGGTTTGAAAGATTCAGTTCTTATCGCTAACCTCGTTCTGGAAAATCAAAATACTCTGCAAATAGCAAAGTGATTCAAGTAATTAGTTATTAAGTTGCAAATACAAGAGTAACGGTGATATGTATAAGTGTCTGTGCTATATTAAGCATGTATTCGTCATTAGACCATCTCCTAAAACTCATTGAATTTCAATTTTTCGAACATTTTTTGATGAATGTGCAAAGCTGTAAATTGATCTGATCCAAGTAGATAAAATATATAATCATTGTCTGACATTAGGTAGGCTTTCGATGCATTTAGATCATTATCATAATATGATTGAGAGAAAAAGAACTCCAGAGAATGAAAAATATTATATAAATATTTAATAATCAAAAGTGTTTCGTGACAAGCTAAACTACTTATGGTCCATCGGGAGTTTGACGTACTTCTACTAGAGTTCAGTTCAGCCGAACAGAAAAACTGCGGACCTGCAGGGCCCATTTAGTGGTGTTCCAGTTAACTAGGCTGCCAGTTAAGTGTTCTAGTGAACTAGCAGATGCGTTGGGAGATGTGCGAGATATTTTCATATGAAGTATAATCGAAACCTTCACACTCCTTGATTCTTATATATTAACTTGACTATCGAACCATAGTGATCGAACTATAGAGTCCTGTATCTGTAGAGCCGTGTATATCGGCAACATGGTTCTGTTATTATTTCCTTTGATTATTACCACGCTGCATTGAGGGTTGCGTTAGTAAGCCGTCTCAAGACGGCGAGCCAACGCAACCCTCAATGCATCTTGATTATCACCATCTATTTGATGAATAGAAAACATCTATTGAATTATTGTCTCCAAAACAGCTGGTTCGATTTTCATACAAATTGGTAATAATGTATATCTTTAATATTCAGTGCGAATTTGAGTTTTATTAGGGAATTATGTTTCACATTTTCCAACCAGCCTAAACTTGGTTTTTAGAAACTTTGTGATGGTCTTCCTCAAGAATGGTCGAACTGATTAGATCCAAAAACTAGATAGTTCTGAGTTTTACGTTTCCAAGTTCTATATTCTACCAAACAGAGATATCATGTTGATCAGTCAAACTGTGCGACCTGTGCAGTGCTCACAAACAAAGAAGAGACACTCAGACAAAGCAACGTATGAGTGAGATGGAAGTCTTCGTTATTGCTCATCCAAAAAATTGATTAATAATAGAAAACTCGGTGTTATCGAATCAGATCCATATTTATAACAGAAAAAATGATGAAAACAATGTTCGATGAGAAAAGATAAGCCAGTAAGATTTACATACAAAATTACACAAAACCACATATGAATGAAGAATTATTTGAAACTGAATTAAATCACGAAGTATATGTAAATAATTATAATATTCACAGCTCTTGAAATAAGTGAGTCTCGTCTCACGAGTTATTGTCACCATTAGGGACTCATCTCTCGTTCCTTGTTATTACCTTGTTAGTTACACATAAATATGAATATATATATATATATATATATATATATATATATATATATATATATATATATATATATATATATATATATATATATATATATGTGTGTGTGTATGTAAGCTTTCACAAGGTATTAAATTATTCATATTAATGTTTTCGGATACACTTGTGTTAATTAAATAATTCATTTTATTTCTCTAACGTTTCGACTTGTTTGCACACGTCATTATCTGAGAGAATATAATCCTAATATGAAAATTAAATAAAAAAATTTCATATTCAATTTTCTTATTCCATTTTCATATATCATTTTCATATTTAATTTTCATATCAAGATTATATTCTCTTAGATAATGACGTGTGCAAACAAGTCGAAACGTTAGAGAAATAAAATGAATTATTTAATTAACACAAGTGTATCCGAAAATATTAATAATAATAATATATATATATATATATATATATATATATATATATATATATATATATATATATATATATATATATATATATATATATATATATATATATATATATATATATATATATATATATACATATATATATATATATATAAGATGTGTTTATACATATAGGCCTAGATATAATTTCAAAAACTGTTTGAAAAGTGTGACCTACCTCGGTAGTGAAACCTGGATCTACAGATTGCTAGTCTGACGCTCTATCAATTGAGCCAGAGAGGATGATCTTCTTGAACAGTTTCTAATTTTCGCTATCTTTCGTACAAAAACAATTTGTTTGAATACCAATGAAAAATCATACATATATTGATGGTACATCAGGAAGTCATTGAAATCTATAATGATCCCTATATCTGGGTTGAGCTGGGGATAGCAATTAGAGCAGCACCTTTTCCTCTCGAATTGAGTTGATATTCCAAGTCTCGAAATGTGAATTTGTACGACATATTATGAAACAGAATGAAATGAGCATGAGATAAAAATGCAAAGGTAAAACAACAAGATCTTTCTCACTGGTGTAATTGGTAGCGTGTCAGACTGGCAATCTGGAGATTCGAGCTCGACTCCCGGGAAAGGTCGCAATGTTTGAACATACACACACACACATATATATATATATATATATATATATATATATATATATATATATATATATATATATATATATACACCCTTTATCAGATTCATGGGATCATCCAGCATCATCAAATAACAATAATATAACTTCAATACATCGAAATTTATGAATAAATCATTACATCATATTATTTTATCAATCACTCATTTAAAATGAAATGAAAACTGATCACATAAGAGTACTGGCGAATGATAGGCCTACTTCACTTACTTAGAAGTCGGCTATAATCTAATGAAATCACATTATGGATTAGGCCTATATTGTTGCTGTGTGTTGTTTGGTACGAAAATCATGAAGCAATATTATCGAACTCGTTCTGAATTCTCTGTATGTAGTTTTCTACGCAAAAATTCACATCCATTTTATTCTGTTATTACTTCTGCTATTTCGTGTCTCTGGCGCTCAAAATGACCATGTTGGTAATCCCATCACGCCATAGCCATTTCCCTCCTATCTTGAATAGTCACACCATTAGTAATAATACACGTATCAAAGACATCAAGAAACCGCCATGTTTGATCCTCTAGATGGCCGGTGGATCGAAGGTGGCGCACCATTGGCCCAAGTCATGTATAGAATCCCTAAAAAAAATAGTACCGGTAACGTGATGATCAATGACATCATAGTCACCATCACACATAGATCGAACTCGAGTGTCAGTCGACCATGAGGATTTGATGTGGGAGAGAGTTTCACCGTTTGTTCATTCATCAAAGAACATTCGGTATCCCTTTTAGAGAATCCATCAAATTTTCCTTTTTTTAGGATGTGTTTTCATAAGAAAACCACGTCTCCCTATAGAATGAAAAAACACTCTCTTTCGTATGACCGTCGGTCGCGAGACGAGGATCAAAGCGGAGCATCACAAATGAGAGCTTCGAGCACTTTACTACAACACTTTTCTCTTTAAAGGCGTGAAAAGTTTGTTTCTACTTTTTACCTTGAAAATGTCATGTCTGTTTATTTCTAAAGAGAGAGCATATACTTTTATTCATATTGCAAACTTTATACTTTTGCCAAGCTGGATCCTTTTGCCACATATGGACAAACATATTTGCTTCATCGTTTGTGCATTGATATGTTTGGATGTAAAGATAAAAAGTTGAAAAGTTGCCTCGTACTTGGCAATTTGTGAGACATCCAAGATAACTTTGAACCACTAATATAAATATTCAAATACTTGTTGGAATAAATTTGACGTTATGAAACTGAGATGTACAAGAAAAGAATTCCCCATACTCTATCCTTCAGTAGTACTGACAAATTATGTTGTGTCTATACTCGAGTAAGAATATAAATTAATATTTAATATTACTTTGAAGTTGAAGTAAACCGGAACAAAAATGGAATTTCTCCCTCTCAGTCAATTGTGTTTTCATACATTATCTTTCTGTGCCTGAAACTTGCTCCACTTTTCCCAGCAATGACCTGGAACCTGGAATATTTAAAAAGTTGAGCTCTATATCATTTGGGAATAAAGAACATTTTCCACCTTTTTTCATATTGATATATTCCAAGCTTTACAGCTCTTTCGTTCTTTTTGTTCGGAGGCTTAACGTCCTCTAGTCGTCTTCTGTTCTCGCCATACTCATATAAGTACCAATAACGACGAAATTAGAGGCTAGACCATTATCATCTCCCCCGACAAACATTACATGATCAGAAATGCAATGGGTTGGCAGGTTGTCCCTAGAATAAGTCAAACATTTATACCCCCAAATGGGTATGCATAAAATAATACTAAAACGCTGTCGATCGTTTTCGCAGCTTGGCCTAGTATTCCCTACAGACTTCAAACTGTTATTCCATTGATAGCACATATATATATACACCTACATGGTACAGAGGTAAATAAAGCTCTCCGAAAACATTAAAACTGTCAACTGTACAACAAATAACGTATCAGGAATATAAATGTTCATTGCGAACATGTCAGTCGCATCGAGCCATCGCTATCATGTTTGAAAAGTAGTTGGCACTTCCATATATATGTTCAGTGCTGTCAGACGTTAGTGTAACGAATCATGACTTCAATTTATTTACCGTCGTAGACACATAAAAAGTTTCAATTTATTTTATTACAATGTTTTATTATAGTGCCAATGTTTTTATATGACGACTTTATTATAGATGCATAATATAAATATGACGCTTGACAAAATGCACAAGGACTGACCACTATTCCGCTTTCAACTTCCGTCCAAAATGAAATACATATACCATTAGTCTACTCTATCTTCATACACAACCACAAATAACGTAAATTACACAGAATAATCTTCCCTTGTCAAATGAACGTTATTTCAATTTGAAAAACTTTTCTGTAGATAAAACTGAACGGCTATATTCATTAGAGAAGCGAAGATAGCGGAGATATTGAAGATTCCATTTCATTCACTAAAAAAAGTCGGTCTACCTCGACTCTGACACACCGAAAATCTCATTGATCGAAAATCTAGTACACCGAAAATCTCGAAGATCAAAAATATCGTACACCTAAAATTTCACACAAATTTCTCGTCCTATACAACGAAAATCTTGTACACCGAATATATCGTGCAGTGAAAATTTCTCACACAAAAAATCTCGTACACCGAAAAAATCACACATCGAAAACGTTCGTTTGTAAGCTCACTCTGTAAAAAACGTTTTCGGTGGTACGGATTTTTGGTCTACGATTTTCTTCGGTGAACGAGATTTTCGGTATAAGATTTTTCGCTGTTTCTTACGCGGTATACAGGGCAAACGAAGTAGCCCAAATTTTTCTGGACATTGGTGAAAGATCCAGTGATGGATCAGCAGAGAATCAAGAAAATTCACAACAGACTCCACCGTAGAGTAGCTATTGTGAAGTGTTCTAAGCAAAATCGGTTGAGAACTATTTTCAGAAAAATCACACGGAGAATAGAAAATGTCATAGAAATAGAATTGAATAAAACTTTCAAATATAAAGTTGAATGTGATTGAAAAAAAAAATCGAAGAATTTTAATTTTGTTCTGAATAAGTGTACTTCCAAATTCAATGGAAGTTTAGACGTATCAAAAAACATGAATTAGACCCATGTTGAGAAGATGGCAAATATTGAAGTTTATCAAGTTTATCAAGTTTAAATATCAATTAGAGCTGGAATCAGAAGAGAGGCAGTACTAGACTTGATATAGTAGACTAGACTAGTTTTCGAATCAAGTTGTTTATTTAACTTCAAGTATTTCGTATGAATAAATATCACGATCTTCTTACAATATGCTGCGTTTGCCTAGTTAATGTATAACTAACCAACATGAGAAGGTCACAAGTGGAATATAATTATATATTGGGTTTAACGACGCACTGTTATGATAACTGAGATCTAATGGCGTCGGATGGATGATTAATGAGATGATGGGATGATGAGATGAAGGGTCTTGGGTAATGAGAAGGATATTGGGAAGGAAGCGGTCATAGCCGACTTATTGTAGGAACCATCCCGGCATTAGACTAGACTACAGAAGGAAACCATGAAAAACCTCTGTAAAGATGGTCGGCGGCGGGGATCGAACTGGGTTCGGAATTCCCCTCGTCTCCCGGATCACATGAAGCGAGCGCGTTAACCACTGCGCTGCATGTACCGGTATGAAATTTCCATTTCATAAAAATATCTGACCGGATCACAATACATGAACTCTCAAAATATATAAATATACAGGCTCACTCTGCAAAATTATCTCTATTATATCTCTCTATTGCAAAATTATCTATTTTCAAAATTATTAAGTGTACTAAACATAGACCTTCATTCATTTTCCTCCACCGTACAGTATTGTCGAGTGTTAACGTCAGTCGAAATATGTTGACATCAATTCTCTAGGCCTTGCTCACTAATTATTAGGGTTATTTGTCGACTTATTTCGATTATCATTTATATCAGATCGATAATTAATTGTAATACATAGATGTTTTCTCCTATTCGATAATTGTATAGAGTGTCGTATCGTATTGAAGTTTACGATGTGTGCTTTCGTTGATTGGTGTGTCCAGTAGTTGACGAAGGTATTTTCTCGTCATGACAATGATTGGAGGAATCACACAGAAAGAAAGAATTTTGAAAATACCAAGAGATGGTTTTGATAATGGAAATTGATCATGTCGAATTTCATATCGCAGAAATTGATGCGATTATCGTATCTTTCAAAAAAATATCGATCGTAATCAATATATATCGACTATTGTTCACAACCCTACTGATTATGATACCAGTGTAAAATTTAGTTTTATCTTTAAATCTACCTTTCGGCTTATTCACGTTGTACATAAAATACTGAATTTGAGAACCGAGTAACTTGAAGTTATGAAAAATTCGATATTGAAGTGAATGATTTCATATAGGTTGTTATTCAACCAATCTAAGTTTTTCAGTCTATAATTGGTGAGTAGAATGTTTAAAAAGGATGAGCTGAATGCGAGATATTGAACATTTCGGATATCATCAGATTTCAGAGGCATGCTTACCGTCTTACCTGTGAAACAGTATGAATCTTGTGCGATAGTCGAATACGCATGCATCTAATAAAAGTTATTTGAATTTAAATCCAATTATTTTCTACTATCTTTCTCGGGATTTCTTTTAGTTCTATATTATTTCATACGTCGTATATCGTTTCGTATATTGTGCGTATAGTGTGGAGGAATGTTCAGATCGGATATGAAGCATATACACATACACACAAAAGCTAACCCCGAATATTCATAAATTTCTAGAACGTACAATTGATTCATCATCGTCTAATGCAATAAAACAGATCATGTATTCTGCAACAGAACAAAAAATTCCAGTCTACTGTGAATTGAAATGTAAGCTTATTATATTTATTGATATTGATGTATACATATGCGTGTGTTTAATTATATATGAGTATGTGATAATATATATAGGCCTAATAAACTATGGATTACACAGTACTCTGGAAAAATGGGTACAAATTTTGCGTGAAAATGATATGCATCCCTTGCTTGTTGGAATATATACTTCTCTAATACCGGTATATTCCTATCTTCATTTTGAAAATGTATCATATTTCTCATATTCGATTGAAAATTATCATTATATAATCACCTTCAGTAAAAACGATTGTCTGAGAAAAAAATGGCTCTCACAATTATAATCATCAAATTTGCCTCTTTTAGTTCAATTATTAATTCTTCTTCTCTCTGGTTTAGATATAAAAATCTGTATTAACAAACTCGCCATCTCATTCAGTGCATGGCTGCCAGAACGACACAGAATAATGAACAAATGATACAATAAAAGGAATAACGGTAACAAATCAAGAAAATGAAACTAAAAATGCAAATGTAAATAATTAGTGTATGAAAAAACAAATAAAAATCTGAAGCGGTAAGGAAGTGAAACAAAAAGAAATGTGTCAAGAACTATTATAGGCCATGTTGAGGTGTAAATAAGAATGTAAAAAATATATATATATATATGAAAGGGAAGGGGGGAGAGACAAAAATAAATTAATTACTCTTCAACACATTTTATAACTTTTCAACATATCATATCATTTTCAAACTTACAGTCATTTCCTTTTCATAAATCTATATCAATAACTTCCATCTTTATTTGGTAGCTCGTTTTGGACGAGAAATTGAAATTCATATTTTCCTGTTCTTGGCTTCTTCGTTACTTTTCATAATAGAAATACTACGGTAATATATTTATCTTTCCATATGCATCCATTCATAAACACATTTTGTTTCATGTTAAATAGATATTTGTTATGATGATATTATGTAAAAATCACCTCTTTTCCTGAATTTCTGTTGTAACTTGTTTTCAAAAGTTCATACAACAAAGTTTTGAGATTCAATAAGACCCTGGATTAGGTAGCTCCTACATTTTGCTGATGGAGGAGGGGATGGATTAACATAATACCGTTCTTCGCTCTTGAAAATTGAATAAGTGTACGTATAGGTGGAAATAATATTTCAATATAAGTTTACACATTCTGAGCAACATTCAGCTTTTCTTGTCTCTTGACTTTGGCTGTATAATATTTCTACGCTCAGAGATCTTTATAAGGCGTGACGATAAATAAGAAAACCACATAAAAGTACGTCACAGTACGTGGAGAGTTAATCGACCTCAAATTATTATCGAATCAAATAGTTTTCTTTGTTATTTGTTCTTGTAATCGCTCCTCAATTTGAACACTCACGGTAAAGATTCATCTTTGTAAAATTCTTTCGTTTGGAAGTTTTTAGAAATAATCAATTTGATCAAACCAACGTCTGGGTATTTCTGAAAATTCTGGGACTATGACATTTTCATTAATTGGAACATATTAAAACTCCGGTTCCACCTACAACTTTCGACCCCCCCCCCCCCCCCCCCTCACCGCTACATCATGTGTATTTTAACGTTCGTCCCACGTTGATCGGTTGACGCGTTCTCGAAATGTCGTGCTTCACCGGCATACGGTTTCACCGGGGTTCACCGGGATTTTTTATACGTCTTAAAAAAGTAAGATTTCATTAATGATATGATGGAGTGTTCTAAGCATCGTAATTGAGATCTACGAAAAACAACATGAAATTAGTTCAAATATGGCATAGAGGTGTCACTTTTTATGAATTGGAAGAAAATAGTTTTCCCGTATCGTGTTTAATAATCAGTCAACTAACGCACTGCAGTGGAAACTGAAGTCAGGTCGGGCATCGCATAGGTTCATGTCCCGAACAAGGCATTTGTTTTGGAAACGTTATGTCGCCTATCATCACTTTATAGTTTCATTATCAGCCGTTCGTTCGTACCCCTGTATAACCCAGCTGTTGGTGGGATCGTTAGTAAGCATTAATATGAATGACTTAACATATCAACTCCGCTCAACATGACGAAAGGCGCTTATCAGTGTGGCTAAATATGCATCGTTTTCGTTGTACCCTACGCCAAGCCATCAATACTTCAAGCTTGTATACTAATCGATATGTGTTTGATTACATAGCTGCATAAGCATAACCGATACAAATTACTATAATAATAGTCTGATTGCCGGGCATTCGATTTACATACGTACGTAAGTTTGGCCGTCTATAAACGAAAACTATTAAACTGAATAATGAACTATATCTTTTATATTTCATCAAGAACCACCACAACAAATTTATTTTCCTAGTAAAATACCTTCGCTATTTTCTTTATATTCACCCATAGTATTTTATGGACGAAATTTATTTTTCTTTGATATCATAGTAATAAGAGTCAAACTTTTACGAGCTTTTTTCCGACTATGAAATAAGTGGTGAAGAGATGATTTTCCTGACGTGACATGCTAGTAAACTTATAAAGTCAATAACCATACTGCAGTGCAGTCTGTGTGTGCCGTATCTACCTTATTTATTCTTACATTTAAAAAAACATCAACTCCTTTATATGGATTACCCAAGAGCGAGGCGAAGATTTATACGATAGAAGTGGGCGAATATGTGAACACTGTGAGAATATACTATAGGTTGCCAATTGATAAGAGTGACTTTAGGTGTACTATTTACGCACTCTCGTATTCCACGTATATGCCTACGTACTCTTTCAGATAGTATTTATTTATGTAAAATGTATTTATTGCATTACATTACTAATGGTACTTGATTTACCTCATGGGATGTTGGAATCATATTCTCTTAATTGTTTTCATTATGAAGTTTCTCATGACTGCGACATTGCGATTTTAAAATTGTATGATTAAAAATATTGTAAAAGTGATTTCCTCATGTTTTTCATAATCTTTGGTAGTGAAATGGAAAATCTTGATAACTCGAAATCTCAAGCCCAACACGATTTCGGAATTGAATGACCTGAATGGTCCCTAAAATTGTCCTAGCGTAGTAAGTTTCTGGGAGGTGTCTATGTCATTCCAACCCTCACTGTCCATTACGGAACAACTTAATAAACTTGGAAGTTTTGCGAAAAGCTAAACTTGTACGTTACGCACAGTGACTGCGTTAGTAGCCAAAACTCAGAAAGATAAACAAGAATGCCCACGCAATCTCGGAGTTTGTCCTAAAAGTTAGAAGGTCGAAATACACAGTCGAGTATATTTAATACGTTAGCAAGCAGTTGACAATAAATCCCAACAAAACAACCAGGACAATATTTTACCTGGAATTAACAAAGTTGGTGATTAGTTTTGTCGCATAATAAAACTGTTTTTTCAGTCTCTCTTCACCACAACGATCTCTAGTTCTAGTAATACTCTCATAATCAACATTATATATACCATACGCTACTTAATGTGTGTACTTAATCACATCTCGTTAATTTCAATAAACAAAACAAAAGCATTGTACACACGATATACTTAATTAGCTAAACTATTCATCAAGTACATCCCCTTATGTACATACTCAAAATCCACATAAGAGAGACTATGAGCCAGTGACTATGAATATTCACCATATCATAACAATCAACGCTGGGTTTAATTATTTTGTTTTTCGTTTTCAAAGTGTAAGTTTGGCTTTAAGCATTTAGTGTCGGTGTATCGTTACTACATGCTACTGGAATGCTTGTAATGTTCAGTGCAAGTGAAACAATTACAAGTAATTTGAAGGTTCTGTTAACGTAATCCCCTGTTACCACTTACACTAGGAAGATACAACTACAACACATTGATTAATCACCTAGTTTGTAATTAGCACACCCTTCATCACAGTACATATAACTAGTTTAGAGTTGAAGACAGTTGATTCATGATGGTGATCGCTAGTACACACAAGAGCGGTCAGTAGACGCGTGCACTAGTGAGTGTGAGAAACAAAAAACCGATAACGGTTTCACTGTTTTTGCAGACTCTATATATACTTTTCTTCTTATCCTTGACGTCATCTCTATTGTTGATGTTGTTGTTGTTGTCTGTATTCAGTTGTTTCCTGCAATTTCCCACGCTTCCTTCCTACTATTCAACGAATTCGCCATATAGCCGACACATGTCCTGTTATTATTTATTGTTCGTCATTGTCATTGTATGCTCAAGTGAAACATAGCGTAAGGTACCGTATGCAAAGTTGCCCCTTGGTTTTTGTTGTTTATTTTAAATGCTTTATGAGCTATTTTGACAATATACATTGTATTATGTATTATGCGCTCTAACAATACAAAGTTTTGAATAACAACTTAACATAATTTTCTTATGCATATGAGCTATACTTGAACACCAACTTAAATCTGTGTTCAGTTGTTTATAGAGTTTTGTTTATTCAAAAGAAACCATTCTCCGCCCTAACCGTTTATTGAAGGTGCAATTAATAATACTTGTCCTCTTTACTAATATATAAAGTAACATTCTGGGAGGTTTGAAACCTTTAGTTGGAAATACCAGGGCTATTTGAGAGATTTCCATCTACATACAAAAGAAACCCATAGCTGTTTTCATATTGGTAATTTGAAATATGAAAATGTTATGAAAATATGAAAAGTACTATAGAAATATTGTTTCAATTCATTAATCTCTACTCCAAGTGCTGTCGTCTGCAATTTTCAAAGCTATTCTTTTAATGACGTTGCAAATTAACCAAATTTACCGAAAGCCATAAAAACGTATCACTTAAACAAGGAGTTTTAACTTTATGATAATTGCACCCGATTACTCATTGACTTCTTGAGTATAAGTTAACCAAGTAACACGTTTCTTTAATACGCTTACGTCATCTTTTTTTATGGTCAGACTAGCCTGAAATGAAAATAAATTCTCTTTCCTGCGAACATAAAAATCTTGTTAAAAAGTAATACGATTAGCAATTTCACAGAACGTAAGACTGTGTAGTGGCTTCCGGAAACTATTAACGGTGACGACTAGCTACTCGGTTGTGCGGTGTGGCTGTGCTGTAGACACGAGAAGGCCCACGATAAAAGTTAAACCGTGTTTATGTCAAGTGTGGTAAAGCAGCGTCTTTACGGTCTGCCCTTCCAAACTAGCTTGTGAATGGTCAATTCACATCGTCAGTGCGTAGACTTGAACGAATCTGATAAAAACCAGCCTCCACCCGGGAAATTGAGATCCCAAGAAAATTCGACAAACATGGCACCACCACCAATATTATATTTATCAAAATATTGCTCTATATAAGAGTGGCGTTGTTTAGTTTAGCTTTTAAAATGTATTTTTCTTTCTTTGTTACGATAAAGTGTCCCTTAGGCTTTGCTGAAACGTACACACATTTAAGTTTAACCCTAGATAGAAAATCCTTTAGTAAACTGGGATAATCCGTTTCTCTTGTCTACGTAGATGGCCAAAATTTAAGCTTTGTTTTCAGAAACGAATTCAATTTTCCCGCACCCTTTTTCGTGTATAAGTATAAACGAACCAACCATTAAATACGTGGAACTTTCAATTGTTTTCGTGCTTTGTTTGTATAGAGCAGATTACGCTAATTTTTGCGGTTAACCACCAACAGTCAGTGATAATCCATCGTAAATAATCATATTTCCTCAAAATGATTGATGGCGAAACTTACTTTATAAAACGGTTAATCACTCACATTTAAATCCTGACATTGTATTTATTACCTTCACCACCGGTATTACCTTGAAAGCTAAGCCGATTCCGATTCAAGTCCAGCCACAATCCTATTCTGACTTATAACTCAATCGTTAATATCACATTTTCCTTTAATTAAACACAAGACTAGAATAGAACATTAAGGTTTACCCTCTCTCTCTCTCTCTCTCTCTCTCTCTCTCTCTCTCTCTCCCTCTCTCTCTCTCTCTCTCTCTCTCTCTCTATCTCTCTCTCGCTCTATCTCTCACTTTCTCTCTATATCACGCTCTATCTCTCTCTTTCTATCTCTCTCTATCTCTCTCGCATAGCTCAAGCTTTCAGAATGATTAACGAGGGATCTGAAGTATACGTTTACCCAAAGATCTGTAGTTATTGTCTTGAACTCGTACTATGTGATGTATCGATAGACCTTGTGGCTTCAAAATAACTATCGATTCTAAGGTAACTGTCGATTGCCACTCTGTCATGCTTACTGATTACTTTTGAATAAGACTTCAGAAGTTTTTTGGTCTTGAAAGTACGACGCTTTGAGTGGGTTTATGCCTCTTTTCTCAGGTCGATTGTCTTGCATGGAAATGCTCGATTATCAAGTATTGACGTCACAGAGTATAGGAACTAGATCAGTGAGCGAGAAAAAGTAAGTAAAGTAACTTTCCTTTGGCTTAACCGATTCGATCCCGTTTGAGTTTGACGTATGAATAATTGAATATTGTGAGGTTCGTACGTATACCATGGAGAAAGCAGCTTTTCACAAGTTTTTCTTTTCTTTCAGTGTCCTTATAAATAGGGAACAACCGGTTTATTCTCGCCTTTCCACTCACAACATACTACTATACAAGATTACAACGCGAAGGAGCAAACAGTTCGTATCGTTCAGTAATTTTCTTTTGTGTCGTATATTGTTAACTCGTTACTGTATAATTTGAAGACATGAAGGAAATCTGTTCTATAAATTATCACTTTGTACGAAGAAAGTATAACAAATTTTCTCAACTGCAGAATTTCATATTATCTCGAAATATTAAAATTATATAGACAGTAACCTATTGAGTCATAATATATTGAATACTATTCTTATAGTGTGAAACAATCCTAAATTGTATAATTGCTTTTAAACTGGGGGTCCTTACACCATTTTTAATTGGGTATTAACATATTTGAAAAGTAAATCTCATTTGCGAGCACGTTCGAGTATTGATTGTATACCTCATAAATTGGAACCCCGGACATATTCTGTAATGACAGTGTGTAAATTACAGTTTGTAGTGTAATATATGGGTGGGTATATAGGGGACGTTGCCACGATTGCAGCTTTTCACCCTTTGACCTAAATGATATGCCAGATTATGGTCTAAACTACTACCCAACCAGTGAAAAGCAACACAGCTTACGTTACTCTCATCGAGAGCTTGAAAAAGATTTCAGCTTACTAAGTAGATAGTACATCCACCTGTGAGGCAGCCCGAAGGCAATTATTCTTATGCCGCGGGATTGTGCGTAAAGTAATACTGTTCAACTTGATCTCTCCTCCTCCTCCACCCGTTCACCTCCCCCAACCCTTCCTCTTGGCAGCTTCTTAACCTTCTGCGCCTTCACCGCCCATTATTTTTCCACGCTGTGTGTTTCTTTTGCCATTTTATGCGTGTTTCCTGCATGAGAGGAGCACTCTTCCACCCTTCCCTTTCTCCCCACCCCCCGTGACTCGAGGTCTTGTTTATCACCGTATTCTTCCAAAAAGTATTCTTATACTAGCATCAAGCACTTAGGCTGATTTATCTAAAAAACGACGTTGGAATGCTATCACTATAGAATATACCTTCGCCATTTACACTTTTTGTGCCATCTAGATGTATTCTCTTTTCCGTTTCTGTTGTGTGCTTTCCTTCTTTACACTCTTCTATTATTCTATACGCGAGCGCTTCTGCTATTTAGCATTTATATTTAAATTACAAAAGGAGAAAATATAACTAGAACGGTAATCAACATACGATTCTGATAAACGTTTCTCGTATATATCTGTTAAGTTAGAACTACCAGACTTAACTCCATCCTCAATTGTCCTCATCCGTAATTCCGTCGCTTACAAGTGCACACACTAGAACTCTAAATTGATCGTATAGTATACTCACATACAATTGAGATCATTCAAAATCCGCTATTCAAAGATTTTTTTGAGTACCAGTACGTAAGTTGCATCAATGTTGCGCGAATATGTGCGTGAAACAAATTGTTAGTAGTATAGTTATCAAATTGAATATACTTTCATACTAGACGGGTTTTATATGATGGACAGTAGGATTTTTTAAAAATCTCTCTCGTCCTATATATACTTTTGTACATTTACACTCCACGTACTATAAATTTATAATATAAATTAAATAACATATCGGATAATCTTGACTACAGAGAACAAACGGAAATTCAACCGTCTGGAAGACAGTTCGTATATATTATTGAGTTATCCACCGTTCCAAGATACGTTTTGATTGGATCACAACTTCTTTCAAAACCTTCCCTGAGTTGAATGAAAGCGTATACTTCTTCGTTATTGATATCACGGACAAACTAGAAAACCGATAGTACCAGGTGAATGAAAATCTACCAACGAAGATGTGCACTTTTTATATTATCTTTGGTATGCTTGTCTATGAAATATGTTCCAGATTTGTAAATTGCAAATTGGTAGGTTATCAAGTTTATAGAAAATATTACTGACTGTGCTCGTTGATCCATGATTCACATTACGTTCAGTTATATTTGTCCTATTTCGCGTTGTCTGTATACTTTTTATAGAACTGTTCGCCAGAGTTGATATCTTGTAATAAGAAAAGTTTTTAAAATAAACGCTTTGCTCTATCGAGGGTGGACCTTTGAAAATGGCAGTTGCAACCACTCTGTCCATTGGGCGGTATTAACAATAAAACTTGATACATCTCTCTGAGAAACTTATTTAATTAATTTGTTATACCACACATAAGCGTGTTTAATAGAAGTGTATATTGTTTCTTCACGGTTGCAACTTACAGGTTTTATTATGTAATAAGTTACTCGGCGTTTTAATGGCGTTTATTTTTATTTTGGTTGCGTTTTGTTGTTATATAAGCCCGTGACGGCTTGATGCGAAATCGATTTCATAAGCTATAGAAGCTCAGAAAATGGAAGTCAATTCTTAGAAAAAGCAATGATCTAAGAGTTAGTCTTTGAAATACTTTTTTCTTTCATTCCTTCAAATGTTGTACCGTTTTCAAAGATATAGAGCTCATGAAATTTCAATATCGCTCTGAATAAGAAAAATAATACTACACCTCTCTCTCTCTCTCTCTCTCTCTCTCTCTCTCTCTTTCTCTCTCTCTAATTTGTAACTTGTAAAGTTGTAACGGTGATGTGCAATGCGAACTTCATAGCGAAGTGAATTGTATAACTGTTCAATCCCTCAGGCTAGATATGACTAGTTGGATCACTATGTATATGCAAAAGTTTGGACGTACTTTACGTACGGTTGCGGTCACGTGAAGTGGTCGATCAAACTACATCAAAATGTATTCTGAAGTAATTTACTGATATTATATACGCACTGAAACTAGAAAACCACAATGTGCTCGCGCACTCTTAAGAGAATATCAATGGTTGAATGTGCGTAGATTGCATCTTAAGTTGAAAAAAAAATCGAGAAGAAAACATTCTATGTGACCGCAAGTGTACGTCTTGTCAAAGTACCCAGACTATTCCCATCTGAGAATATTCTAGCATGTAACTCATTGGATATATTGAACGTGAGTACACAACTGTCACCTAATAGCTAATTCAAAATAATAATTCACATCATTCCCGGTAGAGCAGCACAATTTTTGAAAATCTTCATTTGAAACATCAGAATGCAGATTGAAGTTCAATTGAGAGCGAACAGTCGTGGGGTAGGTTTCAGGCAATAAGTAACTCTTGCCGTGATAATTCTTCTGAATTTCGAGAATCTATAAACGTTGGAATATAAAAATATCATTTTATATATTTTATAGTAACTAAATTTGAAAAATACTTTTTTCACATCATTTTTATAAAAGTATCGTTCTACTTACTCTATAAGTATGCCCAGTACGATTATTTTAACGCTCCAAATTGATGAATGTCATTCATTGTATCGAATTCTCATTAAATACACAAACAATAATACTAATAGTGAAAATGTTCTTCTGAGACAGGCAACTTTCCGGGACAGGCAACTCATGTCAACTCATATCTGTCATTCTTTACATTCAATTCAAACTCATTCCATTCACGTGTTCTTTCACCCAAAGCAACGATTCGAAAACAGCCAAGAGAGGGATTGTCTTCCAGTACAAACATGATTTTAATAACTATTTCCTATGTATATAGACTTACAATGATGGACAGTTCCAAGATAACAAGTCCGGTGGGGCATTTTAAAAAAATGAGAGATTCGTGCGACAGTGGGGTAGACATCTGTTTTATAGATTGTGGCTCAGTTTTCTATTAGAAACACGTCTGGCCCGTATCACTGGTTGTCACAATCCACCATCTTTGTATAGCCAATGAAATGTTGGACACAAGTCCAATACTAACCCCCTCCCCCCACTCCCTCTCCCCCACACCACACACTTCAACACTCGCCCGTTTCTAAATGGAAACAGTGGACACGACCAAACGTAGTTAGCTTAGATTGACTTATACAGTTGTAGTGATTCATAAGGTCAGCGAATTAACATCTCTATTGTGATTGAGTGTCGAGCTTTCCGTGTTATTGATTTCAGGTTACACTGCAGTACTACACGCTTACAGTATTACAAGGCTGCCAACACTAGGCTTACAATAAATATTTTGAGAATTTGTATTTACCTGGTAGTAAAGTAACACTAATTGTTATCATTTACGTCGAGTTTATATTATAATAATTATCGGGATTTTTCAGGATTATCCGGATAGATGAGTTCGGCAAACATTTCCGTTTCATATTTTATAGGAAGAATCGGAGATCGTTTTTTCTGGACACGGCATACATCAGGAGAAGTAATCAATCTAATTGATTTTTTTCTGGACATTGGTGTCATACCTAATTGGATAGGCATATCTATTGATTTAACCATAGAGAAGTACTTCTCTATGATTTAACACTAAGAAAACGCATCGTGTGTTTTCGCGTTGATAGATGAGCTAATAACAATACAATTGAAGTATTTCAATCGTTTGTTCTACAAACTAAGAGTTTAATTTCGAAAATTATTCCGAATTAATTATATTTTAATTAGAATTCATTGAACAAGATATGTTTAAAAGAAATTGCATCAGGGTGCAAATCCGATATCGATAGAAAAATGTATCATATTTTTGTTGCCGTAGTCACAGCACTTGAAAGAATTAAGATGATATTTTGACCATTTGTGCAGGTGAAAAATCATTAATTTTCCATTTGAAATTGTAGTTCTAATTGATCGTAATCGTAGACTATTATAATATGTAATGGAAAGCTATATTGAGCACCTTGAATTCACTACTTCCCTATTTCATTTAACATTCATTTCAATCGTTCTATTCAATTGATTCGATTCTTATTAATAGTTTTCCTAATAGCATGGATGTAAAAATTGCATTGATCATTTTTTCATCCAACTGGTGGATCTGATTTATGTAAAACTTCAGAATGATGTGTATCATTACTATACTAAAATTAAGTGAGAATTTGAATTCATTTGGAATATTTATTTGGATATTTTCTCTAAATTTCTAGTTTGGGTTATTCTTTTTTTTAAACTTTGGAATGGGTTTTCTCAGAAGTGGTGCAGTATATTGAGCGTCAAATCTATACAGCATCGAATTAGATGATGACACTTAAGTGTATGCCAAGTTTCAAATAAACGTGTAGGCCTACTTTCGTTTTTTGACCCGTGGAGCACGGAAAAATCATTTTCTTAAGCATATTTCCAGCTGATTTCAGTCAATTTCGAAAAAATGTCTAGCACGTAGAACTCCCACAGACAATAATGTCTCAACAATTATACATGCCCTATACATGAAAATACGAATTTATTCAAATTGACGGCAAAATATTTATAACTTCTTGTTCATACATTTGGTGTCATGTACGTGACCTGACTGTTGAGGTGACGTATCTGTTGTCAGGTTGTTTATTAATCTTAATTAATAATTAGATAACTTCTGAATCGCGGTTGTAAGTTATGGCATACCCGAGTGAGACATTCACGTAGTTGTTCAAAAAGTTCATGCAGGATGAAATATTAATTAAGACGATTTATGTCAAGGAAGCTGAAATACAATTTCACTGTATTACTACATATTAATATTTTGTTCTGTGGACGCTTTTTGTTTTTGCTGATTCTGCGTCTATATTTAGTGCACAACATTAATGACACATTATCACAATCGTTATGTGCTTCTAGCTGTATCTGAAACCGCCAAAGTTTACAGAATATGAATAACGATGTAGAAATAAATTCCATTTAAATTACTATTTTAACGCAAGGAAATTTAATTTCGTTCGAGTTGTCGAATTGTCTCTATAGTTTTATTGTGTCGTGGAAATTGTTTTGAGCGCTAACCGTCTGACGGGGAGAGTTAGTTGCTAGGGGAATGGCAAACTCCATGCTGCTGGAATAGAATTGAATAAAGCATGAGAAATTTGCAGCAACGTATTGTAACAAGGATTGGAAACTAGGAGAAAAAAGTTATAAAACGAACAAATCTCCCTTCACATCATTTTCAGAAGTACATGAAAATGTTCAACATGCATTTATACTGATACGAATAGTACGATTTCATATTCAAGACATAAAAACGGGTATCTCGAGCAAAATGAACGTGTAATTGGAAACAGTTTCTGTAGCACATGTAAAAAGCTTGATTAATACTAGTATTATGTGGTGTTTTTTCAGGAAACGGTCGTGGTTACGAAAGAATCAGTCCCCGTAACTCCCCGAGTCATGACGGCGCCACGCGTGTCCGAAAGTCGTGGGGACAAAACGCGACGCGATCAGGAACAGCAGGAGACTTCTCCAGGACGCTGGGTCGCCTCCAACGGTGCTGGTCAGTCCCTGAGGAAGGAGCGGTAACCGTCACAACGAAGCCAACCAACCAAACAAAACCAACCTACATCGATCTTATCAACAATTTGAATATAGAACGAAAAGACTGCTGTGATTGTCATCTCTGATGCTTTTCGAGAAGATATTCGTGAAAGCATTAAAAATAAATTGAGTGCAATATAATAATAATAGGCTATAATAATGGTTGTAATGCGTACTGGTGTATATTTTATGTTATAACAAAGGAAAATAATTACAATAATAATAATACATAGAAGTGTGTGAATTTTATTTTAATTTCGTAGTGGGGACCAAATACGGCAGTGTGTTGACGGTTATTATTAAAACTGTTGCATAAATGTATGGAAGCAAAGCACTGGAACAAACTTAAATGTTGGGCATTTTCAGTCATGTATAATAATAATAAACAAATTTATGCATCTGTTCAACTCCCCCTCCCCTCTTCCTCCAACCCACCACTTCTGTATACCAATCAGTTATGCTGTCATGTTATTTAATGTGATTACAGGCAGGTGACAGATTATTTCATGAGCTATTTATAAATATAATCTCAAACAAGTACGAACCTAATGCATTCATATAATAATATATTGAGTTTTCGTGTTTGAATTTCATGGCATTTGTTTTTGTGATAAATTTATATTGTCTTCATGATAAATAAAATTACATTTATCCAGTGAAATATTACTCATTGTCATTCAATCAAACGATAGAAGTAACCTTTGACAAGTTACAATCCACATGCAAATGCGTTATTAAGTGCGGTATTTTTAGAATCGTTTATTACCCAGAGCAACTTGTGTGCTGAAGTAAGGGATCAGGTGCAAGGGTTACCCGCACCAAACTACCCCAACTAATTATTCTGTGCTGCAGAGATATTTTTCAACCCCGGCTTGCCAGACCAGGCCTGACGTAACTACTTAATCTCCCGCACGTTCTGCACCCTGAACCAAACCCTTCTATCTCTTCTCCTATATACCTTTCCACTGACTTCCTGACGTTCCTTTTTTCTACGACACCTGTCTCTCCTTCACATCCGGTCTCTGTCTCTTAACTATCCCCTCATTCCTTCCTGCTCCACTTCGGAACTCTCTATCTGTCTTTCTCTATCCTCGGAATCCTGTCAGTTGCCTGAAACATCTACGTCTCTTTTTGTGCTTTATACAGAAAGACCAGCATCTACCTCACTCAAAGATAATTCTCTGTGTACTACTCCACTGATCTTCACAATTCAATTTGGGTGAATATGCGATCACTCTCATCTCTACAAGAAAAACTTGTATATATATATATATATATATATATATATATATATATATATATATATATATATATATATAGCTATATATCTTCATCCTCAAATGTATGCATCCCTCAAGCTATACGCTTTATATAGATATGATTCCATTTATGAATTACAAACGGGAACGTCTCCTGGGTCCCGAACACGATGCAATTATGTTATGCGCTGGTGCCAGCGTAGCTGATATTGTGATGCCTACACATAATATACAGACAGCTAAGGCAGGTATCTGAAATATGCATGGATCTCATCAATCAACGTCAATACCCATCTATCCATCCAATAATCCGATTCAAATATTGGCAAGCCTTGGTATTCAGATATAGACTATAGTGCCTACAGCTGAGTATATATAATAACCGACTTCACTTTTGTCACAGTTGATATTGATGGAGTGTGACCGTATGTTTAAAACTAGGAAAACACACATTTTTCATCGTTGTCGGATACTATTAAGATATACTTTTCGATAATTTCAGAACGATTTGAGATTAACAGGCACCTTTGTCGGAATATCAACATCATTCTCGAATTTGTTTATTTTTGCGAATTTTTGCGAAGAATGGAACAATTTCATCCATTTGTATCGATAGATCACGTCAATCTCAACCACAAATTCGCAAAAGAAAAGTCAAAATTGAATTTATCGTTCACGAAATAAAGTGAACATTAGATTATGAAGTATTTTGATTAAACTTAAATTTCTCGAAGTAGAATACATAAAAATGTCTCATACAGCTTTCTCGGAAAATGGTAATGGTTTTGCTGGTTCGTATGAACCTATATAATGTCGTTCTGGCCAATCATAACTCCCCGATGTAGCATCTTTCTAACGACTTTCTTTTTTAGATTTCTCCTCGGTTGAGAGCACAAAACTGAATGGACGAAGAGACCATTCGTTTTTCACAATCTTGAAAAATGACACTTCTATCGACAATGTAAAAACATGTGAAACCTCTAAGATGGTTATTAATGTTAGTTCCATAACGTTTTTCGGTTAGAGCTGCTTAAGTTGATTATTGATACGAATTTATATTGGAGCAAGACTTGCAAACAGTTCTCTACATTAGAAATAAATCATTAAATCGTTTACTCTTTTCAAATAAAATTTGATTACATTTGCAATTATAGTTTGAAAATAATGATAAATGAAATTACTATGTCAAGCAATTTATAAAGTGTTCACTAACTTTTTGAACAGTAAATTAAAATCGTTTTTCCAATAAAGTAGATTTACAGAATAAACAATTATATAAGTATACGAGCTCTTCTATTTCTGCATTGTGACTTTGTGTGAATGGCGTTTGAGAAAAAAAAATGGAAGTAAATCTAAAAATATGAGTAACACTTGCAAAGACTTTATATAGAAGTCTTTTCAATGATTTCAAACTTGCTGAGAACGTGTATTTTGAAAAGTGTAACAAAAACTCATTATAAAGAACGAAAAATCACACAAAAGAATCAAATCAGAATTAATAACGGCATTAATGCGGCTCGGAGGCGACGACCGTTACGACCTAGATGTTTCTTGGCATTAGTCCCGCGATTGATCCACACTGTAGGCACAGGCTCAACTTACTTGACTGTGCGTTAAACGTGACAAACCATCTTCTGATACCGCACCATTAAAAGAGTACCGAAACTCCTCCTTAACGGGGTCCTCGCATTGACAAAATAGCGATCTCAGCCAGCACTTTTCTGGCGCTCAACTTGGTTATATGTTACCACCTCCTACTCTGTTCGTTCTTCCCGATTCTTCCCGTAGGATAGATGGGGGTAAGTTAGGGCCACTTAATAACCAACGAACGCGAAATAGGCGTGGATTAATCTCAAACATTACGGGTAAGAATATATATTTTTTGTACGTTATCTGCTTTGTACAGAGCGAAACAAAAGTAGTTCTTTCACTGAATTATTCACCTTCTGTTCTTATACCTCGAGCTATATGTTTACATTGAAGATGTTCATCCTAGATAGGTATAACTACTTCAATATAATATATAAGAAAAGCATTATTTCATCATCGCTATTTACATATTTTTGTATTCTGTTTAAATTTGTAATTCAATCGAGATCGATATACGAGCAATATTTATTCTTGCAAGACTTCTTATGCTATACGTACATATTACTAAACTACTTTACATATTTTGAATATGCTCTGATATTTTGGACTGAGAATCCAATTTATGCATCATACTTAATATGTTATCGCATCGCCTAAAATAGAAAATCACATATTATTCGAATTAATAGGAAAAGTTTCATGTAAAGATACCCAAATGTACTGAATATCATCTCTGCAAAACTTTACAGAAAAATGATCTAGATGAAGAGATAGGCTGAGTACATAAAAAAGTTCCTACCTTAATTTTTTAATTTATGATGATTAAATAAATTAATATGACCCATGAACCATTCAAGGCTTATTTGTTTTACAATTATCATTTTCATTATTATGGAGTTTCGAAAATAAGAAATGTGAGCTTGAATCATTGGGGCAGAAAGACGAAACTTTTACTGCTGATTGTACCCTCTCAACCATCATCGGAAACAGGCAAAAAGCAACGTCCATGACATCCATTTAGAAAATACCGAGTAGAATCGCTACTTCAAGCGTAGATTATTTCTATGTTGAAGCTTTAGAGCAATTAGGAATTATAGGATAATTACTTGAGAATGTTTCTATATAGTTTGAATGAGTCACCCGGTGCAGTCGTATTAACGACCGAGAGAACCACGCAAACCGTCATCTCCTTTAAAACTTATTTCTCGCCATTCCTTTTTCTTAGCAGTTATTTTATTTATAACGGGGATGGACTGGGGGCATAAAACGTCCAGGGTTTAAGAAGTGGCGTTCTAACTGTTTGAAGTTTTCTCCTCCCCCTACTCCCACCAATCCTTTTTCACCCCACCAACCATCATATAACGTACAGTTGAAACTATATTCAGATTAAGATTGAAGACGAATCAAATACGAGTCTATCATTGCTTTGGTGGAGAGCCGAGGTTTTGACTGACGGAGCTATATAGTTCGCTTATAGAGAAAATAGATATACGCGTATACGGAATGATGGAATTTTCTATGGTTACTCCAATCAATAATAATAATTCCCTCGCGAATTAATAATTACTTCTGATTAAGATACTGGTAGATTAATTTTATTCAGATTAGTTCAAGGATTTAAAATTGGAGTTGTTGCAGCAATTCAGATTGTTATGAGCAAGATTTGTTTTATGTCGAGTATCTATCCTTCTTATCCATAGATTAAATATGACTACATCGTGAAGATTGATGTCCATGCTACACGATTCTTAATACTGATGAAATCAAACAACCCAACCAAATCAAATCAACTAATCGAACCCAAAATGGAAAAATCTCCCAAAATCTTAAATTATGACTCAATTATAGTTTGAGATCTATATTCTCAAAAATGATTTCAGTTGACCGACATATTATTCAGCCAACCCATATTTTTTCGATGTCAACCAGGATTTTGTCCGGTCGACCGTAATTTGTCCGGCCGATAGTGATTCTCCACTCTATGGATTTATGCGCTCGGCAGTCGATACTAAATCACGTTTAAGCAAACATCCCCGTCAGGAATCACTATCGCACTAAGCACAGCAACATCTGAAGTATCTGTAGGAAGCTTCTGTAGAACTTCCATCAGAAGTCTCTTTCATAGCTTTATAAGTTTTCATTAGTCTGCTTATATTTTACAAGTTGCACAATGAGACGGGATGATTAGTCGGAGCATAGCGTGCAGAACCGTAATTAACCGCGATTCAATTTCCGCCATGGTGGAAATGACTGAGGTGTTTCTTAGTTTCCCTCAGTCTCTGAAGTGAATACTGGTCATGATTCCTTAGTATTATCACACCACTTCACATTCCCATAGATCCAAAAGACTAAAAGAGTGAATTCTAAACTGATTAGAAACTTGTTCCTGTCCGGGTCTATATTATAAACTATTATAATATGAAAAATAAATTAATAACATAAAAATGTTCAACACTTTCAACCCTTGAAGGACATCACAACCCTGAACTGGATTTTAATGAATAATGACGATATTTATTTTCCCAATTTTAGAGAAAACTAGAAATCAACATCTAAATTTCAGAAATTATAATCAATTTCTTTGTCCCCCAGAACTCAGCCCTTTTTCTGAGTTATGACGTAGACGTTACTCGATTCTGTTTATGTTTTTCTATACAAAGTTGGTAATGCCATGACTCACGGTCTCTGGAGAACCAAATAAAATCTGATATTGAAATGCTGATTTCTAGTTTTCACTCAAATTGGAGAAATAAATAAAGTCGTTATTTATGAAAACCCAGTTTCAGAGTTGTGGTGTCCTTTATAAAATTATTTCTTTCAATTTCAGTAGATCCATTCACCGGTTTACCGGTACATCATCTTTCAGCATCCATCAACAAGGTGTTACCACTTTCTCTTAGTGAACGCATCTCGGCATTCTCACGTATCTCACGTCATCATTCTCTCGAAAACTACATTTGTAACTGTGTTTTCTTCACTGCCTGTCAGTAATGCAAGTACAACTTTTTGACAGTTCTACTTCTGGTGTGTATACTTATCTAGTTTATTATAAAACCATCTAATCTCTTAGGAATATCGTTATTTGGAAAGCGGTAATATTTGCAAACTGTATGACACGTATCTTTTAAAAGTTTCTAAACTTTTCGACGTGTGACATGAGAAGTGAATTGAGATAGAATGTAATATATGGTCGATGATGATATGACATGACTAAAATACTAAAAGTGGGCGTAGTTGAATGAGAAGATATAGCACGATGATGCCATGTAACATTAAAATATTATACTATGGCTATAGGGTCTGATAGGTAGCTATTTCACTGATTAGTTAATAAATATGGCAGGTACCAAGGAAAATGACAAGTTAACAGATGAACTATAGACAAACTATTGAAAATCGGACCGGAACCGTTTGACCAATTGAATGAATATTGAAACAATTATTTAATAAAAAACACTCAAACAGTGTTGTTTTCTTTTCAAAAAAAAAAAAACGAGTATTTGCGAAAAAATTCCCTTCATTATTATAAATTGAATGGTGATCAAAAATTATTGATTTATTGTGCTCATGTTTTGTTTCTCATAGAAACTAATATTTTTATCATAGTGGTAACCAACCAAAAATGATTTACTAGGAAAACGCCTTATATGCGTTGTGAGATGAGCTTAGAAGTATGGAAATGTAGAATTAAGAACATTTTGTCAGCTCAATGTAGGCCTACATATACAGGCCATGGATCACTTCAAAGGTTTAAGAACCGCGGCTGTCTGTTGGTATATAAACCTTGGTTTCCATACAATACCAGTGCCTTCTTCATATCCATCACAGATTTTAAACGTTTTGATTTATTGGTGACACTTGTTGCTCACATTTAATAGTTTCTTAATTGCTTTCTTAATTGCTTTTATTGATGTGTAAAAAAGCACATTAAAAATGCGTTTTCTTCGTTATTTCACATCCGATTGTTCCATAAATCGCTTAAAATAGGTATGATAGATCTTTCCACATTCCGTATGAATTTGAGAGCTTTTGAAAAAAAAAATCCAAGTGTTTCTTCCCTGGCCTATTCTTATGGGGAATTTCCATACTTTCCAATTTTTTTCCGGAAAAACCGTCCGACCGATTTTTCTGAAAAACAATCCCAACCTATTCTGGTATAACACCAATTTGTAAAAAAAGTTTCGAGTTGATTGAAACTTTTTCCTGACCTGTATGCCGCGTACAAAATTACACACAAAAAAACAACATAAAAAC
Organism: Brachyptera putata; assembly: GCA_907164805.1. Taxonomy (NCBI): domain Eukaryota; kingdom Metazoa; phylum Arthropoda; class Insecta; order Plecoptera; family Taeniopterygidae; genus Brachyptera; species Brachyptera putata. The sequence goes on from OU015462.1 coordinate 30,184,626, forward strand.
CAAGCCCAAAATTTTTCGGTATATGGAATGAAAATCTTCGCTACGCTCATCTGACTAGGAAAACGCCTTATATGCGTTGTGAGATGAGCTTAGAAGTATGGAAATGTAGAATTAAGAACATTTTGTCACCTCAATGTACATATACAGGCCATGGATCACTTCAAAGGTTTAAAAACCGCGGCCGTCTGTTGGTATATGGACCTTGGTTTCCAAACAATTAAACCAGTGCCTTCTTCATATCCATCACAGATTTTAAACGTTTTAATTTATTGGTGACACTTGTTGCTCATATTTAATAGTTCCTTAATTGCTTTCTTAATTGCTTTTATTGATGTGTAAAAAAGTACCTTAAAAATGCGTTTTCTTCGTTATTTCACATCCGATTGTTCCATAAATCGCTTAAAATAGGTATGATAGATCTTTACACACTCAGTATAAATTTGAGAGCTTTTGAAAAGAATAAAATTCCAAGTATTTCTCCCCTGGCCTATTCTTATGGGGAATTTCCATACTTTCCGATTTTTTTCCGGAAAATCCGTTTGACCGATTTTTCTGAAAAACAATCCCAACCTATTCTGGTATAACACCAATTTGTAAAAAAAGTTTCGAGTTGATTGAAACTTTTTCCTGACCTGTATGCCGCGTACAAAATTACACACAAAAAAACAAAAAAACAAAAAAAAAAAACAAGCCCAAAATTTTTCGGTATATGGAATAAAAATCTTCGCTACGCTCATCTAACTAGGAAAACGCCTTATATGCGTTGTGAGATGAGCTTAGAAGTATGGAAATGTAGAATTAAGAACATTTTGTCAGCTCAATGCACATATACAGGCCATGGATCACTTCAAAGGTTTAATAACCGCGGCTGTCTGTTGGTATATAAACCTTGGTTTCCCAACAATGGTTCCAGTGCCTTCTTCATATCCATCCATTTAAACGTTTTAATTTATTTGTGACACTTGTTCCTCATATTTAATAGTTTCTTAATTGCTTTCTTAATTGCTTTTATTGATGTGTGAAAAAGTACATTGAAAATGCGTTTTCTTCCTTAATTTACATCCAATTGTTCCATAAGTCGTTTAAAATGTGTATGATAGTTCTTCCCACATTAAGTATAAATTTGAGAGCTTTTGAAAAAAAAAATTCCAAGTATTTCTCCCCTGGCCTATTCTTATGGGGAATTTCCATACTTTCCAATTTTTTTCCGGAAAAACCGGTCGACCGATTTTTCTGTAAAACAATCCCAACCTATTCTGGTATAACACCTATTTGTAAAAAAAGTTTCGAGTTGATTGAACCTTTTTCCTGACCTGTATGCCGCGTACAAAATTACACAAAAAAAAAAAAAAAAAAAAAAAAAAAAAACATAAAAACCAAGCCCAAAATTTTTCGGTATATGGAATGAAAATCTTCGCTACGCTCATCTAATAATCGCTGTCATGCAATTTTACACTATTCGTAGTCTGTATGTTCTTACATGTACGTAATATATATTTATATTTTTGAATTGAATGTTAGGGTTTAAAGGCACGTCGACAGTTATATATACATATCATATATAATTATAGGGCCTATATATATATATTTATATACACTCGCATGTCATGAATTTTTCCCATGGTAAAATGGGAACTCCAACAGTGGGAAAATGGGAACCTATCAATAATAGGGATATAATAATAATGCAACGAATAATGCTACATGCTCTTTCAATATCCCGAGAGAACTCGGATATATTACCGAAACAAGGCATGTGTTTTTTTCGTGTTATTACAATAAAATGTAATCAATCATGTCAGTGAAAAGTAGATTTGAGTTAATAGGCCTACACCTGCAAAAAAGTGTTTTTCATTATTATACCTATCAATGCGGGGAAAATGTCACCCTGTCGCGATATATTTTTTGAAAAATGAATATTTTCTATTGTGTTGGAGTTTTCCCTCAGAAATAATTTATCAGTGTTTATCATTATTCAATGTTAATGAAATGGACGTCTCATTGTAACAGTCATAAGGGTTGTAATAAATAACACGCAACAGATATGGCATGATAAAAAATAGAGCTTTACCTGGCATCTAGTGGTGAAACATACAAGCTCGTCCCTCGTCGGTCAAAACCACGGTTCTAGACCGTATAGCATTTCAAAACTAAATGCTATCATTCAGAATTGACTAAGAAGTTTAGTGACGTTTTTAGATATTTAAAAAAAAAAATGTGAATCGATGAATTTGTATGAACTTACATAAATTTATGAATTCATGAATCTTCGATCGTATCATTGGTCTTCATCTTCAATTCTTCTTTGTAGAATAACATCAGTTAATTATATTATTAAAATGTTATTGATAATTATCAAGTATTTTATATGATTTTAATTTTTTTTTATAGAATAATTGTAAGGAATTGAGTGAATTGATTATAATTCACATGTCAATATCATTACCATTCGTATTTATTATTTCTCCAATGTTTTTCAATATCTTCAATTTTGTCATTATTGTTATTTCTTACTTTTATTATATTGTGATTATTTAGCCATGATTGGGAACAATAATTCTGTATCAATTTTTGACGTTGATAAAAGGAATTCATTCTTTTGATTATATTTAGTTGCTTCATTTCATCAGCCATCATTTATTCGGTCGTGGCCTGATTTATAATATATAGATTAATAACATATAATTTTAATTAACAAATCTCACATCATGATAAATTCAGGAGTCTATTATATTCTCAAAAACGTCTTCACATATGTTCTGTAGGTGAGCCAAATCCTTGCAATTCTTCAGGATTGAAATAGAAACTTTATTTAAATGTCTTTCCTCACTCTCCATTCCGGAGTTTTCGGTAGAAAATCACCATCCAATTTTAAACTCGCCAACAATACTCGGCATTGAACAAATGTTCGGCATGGGAATTGATAGATGGAAATAGATGGACAGATTGAAATAGATGGACAGTTGAGGCAGCCCCAAAGTATAGACATAGGTTTTTTTGTGAGGGAGGGGCAGTTTGGAATACAGTGAAACCTCTATCCATCGTTTTTCAAGGGACCATGAAAATAAAACCATACATGCAGGAAAATGATCCATCCAGGAAAATTTAGCATTGATTATATGGGAGTGAGGTAGTGAAAAATGAATGATACATCCAGGAAAACGATGGATCTGGGAACGATGCATAGAGGTTTCACTGTATCAATTCATTACCTGCTCAATCGTACCCCCATATTTATCTAGCCGTTAGTGGGTAGCATATAATCACCATTACAGAAGGATGTGGTCTGTGTCGTGGTCCACTGTATGAAGAGCAACTGGCACTGTTTTTAAAAGTATTTGAAACGACTTTCAAATCTTGTTTCAGAATGCTGATCAAATAATGTTCTCAGTTTATTCGAAAGCTTTGGTTTGGGCTGTGAAGAAATGTAGGAGAATGAAGAAACAAGTGATCGAACACTAACTTTGAATAAGAAATAAGGTAAATTGGACTTGTTTTTTAATTTCATTCAGAGATGATTATTTTTTAATATAGGTTCATGGTAGGTATACATAGAAGATTGATACAAATAATACATATTATTAGTCAATATAACTCAAACGCTAATTCAGCGCTCCATCAATCCAATTGTCCACCAAAGAAAGTAGTGAATGACATGTGGTAAAGTTACACCTAAATATATTCAGTCAATAGTCAAAACATAATACGGATGAGGTAAGCTGCTGGTTTGCTTCACGTTCTATTATTTACTTCCAAATTAGCCATTAGCTTCTCTACTACATTATATTCTTGGGTATAACAACTACAGTAATAAGTATTACATTAATCTAGCTTTAAGCATGAGAAGACATAGTGTTCATACACTTGATGATTATGATAAATAATAAGTTTCACTCTTCTTCAAATTTTCTGTGAAAAATCATCATTGGTGATGACTGGAAATGTACATTTATTTCTCGCCACTCCTGTGAAAGAGGAAATTATATTACTGTGGACGTACGTGGTATTAGGATTTTCCTGTCTCAGAAGTTACAGAACATAATATTGAATATAAATTAAGTACGTACGTAGCAGAGTGAGTGAAGAAAACTTTCATTTACTGTTTCAATAATTTTCTTCATCAGCTCGTACAGAAGTTTTCATTTGAATATTATTATTATCCAAATATTAGGAAGTAGGTTAATGAACAAAATACTGTACTAAGGCTATAGGCCTACTGTATATTTTTCAATATCAAGCTCAGCAAATACATCAAATATATAGCCCTATCTAATATGGTGAATCCTCGATCCATCGTTTTCCTGCACTATCGTTTATTCATGACACACCAAAAGTGCCAGATGATGACCAATATTACATTTTCCTGCATAGAGGTTTTTACCTGGTCTCTTGAGAAATGATGGAGATTTTGTTATAGTTCATACAAAGTCCACATTATTGAATACTAAATAGCATCACGAGCGGGCAAGCGTTCAAGGCTAATTCAATTATTCGCATAGTCGATCACGTATGTGTATCTACAGATATTGTATTTGTATTTTACAATACTTCTCTATTGAAATGAGCCAAAATTTCTCCAGAAACAAAATGAAACAAAACCCAAATTGATATTTCAAGAAATACGGCCCTGACTCGTGAAAAGAGATCGCGCCGTGAAAACTTGAAATGTCGAGGCCACAGGCGTTTTAAGGGCAGGTTTCATGACAGTTTCATCGTAAACGAAGAAAAATGTATTCATTGAGCGATTTTAGCGGGTCAACCTTTGGCAAATTATTACCTTTCTGTAACTTTGTTGTGTTAACGTCACTGGCGATGAATGGAAATAAACTTTTATTTCTGGCTACACCTGAAAATAAGGAAATTATATTATTGTACGTGGTATTAAGATTTACCTGTCTCAGAAATTTCACACCATAACACTTATCGAACATAAATTAAATACGTAGCAGTTAGGGAAGTTACCATGAATTTCTTGATTTGAAATATTAGGTTATTTTAGTATTTTGGTATTTTTAATTTTAGTATCTTAGTTTTAGCTTGATAATTATTTTGAAGGTTGAATAATAATTAGCTAGCTTAATTTACACATTTATATTCATTGTAAAATGCAATTCAAGACTATTAACAATAATTACCAAGTGCTAGTGATTTTATCATTACCAATCAGTAAATTGTTCACACTAGCTAGTAACTACATCTTAATGAACTTCATTTTTCAAGCCTTCAAGACAAATGAATTTACCATTGGCGACATGCACACTTATGTATGGCATATTTCAGTTGATAATTAAAAACAGTATGCAGCCTGGAGTATATAGATTCATCTACACGGGATGCAATAAATCTACAGAATAAACATAGAGAGGCAATCGTTACCTGCCCCTCTGGCTGTAAATGTTCACGAGGCTCATTCCAACGGTAGGAGGCGTGATGGGAGACGCTGCCGGCCGGTACAACGAATGTGTTGACAATGGTGGCGGCATATCATGTGATCTGCACAACATTGAATAAAATATATATTGATCGGAGATGGTACAGGATACAGAACAAGATCTGTTACTTGAAGAACTACTGTATTTATAGACCTATAGAAGCGTATTCTTCAGAATTGATATTGAAAAATTTGATAATTATTTTCTATAACATGTTATCCTCAATTAGGAAAGCTTATAATTATATATTATACATACTAAATATATAGGTCCTATATATAATATATATATATATATATATATATATATATATATATATATATATATATATATATATATATATGTAGGCCTATGTTTAAATATTATAAAGCTTATAATAAGAAAAGCACTTAAAATATTATTTATTTATTTATTCATTCTCCATTTGATCAATACTGTGTACCAATAAAGGATTCGTCAGGCTAAAACTAGACTAGAATTACAGATAAAGTTAAATAATTATATTACAGGTGTATTTATTTTCGAAAGGTGTGCAGGGTATATAACTTTCGAGTAAATTCTATAGGCCTAACGTATTTATAAATATCTTGCTCATGCTAGAATGTGTACATTGCTTTTTTACAGCTTGAAACATCTTAGTATTTCCAGCTTTTCTCCAGCTTGATGATACATGTTGGTATCTTGCTATATATATATATATATATGTGATAACCTAAAGTACAGAATACATTTTAGGAAACTTTGCGCGCAACTGTTTGTCGAAGGATAAAATGTACAACCATGAATATTTATACATTTCTTGCAATTCTCACTTATGCCTATGAAATGTTTACCTCACGCTAAAAACACATGTAAATTCTCACAATTTTTTTTTCTCACCTACTATATCCTGGAGTATTTGGAGAATAGCCTGGAGTAGTTGGCGACTGAGACAGGCTGTAAGTGGAGCCTGGCGTTCCAGATTCTCTACGTTTGTGTACCAGCGGAGTACTTTGAGACGAATATTGAGGAGAACGGTTCCTGGTGAAGAACAATAACTGATAAACTGACTCAATTAAGAGAATATTTATGTGGCACATGCCAATATTAAAGGCTGATGGTACAGCATACAATTGCAAGATCCCTATTCACACAACAACAGCAATACACAGTTTGATTACAAGAATCAGTACGTAATTTTCATATAATTTTAGATAGCATTTTTTAGATGACCCGAATGATCGTTCGTGGGAAAAGAAGTGGTCACGTGGGACGGCTATTCTCCCGACCCAAACAACGGTTTGTGGGAATACTGTAGTAACCTTCGTGGGTTGTGGGAATACATTTAAAAAATAGCATCCATATACTTGTACAATACTTTGTATAAAACAAATAGTATAGGCCAAAATATAACCCTATTGCGTTAGCTGTTACATTTGCATTTTCATGGAGCTTCATTTTGGCTGATTACCGTAGGCATATTAGGTGAGCATTAATTTGTAATGAATTTAAAATGTATCATCATATTGACGATGGCTTACAATACACTATTCGACCTTGTATCGTGAAGTCTATTATTTTGTAAATCTCGTCTCGTTATTAGCAATACACGTTTTTTTTAGTGAATCGTAAAGTCTTGTATCATATTCATAATCCATCGATCAGCCTGGCAATGCATCCCCTAGATTTTTTCATGCAGAAGAAGATCAATTATTTCAAAAAAGTTGAATTATTCAAATTATATTTCACAATTTATACCTGTAGCTATCATGATATGTATTTTGCTTCGATGAGAATCGCTCTCCTTCTGAATTGCAATACTGGCTGTTGTCGTTAGCATGTTTCTGCGGGGTAACGTTGTTGGCAGACGATTGGCTGAATGGGACACTCCTGCTGTCAGGACTAGGGCTTGAAGCATCCTTGTTTGATAATGATTTGTTGTACTGCAGAGTGAGTCGGTTAGGAGTGAGCCAGGTCCCATTACTACTCTGTGAATCACCAAACTAAACCAAACAGAGAACAATATCATCATGATTTCATTTCAATCGGCTTAATCAGCTTAAACTATCCGCAATGGCCAATGGTTCTCTAATGACCAATGGTTCAATGGTACTCTTTAGTTCAGACCCTCTTGAAATGGCATGGAAGTGTTTTGTAAACCATCATAATTGAAATTAAAAATACCACAATATTAACTGAACAGTCTTTAACATTACTTTTAATCAAATCCAAACTAAATGCTGAATACGGTAAAAACACATTGTAATCGCAACACTGTATAGCTGGTCCATTGATTTAAAAATACGTGAGGCTAGAAGAGAACGAACCACCTTAACGTATTCAACAATAGACAATAATTAGATCCAAAACAAAATGATATTATGTCAGAAAGTCAACAAACCAGTTGAGATAACTGTGATGAGTTACTAGATACGGATCTCCCAGAGCCTTCAAGCTGAATGGATCGACCACCCACATCATTCGGATACGACTGAAAGAATGGAGTTGAGGGCTGAGACTGGGCAGAACGTATTCCATGGACACCTTCTTCGGGAGGTGGCTTTTGTCTTTCTGACTTTTTCAATGCTGCTTCTCTGAAATATGGGAAGAAAGTTCAAATTTGCAATAAAGTTGCCATTCAGTATGAAAATATTAAAAATTATATATCGAAACTTTGATAACAAATATTGATTGAATCATCTGAAATTTGTTGAAATTTTTATTTTTCAATCGATATTGATTGAATAGGAAAAAATATAAGATGTGAAATATATTTCATATACGACGCAAAATATTTCAATTCAGCAGGACACCCGTATTTACGAAACGATATAATTAGTGAATTTTTTTTTGTCACTTATGTTGGGTTACCCACGCACGTTGTACTGATGATTAAGATCTATTGGTATTTGTGAATATTGAGTGAGATAATGGGATGATGTAATGAAAGGTTATTTTATTAGATAGGGTTGGTTAAAGAGCAGTGGGAAAGTTCGTAAAATCTCTGTCAGGATGGTCGACCATGGTAGGAATCAAACCCCGGTGCCGTGCATGATGGTACAGCGTGCTAGCCACTGATTCATCCGTTTTGATCAATGAAAATGTCGAACTTATCCTTATTATACCGGCGATCTTCTACATATTATTTCAATATGTTCTAGACATTCAGTCTGTTTGAAAAGAACTTGGGCCTATAAGGAAACGCAAATGATGTTTGAAGAACCCATCGCTACGCTTACTATCAAGTATACACACAAGTATATCAAGTATCAAGTAACGTAACACCACAAACTCAGAGGTAACATAAACATAGTATGCTTCAGTTATGATTATATTAAATTCACCTTGGAGTATGAAGTGAAAATAATGTAACGTAACGGTGACTAAGTTGACTTAGCGATGAGGTAGGCCTAACTATGAGAAGTTTTCATAAAGTTCATAGTAACGGTAGGTGTTTTCCCGTTCGGTTCGTAACCAAAATTGTTACCAGGCCCATTTCATAATAATTAATCACAAAAAGTAATTTTACTAGAACTTACAAATCAGCAATTCTCTTCTTGAGCATTTTATTAGCATCAAACAATTTCTTCATTTCTTCTTTAGCAGCCTTGTACTTTGCCGCCTAAAACAAGAACACGGAATAATACAGTGGATGAAACAAAGCGACTGTTCATATAATCTATTATAAGTTAATATGCCAAGTTATAAGACAATCCAAATATTCAAATACCTCACCTTTTCAATTCTAATATTTGGTAAGATGTATCTTATATAGTATTTATATAAATGGACACCTTCTTTAAAACGGACTATAATACTTTTATATGATATTCATTATTTACCACTTGTTTTGAGTGTGCTGAAATTTTTTGACGGTGAGAATTCTGGAAGAGCATTATTTGCAGTAATTTTTTCATTGAATCAGTTGTATCTTGAAAATACTCTTGAACATCAGGTCTCAACTGAGAAGTAAACACATGAATAAATTAATGTTATACTGTGTAGGCCTATATAACTGTAGGGCCTACTTGGAAATCCATTTAAATAACAAATACACTTGTATTAGTAAATACTTAAAATTAATGCGAGTTTTTCATAAAGAATCTTCATTTTATAGCATAAAATAATGTATTTTTATCAACATGAACATTCTTAAAATTTCAATGTCTTTCATTTTGTTATCTCGCATTATCCTAGACATAGTTCAATATAGATATTGGCCCATAATCTATGATAGTAGACGCTGCGTATTTTTTACGCATATATTGACGGTTTATCATGGTATGAGAGACCACAATATTTGCATTTAAAAGATTTGACTACGTCTATAACAGCATCGAGTCAAGTATCACCATATGTAGATGGTGAGGAAGCCTGTTTATTGTGTGGGCTTTTAATTGTTACAAGCCACATTAGACCAAAGTAGCAAATATAATATTTGTAATTAAATGACTTGACTACGTCTGTGAATCAATCGAGCTTATTTTGTTTTACTGCAGCATGTACTCATGTTACTGAAGTGAGGATACCTATCTATTGCTTAAAATTTGGATGATTAAAAGCAAGATGTATCGAGCTTATACGTGGTGGTTTCATTTGGGTCTGAATTCTGTTTTTTTTTATGAGTAAAGCTTCATTGGAAGACGAATTGGTACATATTTTCAACATTGGTGGGATAGGGAGCTACGCCACCATAACACACCACAGTAAACGAACGTCACCCTCAATGAACTTTGGTCGCAAATGTATAGGCCTGGTCTTCGAGTTTCTAGTGTTCACTATATATAGACCTGGCAAACAATTAGAATTCAAGCACTGAAAGTACGGTATTGAAACTTCCTACCTGATTTGATAGAAGTGTTGCAGTGAATGAACTCTGGCACACTTTACATTTTTCCTTATTATCTGGAATTTGAAACACAAAGTTTGCATTATTCTATAACATCAAAACACTCACAGCAAGCTAAATTAATATAACTGTGAATTATGGGTAGGCCTGGGCCTACTTTTAAATTTGCATAATATGTATAATATAATGTATAATAATATGTTCATAATATCCCTACCGGGATTTTAACCTAGACATAACATAGGCCACGGTGACAAAAGGCGAAGACCTACCTGGTTTTAAACATGGGTCACAATAAAAATGACCACAGCTTGTGAGAAAAAATTGAACTGGCTCACTCACTGAGGGCTGTTTGAAACAAGAATTGCAATGTATCCAATCCATTACTAACAATCGTTGGTAATTAGTACGCTGAAAGTAAAAATAATGTACATCAATGATTTTACAGACCACGAGCTATTACAAAATGTAGGCCTACTGAGTTGAAGATTTAAAATCTCACACCGAGCGTCAATCGTCCAATGAGAGTCGCGATCCTACTCACTGCCTGCTATAACACTATTCCTTCGAACACAACTTCGGCACATGTCAACATGGCGCATAGTGTAGCACGGTTGCCAACTACATGGCTGCATCTGACATTAATTCATTGTATTCCCGACTGACGTCAGGTGAGGGTGTGTGGTGACTGGTGGTTTATAATTACAGTACTGCCGCTTTACAACGACACGACAAACGTGTTACGTTCGGAGCATTATCAACGAGAATTACTGATAGACGATTAAGAAAGTGTTGAATATAATTGCAATCGTTATGTCTGAACGATTTAAAGTGACCAAGTCAGAAGAGCCAAGTGTATTTCCAAATTATGGCGCGACAACTGGAATGGAAGGGGATGACATTCAAGGTAAGGAGGCGGTTCTCATACTCAGCTGTCAAACTCAAACACCATGTGTGTGGCTCTTTAAAATGTTATGTCAATATACTTGATTAATTCTAATTGTTAGATCTAAATTGATAAATATATATAAAAAAAAATATATTTAATACTGATGCAGGAGACCTATTATAATAAACCAATTTAGCACATAGACAGATTATAAAATAAAATATTCTATAAAATGATCAAATATCAGTTGAACAATTTAAATAATTATTTTGCCAGTACATTTTTATTTTGTATAATCCTACTTCTAGCTTCCGATATCGATACGTATTAGCAGGTAGAATGAAGAAACTGTAAAATAATTTCAAATTATCATTTTTTTCTCTATACCGTACTTCATATTATAAAATTTTAAAAATCAAAATTGAATATATTTAATTATTCACGGGAAATATATTTTAGCGAAGCGAATGTTGATATTCAAAATGAATGAAATTAGGACCTGCCGTTTAATCAAATCAATTAATTTTACGCTAATTAATATATTATATATATATATATATAATAATATATTATATTACTAAATATTTTAATTGCTGGGACACCCTTGGTGGGCCTATCGATATTAATTTACATCTAAGCCTGTCACTTTTTCACTAAATATATAAATACCGTAGGTATGATTTAGGAATAGCTTCTATACATTAAATATAGTAATAAACTCATTTTTATTTTCTGAAGACGAATAGTAAAAAGATCTGCCATTTTTAATATACAGTATACCGACTTGACACATTATCCTATACATCCATTACCATTACATTTATTACCATTACATTACGTTATTATCCATATAGCATGACTACCATCACATCGTTGCATGAATCTATATGGAATTTAATTTTTCATATAACTTATACTTATTCTAAATTTCATCCGTAGTATAAAAAAGAAAAATTATCTACTGTACAAGTTTTCGTAACTTTCCGTTGATATTATTCCAATAATTGCTCAATTATTAATAATCAAATATCTTACTAAATTATTGTTTCTTATATTGTTTATTAGAGTATTGCTATATTTATAGAATATTTAGGGTATTGTTGTATTGCAATTTGAGTAGGCCTACCGTATTCGTCTTGGTCTTGTATAATATTATTAACATAGTACTGGTGTGACTGAATGACAACGTGTCAACCTAGAAGCGAAACATTAACATAATATTATCAAATATTATACAAGCCGTATAATCACGTGAGAACTCGACCTTATTTATAAACGGAGCTGTTGCACAGTTTCCAGAAAAGTTGTAGTCCCGACTTCAGTGAGCATGTTGTTCTTTCAATTCAATACAAGTTTCGCAGTTACATAGCGAGGGTTACGTAAGTTGGTTCTGTCATAGGGTGATTCTGTGTGTTGGGGCTAACTACCCCAATGAAGTTCGTCGCCCATTACAGTATTTTATGAGCGATGGGGACAGGGTGATGTGAAGTGATCGTAGGAGGGTTGCTTTGTTTATACAAAATTCTGTTCGAAGGGTTGATGACTCACAAACACATCGACCGACTATAAATAATAGAATTGAGACTGTTGGAAGAAAGTACACACTTTGAAAAAAAATTCACGAGTCTTCGTCTTTCATCTGTATATATTTCACAAAGACTCGACTTTTCGTTACATTATAATTTTTAATTAGACAAGGCAAATGTTTGGTATTTCTTCATCATATGTTTAAAAATTCTCAGATTTCCCAATTAAGTTTCTGATATTCTTATTGAAAATTGAATATATATTGTATACCAAAATACCAGTGTAATAGCAGAATATGAATGAAATAAATAGTAAAGGTCACAGCTAAGTCGATTAATTAGAGCTGAGTCAGCAACGGTAGTATGGAATTGTATCGTGAGGATTCGAAGACCATGCAGCATCAATTCCTGGTTTCATTCATGCAGTATGTATCGTTCATTTTCGTTAAACTTCGGTATAGTCTATTTTTGTTTCACATTATTCTGTATAGATCGTGCGTCCAAAATGACGTGCTGAAACGCTGTCGAAGTAATACAACACGTAATACAGAATTCTAGATTTGATTATATTAAAATCATCACATTAACAAAATATGTATTTTGTTATATATAAAATGTCAAATATTAAAGAAACATCACATTTTCAATTTTTCTTGTAATAAAATTTCAAACGTCTTCAAATCTGTATTTTGTAGGTTTATTAGTGCTAGGCCTACTGGTCGGTAAGAAACAGCAGTGGTTTTCAGGTTGGGGAAATTATACTTTTTTTAGTTTTTTAGAAACATCGAAACTTGATACAGAATCGTTGTTCCCCAATTAAGGTAATGGATGAAAGGTATTAATCCTATACTGAATTATGCTAACCCTTTTCATAGTTCTTCTGGCCCTAGTGCTTGGTTCCAACTTACTAACATTTAATCAGCTTCTAAAAATAGGAACTTTCAGTAATTTTATATATTCCACATATATTCCGCAATTTAAATATCCTGAACACAGAAAGAACCAAAAACTACTAAAGAAATATGCATTTCACTACTCAGTATAAAAAGTCAAGATAAAGTCTGAAAGTTAAGTCGGGTATAGCTAGGCCTAGTCCCGATTGTTAAACTGTGAGAAAACTGTATATTTTGTATCATAATATACAGGTACAAATGTAATTTCAGTCATACCTCCTGAAATTTAGAAAAGCAAGAAATGCAGGTCTTCCAATCTAATCAACGTCGTAAAATCTAGACGGGCCATTCGTTATGAATGCATTATTGTTTGTCCACGATCAGTGCGTCAAAATTTATATTTTTAGGGTATAGAAGGAAAGCACGTCTCGTAGCGCCATCGCAGCACAAGATAAAATAGGTTCTACTATCCACGGCTAGAATATATTTTGCTTGGTAGCCTATACCTTTGTGCTGATTTCTCTGACAGAGCACGCAATGGGGATGGGCATTTTCTTGCTGAAATGTAGGGCGTCGTTTTGCTGTTTATTTGCGTTTTAACTGATAGATATTTGTTGAAGATGAAAGGCAAGGCGCGGTATAGATCTTCAATAAAATGTAGGCCAAAGTCTATTAGGCATATAAAACAATATTCTGCCGATTTTAAGTGTATTTCAGGACTGTAGGCCTACTCAGTCTTATATAGGCCTAATATATATAAACTAAGGGAGAAAACCGACAATGTTGAAAATAGAGTTGTGATAACCGACATATCAATTACGATCAATATTTCATCAAAAGATACGATAATCGATTGAATTTCTACAATATGATATTTTGGATTATCGAAAGTATCTCCATTCCTTTGCGTGATTTCTCCAGTCAGTGACATGGGCGCGAATGTATTAAGTCAATTCTATTGAACACTCTAAATAAAATGAGAACGCTTTTGTTCAGCGACGAACATAAATTGAAAATTTCAATACGATATAATTTTGGACATTCGATATGATTATTGAATGAGAGAAAATATGTCTATATGATACGATTGATTATCGATGTGGTATGAGTGAGCCTTGATTGCAGTTATTACATTGAGAAACAACCCTACTCAAACATGATAGAGGTCACAAATTGTGTCTTGAACTTGGACAACATATACATATATTAAATTTCTCTCTCATTTTTAATCCTACGTGAAAGCACAGCTCGAAACTTGTATTCTGTGTAGGAACTTCGTTTTTTCTCTGTAAACCATGCATCACATTATACGTGTGGGTCTGTAGGTAGGACCAGGGATCTCACCCATTACAAGTGATCTGAAGATGATTGTTATGAACATACCTCCAAAATGTTATATTTTTTTCCCAACGGAATGAATAATTAACAAATTACTATAAGACACTACTTTTCATAATATCTAGATTCGCGCCCTTGATATAGGGGTCAGTTTTATATTATTTATATAAAATATAGAAGCTTCTATACTTGTGTGTAGCTCGACCAACACCTTGATGGGTTAAATAATTGGTTTTCATATGGCCTCATAGCGGTATACTACCGTCGCCTAATTTATTTTTATATATATATATATATATATATATATATATATATATATATATATATATATATATATATATATATATATATATATGTATATATACACACACACATAACTGAATATGAGTGTGAGATTTATAGATCATGCAATAAAAAATATATAAAATAATAAGTCACAGTAAGTAGGCCTATTATGGCTCGGTCTTTCCGTCACTAGAAATAATGATTGATTAACAAAGTAATGACAACGAAATATACAGAGCGTATTCTCCTAATATTGCGTCGTTAAAAATAAATAAATCAGCTGTGATTGTATAAAAAATTATAATACCATCTCATTGTCATTAAGCATTAGATTTTATATCGTTTGACCCCTTATCCAAACGTCCTTGTTATAGATCTAAATGAGTTAATTTTTTTACTTTTACTTCCAATTTGCATGATAAGGGATGATGGATGCCTCGTAGAATAGAAGTGATAGGCGTCCTTTCTTTGGAGGTTGACTTTTGAATGAGCTATCGAGCTATGTCTATTATTACATTCTTCCAATGGCCAATAGGGCAAGAGTATCACAAGACTGTGTAATATAGTCAATATTCTCCACTGTACGGCGGCGAGAGGTAGCCCGTTACCGAACACTGTTTATTGAGCTTTCTGCAGGTTCAAGACAAAAGAAAGAGACAGAAAAAAACAGGTGTAGAATTTGTTATTTCTTAAATAAATGCATACGTTGACATCATCTGTGGTAACTGATTATTTGAGACATTATTAGATTTGATATAGTTTAGGCTACTTGTTAGACATTAACAAGTTATTACGTCATTTTTGTTAGAATAGAACGGTATCAATATATATAAAACTCAATGTAATGAATTTTGTTATAAGCGTTAAATCAATTATTTGCTTACTGCGTGTTTCCGTGTAATAGATGATAAAAAACACGACATTAAAGAAAACACGAAAAACATTCACTGTCCAGCAAAATATGTACGCGTTAAGAGTTTAACTGACTGGTTTGAATATAAATCCATTCTCAAGATTATCAATGTTGTTGAGGGAAACGCGAGGAACGTTTTCATTAGTCATGGTAACAGTCTTAAATTTCCTTAAAACAATTTCAATCATCTTCATGGCATTCTTTGTGAAAGTTTGAAGTATTCAATTTGATGATGTGTTTATAGTAGTAAAACAAGGTTCAGATTATAAAAAGAAAATTAAGAAGATAGGTTTATAATATTTTAAGACCCGGTATTACGAATAATAAATTTGTTGATAAAGCGATAATCGAGGGGTTAACAACTCCTGAAATCAGGTGTACACTTGCCATGAAATCCCTGTGAAATCCCTGAAATCACCTGAAATCACCTGAAATCACCTGGAATCCCTGAAATCACATGAAATCCCTGAAATCACCTGAAATCCCTGAAATCACCTGAAATCCCTGAAATCACCTGAAATCACCTGAAATTACCTGAAATCACTTGAAATCACCTGAAACCCCTGAAATCACCTGAAATCCCTGAAATCACTTGAAATCACCTGAAATCACTTGAAATCACCTGAAATCACCTGAAATCACCTGAAATCACTTGAAATCACCTGAAATCACCTGAAATCACCTGAAATCCTTGAAATCATCTGAAATCCCTGAAATCACCTGAAATCTCTGAAATCACCTGAAATCCCTGAAATCACCTGAAATCACTTGAAATCACTTGAAATCATCTGAAATCCCTGAAATCACCTGAAATCCCTGAAATCACTTGAAATCACCTGAAATCACTTGAAATCCCTGAAATCAATTGAAATCCCTGAAATCACCTGAAATCACCTGAAATCTTGAAATCTGAAATCAGGTGTACACCAAATTTTCGAGTTGTAAACCCCTCGGCGATAATTAGTGGATTAGCTTGTTATTACCCTTGGTTACCAATGTTATTTTTGTACTGCAATTAATTAATTAGCTTAATTAACACATTTTTACTATTGGTAATATGGACCCTAAGACATTTAGGTATCTGAATATTATCTCAATTTCTTCGTGCAGTGAATAATTAGAGATATTTTGTAATGATCATATAACAAAACATAACAATAAATCGAAACTTCGAACTAATGACTACTTGGCGAATAAAAAGTGACAGTAGAAAGTATAGACGAAATTCGATAGTAGATATGTATTTCTGATAAGACATATGTATTCAAGATTTGTTTTCTCCTAACAATGATAAAGCTGGCATTGTGGTCACCGGGCTATGTAGCCTGCAGCCTAATTGAACCATTCTCGTCATTAAAAACCCATATAAATGTGTTGACCACATTTTAGTGTGGTATCTATTTGTGACGATACTTTTATCTACAACGCCAAAAGTGACGAACGTATATTATTGTTATCCTCCTGATTATACATTAAAGCTGTATAAATAATAATAAATTATTCCTTCATATACACATTTTTTATTTGAACCACACTTATATTACGAATAGGCCTACTATAGAAGCGATATCACAATAATTGTAAGGTAATTATCGTGAGTGCCTAATTTAATATTGTATATAAGTTATTTGATACATAAACAACGTTGATTATTTAAATAAAATAAATGCTAGTATTATTGGATTTATTACTTAGCCTATACTTACTGATTACGACTATTTAAATTTCAAACACTTCCAAGTACTTCCAAGTTAGCCTAAAATTGTAATGATTATTGAGACGATATGATCAGTGGATCACTCCTACAATCTTGCGCTGAACTGTGATTCGGGAGGCCGGCGTTCGCCTCCCGCCATGGTCGACCATCCTGACAGAGGGTTTTTGTGGTTTTCCTCAGAGGATCAAGTTAGTATACAGGTGGCCATAGCTAATATTAGTTACAGGCTACGAGTGTTTTTCCTTCTCATCATTCCAACAGACTATAATGACATTCCAAATATAATTAAAAAGTAACAACAAATAATTACTAAAATGTATTTTATAATTACGCTAAATATATTTATAATGATTAGGCCTATATATCAGATGAAAGAGTTCTGAACCGGTAGGCCTACACCAGAAAAAATAAAAAGTAATAATATATAAGTGTTAAGATGTATTTTATAATTACGATAGATGATTGCGATGATTGCGATGAGAATGTCCCTCTATAATCTCTTTGCAATGTTTGCCTGTCATTTTTCCCAGTGTGACAGTATTATGTATGCTTTTACTGGTTGTACGATCCCGCTGTATATTACAATGATTAGCTCTAAATTAGTTAGATGATTAAACAATAAACACTCGTTTTATGTACTTCAGTTTCTTTGTTTAAGCTATGCAGGCATAATAAAAACCTTGGGTGTTTTTTGATGCATTATTTAAACGCACAAGAAATGTAAACAACACATGTTGACGAGATAAATATGCTTTATCTTGAAAAAGCTGATTTTCTTTTAAGGAATCGAACTTTGCGTGTCTTGGTACCAACATATGGAACATGCTAATCCTGAGCCGTGCTGTCGTGAAAACACCAACATGTGTATGCGTATGTTACGATCGATTGTATCCAGTACATAGGTACACTTGTTTCTGGAGGGTTCGATTCGTCAACGAGATAAATGGACGTGCCTGACACTAAATGCTATTTGAAAGAATTGAAGGAAAGAAAAGTGAAGAAATGTTGACTTTATTATTATTATGTATGAATGAAATCCGGATGATAATGAAAATTGTAATGTATTATACCGGTATATGAAAAGATATAAACTATAAATTAAATATGATCTTTAATAAAAGATATTATACTTTTCATTTTGTTCCAATTTCATGGCTATTTTTTTTTCCAGAACAAACGAGATTATTTATCAAGTCTTACAAACATAGTTATATCATATAGGAGATCAAAAAAAGAGATATCAACCAAAATTATATATTATATATATATATATATATATATATATATATATATATATATATATATATATATATATATATATATATATATATATGTAGGCCTATATATATTTTTTTTTTCGAAAATGTAATTTTATGATGCCATCGAAGATGATGTAAAATAAGATGACCCTTATCAAACTTCGTTCTTATAAGGAAAATGTTTCTAAGATCTTTTTTTAGAATTGATGTAGGCTTATCGTTTGTTGACAGTGACAGTTGACGAATGGATCGTTATTTGTTATAAATGGCCAAACTAAAATTTTATTTCTCTCTCAAGCATAAACTTTTATCATCCAAAGTATGTGAAACGAGGTTTATTCATATCTATATATAAAGACATTAAAACTTGCCGATTACCATACAGAACCGTTTACCAATTTCTAATAATATTAGCATATTTTACTCATCCATTATCCTATACGATATTTCTATAAGCCATGTAATGCTTTCCTAATAGGCTTTACATACAGCAATAACAGCATGAAAGTTATTCGTATTTGAATTTGCTAACTATAGCAAAGGGCACATCATAGGTAGATTCAATGGTCAAACTCGAGTCCGATTCGAGTCCAATTCTTCTTAAATTTATCGAGTCCGAGCCGAGTCTCGATTTTTTTGAAAAACATATAAGATGATTTCAGGCACTATCAGTATACAAAACTTTAACTTTGAATAATTTTAATGCACTATAGTAAGTGGTTATGGTCATCAATGAAGGAAAGGTATGAATACATAGGAATTAATAAAACAAATGGAGGGCATATCCATTCTGATATTTATCATTGATATTTATTGATGATGCTATGAACTACGATATAGTGAAGAGATAATAATTGCAGATTTACATCAGATATAAATATAATAGGCCTATATATGTGAATAAAACAAATTCACACAGAAGATCTTCTATATCTGTAAATCTGTAATCTATATCGTAGTTCATATCATCATGATTTTCACTATGACAAACGCAGCACATGCGACAAACGACAACAGAATATGACAAAAGAGTATGACTTTGCAACATTTTCACTGCGGGCCTATGTGCGGGCCACCTTCCTCTCCCCCTTTCTTCACCAAATATATATAGTATATAGTATATAAAGGCTCTCGTGATCGGTTAGTTACCTTTTAGGGGTGTGCGAGTCTACCTAATTTCGAGTACGAGTCCGAGTCTCCGCCAGAATCGGCCTCGGACTCGTAGTTGCGATTCCAGATTCGATTTCAGAGTTCATTCGAGTACCTATTTGAATCTGCCGCCGATACCGAAATTTGAATTCTCAAATTCTCGAAATACTCGCATATATATATATATATATATATATATATATATATATATATATATATATATATATATATATATATATATCAGGGCCTATATTCATCATATTTATGAAAAATGAAAAATGGTGTATTTCTTACATCAGGGATGCCATGAAATTGGCTTGAAATTTCCTTTTTGAAGTACTTTCATGTTAGGGACAATTTATGTTTGGGGTGATGGAATCCCCCCCCCCCCCCCCCCCCCCCTCTCCGCGTCTGCCCACCCCATATTAATCACTAATGCACCCTCGTTTCACGCCACTGCTACACACTAATGAATTTCATATCACCCGAGAGAATCTTCATATTCATGAAAATTGGCGACCATTTGATTTAACCTCATTCACACGTGAACGCTTCTAAAATTAGCTTGTTCAATAATAACTAGGATGGATGTGTCTATAGGTACATAGAGTCAGTTAGTATGCCGCTGCCGACGTATCTCGCCGGAAATGAGCTACTGGGCGCTTGCCGTCGCTGACGTCGCTATAGCGTGGGTGGCAGGTGGCTGAACTCTATTAGGGTAGCACTATACCTACGAAGTGGCTGTTTACCTCTCTACCTGTTGTACACTCTCAAGCTAAAACTCGCGTAATTTTGGGGTGCCTGAAGAGAGTATATCGGAATAAAGTATACTCGGTGTGTAACATGGGCTTGGTGTCAAACCTTACCTGAACCCTAACAACATTTTACAACCATCCATTTAAAAGTACTCCCAAGCCCATGTCACATAGCCGAGTACATTTTATTCCGGTATACGCTGTTCAGCGTACACGTAATGGGTTCATATTATAATGAGTCGTTCAGTTAGGTTGGTTTGGTTATATAATATATAGATTAGTTGGAAATAGTTTGATTCAGAAGTTTAGGTAGTGCGCAATTATTATTCAAACCTTGGGCTCGGAGTTTTAAATAATATCTATGAGATCTCGATTAAAAATTGAAAACGTTGATTGTTCTGTTCTATCGCTTCAAACTGGATATTACTAGTGCGCCATGGGTTATTTAATTTCCCATTTAATGATTAATTACGTCAATTAATTAAACGGTCAGTTGCTTTTGGCATAGGCCTATATAGTCGAGAGGCCAAGTGTTTATTCCTAACAATAGAACGTTTTTATTATTTCTGATTGTACTTATAGTTCTTACGTTTATTGTAATGAGCATGTATAATGATCCACATGATCCATTGAGTGAAAATCTTGTATTGTTCATCTTGAAGATTGACCGTGAAGATCCAGCTTGCTATAAAGTTTGAATCATAATTGCTGAAAGTAAAATATGGGTAATACAATAATGGGAGTGAGAACAAAATATTTTGAGTAATAATATTAATAAATGTGATCGGGAATGTGAAATGGGATTTTTTTTCTTTTTAATAACATCGAAACTTGATACAAAATCATTTTTCCCAATTAAGGCTATAAGAATGAAAGTAGGATTATGTATAGGACCGTTTGATTATGAATTTGATTATAGTCTTGTCTACCTTTGTGTTCGTTATTATTGGCTTGCTTATTTTGCTTATCTCTTAAACTATAGGAAAATGCGGTATATGCGTTGTAAGATGAGCGAGGTTTTATATGAAATGTAATGGAAAGCTAATATAGGCCTACCACCTCGATTTTGAATCTATTAAACTCATCACATTCGTAATTTACCTATTGATTAGGGCCTATTTATTTCGCTTTATGATCTAATCGGTTTATTCACTTATTGATCTGCTTAATAGTTTTTAGTAGTTTTTATCAATTCGAGTAAAAAACAAATGATCGGTTTCATCATATTTTTCTCCAATACTAGGCCTACTCTTCCGAATTATGTGTATAATTATGAACTCAAATTCCATGGAAATTTTAAATTATTCGGAGAGTTTTATTTTCCGTATTTTCCTTTCACATTACTGTGTTTTTCAACACATCGAAATTATGTATCCTATAAATACACTACCTCAGACCATAAAGTATCGAGTTATGTTCAGATATGAGCATGCCAATTAAGTTTCATGAAAAATATGTATTTCTTTTGATGTGTGAAGTGCGAACAAAAAAATATGAATAACACTTCACTTCGCCTATCCAATTATCAAAATAATCCCACTTGGATTTTCATGCTACCTATCAGTTAAGAGTTCTACCTTCACTCTCAATAAAAGTTGAATTCATTAGATCGATCCATGCTGAAGTCGTACTTTTAATCAATTCTAAATTGGCATTTATACGATGTAAGTCGTTAAAAGAAAAGTGATGCAATCTTAGAACAGTTTTAATTCATGCAATTATAGATTTCATGGAATATTCTATTAGATCAACAATTCATAAAATCGATTATTGAAAACAATTCGGATAATTCGTGTTTTTGAACTGAATAATTCCATGTGATTCGATATGGTAACAATGTACTGTGTGTGCAGCTGTTTGTGTTTGTATCTACTTGCGGATAGATAATGAAGAGTATGTGAGCTGCGAACGTGCTGCGTAAACTCTATATAAAGAGAAGCCATTCTGTTTTCATCGACTTATTTCTATAATCGGATAACAGTATATTATCTGCCCTAATAGTCCTATAAGATAGAACCTTCCCTGGCCGACCTATTTATACGACTCCCAATTCGCACGCCATACACGGAATTGGATGACTATAGCAATTCGACTACGTTCACATTTTGATTGGTTTAGACTACGAACGAACTTCGGTCCACTGAAGAATGTGGAGAAAAAGTATACCAGACGTACATGTATCCAAATGCCCCTACAATACTCATTAATATAATCAAATGAAATGTAGGCACTAATCAATTTTAAGTGTTTCCAAGACACAGCTGCAAAAGTATTTAAAAAACAACTATTATAAATTGTTTGTAATTAAGTTCTGACAAAAAAAAATGTACGCTAACAAGGCATAAATACCACGGTCAAGAATTGGAACAGTGAAATGAGTGAGCAGTCGAAGTGAATAACAAAACAATGTACCTAATTTTGCTCAAGCGTTAACCACATTCAATTGTAAAAATGGCTCTGGAGACAAAATACCGCGCATAAGATACTCAGTTTCTCGTTCTCCCTTTTATAAATCTCTGTAGAAAAATTGTTTCTGATAATTTAAGAGATCCTACCGTCAGGCGTTGGCCTTCATAATGATGCATATTTTGCAACCATCTTCTATTTTGGGTCCGTTTTAAGAGAAAATATAAGACTGTGCCGGTGACCGGTAGTAGTAGGTATTTTCCGAGGGGTTAACAACTAAAAAAATCAGGTGTACACTTGAAAAAAAAATCAAAAAAAATCACGGAAAATCAAAAAAATCAAGAAAAATCAAAAAAATCGAGAGAAATCAAAAAAATCACGGAAAATAAAAAAATCAAGAAAAATCAAGAAAAATCGAGAAAAATCAAGAAAAATCATAAAAATCAAAAAAAATCACGGAAAATCGAGAAAATCGAGAAAAATCAAAAAAATCGAGAGAAATCATAAAAATCACGAAAAATCGAAAAAATCAAGAAAAATCAAAAAAATCGAGAAAAATCAAAAAAAATCAAGAAAAATCATGAAAATCAAGAAAATAAAAAAATCAAGAGAAATGAAAAAAATCAAGAAAAATCAAAAAAATCAAGAAAAATCACGAAAAATCAGAGAAAATTGAGGGAAAACAAAAAAATCTAGAGAAATCAAAAATTCAAAAGATCAAGAAATCAAGAAAAATCCAAAAGAATCAAAAAAATCACGTAAAATCAAAAAAATCACAGAAAATCCGAAAAATCAACAAAAATCACGAAAAATCAAAAAATCAAATGGAATCAAAAAAATCACGAAAAATCGAAGAAGATCAAAAAATCAAGAAAAATCAGAAAGAATTGCAAAACAATCAAAAAATCACGAAAAATCGAAAAAATCACGAAAAATCGAAAAAATCACGAAAAATCAAATAGAATCACAAAATCAAAAAAATCAAGAAAAATCAAGAAAAATCAGGAAGAATCACAAAAATCACAAAAAGATCACAAAAAATCAAAAAATCATAAAAAATCAAAAAAATCAAAAAAATCGAAAAAAAATCAAAAAATCAAAAAAATCGAGAAAAATCAAAAGAATCAAAAAAATCAAAAATCAGGTGTACACTAAAATGTCAAGTTGTTAACCCCTCGGTATTTTCTATACGAACTGTACCCTGTGTAACTGTGTAACTGTGTTGTTATATAAATCACCCCCGCATGTTTTTTCGTTCCTCAACTATAGTAGTTATAGCTATAAGTTCGTAAAACCGGCGAATTGAGCCCTTTAATCACCAACTAATCAATTAGCTAATAATTAGTTAAGGTCTCGAAAATAGACTAGTATAGGCCTATGCCTAACCAAGGGTAACAACAAGTTAACTCGTTGGTTATTTATTAATTCAGTAATTACAACGTGGTAAAGGTTACTGTTTATTTCATTTTTCTAAATTTGTATGTTAATATTTTAAATACCCATAAGATATTTTAAATAGCGATATTTCCAATATATTTTCATATAAGCCTATATTACATACATAAAGTCAATAGGCCTACACCATGCAGAGTAGCACTGATTGAGGGTATAGCAAGTGTATAAAAAAGAGATTATTTTGATTAACACTAGGAAAACGCCATATGTGCGTTGTTAGACGAGCGAATAGTAATAGTATGGGTAAAAATGGGTAAAAACTGCTTCGAGTGGTACCAATTCAGCTCATTTTATGTTTTTTCTTCAAAATGGCTCACCCGATCAAGCTGAAAATGTTTATAAATGTGTATCAAAATGTAATTCAACTTCACGCAAAATTTCATTTTTTTGGAAAATAAAAATATTTCCTTTTTTCCCGCTATGTTATTTTAATGAGTATTTGAAAATTTTTCTAAAATTCACAAAAAAAAAGTTACCGCCCAATAATGCCACAAAACTATACAGATCTAAGTTTGATGAGGAACCATATTGAAAAAACGTTTGAGGGTGATAGATGTAGCCGTTTGACCTGTGGAGAACCGACAAAAAAAACATTAAAAAAAAAAAACGAACACCAATTTTTTTCAGTATGTCAAATTGAATCCTCGCTTGCTCGTCTAATAACGACGTATAGTAATAGTAAATGTAATAAAATATGATTAATTAATATAAAGTAAAATGTAATAATTAATAATAATAATAATGATGATGATAACTAGAAAAACGCCATATATGCGTTGTAAGACGAGCGGATAGTAATAGTATTGGTAAAAATGGGTAAAAACTGCTTCGAGTGGTACCAATTTAGTACATTTTATGTTTTTTCTTAAAAATGGCTGACCCGATCAAGCTGAAATTTTTTAGAAATGTGTACCAAAATGTAATTCAACGTCACGCGAAATTTCATTTTTTTGGAGAATAAAAATATTTTCCGCCATGTTATTCTAATGGGAATTTTTGAAATTTCTTAAATTCATAAAAAAAAGTTAAGTCCCCGATAATGCCACAAAACTATACAGATCTAAGTTAGATGAGGAACCATATTGAAAAAAAGTTTGAGGTTGATAGATGTAGCCGTTTGACCTGTGGAGAACCGACAAAAAAAAAAAAAAAAAAAAAAAAAAAAAAAAATACGAACACCAATTTTTGTCAGTATGTCAAATTGAATCCTCGCTAAAGCTCGTCTAATAATAAAATATACTTTATTTATAAGTGGAAACAAATGACATGATAGTACATGATAAAAGTAGACACTATAAAAGGCGATATTCAGCGTGATTCAGATTCACAGTGGCTGTTCTATAACATATAACTTGTAAACTAATTCACTAATTAAATATTGATCAAGAAGCAGAAGAAGGAAAACAAAACTGCCGGGTGACTGAATATAAATGGAATTGAATTGAATAGAATATATATCATTTAATTACAAATTGAGATTTAACGTTAAAAAAATAATAGTAGGCCCAGGCCGTTCACATCATACTAAAGCCAAATAAATTGCGAGATAATATAAATCAAGTAAAAAATAAATATAGAGAATTATTCTATAGGGACACTGAATACCGTGCAAATACTGGAGCTTTAGATGCTTTCTGCTTGAAACAAACATCACTTCACTTTATTCTTTCTTTCCAATCTTGTAGCCTTTTTCTTTTTACCAACTCTATCATCATCTGGGCACTCATGAAGCGAAGCGTTCAAGATCGAATTTTTTCCTGTTCTATCTGAGACTGTAATATCGATTGTTTCAACCTGTCTTTGAAAGAGTGTTGGCTTAGTGATTTGAAAGAATCAGGAGTGGCATTGTATAGAGTAGGAGCTAGATAGGAGAAAGAAGATTTGTATTTTGAATTTGAAGTAGAGTGATGTTGGGTTTTGAGTTTGAGGTTCTGTCTAATATTCATCGAGAGAAAAGGTCACCTCTCTTCACTAATTTCGAATGAAGGTTATGAAAGTTGACTGACTTTGTAAAATATATTCAAGCTAAAACTAAATCACATAATTTAGCTTGAATATATTTTACAATTTCCTAAACTCATCAAATTATTTAAACTTTAAAGATAATCGAATTAAATAATTGACCAAGCCGTATATTTGCTTTACGTTCATCCTGAAATCTGAACATTGTATATTCAGAGAAACATTTATGAACTCTTATAATTCATTATCTTACCACACTGTTATTTTATTGATAGTGAATAACTACATTCATCAAAACATGATCAACGCCTTTTTTTTTTTAAGATTAGTAGAGCTTGATATCCGATAGGTTGCAGTGGCTCCTCCAACTTCACTAGTATGCGCCGTGGTGTGTGCGCCTTTGGAAGTTGAAAACTAACCTGTCATTACATAGGCGCCCGGCAGTAAAGATGGCCGCTTCGTCAGCCTTCAAGTAAGAATGTCGTTAATTGTGTTGTAGGCCTATGCCGATTTTTTCCAGTGAATCTTATGCCTACGAGTAGTGGTTTAACATGGCAATGTCTCGGCAGCAGGACGAAATAAGTGTGTTAGAAAGTATATTCAATGAAGAAGAAATAATTAGGTCGGATCAACATGGCACATCAGCTGGCCAATTCTGTGCTCACATCGAACTACCAGACGATTTTCACGTAATCTATAAGTCAAGTGATTGTAGGTCTAATCAAGCCTTGGTGGAGATACCACACATAGCTCACCTACCACCTATTGTTCTTCACTATAGTCTTCCAGATGACTATCCCCTAAACGCTAATGCACCACCAACTTTTACTCTGGCTTGTCATTGGTTAAGCAGGGAGAGATTGAGCAAACTGTGCAAGGAACTGGATCGTATATGGGAAGAGAACAAATGTGGTGATGATCAGGGTAATGAAGTGCTTTATATATGGGCTCAATTTCTTAAAGTCGAGTCATTGGCTTTCTTGGACCTACCAAATAATACACTTGATATTACTTCAATTGAAAGAACTTATTATCTCTCACAATCGAACTGCAATGCAGATATGACACCTAAATGCTCAAGTTCGCATGAAGAACTTAACAGTGCTACTTCAATAGGCATATCAAGTGTAAGTCAAGGTAGTGCTGGTCTTCTAACAAAGCCTGCCAATACTTCTTTTGAGCTTGACGTAAGCGTAGACGTTTGTAATGTTTCATATGGCAGCCCTACATCTGACAAGGTGACATGTAAATTAAGAAAACTATCACCTGAACTTGATTGTCGTGCAGTTCTTGACATTGCTGTTTATTCATCTTTGGAACAATATCTAGTTGCATATAATGAAGAAAAGCTGAAAGGCGTGTTCAGTCGTCAACACCATACTTGTAACATTTGTTTCCTCAACAAAACGGGTTCAAATTGCACAAAGTTTTCACCATGTGGGCATATTTTCTGTATTGAGTGTACCGATTCATATTTTTCATTGAACATTAACGAGGGCAAAGTCCTGAATATTAAATGTCCCGAATCAAAATGTGATTCTGATGCACAATTTAATCAAATCAAGGAAGTAATTAGTCCAGAGCACTTTGAGAAGTATGATGCAATGCTACTTGAAGCTACATTGAATGCTATGGGTGACATTGTCGTATGTCCACGCCCCGAGTGCCAATACTCAGTAAGTCGTGATGGTGATGATAAACTAGCAAACTGTTTCCGATGCCGGTACGCATTCTGTGTCGATTGTCGAATGGGCTACCATGGTGTTGAGCCTTGTCGTTTCAAGTCTGCTGAAGAGCAGCGTCTCGTAGAAGAATACAATGAGGGAACTAAGGAACAACGTCTCATCCTAGAGAAACGGTATAGTAAGAGACGTCTCGAAGCTCTAGTTGAGAATTCACTAACCAAAGCTTGGATCAGTGATAACAGTAAAAATTGCCCTCACTGCAATGCTGCTATTCAGAAATCATTTGGTTGCAATAAGATGGTTTGTTGGAAGTGTGGCTCACATTTCTGTTGGATTTGTGGCACGAGATTGGACGCAAGATTTCCTTACCTGCACTTCACTCTGGTAACTTCGAAATGTTATCAACTTCTGTTTCATGGAATTGATCATGATCCTGATGCGCCACCAGATGAGGAATATTTGGATGAGGAAGAAGAACTGAACGAAGGAGAAGATGACGATGACATAGACCTAGAGGAAGAATACATCGTTGCTCAAATTGCTCACTATAATAATATTTGAGTATAGGTACCGGTGAAGCCAAGATTAAACTGGGGTTAGTGTTACTATTGATCCGAAGCTCTTCCAACATTTCGATCTTATTTTTCTTCGTGAATTGGGCTAGATCGTAGTGTAGAATATTGAATGATATAGGCCTAGTTTGTGAGGCCTGCACATGGATAATATTTCATTGAATTTGATTCAAAAATTTGAAACTGTCTGCAGATATAGAACATGGGATATAATGGAAATGCCATGAAGCCTATCATAGGCCTAAGGTGCTTTGTTGTCAATAGTTGTCAGGTAGTATAGGACTACTAGGCCTACTATTTGTATATAATTTGTACAGTTTATAATTAAAATCCTCATCTGAATCTTTCAATCAAGCCATTGCCTTCGAAGCTGAAATCGATTTGGGGGTAGATTCAAATCTTGCAGTGCAAAACGACGAAAATATGATTAACGTCTTTGTCCTGAAATCTTGTAACCAAAAACTATTTCAACTTCAATAAAAATTTATTTTAGAGGTAAAAAGTAGAGCCCAATTTTGTTAACTGTCAGTTTTGCAATATGGGCCCAAAATGTTCAATTCAATTGTTGGTGTTATTAAGATAATTTAACTACCGGTACCGGTATTTACAACTACCGTATATACGTAGCTTGCTTTCCGGCAACTAGAGAATTTAATGTTATCTGCAAGTTGTTCTTCAAATGGAACTAATTAAACAAAAAGCAATCTAGGGCTACAAGTTACCCTGAAAAAAGTATGAACTTAAAACTTTTATTCAGATGATATTGTTTCTGTGGTCAAGTCAGACATTATTTCTGTTACAATATTGAATTGTTGCATCAACACCTAGCGGTGCGAAAATAATTATTCAGATTTAGCGTTCCCATGGTCGGTTTTAGCTCCATTTAAAATGCAGGTTGTAGGAAAATTCTCACTTTCTTGCAGGCTCCTAATTTATACTTTGTGGCAAACGTGTCAAACCCTTCGATTCCCATTAAAGCAGGCAAGTTTCAATTACATACTATAGGTCTAACACGACTAGTAACCTAGGCCTATATATTAGTGATGCCTTCGGTAACGAGTAAGGAACCAGGTACCCGCGGAAATTGAGTGAGTAATTTAGAAAAAAAAATAAGTTGGGCCTACTATTTTTTCAAAAAAGGGGGGGAAACGGGAATGAATCGTATTTTGCTAAATTTTGTATTTAATTCCTGAGCTATAGTTTTGTTGTCATGCTGTGACTCTCTGTGCCACTGGTGAGCAGGCGGGGGGGAAGTCTGCTTGTATTTCCAGGCCTAAAATATATTAACATTTCATATTAGATCAAATGTGGAAAGGATCGTCTTTTCACTTTTCAGTTCATAGACCTAGTTGATTAAGAGTTATCAAACATTGAGTAGATCGATATGCAGGATTCGATCTATAGGCCTACTGTCAGCCGAGTTCATTAATCCTAACGGTTGGATGTGTCCGTCACTCCGTCCCCCAACAATCATGTGCGTTGTCTCTCGGAGTTATATCGCCATTCTCAGTAAAGGGTAGCTTACAACTGTTTGACGTGACAACAAATTAACAGGTGGTGGGAGAGAAATCTTCACGAATTCATACATTAAATCATGAAAAAAATATGAGAATACCAATAGTGCTTGGTGGAATGGGTCTCATTTGCGTGATTTATAGACTCGTTTTTCCATATTGCACGTATCTGGGAAACATATTATAGGCCTACCTGGTTAATGCGTACCCTGTATCCGACCAGAGTTTCCGAAGGCATCACTAATATATATAATTATAATTATATTTATATATATATATATATATATATACAGTATATTTATCATGCTATTCAATTTGGTTAAATATTATCTCTTCCACCTTTGATACGTACCATAATACTGTAGATGGTGAAGCCTATTATTTTCTTATCCAAGGGTTAGTCCTATAGTGAATATAAAAAATGGAGACATGTACAGATGTGCCTTTATAAAGGCTATTATACTTGTAGTTAGCTAGGTTGAAAGACTGAATTAGTGGTCTGCCCTGTAAATAGATTCTACCCCTCTAACAGTTGGGTTGGTCCATTTGCCAGCGTAGCTGACAAGTTCACTCATAATAATAATAGGACCTAAAGGTTTAGAACTTTCATGTTGAACTGATTGTACTATTTTAGTTGTTGTCAAGAATTGATTTTGAGGAGTAATGTGTTTTATTGTGTTATGTATAATTATTATAATGGCCTGTCAAGTTTTTCAAGTATGTTGATTCTTTGTCCCAATCTAGTAAATAGTTTTGTCAGCTGTGCCGTTATATTGGATTAAAGTATCTTTTATTGTTGACAGTAAATGTCTTTAGAACAGACATTGTCAACAATGAATGTGACTACGGCATTCTAACAGTAAGAGCACATCTGAGCCGAGCCTTATTACAAAAGAATTGTCGTCAAATAGGTATGTTCATTTGATGGAAGTTCTTGTTGTCCTGGCTAAAAATGTACTTACCCTGACAGTTTTGTAACTTTGGCTACAGTTGCCTCACCGCCCTTTTTTTTTAGCTATTTCTGTAGTTAACCTGTTTTTGATATATTTTTGTCTGATGGTATTTATTTGAATGTTAATATATAATATTTAAATTGAATCTTGAACTACTTCTTTTCAAAGTGTTGTCCTGATCTCACACCATTTTTTTGTATAATCTTACAGAAAGATAAACCTATTATTATTCTTTTAATAACTATTTTGCTATCTATTCATTTCAGTTCTATGATAAGGCCTATCAGATGCAAACTTGAATCCTACCCACGAAAAAAAATACATATATATATATTAATATATATAGGCCTGTAATAATAATAAAGTAGGGTAGGAGCCTATGCCTGACTTAGATAAAATACAAAATTGTTATGCATAGAAGTTATAAATAATATCAAAAGTATACTAAGCTAAATCCTGATCCATAGTAACACTGACGCACAGTATTTTCCATCCTGTCAAGTCAAGTGTACCATCAAAACAATCCGTAAAATTCTGATAAGCTCACTTATTGGGATGGAGAGTCTGTGTTGCAGTACTACGAAAAGCTGAAGTAATACATAGAAAATTATGTTCAACACACGTTTTCAATTTGAATAACATCGCTACATTTAATCAATACACAAGCGTATTTAAATGGATAAACTGTACATGAAACATAATTTTTATTTTATTTTGGCCTCTACTTCTGATATTGTCTTCTATATTGCTATTCGTAGCTTCTACTCTTTGGTCTTGATAAATTTGGATATTTGGGTATCTCAATAATTTAGTTTTTTTTTATTGGTAAGTAGAAACGATTTCACAGATTTTGTACAAAACTCCACTGAGCTACTCTCGCAACTGT
Organism: Brachyptera putata; assembly: GCA_907164805.1. Taxonomy (NCBI): domain Eukaryota; kingdom Metazoa; phylum Arthropoda; class Insecta; order Plecoptera; family Taeniopterygidae; genus Brachyptera; species Brachyptera putata. The sequence goes on from OU015462.1 coordinate 30,217,043, forward strand.
CAGCAGAGATTATGGTAAACAACTCGGCGTCTTGCTTTTAGAGCTGCTAACTCACAATGACGAGATACGAGAAAAAAACTTGAAAATGATTATACAGAATTAGTTTAATATCTAGTAGACATAGGTACTGAATTCTCTACTTAATTTAGATTTATTACAGAGTGATAATCCACTTCTTAACATTCAGATTAACCGGTAATATCATATGTGTTGGACTATGTAGATTTACTGGCATGGCATTGAATATATTTATAGTATTTAATATCGAAAATTAAACACGAAACTTGAAACTACATGTTTTAATTTTTAAGAAGTGGGCCTTTGTTAACTTTTAAAATGTCATTGCTGCTAGAATGAATATTCACCAATCTGAGAAAGGTCAATAATTGTGAATTGCAATAATTTTTGAAAACAAGATAATTTCTGATTAGTATCAAAATTTGTATTTGGTTAGTTCAAGCCTATTTATTTGAATTTAATTCATCACAGATAATTTATATTCTGGCAAAACGTATTTGTGTGTATAACTTGATATAAATCCCTTGTAAAGTAGAGAAAATAAAGCTCAAATCATTATTACCAGGTTTTTAATTATGATTTTTAGAAATATGCACACGTTCGTGAGGACATATTGTAAGCCTAAGGGCCTCTATAGCCCTATTTAAGAAAATATATTTACTGAACTGTGTGTTTGGCACACACATTAGATGGGCCACCGTTAATCTAAATAGCATTAAATGGAATTGCGTTATCGAGTCCCCACATTTTTACTTTATCGAAAATACCCATGTCTTATTGCAATAATTGCTGAATATAATCCTCTAATCTCATCAATATTGCTAAAAAAAAGTACGCGTATCTACATTACATGTAGGGCCTATTCATGATTTGCTGCTGGCGCCAGGAATAAACTATTATTTTGTCCAATAGATGGCATAGTGTACACGACTGCAGCCAGACAAGGATATTCTGTTTCAGTCTCACTCGATAGAGTGTAGCACCTTTACTGCACGGGAGCAGAGTTCCCGAAGGAAGATAAAACTCATATGGAAGATTAGATGAACATAATCCACAGAGTACCAATAAATTCAAATATACTTCATTAGTAGAGGATTTGGCCTAGGTAGTTGCTGATGGAATCTCGTGAAATATTACTGAATTGACCTCTAAACACTAATTGCCGTTAACCGCAAAACGTCTTATAGTCACGCTAAGCACCGAAATCTGGCATGATGAGGCTGACAACATGATTTATTGGATTGAGAAGAATTATTATCAAAACCATCTTTATACAGAGGCTTATAATATATTTAATTAATTGAACTTATATACAAAATATATAGAGAAATTGTTCTATAATGGTATTCGACGATCTACCATCGTGTCTTATGTTCATGAATCGTATTATTTATTTCACTGTCGCACGTACATCATTTACGTAAATCATTTTCATTTGGTAACGTTTAATGACACGTTCTTTCGATTGTTTAATTGGTGCTATTTATATCATTTTTATTGTCTTTGATGCATAATAGGCCTGGACACATTTCTAAAATCGTTGCACTACTAATAATGTCAATAATGAGGAATAATGACAACAATGCGAATGTAAATCACCGTACTTTACAGCATACAACGATGTTCCATAATAATATGAAATAAATCAATAAGTCAACTAGGCATCTATAGGCCTACTGTCTTTTCTACACAATGCTTTGACATCGTTTCACGTATCTCCGTAGATATGCATTTGACTTATAGCTCGGTCTTCCGAAGACAATAGATTCTCGATCGCACGAAGAAAACTTGAGGAAGCTATACCGTGTATTTGTAATGAAGAGTTATGAACTTCTTGCGGATGAAATGGACTCTCAAGTAATTCGATCGTTCAAATCCATGTGATCGTCGATAAGTTTTACTCCAGTCAAACTAAGTTTTGATCTCAAACAAATTGTAGCATAAAATGTGTTCAGTGAATGGTGATTGCCTCAGTATTTTGTTGTATTTTGTTGAATTATTAATAATTGAAAAAAGTTTGCTCAAATCGTAGCCGCCATTTTGTTTTCAATCACATTTTCATGAGAATCTCATTTATTTTTTATTAGCCGTAGATAATGAATAACTTCCCACGTTTCATTGTAAAATTACAATGAGAATGTTTCACACAATATCTCCAAAAATTAGAACAATCGGATGATAATTGCTATGATTTTGTGATTAAATTAAAATTAATGCCAAATGTAAATAATCAGATGTAGTGAACAAGGTTCAGAAATTACAAATGTAAACTCAACGAAACCTCATTCAGTTGATTATAAAAATATTAGATTGTATAAGGCTAAAAGGGGAATGAGGTTGTGATATAAAAACTCACTGTGCGTCGTTAAACAGTTTGTTATATTATTCAGTATATTTTGTCATCATAAACTAAGTGTAAATTGTTATAGGGGCCTACTATTTTCAAAATAATATTCATTTTTTAATTTTGGTGGAGGTGCCGTGTTCCGTAGCTCTGGTAGCATCAATAGACTACAGCACGGCCACGTACTACTCCATACGAGAAGAGCAGGGATAATGATTGCAACTTGAGAGCCACCTTTTTTGGTGTCCACTTGCTGTTGGCTATAACCCGTAAAAGTTGTATGGTTACGCTTCTATACTAGTGAACCGAAGATAGAAAAAAAGACAAACAGGCCATAAGACTTTCAGTATATTTCTACCAAAATTGCAGTTTTCAACCAGCAAGAAGTAGGCCTACAGCAGCGCTATTGAGTCCTCTATAACTACTTACATATTTCAATCTCTTTGGACCAGGACATTGGTTAATAATATTTACTATAAAAGATTTACTTACTATGGCAACATGTATAGTCTCAGTAATGTGTTTTTCCGTTGTTGTTGGTACAAAATCCTAGTCCTGCTCATGAGGTGTGATTACAAAATATATTAGGTTTTATCAATGCGTGTTAACAATAGGCCCCTATATCAATGCGTGTTAACTTTATTTATAGCGTTTTTCTTTGTATGAACTAGAAAGTTATGGACCAATATTGTACTGATGAATGGGGTTCCGGTCATAAAAGACGGGCACTTTGTTTTTAGATCTAATTTTTCGTATCGTATTTTACAAAAGTAGCCGCTAACTAAATATCTCAATAAACAATTACAAATGAAAGTTAACCAGTCCCTAACAGTGGAGAATCAAGCCTCGAGAGTCTTTATAATATGAAAGAGAGTGGCCATACATTTTTTAAAACTAGGAAAACGCCTTATATGCGTTGTGAGATGAGCTTAGAAGTATGGAAATGTAGAATTAAGAACATTTTGTTAGCTCAATGTACATATACAGGCCATGGATCACTTCAGAGGTTTAAAAACCTCGGCTGTCTGTTGGTATATGGACCTTGGTTTCCAAACAATTATACCAGTGCCTTCTTCATATCCATCACAGATTTTAAACGTTTTAATTTCTTGGTGACACTTGTTGATCATATTTAATAGTTTCTTAATTGCTTTCTTAATTGCTTTTATTGATGTTTGAAAAAGTACCTTAAAAATGCGTTTTCTTCGTCATTTCACATCCGATTGTTCCATAAATCGCTTAAAATAGGTATAATAGATCTTTCCACACTCAGTAAAAATTTGAGAGCTTTTGAAAAAGAAAAATTTCCAAGTATTTCTCCCCTGGCCTATTCTTATGGGGAATTTCCATACTTTCCGATTTTTTTCCGGAAAATCCGTTTGACCGATTTTGCTGAAAAACAATCCCAACCTATTCTGGTATAACACCAATTTGTAAAAAAAGTTTCGAGTTGATTGAAACTTTTTCCTGACCTGTATGCCGCGTACAAAATTACACAAAAAAAAAAAAAAAAAAAACATAAAAACCAAGCCCAAAATTTTTCGGTATATGGAATGAAAATCTTCGCTACGCTCATCTAAAAATAATGACTGGCGCTTTCCTCATTTCTACTCTCTATCATCAGGCAGGTTATGTGTTATTTACATGCAAGTGATAATACAGTTCAAATTTATTTAATTTTGATGTGAGCATGTACGTATAATAACTTTGGAATAGGATGGCCAAAAACATGGCCGCCGCTGCCCCCATAACCGCTCTCTTTCATATTAGGCTATCTAGAAAAGCTCGGCACTTTATTTCAAGTGGTTTGTTAGGTAACGTTCTCGAGTTTAGGAGTGGTATAAACTTTAATAATATTTCTGTTATGCGTGTTAACTTTATTTAGAGCTTTTTCTTTGTATAAACTAGAAAGTTATTGATCAATATTGTACTTATGAATGGGGTTCGTCTTTTAGATCACATGTGGTATAAAGGTGCATGGCTTGATCTCATTAAGCTAGCTTGTATAAATAACTCATATTTCGTACATAGAAACAATTAGTTTCATATCTCGTGATTAAGGTCTCAAGAATAGGTATATTTGGACTTCCAATCTCTCAACACGCGTGACGTGTACAATATTCTAATTATTCATTAAAAACTTGATTATAAATTGCTTCTATACATACAACTTTTACAAACTAATAAACGCCTTCTGATAATCCATTTTTTCACCCATAATCTATACAAAATATCTCATTCTAGGCATCAATCAACAGTATCCAGCTGGTAATTCTTGTTGCAAACGTCAATTTACATTACATAGGCCTCAGCGGTAACGTAGATCTCCGTGCTCCTCTTATACGGAGCTTTGAATGTTTTTTCACACACTGCCCACTGCACAGGCGTCGCACGGTCTGATCACTCTCAAACATTTGGTTGGCACGTTGGACAACTTTTGAGAATAACCGTCCTGATGTTTCTGAAATCATGAAAATCTTGAAAAAAAATCTCGTCAAAACAATTCAAATTTGTACTGAATGTAAACATAATAATGATACAGATAATTACGAGTTTTCGCCTAGATCGGACTGTAGCCGTTTTTGAGAAAATAACTTGAAATGTAGCACTATATTATCTTCATCAGTACGACGGCACGGTAATTCATCGGCTTTCTAAACTTGATAGTTTCCAAGTCATATTGATATTTATACATTTTATGGAAGTGAAATATCTCGGTCATCTTACAATTCATGTGCTGCGTTTTCCCATTATAAAATAATTACTATAGTTCCTATCTCTCGTATAATTAATGGTTCGTATAAATGAGCTTGTTTTCAAGAAGATCATTGAAGGGTGATAGATGTCGTTGTTTTTACCCAGTTCAGCCCCAAATGAGCCAAGACTATTTCACTAAATTAACACTCAGTACCAAAGAGTATATTATCTGCCCTGCGTGCTATACGTTTCTTATGTACCTTACGTCACCCGCGCCTTCACTCGATAAAGTTTCTATTTGAGTCTAACAAACATTGTTGTTTGCATTAACAGCCTGGCCTGCTACTGCCAACAATTGCACGCTGGTCCATGCATGGGTTTCGGAATAACGTTTCACGTCTACGAACCATGATCGAAAGTCATCTTGAAACTTACTACATACAAAACAAGAGTAATTCTATCTATAGCTCCTATGGTGTGAGTAAACATTAAACAAACATCACTTTCGTTTATAGTTTGTTCTAACGATCTTCACTCAGGGTTTTAACAGACGTTATGAGCGTTTTTCTTAAGTACCTGATGTGAATAATTAGAATCGAATCGATAGGACCAGCAACACCCAGCGGTAGCTCGCTTTCTCTGCTTTGACCGGAATGTGAGGGCCAGGTTTGATTCCCGCCATCGACCATCTCAGAAGCACTTCGTAGTTTTCCTCTGTAGCCTAGTTGAATGCCGGGATGTTTTCCAAAATATATGCCGAGATCCCACTACCAATACCCTCCGTCTAATTATTCATTCATCCGAGACGCCAATAGATCTTGGTTATATTTACAGTACGTCTCTGAAACCCCAATATAAATAAATGAAAGGTACGCAGATGAGCGTACCCATAAATGGTCTTAAATAAATGAACGTAAATTTATTTTTAGGTCTATATATGTTTCAATAATAAGAACTTGATACACTTTTATTGCATTGTATGGCGTACTCTGTGAGGGCATGAACAACATCTAGTCATGGATTACTCCGACACCATAAATATATATATATACCTATATACCAAGATATGCATTGAGGGTTGCTTATACCTTATAGACGTACCTATACCTATATAGCTATATAATTATAGGCCTACCTATACCTTTTACCTATATTTGAGTATATTATATAGGGTTATATGTTTCATCGTCGAATTCTTAACTTATAATAAGAATATTTCAACTGGACTGAATGCCGACTATTTTTGTGAGAATATATAATAATTCTTGAGATGAAATCCACACCTACAGAAATAGGTTGATTTATTCAAAAATAAGTTATGACCTATAATTCAAAATTATCATAATCAAAGGACGTAATTTGAATCCTGTTTAGGTACCTAGGACCTATAGTCCTCCTAAGACCTCAGGCCCATGAAGTAAGACCACAAATTATGTGTAATTTGGTACACATATTTATCAACAGAACGACACTTTGCTATGAAGTTCAGTTCAGATTCAGCTGCCAGCTTCAGCTATCAAAGTATAGTTGAGGTGGGTAAATTAAACGTGCACTGCGGTCCTCGTTTGCTCGCGGGTTCTTCGCTACCATCAATCATAAGGCAATTTTATCAACAATAATAATAAACACGGTAACACCTGTCTAATTATTATTAAATTGTCAGACTCGGTAATCAAGATCAGTTTAATGGTATCGTCATTGTGAATCAATATTAAAACTACATGTTTTATTGACCTCAGTGTTGGAGTTATAAAGTAATTAATTACCTTCTTTTTACGTAATTCTTCCACTCTATAATATGGACTGTACTTTTGTAGAAGGATTCAATAATACATGAAAGTCACAGGCTTTCACCCTGTAGCTCTTATAGGAAATTGGCTACTTTTTTCTGTATTATCAACATTTTACTTAGGTAGAGCGGTTAAACATGATTCGTTTTGTAGTTGACCTCATTTAAAATGGTGGTTCTGTTAATCGTTTTTGAGACAAATATGACAATCCACTTCTTTGCAAAATTCTTAAGACAGAAAACTGGAAAATTATTAGGTTTAGATTAAATACCCAGTAGGAGGACAAAATCAAGTATGAATTTCAATTGATATTATGAATGAAATTTCAACAAGAAAAACCATTAATCAAATCCAATTTCAGGCATTTTCATGAAAACGATTAATATGGCTACTTGTGAGTATAAAATCTAATTGTTTTCAGATATCTCGCTCACGCACCGACACACAAAGCGTTACCTAGTTCAGTAATGAAACAGGAATAATCAATGTAATCTACGAATATGATCAAACGTACTTGAGAACTCAATGACGTGCTACATTATTGGTTAAAATTTAATATACTCCATAATCAAATCGAATCATGCAACAGATGCACATTTTCCCATGAGGAGTCATCATCACACATTAATCTCTTTCACCTCGTACATGTTTGTCACACACAATGTGATCACGTGACTGTACTTCTGTTTCATGCACCATCAGAGAATAAATGGATTAGTGTTGGGATTGTTTTTTCTATGTTTGTTTGTTGGTTGGTTTACTCGTGTGTTTGTAACACACCTTACGGAATTCATACTGTAACCGAGAAGTTCTAGATTTTTCTTTTTTTTGCTCGTTCTGTTTTGTGTACGAGCCACAGAGAAGGAACTCAAACGCGGACAGAAAAACATAGAAAGTTGTGAATATATGTTTAATATTAGTTTTAAGAGTCGAGTTTCAAGGATAAGTTTCACAGAATGTAAACTTGGTTTCAAAGGCTAGATGTCAGATTGTTTAATGATTCAATATTAATTGTTAATTTGTTGTTTGCACGAGTTGTATTTCTAGGATCGCATTAAATGTCAAACTGAAACTGTAGACTCAATGGTAATTACTATGAATAATTTAAGGTGACATTCAAGTAAGGGTAGTAGTACCCGTTAGCAACTATTTTAGGTTGTGTGTATTGTATATTTTAGTATACGCTGTTAACCAAGCCGTTGAGCGTCTATACATTATGCGAACTAGCATATAGGGCCTACATTGTTTCATTTTATTGCTTTTCAATGAAGATTGTTTCATAAGGGAGGTGAATTTTGTATGTTTACAAAGTTGAAGTTTGATTTTTGTAGGTAATCAAAAGCCAATCGAACTTTCATCAATTAATCTTCCCTATAACTAATGTAGCTGTAATAAGGATATATTGTTTTTTTTAAGTGAAAATTATTATCTGTTAGTGTTTTTTTTTTTCTCTTTTTAATAACATCGAAACTTGATACAAAATCATTGTTCCCCTATTAAGGCTAAGGATGAGAGTAGGATCGTTTGGACGGGGCACCACAAGGGCGATCTTACCACCCCATTTTATTATTATTTCAAATCGAAGCAATGAACTTTGACACCAGGTCTACGCTGTCTGTGACCACACATCTTCGCCGCAGATAAAAGTCTTCAGTTGTCGAAAGTCCGGTGGAACACAATATGAACTGTTTTTGCGATATATCAGGACAGTACCAACATTGGTATTAGGAATTATCCAACCACACGAATGTTGACATCTTTCACTTTGAACCAAGTCTCTTAGGCAATGTTCACTTCTTCCAATGACAGCAGGTGCAAAGTTCATATATATGTATTTAATATAGGCCTATATATATATATATATATATTTATATATATATATGTATATATATATATATATTTATATATATATATATATATATATATATATATATATATATATATATTTATATATATAAATATATATATTTATATATATATATATATATACGAGTATATATAGGCCTATATATATATATATATATATCGTAAAATTATTTTCTCGGTAATTTTGCCACGATTGTAAAGCATTTTGGGTTCTACCACGAACCGTTCATTGCGACGTTTCGCCGGAGTTTCACCCGGCATCTTCATGTGACAGTGGTGAACAACTCACCACTAGTCCGAACTGTCGATCACTGTCGAGAACTGTCGGAACTAGTTCATCACTGTCGCATGAAGATGTCGGGTGAAACTCCGGCGAAACGTCGCAATGAACTGTTCGTGCTAGAACCCCAAATGCTTTACAACCGTGGCAAAATTACCAACAGAATATTTTGACCATCAATAATCGGCCGCGAAAATCTCCGTGCTCACACATATATATGTACTGTACATAAATATTTTTTTTTACTGAGATTAAAAGTTTTTGAGAAAACTATAATTATAGTTTTTATTAATAAAGTTATTATTACAATTATAATTGAACGTATATGGGCAGTTTAAAGGAGAACGATTTCAAACCACATTTTATCAAACATCCAATTCACTTGGCCGAGGATGGAAGTATATTGTTGAGATTTACATAATATTGGAGAAAGTAGAACAGTTCGATTCTATTTTGAACCTGTTTCTGAATTGAATACGAAACAAGAAGTTGGAACATTCAATTGAAACGGATGATTACTTTCAGAGAAAACTTTTATAATTATCGTAGATTGCAATTCAGTTCTGTATCAGTTTTCTTTTTATTCAACCTGTGCCTTTCTTTAGCTACGAAATCTAAAGAGTTTTAATTTGGACTTCGAACAGATGAATGTTCGGCTAGCTACGAAAGCAGGCAAGCAGCAAAAACGCTAGCGTGCATTCGTGATAATATCGAGGAAATTTGCTATGACAGTTGTTGCTGCTGGTCTACACTTTGATTATTATTATTTTCAGAATTGGACTATAAGAAGAAAATTCAGTCTGAACGACTGTATAAGTTTTTACGGATTTACGACCTACTTTGTCAAACTTCACAAACACATAATCGATGATTTTTTCGTTAACACGGTCAAATATTGTATTGTGTCGATTGTCATTAATCTTCCGTTTATTTTCATACGTCCCGTAATACAGTCCGAATTTAGAATGTAAATGACGAAAAATATTGTCATCGTGCATAAAACATAAAAATGCATCAACTATAACCTATGTTATAACTATATACCTGAAGTGATACATGGATTGTGACAATAAAAAATACTTCCCCATTTTGATGATGCTACAAACAACGACACTTTGTAGAACGTTTTTCGAATATTTGGAATAGATTGTTACAAAATATTTCTATACGTACATTTTATACAGATTAAAAAAATATATATATATATACGCCTATATGTGTATATTAAAATCAAACTTCTTGGATACAATCCAATATCGAGATATTTAGGATATCATGTCATGAAATAGTCAATAGTAACCATGGCATAAAAGATACGCTTCGACTTGGACTCGAACTCGACGCCTTCGGTTAACGGTTAGATCCTCTCCCAACTGAGTTACCGAGATATTACTTTTAAGACATGGTTATTCACTAGGCGTATCTGTTATGACATGGCTATTACATCATATGTGTTATACATCATATATATATATATATATATATATATATATATATATATATATATATATATATATATTCAGCGTGATTACAAATAATTAATAGATGATGGGGCGTGGCCTATACATTGACTGGAATTTCTAAGAATCACGCATGATAAATTATACTTGCAATATTCTTTAAAAATCTGTAAAATGACAGCGCCGGTCGGTATATAGACGAGGAATTCACAATATAGACACACGTAAACGTCTGAACGATAACTAATATCCAATGATAAGTGTAATGGTAGTGGCTGGTATGAAGGTAAAAGATAAGACATTCTCCTTGATCTCCGTAAATGCATCTCTCTACACGTAAATGCCATTAAGACGATACAACAATCCATATACAAGTAAAAATAGAAGCTTCTTCGCTATAACTTCTAACGACGACAAATTCTAGATCTACTTGTATTCACGAGAATGCTTTAGACACATCCTTGTGGTTGTGTGTATAAGGGTAAGAGAGACGGTCGATCTGAACTTTAATTTCTCGTGGATAGGCATGTAAGTCGGTATACAAGGAATACCACTTTTTCACTTTTTAAATGATATGGTTGTTAATAAATCATTTGACATAATACTGATCACGAGAAGTGTGGAACAGTATTTCCAATGTCGTATTAACCAGATCAATCTTATGCAAATATGAAATTTTTACGAAAATCGTCGATTCATTTTTTTATTGTGTTACTGTGTTTCTAGAGCAAGTCAATATCTCTTTCTAGGGTTGAAGTAGATAACTGGTATTAGGCAACAAATAGTTTCGATGTCTTGCACATTCGAGAGGTTATTTTTATACTTTTCAGACTCCCATTATCTCTTTTTGTTGAGTATATGTACCAGTTTAAGCTAGTGAAACCAAGAGAGATCGAAAACATGTCTATCTCATAAACCCCTTAAGGCCTCACTAAGTCGTACTCCGTCCCAAAGACTACTGTAAACGGAAGATATCGAAAAGATGAGATCGAGAGGTGTACAACACCCTCCCCCATCTTCGTTCTCAGCCCAGCCACACCAACACGATACACTTTTATATACATCAGCAACAGCAAGTCGCAAACCAGGTTCGTGCGAACTCTTCCATTATTGCTTGTATCGCATCTGCTGGAGGCAGCCGAGGCTCAGCTTTAATAGGAGGAAAGATTCTATCAGGCGATCCATACATGGAAACATGACAAATCTGCAGTAATGGTAAAAAAAAAATGCAATACTCGGTAAATATACTTATGGAATTCTGTTGTATCCATTTCTAGGCTAGACATATTATATTACTTTATTTTTATAGCGTACCGTATACAATTTGTATATATTCATGGTCTTGTTTTAAATTGAGAATTGAATTAAAACTTGGCAAATTGTACTGAATATGCAGCTGAGCTCAACCATTATGAGTATGCGTGTAGTTATAGATTTGAATAAATATATACGCCTACGTTCTATCATTCAACAAAGCCAATCAGGAGTATAATAGAGACTACGGAAATGAATATCACTTTTTTTAACTGCACGTTAGAAGCATTAGTATATATGAGAATTGATAAATAATCGTTTACTATTGTTCGTAAATATCAACTCAGTACGAGTTTCCACACTACTATGCTTTGTGATAATAAAAAAAGGGTTCAGACTACCATCTGCAGAGTATTCTGATGAAAATCAAATAAATCGATATATCAAATACTCTGATTCGTATCCTATCGTGTAGTACTGTTGTAGACTACGACAGTTTGTCGGGACGGCTCTCTGGTTCCGCTTTGCCACTTCCGTTCCGCCATGCATTAACGCTGATGTCGAATCAGCTGATCGTGTGACGTCTGTGAGACAGAGTCTGACAGGTCGACCCTAGACGCAATGTCGTATACCCACCCACACACACACACACATGGTGGAAGCGACGTGAATAGAAATCTATTCGATGTCGTGGCACCAGAGGAAAATGCTTGAATCATGTCTTATTAATAAAATCAATTGATAATTTCTAATAATGGACGATTTAGGACTGCACCCTGAACTAATGTATGTATTTAGAATGGTTGAACTGATGGGATATTATAGATTTTTTAGCGCTCAGGTGGTCATTGTTAAAAGAAAAATACATTCAAGTGCCCAATTGCTCAAATGGTCATTGTCAAAAAAAAACTTATTGATTCGAAGCTCACGATGTAAAGATTTTCGATTCTCAGGTTCAATCCCATCTGAGTTTGAACACTTCCGTGTATCTTGTACTTTCCCTTGATAATTTTTGAAAAATATTAGAGATACTTATAACTCATCGGATAAAAGTTTTCAATTACCGTCATTAAATTGAACTATTTAACAAACCGAATAATAGAATATGGAAACTTTGAACTTACAGTACATTGAACTCTCCCAACTCTCACGATCCAGTTTCAGAATGTTAATTGGATGAGCGAAAAAAAGATCATTTTGTTTTTTTTGAGTACGGTAAAATTGAGTCTTCGCTTATCGTTAATGCAATTAAGGATATCAACAAGCAAAACAAATTAGATCATAGAACGATTGAAATAATCAATAGGTAAAACAGGAAAGCAGTGAGTTAAATAGATCCAAAATCAGGGTATGTACTGTGTACACTGGCGTCGGAACCAGTGGGCAGGGAAGGGCAGGCAAGGGGGGACAAGAAAAAGGTCTTGCAAGACACAACTTGAAAAGACGAGTTATAGAAAAGACGAAAAAAAAGAGAGAAGGTAAGAAAGAGAAAAAAAAAGAAATAGAAGGAAGGAAAGATGTAGGCCTATATAGATAATAATATCGTACTTAGATTCATATTTTCCATTGCATAGAAAATCAAATATCAGATGGGCACCTTCAAATCTATGGAAAAATTGATTTTGGCATCTAAATCTCATCTGAAACACGTTGAAACAAATTAAAAAAGGTGTAATTTAGAGAAATTTGATGTAGGCCCACTGATTCGAAATGAGAGCTCTGGTACGTAGTTCATGAGTTAGCAGAAATCAACAAGCAACATTGTGCTTCTTCCAGATATAAATAATTTATTACAATTTTGTAAGTTTCCAAAATTAAACGATGACAATAAAGTGAAATGGAGAAAGGGAACTTCCAATAAGGGTGGTTTCTAGAGGTGGACAAATAGCGTGACTGCCAGGGGCTTCAAATTTAAGGGGCGCTATCGGCGCACATTTGTGACATTCTATTAACAACTAGGCAAACGCAGAATGTGCGTTGTGCTATGAGCGAGATCTCTAGGAAGTAATATATAAAACTCTACATACCTTGATCATATAAAATGAACTTCATTCGATACCAACGAATCTAAAGAGCCGTGAAATAACAATGCAACATTTTTCTGATATTATTTCTATCTATTCGATGAATAAGAAACATGTATTGCCGTACATTATTTTCTTCGAAACGGCTGGTCCGAATTGCATACAATTTTTTAATTATGTATACCTAATTTCCGTGTTTACATTTGAGTAAAATTTGAATTAAATTGGAGAGATTTTATTTTTATTTTTTTTTCTGCCCGTTCTAATCTTATAGGGTTTTCAGAAACTTCTAGATGATGTTTCTCAAAAATAGTCCAACCGGTTTGACCCCAAAACTATAGGGTTCTAAGATGGATAAGTTTGCGTATGAAAAAAAGTTTCATGTCGATTGGTCAAACCTTGCGACTTGTGCAGTGCTCACAAACAAACAAACAACAACAAAAAACAGACATCTAGACAAAGCTCCGTAAGAGTTGCATGGAAATCTTCGCTAACCCTCATCTAATAATATTTCATAAATCATATTCTATTTTACTTATACATTATTGGATGGAGCAAATGTTCCTCCGCGGGTCGCAACTTTCAAACTCCCAAAGTGTTCCGACGCCCCTGACTGTGTATATACATATGAAATGTCACTCATCTTAGCCTACAACGCATATGCTGCGTTTTCTTGTAGTTGAAAATGAATAGATCAAGTCCTAAAATTTTGTAAATGGTAACAAAATCGTTTTTTCATCATAATATCGAGTCCACGCAGGTATGCGTTCCAAACTATTGCATATAATTGGATGCCTTTAAGAATGTGATTCTGTATTATTTACGGCACCGCCAACACTAAAGTTTTTTTGTGGTTCAACCCGGCTCCTCCACCAATATGTTTTTGTATCAATTTTTTATTGTATAATGATCATTTCCTTTTGTTCAAATAATTTTTTTGTCATTCACTGTTCCTATTTCAAAATGTTCGTGTGTACGTCCCCTCCTCCCTTTCCCGCCGCAGCCCGCTGGATCCCGTGTGAGTGCCATCTTGAATTTATACAAGCCTTCAAAAATCAAGGTTTTTAACCCCATATTAGTATTCCTTTCTCACTGAATAAATCTAATCGACCCTCCATAACCACTAATCCCTCCTGCACTCATCTCCCATATTCCACATAAGCCTATACCCATAGTGAATAGATAGATATCGTTTGTCATATGTCACCGTCATATATTGTCGTAGTAGCTCAGAGACAAGGCAGCCCATCTGCACTCAACCGTCTTCGTCCGACACCATCTACATATAAACCTCTCATACCTCCCTCTTCGATATATTTACAGGTATCGGCATTTGTGTGAAATATCAAATACATAATGTTGAAATAAACGCAAAGACGACAATGAGAAGCGCGGTGGTAGCGTTTATAGCTGCGATAAGGTGTAGTTTAGATCCAGATGGTTAGATGGATTAGAATGTAGTTAACTGTGTAGGGATGTACTTTTCTTTAAAGTTATGCGGTAATTTGTGCGGGAATCGGACTTGTCCTGAAATTTTGGGCGTGTGAAGAGAGTGCAGGGGAAAACTGTGGGTGGATACACGTCCGACGGTTACACCCATAGAGGTCCGTGAACCTGTCCCCCCCCACTCGAGCACTAATAATGAAACTTGGTCAGGATTTAGTGCTCAATTAGTGCTATCGATTTGTCAAGTATTAGAATTAGTGCTCCGATAGTTCCCGAGATAATGGCATTTGTTTGTGGGTGGGGTCAAGTTCACGCTCCCCCCCCCCACTCGAGCACTAATTCTGAAACTTGGCCCCCCCACAAACAAATGCCATTATCTCGGGAACTATCGGAGCACTAATTCTAATACTTGACAAATCGATAGCACTAATTGAGCACTAAATCCTGACCAAGTTTCATAATTAGTGCTCGAGTGGGGGGGGGACAGGTTCAATACAGTCATTTATTTGGCCTGACTCGTAGCTCCGCCATAAGGATAACGTGTAACGAAATATTCCCAATCAGGATAGTATCACCGCATCACGTGAATTACTCGTCTATTCGCTCTCTACTAGTTCTAAGCTCTATGGGTGAGCTTAGAACTAGTAGAGAGCGAATAGACGAGTAATTCACGTGATGCGGTGATACTATCCTGATTGGGAATATTTCGTTACACGTTATCCTTATGGCGGAGCTACGAGTCAGGCCAAATAAATGACTGTATTAATTGATTATTATGAGTGATGTGACAATTCTACTGTGAAATGTACTTTATCATAATTAGCATATATTTCTTGCTTCTTTTCATGTGACTTAAGCCTTATTTACACGGGTCAAGGTTTCGATCAATGGCTTAGCATCAACACTCGAGCTCAAGCCCTTGATTGAAGCATTGATAGAAACCTTGCTCCGTGTAACTCAGGCTTTAGACCCAGGTTTTTGTATTAATTATCTTCTGAGGATCAAAATGGAACAGTGTTCTTCGGTGATCGGTGTGTATAACCATACTAATCTAGCGGGAGCTGCTTGCCCATTCCCGAATCACGTGATTTCTTGCCTGATTCCCCCCCTCCCCCCTCCCGCTCTGTCGGCTTCAAGCACCCTCAAGGCTGCCCGTGTTCAACTCGAGTAGTCTAGATATTAAAATGTCCATGGTTATACCTGATTGATGCTAACGCTAAAGGGTGAAGGTGACCCGCGAGAAAGCCTTCTCCTTTCCTATCTGCTTATATAAACCGACGACGTACGATAACTATTGCATAATTATACAACTTTTCAAAAGGTAAGACGGATAATGACTGAAATCAATTGCAGTTAGACACTATCTTAGTTCCAAAAATAAACATACATATTCACATGTTAACTCTTGAGTCCAGAAATATAATATCTGCGTACAAACGATATAATACATGGATAATATAGATCGCTTTATCGGGTCGTATATTAATTGGCTTTACGTGAGCGTTAATTGTCTTGATATTACCCGAAGCAATAGTTTCATCCTCTTTCCACGATGATAACGTGTACGCTTTAACGTGGTCGTTACAGGTCTTACCGCAATGAAATGTGAGCTAGCTCATTTCTCCTGCATGTACGCGTGTAAGCTTATGTTGTTAGCACTGACCAAACCAAAGTGCTGACCACATTGGCTGGTGCAAATATACGATTCGGTGCGTATTTGGATGGCTAATTATTCAACGTTAACGAGATCAAAGCTGCAGGACCACCGTACTCGTTCACACATTCGAATCCAATTTATGCAAGAGATGAACAAATATGAGCAACAATCGTTCGTGTTTGTTTAATATTGATTGTTTACGTATGGTAATGTTATAAATGATATGCGTGTAAACATGATGTGTTTTTCTCATCCACGTTTGTCAATTGGTTCAATGAAATACAGAGAATTGGACTATGCACTTTGGTAGATAGGAACTTCTAGAAACGTTGAGTTATGTACTACTTGATCCTGGATAATTGTTGCTGGATAAAAATGTGCCGTACATACCATCATTATTTTATGCAATCTATGTGTTTATATTACTTCATTGATATGAGAGGACGATATAAAATGACAACTTTGTACTCCAGTTTATACCGTGGGTGGATTGCAAGAACGAAGTTTGAACCCCGGCCTACTTTAGACGCCGTCTAAGTACAAAATAGCATTGCAGAGGCAATGCTATTTTGCTATTTTGTACTTGGACTGTATAATGCTATTTTGTACTTAGACGCCGTCCAAGGTAGGCCGGGCTTAAACTTCGTTCTTGCAATCCACCCCGTGTGTTAAAATATATGCTAAAGTAATATCTAATTGTAGAAGTAAATAGTAATTCAGTTTTAAAATATTGTTATATGTCCTTACTCCATTGCCACATCAAAAATACGAGTATGGTCCCCCATATATGTTTGTTCAAAAATCTGCATTTCCTAGACACTTATTATTTTATTATTTTCAATTGATTGAAACTTACATTTTATTTCTTTTACATTTTTTTAAGGTCATTGTGTTGTACTGTGTTGATGGTGGAGTAGAAGGGGACGGGGGGGGAGGGGTCAAGTAATTCCAGCACTTGACAAACACCACATCAACTATGCCTTTAAAGGAACTCAATTAGGGTAGAATTCAGCTTTTACCTCCCCACTGAAAACTCTCTATACAATACTCCATATACCAATCTTCATTATCTACAATAACAACTTTATAGGTCAAGGTGAACAAATAATTATGTTATGTTCTGTACTCAGAGTGAGTTGCTGGGCTGTTATGGTGATGAATTGAATTTTCTCTCTTCGTGTACCGATCCATCAACTACTAGATTAGATGATGGTATTATTGCGGTGATATGGTATCATTCGTCAGATATAGATATGTCGAGTCAGACGTGATTGGCCAAGTGATGTAACCGGCACATACAGCGCAGTGGTTAACGCGCTCGCTTCATGTGATCCGGGAGATGTAGAGAATATCGGACCCAGTTCGATCCCCGCTCGAACCACTCGTCCCCGTTCGATCTTATCAAGGGTTTTTCGTGGTTTCTCTCTGTACTCTGGACTAATGCCGGGATAGTTCATACAATAAGTCGGTCATGACCGCTTCCTTCCCAGTGTAATAATTATTTAGGGGTTTGATATTAACAAGTAACAACACATACACAGTTAAAGTATACGTACTCAAGCGCTTTATTTATAATCAACCACTCGACAACACGAGGGAAAACAGACTGCCTGTCCGTCCCCAAGACGGACAATGTCTTGCCCTACCCTAGCCAATACAATGGGGTGCACATTCCAAGATGCTATGGTATAAGTACAGTACCGTACATACATATTCGCTACACTATCCCCCCCCTGTACGGAGAATCGTCCCGATTCTTTATGCTATTCCAGCTTGGAGTCTGTCGGGGCAGTGTCTTACTCGCCCTGGATAACGTCGAGGTGTATCCACTGCTAGGGTAGTCTCGTGATCGTTGGTTGCTGCATCCTGCGCATCATTGGCCGCCGCTGGAAGCACAGCCCAATCTGGTCTCAGATTTACGTCAGCGACTTCATCTGCAGCGTGTGGTTCATCGATATCTGCCTGATCTTGTCCACCCAAAATAATCAGTGTTTCATCCTCCCTGGGCTGATGATCGTTTTCGGGTTGAGTGGTATCCAGGGGCTGAGGATCCTCTACGGGCGGTTGATCATCGACAATGTCATCTCTCGCCAAATACGGTTTCAGTCGATTATAATGTACGACCGGTCTACGTGCTCTGCAGCTTTCCGATTGCACACGGTAAGTCACGTCGGACAATACCTTCCTCACCACAAAGGGACCTTGCCAGAACTTGTGAAGTTTCCGGGCCAGTCCCCTCTTGACGGCTGGCTCATGCAGCCACACTCGATCGCCGACCTTATATGGCTCTCCTGCGCATCTGCGGTCATATACAGTCTTCTGTATCGCCTGCTTTGCTTTTGTGTTGGTCCGCACCGTCTCATAAGCATTGTCAAGCGTGGCTCTTAATTTGGACGCCCACTCGGTGATTTCCACGCTTTCTTCTTTCGGAGATCCGAACACGACATCAACGGGGAGTCGAACATTGCGGCCGAACATCAAGAAATATGGGCTGAACCTCGTAGTTTCTTGAATGCTGGAACGGTATGCTAACATGACAGGTTGTAGTTTATCATCCCAGTCAGTATGGTTTTTGTCAGTAAACTGACTCAACATAGCCCCAAGAGTTCGGTTGAACCGCTCCACTAGACCATCCGATTCGGGATGGTATGGAGTCGTTCTCGTTTTGGATACACCGAGCATCTTGCACATTTCAGCAAAAAGCCGGGACTCGAATTGGCGACCTTGATCGCTGTGAAGCTCACAAGGTGCTCCATACCGGCAAATGAACTCATCCACCAGTGTTCTGGCCACGGTCGATGCTTCCATGTCCGGCATGGCATAAGCCTCCGTCCAGCGAGTAAAATAGTCGGTTACCACCGCTATATATTTGTTGCCTTTGGTACTCCTAGGCAATGGGCCCACCAGATCTATCGCTACCCTTTGTAGTGGGAAACCACTGGTTTTTGAGACCAAAGGGGCGCGAGGGGTCTGGTTTGGTGCCTTCCTGGAACCGCAACCGGGACATTGGCGGCACCATAAAACTACGTCAACGTTCATTCCTGGCCAGTAGAAACGTTCACGTAACTTTCCTAGAGTCTTGGCCGTTCCTAGATGGCCGCCGGTAGGACTGTCGTGCAAGGCAACAAGGGTTTCTTTTCGCAGTACTTCAGGAGTTACAAGTTGAAGTTTGTCAGGGCGATTCTCTTCAAACCAACGTCTATACAATACTCCATCCTTAGAGACGAGGCGGTCCCATTGTGTCCACAGGCTCAAAGTTATTGGTCCATAACCAGAAACTTCATCGCGACTTGGTCTGGCTGATTTTGCATGCCAATTTTTAACCGGGGCAATGGACTTATCTCTGGCTTGATGTTCGCTTAGCTGTTGCGATGTCCAGGTAGGTGTCCAAACTAGGTTACCGGTATCACGAATGCTGTTAACATTGAGCGTTTCCTCGGTGATATCCTCTTGTTCCGCTACTACCCCGCATTGTCCACAAGCCCTGGATAAGCCGTCAGCATTGCCGTGAGCCTTTCCTGGTCTATGTTGTATGGTAAATTCGAACTCCGACAGTCGTTCTAACCACCGCGATACTTGGCCTTCTGGTTCTTTAAAATTTTGCAGCCAGCGAAGGGAGTTATGATCGGTTCGGATCAGAAAAGGTCGTCCTAGAAGGTAGTGTCGGAAATACTTCGTGCCATACACTACAGCAAGCAGTTCCCTCCGGGTGACACAGTACCTCCTTTCCGTCTTTGACAATGAGCAGCTGGCATACGCGATAACTCTCTCCTCTCCGCCTTGAATCTGACTCAGCACAGCTCCCATCCCTGTGTTACTGGCGTCAGTGTCTAAGATGAACTGGCCAGATGTTGTTGCAGAGCATAAGATGGGACTCGAAATTAACCTTTGTCTGAGGGATGCAAAGGCAATTTCACAATCATCGTTCCAAAGGAAACGGACTCCCTTTTGGGTTAGTCGATGTAAGGGTGCCGCAATGTCCGCAAAGTTCTTAACGAATCTGCGGTAATATGACGCAAACCCCAAGAACGATCTAACTTGTTCCAAGGTCTGTGGCGTTTTCCACTGTCGTACTGCCGCAACCTTATCGGGATCAGTAGCAATTCCAGCGGCTGAGATACAGTGGCCAAGGAATTTAACTTCTGTGCGGAGAAGATGACACTTCGAGGGTTTCAATTTGAGGTGTGCTCCTCGAAGTCTTTCAAAAATTTGTCGTAAGCGCCCAACATGTTCGTCAATAGTGGGACTCCACACTATGACATCATCCAAATAGACAGCGCATATGTCCCACTGCAGACCCATCAATACTCTGTCCATAAGACGCTGATATGTTCCGGGGCCATTACAAACACCGAAGGGTAACACTTGAAATTCATAAAGCCCTTCTCCTGTTGAGAAAGCAGTTTTCTGGCGATCTTCTGGGGCTATCTCG
This sequence comes from Brachyptera putata, assembly GCA_907164805.1. Classification (NCBI taxonomy): domain Eukaryota; kingdom Metazoa; phylum Arthropoda; class Insecta; order Plecoptera; family Taeniopterygidae; genus Brachyptera; species Brachyptera putata. Next base: position 30,238,311 of record OU015462.1, read on the forward strand.
ACTTGCCAATATCCACTGGCTAGGTCAAGGGTCGAGAAAAACTTCGATCCTGACACTGCATCGAGGATGTTGTCTATTCTTGGTAACGGATAAGCATCCTTGATCGTTACCTCGTTCAGGCTACGGTAGTCGACACAAAACCGTAAGCCTCCATCCTTCTTCTTGACCAAGACAATAGCACTCGACCAAGGGGAAGACGATTCTTTAATCACATTTTGATTGAGCATATCCGTAACCATGCTTCTTACCTCCTCTTGACGATGCATCGGAGTTCGTCTAGGAGGTTGTCTCACTGGCCTATGGTCTCCAGTGAGTATCTTATGATAAACCAGGTTCGTCCGTCCCAAGTCATCAGGGCTACGTGAAAACACATCCCCGAACTCATCTAATAGGGGAGTTAACTTACTTATTAGTTCAGGCTGGACATCACTTAGGTCGAATAGACGATGCGCCGGCATATCATGTTCACTGCGTCCTACGGATGCTGCAGTAACACAATAGCTTTCCTCTTCGCATGGTTCCAGGCGTCCCAGAACTGTTCCTTTGTACAGCGTGATAGGAGTATTACCCGGATTCATAGCCCGTACCGGGATGTACTCTGCTGAAGAATATGAAATACTTCTGGCTGCAAGGAGCTCATGCTTGTTTGATAGCCTGATGTTTGGCTCGAACATACCCAGGTACGAGTGTGATTGTAGTGAGTTTAAAGTACCTGGGAGTATGATCTCATGCCCCGCAGGTATTACCACATTCTCTCTTAGGGACACATGGGAGATTGGAAGGGTAATCGAACTTATAGGGGATAGTGGTACTGACGTACCATCATCGCAGCGTACTTTCTGTTGAGACAATAACACATCACAGTTATAGCTCCTAAGAAAGTCGGCACCCAGAAGACATTTCTGAGATAGGTGGCGTGCAACCAACATAGTATGCACAAAGGTTCTTTCTGCCAAACAAATCCTTACCGTTCCGCGTCCGATAATTTGAAGAGAGTCTCCACTAGCATTTACTACTCTGGGTATCCCAGGCTCGCACAATATATCCTCCTTCTCTCTGATTCGCAGCCAAACATCTTCTCTTACAAGAGACACCGCCGCACCTGTGTCGACTAGGATTTCCATCATTTCGGTCCCTAGTTTACCGGAAATAAATACTGCCGACTCCGACTCGACACACCACACACCACTCTTCAAAATGGCTGTCTGTAACGTGGCTGGCATATTGTTAGTTAGTACGCCAGCCTCCCCCCGTTTCCCGAAGACTGAGATGACATTTGACCCCCTCCATTGACATTTCCGGAATTTGTGCGTGGTGCCCAGCAGGTAGCCTGTAGGTGGCCTTCTTTCCCACAATTGAAGCACGTTCTTCGACCACGGTCACGTTGCTGCCTGCTGCCCCCTCTTCCACTTGAGGAGTTGTTGCCGGACTGAAGGGCAACGGTCAACTGAGTCATGGCCTCCGCCATTGAACGCATGACGGTCATGTTTTCGTTCAATAGTCGATCCATTGGTGATAATGGTTGCACGACGCTGCACTCCTTAACTGTTTCTGGGTTGACACAATTACAAGCTTTTTTATTTGAATTTGCTTCTAACAAGGCTATACCCTCAAGATCGTAGGCTACGCTAACTGCCTTCTCTAAACTGTCCGGGCGAGCTTGTCTGGCCATCACTCGAATGGACTTATCCAAACATTCAAGGAACCTACCCTTAGCTAGGTCCTCGCGAGCGTCTTGAGGCAGTCGAGGGTACGCCTTTAATGCCAAGCATTCCAGGTCGGTAGCTAGGGAAGAAAGTTCTTCCCCATGTTTCCGTTCACGAGCTTGGAAGGCTAACTTATGCGACTCAACCTTCTCGGCGGGGTCAAACTTAGCTGACAGAGCCACAATAGCTAGATTATATTCGTCTTGGGTTGCACTAGGTAATGCCCGAAACGCCTTCAACGCATTCCCATTAAGGCTGAGGGCCAAGTAATCGCTCTTGACTGTATTGTTCCAATTGTTTATTTTAGCAACTCTTTCAAATTGGAAGACCCAGTCATCGAAGTCGCCAATGCCAGAAAATACAGTGGGCACAGCTCGATTTGTAGACGCCATTTTATTGTTCGTTAATAACAACTGTTAACCGCACACGGAATATATATGTACAAAATACAAGTTTAGCACACTATGGGTATCTATAGTCTTCACGAATCAAGTTTAGCGCACACGGGGTATAGATATACAGTTAGTACCGCGCAAACGTTCACCGTAGAATATTGTTCAACTTGACACCTTGTGTAGGCCTATGGTCAACACCAAGTCTTGTAACTAATATTGTTTTTTAAAACTAAATTCACTATAAATAATCACCTGATTAACTGACTGTTATAGCAGTTTTGGGGATCGCGCGTTTTTCTAAACACTTTAACTGCACTTATTATTTTATTTATTTTTATAATGTTCAAATTCTCACCGCCGTCACCAGTGTAATAATTATTTAGGGGTTTGATATTAACAAGTAACAACACATACACAGTTAAAGTATACGTACTCAAGCGCTTTATTTATAATCAACCACTCGACAACACGAGGGAAAACAGACTGCCTGTCCGTCCCCAAGACGGACAATGTCTTGCCCTACCCTAGCCAATACAATGGGGTGCACATTCCAAGATGCTATGGTATAAGTACAGTACCGTACATACATATTCGCTACACCAGTATTACATGGCACTTGGGCCCTGGTTCCGTTGTTCATAAATAATACATAAATCGAAACAGTTGTCTTTTACCTATACTATTGAAAGCTGAAATCTAACCGACATATTTTAAATTCACTGAGGTGAATAATCCATGGGATTCGTTATTATTTTTGATGTTTCTCAACGATTCTATCAGCAGAGAGGGGTACGAAACAACGGGTGATAAAGAAACGATAAAGTGATAATTGGTGAAAAGACGTACATAAAAATCCATGATTACGGCGAGACCTCGTATACGCGCTCGTCTGGCTATATATGTCAACTCAGTACCTCAACTGTCTGAGCAAACCAAACTTTTACCATTAGCTATGTCCTAGCTGAATAAGTTGCATGCGTTCAAGTAAACCTACTTACTTATGTGGGCGGGATAAAGTACGGTCTTCTCGTTGTCTGAGCTACCGAAAGGCTGAATATATAGATAAGTCTGTTTGATAACGCTGCTATGCATTTTGAATACACAACACTTTTTGTTTCTTTTCTCAAAATATAAAATGATGAGTAATCAAAGTTATATATTTATATCGATACTGAAGTTTTACTTCATGTTTGAAACTTTAAATTATGTTGATTCCATTTTTGATTGGTATATATGCCTGTATAAACGTACTTGTATTCAGATTAAGATTGCTAGTAAAGGATTACATTGTTATCAAGGATTACGTTCGTCTCACCCCGAACATGAAAAGGAATACAGTCCATATTGAACAATCTTCCTTCTCTCTAATCTTAGTTAAACTATTCATGAAAGCAGGCTCCATATCAACACAAAGCTTTATTACTGGATTTAGACAAAGTATGATTATGTTATACGCGCGTTCTGTGTTCATGCATAGTAAATTTGGTCCTCCGTCGGACTTGTAGAGGGAAATGTCAGTTATGGGCGACTTATACATAATGTAGTTGCATTACTGAGTAAATATTATGAATTAAGGTTTCGTATTAAGGAGGTGAATTCAAATATGTTTGGAGGAATACATTTTCGTTACTTGACATGCAAAATCAAATTATAAAATAGAATACAAATTCATTCAAAATGAAAAACGTGTAATATATGTTGAATGTTATTGAAAAGGAAAAACCTTCTCTAGGAAATTCAGAACAATTTCACGATCTTATAGACCTATGCCATAATCAGCAGCTAATGTAGATTAAAAGATGTCATAAATAATAATTCTGTACATAATACGGTATAACAAATATAATACTGAGTTCATTTATACAGACAATATTTCACTGGAAATATGTTCTTGTCTTAATTATTAATATTTATGATCGTAGAGACAGCAAGTTCTATTTATATCTACAACAGAGAAGCTCCGGGACTAGTTTTAATAATATAGAGATCGTGAGTATACAGGACTTTTCTTTCAACTTTTGTAGGAAAAACTCCACCTGGTGCTAGCTAGCTATAGCTTATCATAAATGAAATGAAAATAAAAAGTAATAGAACATTTTTAATAAAGCTTTAGTGCTGTGGATGTATTCCCTAGTTTAATCCACTCCGATCTTTACAATATAGAAAAATACATGACATCATGGCCGCTTGAAGTATGTGACTACAGTTTATCTAATTTCTCAATACAAACGTATTAGTTCCTGAATATTTCCATCGATAAATGGTCATATTGGGTTCATATCATTTATCAAACTTCTCAAAAGTCATTTGTATGCAAATTTGACTGCTGAAAATTGAAGTTCTGGCACTAGTTCAATTGGTTCGAACTGTACTATTTTTGCAGTATTTTATAACACTTGAGCGTACTTACATTTTATGACACGTGCATGTACTTTGAAAGTATTAACAGTTCATATTTGTTTGAGAGAAATATAATTTTTTGTAGAATACGTTTAGAGTAAATATATATATACAGTATATATATATATATATATATATATATATATATATATATATATATATATATATATATATATATATATATATATATATATATATATATATATATATATATATATATATATATATATATATGTATGTATATATATATATATATATATTGGTTGTTTCTCAACCTTCTACATTTACACGATCGACACAACATGAAATGCAGAATTTTTATTCAAATTTAGCAAACAGATAAGTGCAACCAGATATGTGCAAAACTCTTCTAATTCCTTTTCCATGCTTTTGTAATGCACCTGTTATAATAGTAACTGTCTGTCCACGTTTCAAGTGTTCAACAGATGCACAGATAGCATGAACTTATGACGTGAAGTTATATCTGCTGCTAGAACATTCTGTTGAATTATGAGGCATAATAAATTTCTGTTATTCTGACTTGAAGTTGCTTTACGTACTTACACGACACTGAAATTTCCCTGTAGATTTCTAATCAACTTCACTGTACTTTGCAAAATTACTATAGGAAACGAATATGACAATTAAAATGATATATTATGCGAGAGGAAGTAATTTTTTTTTGATTGATTGAATTTTTTCAAGTTGGCCCAAATGAAACAAACTTATTTTGATCGTAATATCCTGAATTATTGATTCACTGCAAAGAAAAGTATGTAATCAGGTATATAATCAAGAAATATTTTGGGTTCGAGTTATAAAGACAGCAAATTATTTTTGCTCGTCCCAACTAAGGATTCACCTTTACAACTGTTAGATTTACTGGTATCAATGTGGAAAATACTCAAGAGATTCATGTCCTTCATTTATTGAGGCATCTCTCAAAAAATATCCTCCAATAATGAAAAAAATCGATGAATACAATATTAACAGCATGCACCTAATCTAGTAGACAATCACTCGTTAATAGAGATAGTGTCCGAATAAGCATGTTCATTTCCACGCTATGTTGAACAAGATGGGATACGTTTCTGAGCAAGAAATTGAACACGACAGCAATTCTTGTCAGCAGATAGACTTTTTCCTAAATAATTGTGCACTATAAAACGAGGTCTAAATGAAAGTTGTGTGAGGCGATGGGACGAAAAGTCGTCTTTTCCGGTCCTTTAAGGACTGGATCCTCCCGATTCTCGATAAAAACTCTCGTTGCTCGCCGGACAACAAACCCCATTACACTTGAGTTTATTTAACGTTCGCAAGTCTTCCTTCATTTTCTCAATGCATTTCTGACCCAGTAGACTCGACTTCACTCGAATTGAAGATTTTCTTGGAAATAAAACGTTACTTTCACTTTAACGTCCACGATCCAATTCTAATTCGAGAACATTTTATAGTTACAGGGTGAAAATACTGTGAAAGATTCAACGTAATTCTTTTTCATTTAGTTATAAATGGATATGATAATTAAAAACTCTCATGCAATTTTCTGCCAAAAATTATAGACAAATAAAAATAACAAAAATCAATCCGTTGTATATTGTATGGCATAACCATTGTGGATTAGAGGATCGTATTTATCAGGCAACTATTACCGCTCGGAAAAATCGTACAAACAATACTGTATTCTTCCAATAAATATATATTTTCATACATAATACATATATAAAACTTCTTTCGGAGTAGTTATTTATAGTATAGATAATGTAAATATCGTGTATACTGTGTATATACGAGAATACACAAAACAAAACTAATCAATTTTGCTCCAATGGAATCGTATAAAATTATATACAACATAATACCTTTTATTTGAATAATATTATACAAAGACAAATTGTTTCAATACAGGCCTATTTACGTGATTATTATGATATGATGTGCATGGGTCTATATTTTACTGTAATTGATATTTACGCTCTTACATATTATGTTGCGTGTCATAAAGAGACATTTTAATAAAGGTTGATACAAAACGAAAATTAAAAATTGATACGATATAACCAGCTAGCTCATCTATTATTCTTCGAGTGATTATAGGTCCTGTATGAAGTTCTATGTAATGTAGGTATGTATATATAGGCATAATGCTCATATATTTTTCTGTACATATATACATATATATATATATATATATATATATATATATATATATATATATATATATATATATATATATATATATATATATATATATATATATATATATATATATATCGCCTTTATTCTTTCTACATATTTGATTTGGTTATCATATAGACCATGAAAGTATGTTTTTCTTTTCTTCAAATGTTCATGAATTATGAGTAGGTATGTGCTCATTTCGAAATATGAATATGTGGTCTTTTGATGCAGTAGTTCATTTGATAGAACTCAACAGCTAGAAGTAAATAGAACGAGGTAATATATAGTAGTTGTTAGGATTTTCTCGGAAACGATGGTGATATTAATACCTAAGCTAGGCCCACATTCTATTGAATTTAATAGTGAGTAAAATGTTTGTTTATTTGTGTGAATCACTTTGGCCAAGCGAAATGACTATAGTTTCTCCAAATTCAATTGATTCATTCACTCATCTAAAATTAAATATCAATATATTATATAGTAATATTGTAATATAACATAATTCACGATACACTGTTCAACTCGAATACATTTTAAAAGTGTGAAAAGTGTTATACCGAAGTGAGCTAAATATTGATTTGAAATGTTGTATTGTACATTAGTAATATTACAGATGAATAGGTTTTGTGTATTAATTGAGGATTCAAAAGTTTCGTCGAACAATACCTGTATTTCGTGTATTATGCCCGATGAAAAACAAGAGAAATGAAGCTTCATTACTGATTTTTTTTCATTTCTCTCATAGTATATTTCTATTTTGTACATTCAAATTAAATTCAAGTCAAGCTTGAATATATCTCTGGTTTCTGTCCATCGAGTTCAGTATGAATAAACGAAAGAAATTTATAATCGTACTTTACATTTGAAAAAAAATTAATATTTGACTGAATATATATGAGTTCAACAACTTCTTCCAACAAACAGTGCACATTTGTTTATTAGCTTTCTCATAACGTAGCCTTACCAACCCTATACAACCTAATTAATACCTAAACGCGAATCACATGGTAGTTCCTAATGATAAATTGAAAAATCACTGGCTACGTTTATCACACTGTCGAGAAACGGCTGAGCCGAATCGATTCAGCCGAAAACGGTATAAACATGCTTTGAAACGTGATCATTTTGGACGCTTTAAGATGGGATTTGGCACTGTCAAATCGTATCAAAAGTGTCTGATGAACAAGCCAGAACGGTTTAGAAGGGCGTGCCTACAACTCTAAGCCAATAATAAGGCCAATAACAAGGGTGCTCCAAGGGTTATTGAATAAGCAAATATGACAGTGTTTTTCGGTTTCCAAACTGGCTTGAACATTTTCAATCGAACGTAAACTCAACTTTGAACTTTCGACTTGAACGGTGCAGATATCGGGTTGAAAGTGAACTATATGCATGAACCGTTTCGAGCTAAATCGATTTGGTTAAACCTTTTTCCGACTATGTACTCTACAGTCCGTAGTCACTGACGATTTGATTTTTAGAATCTAATACAAATGATTTCATAGTATGGATTATAAATGATTAAAAAGGTGATCAATAGTAGTATTGTACTTATTGACAAATGAAAGAATTGAATATGTGCAAAACTTCTATTCACTCAGTTCAACACAACATTTAGAAAACATAATTAATGATTCCAAATTGATGTGTTAATGATATACAAATATGTTTTCCACTCAATTTTACCGAAGCATGTTCAGATCTGAATTGTGCGTAATACGTGCGTGTAGTCCTATATAGACTTCAAGAACTTTCACGTAGAAGTCCAGGTTTATTTGTTTGAAGTGGTTAGTATGTTATAAATTATAGGAAGTATAATGTACTTCCACTGTGTACTATTTTCTATCATTATTTTTCAAGTTATCACAACAGATATGAAACCGACAATCCGATAATTGAAATGAATTCAGTTCAATCCGTCTCAACTTTTATATGAAATATACGACAAAACCTATTTATTTCATTTAAGTCAGTTATTGTAGCAATAATAATCGCTAAAATACCTCGACAACTTGGCACACGTTTTGCTGACAATTCATTAATGTCAGAGAGCATAGAAGCCATACGAATTATTGTAACTAGATTTGAGGTCAAAGCACTTGTCCTACAAAGATATACCTTCTATATACGGTATAGAACCACCCATCTACGTCATGAAACCGGCCTATAGCTGTCAGTATTGTTTTGATGCGCTATCACACCGGTGTCGAGTGCTTGAAGTCAATCGATTACAACAAAAACGACTTATCTAGTCTATTATTGACGCTCAATGTAGTATCAACGACGAAGGTCAGGTCATACTGGCTATTGATTGGTCAGAAAAGAAGAACGATTACAACAATATCGATTGAGAGTAATAATATTGAAGCATTATGGGGGGATTGCTAGTTCTTAGTGAGACGTCAAGATGTATTGAGCGTATATTGTGATATGTTGTCCATGCTCTCAATATATCAAGCGGAAGTTCAAAGAAATTACACGATGAAAATACGAGTTACTGTTTATTGAATACTACATCTACCAAAGAAGTCTGAGTCTGCCTCAGTTGATACTGTTAAGACATACTTATGAAGTGATATTTATTTGAAACTAATGAAAACTGAAAAATTTTAACTCTCAAGCGTGTTATTATATCATGAGTAATGACGCTGCTGTTGGTAAATATTGTTACAGTGTATTTTTATGTTTGTTTCAGTCAACACATTTTTGTTGAAATTTCAACGAAATGTAATACCGTTAAGTCGTTAACATAGAATTGCCGTGGCCTGATAAAAAGTTATAACCTAATCTAGAAACGAGAATACATTTATACATTTTATCACGATCTCTATGTCCATACGATCGAATTAAAGGTTAAATCACACAAAAAGGCGATGACAGGGTAATTAGTTTAAATAATGAATTTGCTAAGAGTGTTATTTACATAATTCAAATATAACTATACCTCTTTACGTAATCTGGTTATTTTTCGTCATATTTTGAAGTAGCACGTGACTTGTATTATTCTCGCGTGTTCTCATGTTATAATCCTATCGTAGAATGAAAGGCGAATGTAGAACGTTGATAGATAGAATCGAAGGGAAACCGATAGTTCATATACGGCAGTGGCCGGTGCATTTGTCAGACAGTGGAATACTGTATACGGTACAGACAAGTGCACGTTGCACTTTTCGTCAAGTGTTTATATTTTTATTTATTTTCAAAGTGAGGTCGTTGTATAATATTATAGGGGGTGATAGAACTGACGCGGACCATTGTGAAGTGCACCTGTGAGGACATATATTCTGTACCCTCTCTTTATAGTTTATAATCTGTTTATATTTTATAGTTTATATTCTAAAATTCTGCAGTTAAATATTCAAAATGGGAATATAAGACGTGCATGAAAAAATTGTCACGTGAATTTTCATTCATTATTGGCTAGGCTAAATTATTTTAAAAATTCCAGTGTACTAAAAACTAGATTGATAAAATATAAAAATAATCACAGTAATGATAATATGACAACTATTTGTGAGATTCATGAGATTGTGAAATTTGTTCAGTTCATTCAATCGAATATTATATTGAACATTTCACTTTGATTTCCCTTCACATGTCTGTATTGGATTCATAATCATGATGTTAGAAAAACGTCCTAACTATAAACTAATATACCCTGACTTCAGTACCAAAATAATTGTGACCTTTTAGGGTGTGTTACATTTATATCGTCTACTAAATAAGTAAAACGGAAATAAAAATTTTAGTACAACATTTCTAAACCGTTCTTTATAGTGTCTGTAAAAAGCAGTCGTGTCTCCTGGAGACGATTGTCAATAAACGTCGTTGTGTTGTCGTTGGTCAGTGTTTGAGATGTAGTAATAAACGTGTTAGTTGAGAGAACATATTACATTATATTACATTTTATAACTTTTCTCAACATTATACAAATTATGTACTGGTAACTTGTCGTTCACGAGCGGTAAACCGCACGTACCTATACTATATTTTTCCAACAGGTTTTCATTTCATTATTCATTCAATTAATGTGCCAGAAGAATGGAAGTGTCTCTTGGATAAATTAGAAAATGCCATGTAGAATGTAATAAAAGAGATATGACATTTAGAATCGTCGAAATAAGCTTGACCTATTCGTGTGAAAGATTTTGGAATGATCGATTAATAAGTGGACAGTGTTTTATATTTTAAGTAAAAGCATTAGTTTCGAGAGTGGATCGACAATGGCTAACGGTTCTACCCCACTTATGCTGTCATTAGAAACCCGAGGTGAGTTCACAACAAGTTGTCAATTAAATATAATGGATTAATTCACTAACAAAATAAAGCGAAGGAGACTTGGTAGTACTTGCAGGGATATAATTCATTTTATTTATATACTATGTTTATTTTTATTTGTACGTTACTATAACCTATATCATATGAGACGTTCATGACTGACTTTTGCTGTAATTGCTTTTCATTTGTATCTATATCGAAGTTATCAAGGTTTCCCTTTGCAGATGTTCTATATGTTTGTGTTTTGATGTTAAGCACCAACAATATCGCAGCTATTTAACGTAGGTGCCAGCGTGAATCTATAATTCCGTGATAAATCTATGAAAAATCTATAATTTAAAGTAAAATCTATAATTTGGTACATATATATAAATATTTTGTAAAATGTTTCAAGTTTTAGTAATTATGGAACACCTCCTCGGAAATTCGGATCCTCAAGTCGGCCTACTGATTATGCTAAAATAAGAAAACACAAACATTTTCAAGACACTTTCAGCTTTCAAAAAAAAACTTGTGTGTGTTAAAATGGCTTGTTATTCGTGTGTGAGGACCTAAGCAACTGTTCACATCCCGAATGTCTGAATGTAGAAAATCGATCCCTAATTGAGTCTCCAGGGAGTATCCCCAGGACAAACTTGTACCTTCGAGACATGCTGATAATGGATTTTCTTAACGGTTCACACATTAAATGAGATTTCTAAATAAAGGGCTATATAGAGCCAACTCTACATATATATATATATTTATATATATATATATATATATATTTTTTTTCTGAAAGAAGTCTGTACTCGAATTTAAAACTGAAATGGTTTCCACTTATACACAACTTCATGAAGTTTTAGCAACTAATAATGAAGTTTAATGAAGGACGGATATAGTATCAAGGATTACTGTAAAGAAAATTAAATAAAAATTGAAGATTGAAATACGACGAAATTTGTAAATAAAGCCATTAATAGGCCTAATTGAACACCTATAGTATTCAAACAGAGCCGATAAGCCTATTAATAATAATTCACTCAATGCGCCTACTAATAGAATATAACTGCTCGTGACAAACAAGAGCGCCGTAATAAATATAGTTCATTCTTCAATGTTACAGCAACGGGTGCATAAAATCCTCTTAAATGCGCAAATAATGTGATAAACTTACTCATTCTTAATTTAAAATTCCTCACGGAGCTTTTATGTAAAGCTGTGTGGAGAGAAGTCGTAACAAGACTTCGTGCTTTCTTTTATCAGCCTTATCGCTCTGGTTTTCCATAATTCTCCTTATAAACTTTCAGCGACCAGTCGCTGTTTTCAGCTTCAACGTACCGTTCTCAAACATCATTAAAAAGGAGGAACAGCTTAATTATGCGTTATTATTCAGACTTGCACAATAAGCTCTTGTTAACCTTTTAAATACAGTCCATTACATGTAATTATTTCATAGAAGTATGTTACGGGGAGAGGTAAATTATATTTGGCACTGGTTCCATCTGTTTTATTAGTTCTATTTAATAAAACGTATGCGTAGAAGGTCAAGACGTAAGCTCTGTTGTTTTATTAACTGTTTCATATTTTGCATAGAAACTTACTTTGTAAACTCAGAGCTGTAATTTATATTATAGTTTCATATATGGATTTTGAGTTATGAAGTTATAACATAATTTAGTACGGTATTTAAAACATGATTATAATACAAACTAACTTAAAATTGTTGTATGTGACATACAAGTTTTAAATTGACGAAGTTGATTAAATATTGTTCATAAGCTTCTTATAGTGAAATATGCAAAAGCAATTTGTGAAATGTAATCACAAAAATAAATTTGTTTCACGACTTCTTCGCAATATATATATATATATATATATATATATATATATATATATATACAACTTATATAAATTGCTAGCAACGACACATTTTGTAATCATAACTAAGATCAATTGGCGTCGGATGTTTAATTAATAATATAATGGGATGTAAAGATGAAGGTTTCTTAGAGAGTGGGAGGAAAGCGGTCGTGACCTATATTTTAGGAACCATCCTTGCATCCGCCTAGACTATACAGAGGGAAACCACGAAAAACGTATGTAAAGATGGACGGTGGCAGGGATCGAACCAGCTGGTCAGATATGTCCCTCATCTCTCGGATCACATATAAAACGAGCGCGTTAGTATAACTGAGCTGCATCTGTCGGTATATATATATATGAATAAATGAATATATATATATATATATATATATATATATATATATATATATATATATATATATATATATATATATATATATATATATATATATATATATATATATATATATATATATATATATATATATATATATATATATATATATATATATATAATGAAACCTATTAACACAATGGATGAGGAATATGTGTCTTAAAAACTACTTCGAATGACAAGTTTGAATGTATCAGTCCACAATTGTTCTAATGATATTCCTATCAAAATTATATGCCATGAATTATCACAGCACTTGGTCATGATAATAAATTGCACACTCCAATATATTACATTTTCATTTTCACAGTAACATGTTGACATCAAGGTGGCTGAAGATTGTGTATTGATTATTAAGGCCCGGGGTAGGTCTTATTAGACCGAAGCTTTTGGCAAAGGCCCGTGTTGTTTTCTGGAACTGAGAGCACCGGGCTCGCATCCAGGTTGAGCCACGTAAAGTGTTTCGGTGTTTAAATTAAGCATTTTTTTGTCCGTTCTTTAGACGTTGACATAATTGTAAACTATAACTAGACACCGTCCGTTAGAATCATTGTGTACGGAGGGGTTTCGGTGTAAGTTATGTGCTAGTACTAATTAAAGAACATGAAACGTAACGTGACGGTATTTCTGTTATTTTATTTGTCCAAATTTTTATTTCTCGTTTTTGAAATGTTATATATATATATATATATATATATATATATATATATATATATATCAGAAGTTCACTGATCTTGGAAATGGCATCGAAAGTGAACCATATTACGAAATGATGAAAAACTTGATAACGTGATATATCTTGAGCTGTGTAGGGAGATTCGTGGATTCGTGTAAGAAGAAGGTCGCGTTCCTACAAAACGATTCTAAAAACTTGAGTATAGTTACATAATCTTTCTGCGGCTTTGGGATTGAATGCTTCCAAATGATGCAGCTACGTTTATTATCGTAAATCTCGCTAATCTGAATATCCCTAATTTGCCAAAGCGATAATGATGATATTTGCGTTCGCTAAGTTTGTAGACGACATTTCTCTCTCGTGGACACAAGTATAGTGTAACAACAATAACTAGAAAAGTGGGGACAAATGAACTATAGTAAAATTGTGATTGGAGAAAGTGTTTTTAGGGGGAGGTTGTTGTCTACTTATTACAACAATGTGCGACGTACGACGTTAACAATAGAGAAAGATTTTTTAAATTGGTATTCTAATCTTTGATGAGTATAGATAGGCATATGGGCTACATAATGATAATCAACTAATGATCCAGATGTATTGAGGAGAATCGTACCTTCTTCATAGGAGATTGGTCAACTGTACTAAAAATCAACTGTATTAGAAACCAACTGACCTGAAAAACGATCAAGTGTGCTAAAACCCAACTTTACTAAAAACTAACTGACCTAAAAACCAACTGACCTGAACTTATATTTCTTGAGCAACCTGTAGGCCTACCGAAGTGAAATTGGGGGGTTTATCTCCTTCCCTCCACAGATTGTTACTAACCATCAAATGTTCTATAGGCTCTAGTGACGGTTGAGGTTAGGTAGGTAAGGTTTGTGTCGAATGAAATTTCTGAAGGGGATGAGTCAAACCCCTCACTTGAATAACTGTACAGGTTGCTCAAGGAGTAGAAGTTCGGATCAGTTGGTTTTTAGGTCAGTTGATTTTAAGTACAGTTGATTTTTAGGACAATTAGATTTCAGTACAGTTGGTACCTTTTCTCACCATACATTTACACGTGAATCTATTGTGTAAAACCTTCGTGTCTCGTGAATGTTCATTATATGTATATTTTCAGTCTATATAAATAGACATCATGAATGAACTTCGTTAATGTTTCTTTGGTTGTGAAATTATATTCTCAAGTGGAATATTCTATACAATATAATGATGGTTTAAATAAAACTCGAGTATTGTTGTTTCTATAATAACTCCTGTATTTTAAGTGTAGTTTACTATTTCAATAGTAAAGTGCTCATTTATTATCATCCGAGTGATTAAAATGTATGGAATAGAAATTGTAAAGAACTGTACGATGCACAGGTCGTCCAAATAGTAGGTATACGTATATTTTTTCAACCATCATAGGCCCCATAGGAATGTAATTATGTCACATCATCGTCAAAAATGAGAATCAAAAATCCAAATTTGCATACTTCAAGTCCTTGTATGCCCACTGCAAGTCTTTGTCCCTCTTCACGGGAAACTTTGTAATGCTTTGCTAACGAATTTAACTACTATTTATAGACAGAATCACCCAAATACACTCACAGTCATATATGTGTACAGTACAGACGCATTTATATATATATATATATATATATATATATATATATATATATATATATATATATATATATATATATATATATATATATATATATATATATATATATATATATATATATATATATATATATATATATTGAGTATAGATAATGTATCATCATTATGTATTATCCTTTTATTCATTACTTTGCTGACAAATCCTTCCTGCAAGTTTGTTTTACTGACGCGCTTGGGAAATGGACACACCTGTGCGTTATCTGAAAAGTGGTACAATCTCCACTTGATCTCTTCACACCACGGCGTTGAAATATATTTTACAACGTGGTCACAGCTGTATAGTCCATCCATTCAAACTCGAACGTCTGACCACCATGTTACACTCACTTCCATTCGGCGTGAGTTGTGTGCAGACATGGGCAGTATCTAGATACATGTATCTTAAGGGGGTTCGTTTACGTTGCTCATAAAAATAGTGAAATACACTTTCACTATTTTTTTTCTATGTTCAAAAATCAGTGTAATTGAATGAAAAGTTCATATCTCCAAGATAATTTCATGCTCTTTGATTATTGTGACTTTCTATTTCAGTGAATTCAATCAGTTTCAAGATAATACGTCAATGAATAAAAAGAATGTGATGAAATTCATTGATGCATTATCTCAAAATTGATTGAATTCACACAAATAAAATGTCGTATTAATTAGAGAGCATACAATTATCTCAGAGATGTGAACTTTCCATTCAATTACACTGGTTTTTAAAAATGGGAAAAAATAAAATATATAAATATATCGATTTGTTCAAGCACCGTGCTTAGCACCAAGCACGCACCCCCTTAAACGTATTTCAGATAGATTTGTATCTTGTCGTGAGTAATTCAAATGCATGCTCGGAATGTGTATTGTGTTTTGTATTTCTAATACTCATTTTCAATGTATCTTTTTCAAGCGTTCAAAATACAAGATACATTTTTTTTTCTATGATCAAATGTAAGGCAATCTAATATACAATGATGTCTGCTGCGTGCTCTAGCGTGAGAATTCAGACTACTGGATCGATACTTACAAAATATCGACTGAATCGAGTTTACAAGATATCAACTGAATTCGACATCCCACATATTTCTCTCTCTCTCTCTCTCTCTTTTATATATATATATATATATATATATATATATATATATATATATATATATATATATATATATATATATATATATATATGGATATTGATAATTGTTTCGGGTGTATATATATATATATATATATATATATATATATATTTACAAATATGTTTATATACATATTTATATATATTAGGTTCTACAAACATTCGCGTTCGGTATCATGATTACACACTGTTTTGGGGGTATAACGCGTCTGGTAATTTGTTGAACAGTTTCGTTCTAATCAAATCGGAGTTATTGTAAGTTATGCCGTGAACCAGTCATATACTTAAAACCTTAATTCCTTTGTTATTTATCCTCTGTTCTAGACAAGACTCCGGAAACGTTAGGCAATCTTTATATTAAAACAATTTCATATTTGGATTTGTCTTTGTTTTTATTATACGCATTATAACCCCAAAACAATGTGTAATCATATATATATTTATCTTTCCATATTGTTATATTCATAGTATTTATTTTTTCACATTGTGTGATCGGATCTGATAATATTGAATGGCGCCATGTTATCAATATGCACGATCACTGAATGATTGGATGTACTCACGCTACTATGCATCACTGCTGCGGAATAAAATACTGCAGTTGTGAGTTATTATGAAATTCCTCTGTATAACTGAGTTATGTTTTTTCATTTGTTCGCAAGTCAATGTTTCGACCCTAATTCTTCTTATAATTCATGGACCGTTGATGTCTGTGGTTAAAATTGATATATATGTAGGTATAGGCCTATATAGAATACATAGGCCTATACATTTTCCTAATCACCATTACAATCAAAAATAGATGATTTATTCAATAATCCAAACACTAGTCATGTGTGGAGGTTCAGATTTTGTTATTAATTTTTTTTTTCAAAATCAAGCAATAAATATAATTACATATAAATGCAGTACATCCGAATATTAGTCATTCCCTTCTACTATGCAGTGTACTGTTCAATATAGATGTATCCTAAATGACATATCTAGATGATGCTCTTTTCAATTCATTAAAATTATTTTGTTTGTAGTTGGTTAGAGTTACACCGAAAATATCGTACACCAAAAATCTCGTACACCGGAAATATCGTATAGGCCCTACCCAAAATTTGGTAACCGGAAATATCGTACATCCAAAATATTGTACACTAAAACATCTCGTACAGCGAAAATTCCGTACACCGAAAATAATTCACAGCACCGAAAATCACATTCACCGAAAAAATGTATTGTACAGGGTGACAGTGGAAAGTGGCTCAACCGATTGCTTATCAAAACTGAACAGTATCTAGTCAGGTTATGTTAACTAGGCAAACGCAGGATGTGCGTTGTACGATGAGCGAGATGTCTATATAAAGTATAATCGAAAACTCTACAAACCTTGATCATTTGAAATGAAGTTCATCCGATGTCAATTAATCTAGAAAGCCGTGACTTCGACAATGCAACATTTTTCAACTAATATTTCTATCTTTTCGATGAATAAAATACATTTATTATATTATTTTCTCCAAAACGGCTGGTCCGAATATCAAACCAAATTTGTATTCATGTATATAATTCTTGTGTTCACATTTGTGGAAAATTTGAATCATATTGAAAAGATTTAATTTCTCATTTTTTTCCGCTCAGCCAAATCTTATGGGGTTTTTAGAAACTTCTAAACGATGTTTCTCAAAAATGGTCCAACCGATTAGACCTCGAAACTATACAGTTCTAAGTTGGATAAATTTGCATATAAAAAAAAAGTTTCATGTCGATCGGTCAAACCCTGCGACCTGTGCAGTGCTTTCAAACAAACAAAAAAACAAACAAACAAACAAACAAACAAAAAACGCACAGACAAAGCTCCGTAAGACTTGAGTGAAAATCTTCGCTACGCTCATCTAATCATCGTTTTATTTGAGTTGATGTATGCGTGCTAAGTTTCATCGACATCCGTGCTTTTGTTTGACCTGTGGAGTGCGAACAATAATCAACGCAAACAAAAAGTAAGTAGCCCTTTTTTTAAAAAGAAAAGTGCGGTAAAATTGAGTCTTCGCTTACGCTCATTAAAAAATATGGAATTTATTGAAAAATGGATGTACGACCTTGAATGTTGTAGGTAGTCTCTAAAATACTTTGTTTACTATATGTACAAAATATTTCGTAATAAGTTTGTGAGATGTCGATTTTTTAAAACTTCAAAATTTCCTTGTTGACGGCCTCTGCATTCTCTTCTCCGAAATATTGAATTTTATTGATGAAAACTGATTTCGCGTATACTTCATTCTTATCGTATTTTTCATAAAATAGAACACAAAATTTTTAAGTAAAATAGATTTCGTGAAGACAAATATCACTGACCATACCTGTGCTTATCTCTATCTCACGTATAGAGTTGTGATATTTATCATTGAATGTGCTAAAAATATTTAATATTATTGAAAAATTTTCAATTCAAGTCTGGCAATTTGAAAAACACGGAAGAAACTTATGAAGCGACACAAATTTGAGAAAATGAAGGGCCTTTCCGAATCCGATTACCCTCCCCCTGATGACTCCATGGTTGGGATCGCCCCTCCCCCTCTCCTATCGTTGACAGTGTTCGGACGACCCTGCTCATCGTATGCGTCTTGTAGTAAACATGTTCCACAACATTTAAAAAATACTGTTTTATTGCAGTTTGGACAAAGTCGAATAAATTGTGTGTTCGAGTTATGAAATCCGCATACAACGTGAATCTGTGCGAGAACTTTCAGAACCTGCGTGTCGAGCAGCAAAGTCAATGGCTGACTTACTCCTGCCCGGAATATATAGAGAGCTAAATCTAGCAAAGAAAGATATAAGAAAATGTGTTGTCTACTTTTTCTCCGTTCATGACGTCGTTCCACTTTCCCTCCACCCCCACCCTCAGTTTCCCCTCCTTTTCGATGGATCCAGCTTCCGACTTATGCACAATCTTCTTCCGACATGAGAAATAAAGGAACAAATCCACTTACACCCTCTTTGCTTCAATCTCCT
This sequence comes from Brachyptera putata, assembly GCA_907164805.1. Classification (NCBI taxonomy): domain Eukaryota; kingdom Metazoa; phylum Arthropoda; class Insecta; order Plecoptera; family Taeniopterygidae; genus Brachyptera; species Brachyptera putata. The sequence goes on from OU015462.1 coordinate 30,257,971, forward strand.
CCCTCTTGTCTCTAACGGAATTCAACCTCAGGAGTCAGAAGCGTCCTGCATGCAAGATGAATTTCGAAGATAAATAAAGGATCAAAGAATTATTTACCGAGTGTTATGTATTTGTGTTAGTGATCTAATGATGATAGATATAGACAGTTTGGAACTGAACACAATCATTCATTTTATTCACTCATGCTCATGGTTTATTTATAAGGGGACTACTATTCCTTTTTACATCATGCATATTATGCATTACAGACCATTACTAGGCTATCAAAGTAATTGCTACATTTCCACAACCTATGTTGGAATATGAATAACATATTTTGTCGCGTTCTCTACTTTTCTTCAAACATATCAACTGAATAAAATTCCAATTAAATAATCTTCTCTTTGTAAAATGATGGTATTTATTGGTCTCTTTCATTCTCTTCGTCTCTCAGTTTCTCTTTAATTCAATACTACTTTATCTGGGATGACTATACGGTATGCCTACTCAAAGAATTCGTATTGTATTGTTACTTCCGCGTCAGACTTTCTTCCTCAATCTTGATATTTCAATTTACTCCAACTTTATCCATTTTCCCGGTTTTCTTGTATTTCAAACCATCAATCTATCAGTTCTGAATTATTTACAATTGAATGCTTTCAGATCATTGTAGTCATCAAATAATTATATCCGATCAATTTTAGATCTACAGTATTCTAACTCTACCATCCCTATTATAAGGAAATATAACCATTTGGTTGATATTACTTTACCTGTTTGTATCGGATAGGCCTACTGTAAAAAAGGATGATTCGCGAATAGACATTGCAAACTTTTTCTAAAGAAACTGGTCATTTTTGAACTATCTCTTTCTGAAGTGGAGTGATACTTGAGACATACATGGCTATAATGGCTTGGCTCTAATGGCTTGGCTATAATATTAAACGTGGAGAAGATGAAGGAAAAGGTAAATGATGAATGATTCCAACTTGTTTGAGCACATAACTGAATTCCGTAACAAAACCAATTCCTACGATAATTTTTGGACAATTAAAGTTGAAACATACATTTCAAAGAGTCGATAGAATGACTTGAAACTTCATACCGTGTATGAAATGTTTCGGAGAGAAGGTGAGTAAAATAGGAAGGTAGAGGATTGTTCAACTCATTTCGACCTAAACTTATATTAACATCGAAATTTCGTGTAGCTTATGCGTATTCATAAAAGCGTAAAGAAGGAACGCGCCTTGCAGTAAACTTAAGAATGCAAACGGCTGTGTTTTATTATCAGAGATTCAAGTATTGCGGGAAATGATGACATTTAGTTTGTGTTTATAGTCAAAGTTTATAGCAGTCGAAAATCAGCATATAGCAGATCAAAAAACATGCCGGAGCGTGATAACAAGTTAATTCGCCAATTACAGTTTATATTCACTAATCGTCATTAATTGTAAAACCGACTCGTATACATTCATATTTTGATATAAGCCAATATATGAGATATATATTATTTTCATGAGGTTCTTTCACAATTTCTCACTATTCACTCACACTTTCAAAATCCTACAATCATACTTGTATTCTTCCACTGTCATTATTATACGTTACACCATCTTTGTGACAAATTAATGGTAAACATTTCCGAACAGTATCCATGGTAGTGACTTCCCCGTTAAACGTCCCATTAAACTCAACGTCACCACTTTTGGTATATGACTATCTCATCTTTCTATGAAACTGTGTACTCATATATTATATGCAGGAGCTGTCTGAGTGATGATCATTACTCATCTCTATGCAGCATCATTCATCATGGGACACGACTCATCTCACCACGAGCGGCATGTCATGTAGCCGTGCAAATAGTTCAGACATTATTACACGTTGATATAGAGTGTGGAATAAATTATATAATTGCATGGTTCTATAGGAAACATTAAATTTGGGCGTGGGGTCTAAAGACCTGCAGACTACGGGTGGTTGTGTACGTCTATCATTCATGTGTGCCAGCTGGTCGTTCGTGTCCCCCAAATAAATTGACTGTTAATGGGATCGATGATCAAATTAATCATCGCTGCATACACTTCATGTTTACTTCATTGTTGTATGCAATTGTGTTTTGCTATATGTATTTGTATTTAGGCAAATATCCATATTGAACAAAGAGCAAGTATATTGGTGAATCGAGTTTACTGGGTTCACGAGGTATGACGGAGGGATCTACCGATATAATGTATGTGAACATGTTAGTAATTACAGAGTCCATCTGCAACTTTAACATGCATGACTTCTTTGGAAGTTGATTCATTTTATTTATATGTAGGTCTACAAATAAACCGACAATATATTATTATGTATTGACAGACAACCTCTAACCTCAAACTTACTTAAACACTAATATACGATAATGAGAGTATAAACCGCGTGTAGGCCTACAGTTTGAAAAAAAGTAGTTTATCCTGAATTTATATTTCAATAAACGTATCAGTAGATTTGGATAGACTTTCATTTCAATTCCATACTCCAAGAATCTTGCAATCAATTCAAAACAGCAAAACTAATTCCATTCGAGTGATCATTAAAACTGTGCATTTGTGAACACTCTGTAGCTGGCAGAGGATAATTGTTCTAGACTACGGCGTCAGATATTCTGGATATATACCTAGCATAGTTTCATTAACTATGGTCTATAGTCGAACAACACTCCAGTGTTTCGTTTAAGTACAGTAAAGCGAGATATTAATTTACATTGCTTAGTAAGCGTAATAGCCAGAATTGAATTATTAGTATATAAGCGGATGAAAATGTTTTGTTAACCAATTAATCCATAATTTCCACATATAGAATTTACACGTATATGATAAAATAGGATACAAATAGCAATTTAGAATCATTGGTTATATTTCATCTATGTATTCAGTATATATTTTAAACGAATGTTATTCTCGTCATCCGATAGGAATTTGAGACGGAATACGGATAAAAATGTCTGAAAATCATTTTAAATATGCCTATGTTGGAATCTACTCTGCATCACCCAAACCTCTGACTGCCTGTACAATTTTCATTACTTTCTTAATGTTTTCCGAGGGAATCAGTTTCGTTTAGAACGTTTTTGGACGTGAAATGCCTCTCGAATATTTTTTCTGAACATTGCATCACTAGAAACACATTGTTCCACCAAGTTTACTTTCACAAAAAACACACAAATATGGTGGCTACTCAAGATTGTATGGAATAAAATGTGAACCCGGCACCTCCACTAACGTTATTGGTGGGACTCAATATTCATTCAGTTTTGCCTGGATTTGGGTTAAAGGGCAGACAAAAGTTTTGCACATAAAATAGGCCTACACAGTCATGGTATTTCATCGCCTTAACATTTGTTAGTACTGAACCTTGTTCGTACACTCGTTTGGTTTTTGGAGTTGCAAAAAGAATTGATTAATCCCCAGATTAATCAATGCGATAAATAGTAACATAGTGTTGGTTTTTAAGAATAAAAATTTTCTGGATGTCCTAATGAATTATTTTTAATTTATGGATTCACCATAATATACCATTATATATTCACCAATAACGTATCATTATATACCGATGAATCTAGCAATCGCCAAGTTAGACTTATAGTTCTGACTTGACATTTCAATTACAACAAATTGATCTTTCCCAGCAAACCAAAATAAGTGTCGCTTCCGGGGACATTTCTACAATTTTTTTAGCGCAGCACTTCTTGAACGCAGTTTCTGTCACTACTCAATCGTGGTTTTTCTCCATCTTCTTTCTCCCCTATAGGCCTATATATCCTCATCTTTTACTCTAAATTTAATTGAATCATTATAATTCACAATTAGAATTTTTAATCCACACATAACTACAACATATATTCAATGAAATGAAAATGCCGTGCAATTTTATATATCATAAATACTGGCTTTATTTATATATTTATATATGTGTTGCTTCCGCTACATTTCCACAATTATTTTTAGCGCAGCACTTCTTGAGGGCGGTTTCAGCTGTGACTACTACTCAATCGTGGATTTTCTCCATCTTCTTTCTCCCCTATATCTTCATCTTCTACTCGAAATTTAATGAAATAATTTTAATTCACAATTCTAATTTTTAATGCACACATAATTACAACATATATATAAAATGACATGAAAATGCCGTGCAATTTTATATAAAATAAATACTGACTTTATTTATATATTTTTTCGAATAACAAATTCATTCAATTGTGTTTGTATCTCAGACTCTCAACGCACACACTCGATTCTGTTACGTCTTTAACATCATCGTTTACTATTGCACCTTCAACGGATTTACCAGAATTACTTCGTTGCATTTCACACCGTTATGTTAATTCTCTAACGAAGCTTTGTTCTCTCTCCCGCTTACTCCCGCCTACATCTGCTCACCAATCACCAGCCGCACATGTCTAGTTTTCCATATTATACAGCTACCTGAGACTCAACCTACAATGCTCGTATACCATACATGCCTAATTCCTTGATATATGAGTAAAGCGATCAGAATTCTCTCGTGAAAGACTATACCTCACTACAGAATGTATTTTCTATGAAGTTAACGGTGTATGTGAATATTTACTTGATATCCAATATATCAAACGATAAAGTAGGAATATTGTAATTTGATACATAGTATCAGTATATGTTGTGTTACGATGAAGAAATCATCCTAAAGAAGTCTGAAATTCCTTCCTTTATGTAGGCCTAAAGGCCTTCGTTAGTATGAAAATGAATGGTAGGATAGCCATTTTCTTACACGCTTTTTTATATGATCAGTTGGTAGCCGGTGGGGTGTTGACGGAGATATTTTGTGAGAATGTATTGATCTATAATTATTTTCTAATTCGAGTGTTTTGATTCTAATTTGTGTGTCGAATGTTTTTTAAATTGATGAAATGATTTTAACTACTAAGTCAGTATTGAGTTTTTGTATAAAATTATTATTTCTGTATTTTTGCGAATGAAACAATTTACTTTGTTCATCCAGCAAATACATAGAGCGGATTGGAAATCGATATACAGTAAAAATAGGAAACCATCTCACAGTATACGATCATCATCCATATTACGGTTGAATATATATATATATATATATATATATATATATATATATATATACACGAATCATATAGAATGAACCAACGTGAAAAAAAATGTTTAAAAAAGAAACAGCCCTTACTTCCTCTGTAGTTTGGTACTGGTACTTGATATCGATATGCATAACAATCTTGTAGAAAATCTCGTATAACAATAGAAATAAAACGCAAATTCCGAGCAAACGGTATTTCCCAGTTTCTTGTACACTCAAAGCTTGATTTACATTTTTACGTCTTGACTGCAGTGGAGTGTATGCTTAGGAAGGAAACCATTTGAACCTGGAATAGAACCGAGTCTAGCGCGTAGAATATAAATGGGTAAACTATTATTCTTTCCCTGTGGAGTATAATATAGATGTTTTAGTTGGACACATAGGAGAAATATTGGTCGCTCGACGGTAGTAAGACGTTTTACCATGATAGTATAACCATTAATCCTACTTAAAATATTAGCATATCCATATAATATCAGAAGAATCTTTGTATATCTAACGAAAATCAATGAATTATACATACGGTACGAAAAACTTTAATAAACTAATACTTACTTATTGAAGAGTGCATATACGGTAAGGTTGCTCACGTATTTACTTGATGTAACCTACTTATACTTCAACTTACTTTGAGAAATGGGTTAAAACATAACCAACTAAATTAAGTTTGATATGCTTGTCTTGTACTTTGATTATGTGTTGGGGTTGGTGTGTTGGGGTTGGAATTGAGGACAAACTTTCTAAACTTCTTGAATAAAGTTCATTTATCTTAATAAATTTAATAACTTCATATAATCTTGGAGAGACTAATTATTGTTGAAAAATATGAAAGAGTTCTGGATTACAGTTTAATGTTGAAGATCTAACTGAAATTTCAAAGTAAAGAATTAAAAGAGATCATCACGTAACTTGGTCCGTTGACGTTATTGACCTCCATTGTGAAACATTAAATCAGGTACGTGAGATCAATATTTCGAGAATATAGAAGGTTGGTGGGTGAACTACTACTGAAAATGCATTATACTTGCATTGATTGAAAATTTTATATTCAATTCCACATTTTGATTAGTGGATGTTACCAATAAATACAACCATCATGTACTTTCATGAATAAATTAAAACAATTGAAATCGGGTGAATCAGTTGTGTCATAAACGGTTGATTATTGTTTGTTACACTACCACACCAACAACTAAATTATTTGGGAATACGAATATGCGGATGATAGATCAAATTTGCTGAAAAAGCAATACCTTCAGTGGGACCAAAACCCACGGGTAACTTTACTTCAGTTTTCAAAGTAAAGTTCTAACTGACTGACTGACTGAACCAGACATGGCTGCGTCACATTAATGTGTCGTTGTCTATTGATCGACAGTTCTGATAAAAATATGTCTGTGATATCATTCTCTTTATTTATTCATGAATAGACCTATCATTTTCAATACAATATAAATTTAGCACAACGTTGTTATATGCATATTCATAAATATTATTAATACACCATGAGCTTTATGAGTGTATACGATGATACGTATATACACAAACTTTTTCTTCTCAAATATTTATATTCCACGTGCGCCTATCAAACAATAGGCCACGCCCATAAGTAATTGTGCAACATATTGTGAGGTACTCGTATTATGTTTCTTATTTATGTTTATGAATAACAAACATGTGGATCGTGGTAATATAGTTACATGCTAGATTTGATTTCAGAGGGTCGTAAACAGTTTCAGCAAAGAGTACCAATAAAAACAAAACATAGGGCTAGCTACTGTACTTGCACTCGAGCCTTCATGCAAAAAACAGGTGTGGTAGTGAAACAAACAATAATCAACCGTTTATGCCACAACTGATTTACCCGATTTCAATTGTGTCAATTCATTCACGAAAGTGCATGATGGTTGTATTTATTGGTAACATCCACTAATCAAAATAATTATTGCAAAATAAGTATTTCGTAATTTTTCACGATTCATGACCGATTCATTGAATGCATGACCTTTCACCTACTCACTCCCGAGGCCAGACATGCGTTCTGTTGACAATATTCTTCATGTTCATTTTCAATTTTTTTCGAAACTATTGAAACAATTATCAATAAATTTTTTACAATTTCATCTAGAGGATTTTTGAAATTTCTTTATTATTTTCTCAAATAAATCATAACTTTGTTGATTCTCTTTTAAAATAATTCGATGTATTTTCAATATTTTGGCTTTTATTATATATAGGCCCTATCTATTTTATATTTTGCTATATTTTGCTTTAAAAGTGATAAAATACTTATCCATTATCATGCATGCACCATCCAGTTTATATGGTTGAATACTGCACTCTGAGGCAGCATCCGTACATCTACAATAAATTAAAGAACCGACGTGTCCTACAATATTCGTGTATGTGACTGAAGAGGTTAAATAACATTACCGTAAATCATCACAGAAATACAACTTTCCAGATAGGTCCTTTCACTAAACTGGAAAAACAAGTCGGGATTAATCGGTCAAGGATATGGCACTGGATCCTCCACCCACGTATAGAATAAGTCGTCCATTCTCATCCGACTACTTTCTTCAAGTAGAGATCTTTCTTCTTCTTCGTGCCAGATACAAGGTGACACTTTGTTCTTCATAAACAATGCATAAACTTGGTTGAAAATACTCTAAAACATTGATTATTGCATGCGTGCCTCCATGATCTCAATATCATTTCAGGTAAAGGCACGGTAAAGATCCATTTAATAATCATGGCAACAATATTGTTGACCTTTATTCAAATAGAAAATAGATCAATACATCGGGTTTTTATGTTCTAGAGACATTTTATGTGTCTGTTCTCGTATTTACGAGACATATAAAATAATAGATTGGGAATACGTGATGAGCATATATTTCATCTCCCATTGAAATATCGTACGACACAGTTTTATTGTTCAAACTAAATGTATCTCTGTGAATGGTTAAAATGTGCTGAAACGTGAAGAGAATATAGAAACAGTTGGAATGATGATTTGACCCCCGATGTCAATAATTCACAATAAACTTCGTGTAGATTTTACTTTCTATGAAACCCACATGTTCAGTGTGTTTTTTGTCAGATATTTATTGCTAGAGTAGAGCATTGATAAATGATTCGTTGCTTAATAAGATGAGAAAAACTGATTTTCCTTCCATTTTGTCATTTTATTCCATCGCGTTTTACTATTCAAAATATTGTGATTCATAATTTTTTAATTATCTAGAGGCCTATTTATATGTCGTAGTTTTTTCTTCAATTACAATAGGGAAAATGTGTAATTAGTAGAATAGTCGGCCCACAAATCCCACAATGTTACCTCAATAACTGATGAATATTCAGTCATTAGAACTTTGATATTACACATCATTATTGATACAAGCTGCTATAAAATGCTCAAGTACGTCGAGAGAAAATAATTCATATTTTACCATCTTAAATTTCTATTCCCATATAACCAATATTATCAATTGAAATGGGTTTGCTTCGGCATTCAATCTGTAGTAGGTGAATCCGAACATGAAGTCTGTCATTCCAAGTCCATCCTTCTCTTCACTTCTCCAAATATATTTTAAAAATAATAATTTATATTTCCTACCAAAATCTATCTTCTACTTTTTTTTCTTATTTGATAATTCTTCTTCAATTACCATATGCATTTTTCTTCTGATTATTTGACTCTTTCTTCGTTCTCAATAATATGGCCGACTGTAAATATATATATATATAATTATTTCTATATATATGTATATATATATATATATATATATATATATATATATATATATATATATATATATATATATATATATATATATATATATATATATATATATATATATATATATATATATATATATATATATATATATATGTGTGTATATATATATATGTATATATATATATATGTATATATTATATCTATAAAAAACTCGACTCGTTTCTCTAGATTGTTCATCCTTTCTTCTTACGTGTCCATATTATCATTGTCTTCCTCTTTTCATCCTCTTCCCAACGACAATATTGTTAGTTAACTTCTCCAATGTTCTTCCTGGACTTCGTCGGTCTCTCCCTCTCTTTCTCTCTCTCTCACTCTATTTATCTTTGGCACACCCGCTATACAAATTTCATATCCTCTGCCTCTTCTGTCGGTACTTCTCACCATCCCATCGTCCACGAAACCTATAATACAAAATTGATGAAAATATATTCTATAAATCAATAGCTATTCACTTATAGTTAAATCTTCATTCCAAACTAGTTCCTTTCCTGTCTGAAACAATCCGTCAGTCTCAAGCACTCCCCTAATAACTTCCACATCTAGTGTAGCGTATCTATTCTAAATTGTATTAAATTCTGTTATAGACAATTCATATTTTTATACTTGTTTCTTCTACTTAAAATAATTATACAAACATGTAGACTATTATTCTATTAAAGTAAATTATCTAGTTAGAGAAAGCTTGATGGAGTCTGAGTCCCACAAAAAGCAAGCTACTTAAAATCCACAATTCAATACTTATAGGTCCTGTTTTACAAATAATGACTTTGCTGATTGAGTGATAATTAACAATAGCCCTAATAGAAATAATTGAATAATAGAAATCAATTGAAAGCAATGCAATATCAGAAGACGAGTAATGAAAACTTGAATAAATACGCTTAGATTCAATTAATGTTATACAATTGTATCCGCGAAGGAACTGGGTTGTCTATCAACCGAATAATTATTACATAATCTCGACTTGGTGCACAATTTTGAAAGACGCAGTAAAATTCTATTACAAATGATTTTTGTATCTCAATTAGTAGTGATCTAAACACATTGTGTACATTTCTTGGGTGTATTAATTCATTTTTAATAATGTAAAATGCAGTCCTGAACCATTTTCTACGAAATATACTGATGCGTTGATCAAGATCTAATACACATTCTTTGTGTTTGACCTCTTAGTATTTATCTTTAAATGCTGGGTTCACTGTGGCGTGAGATTATTGTCAGTCCTCACGTACGTCACCTCTCCGTGAACGTTTTTTCATTTCAAAAAAGTAAGTATACTTCTCGAATATGTCACACATTCGTTTAACTACAATATTTATACTGTTGATTAATTTATCTTGACGAAATTGCTTCTTAATAGGCAAATAATAGGTCTTAATATTCTCCCACTTATGAAGTGCTAATTGGCAACGACCCTTAATTTGTCACTATAGTATGTATAGTGAAGAGAAATGTCTCTACCAGTAATTAAATTGATGCTTCAGTCGATATTTCATGTTCATGATGTGTTGTATTTTTATAATTATTATTTATCGTGGCCAAGTCCATGCAATTCACATTCCCAACAAACTGTCTGTGTACATTTTCTTCCGAAACTAAAAAAAAAAAATGATTATGATATCGACTTCTGATGTGAAAAAAGTTTCAGGCATAATATCAGGCATGTTCGTTTCCTGAATTTTTATACATGTCGATGAGTTTTTTCAGATATGATCGACATATTTTGAAATGCCTGTACTATTTTACTGTCCATCTATTTGCGCAGCAATTCAAACCCTCGCCAAATACAATAGAACTACGTACTGAGTTGAATTAATTTCACACTACTTGAAAAAAACACGTGGCTGATGATAACTGCAACCATATATCATGCACGGATTTTCCTCCATACAGGTATATATATAGAACACATTTAATTCACGTTCCCATCATGCTCGTGGATGAAACGATGATAAATAACTCGGCCATTTCATGTGTAATCAAGGGTAATTTGTTAGCATTTGTATGCTGGCAGCATCTCTCTAGCGCGCTATCACTACCCACCTCACGTTACCCGCCACCGTTATCATTATCAACCTCTGTACGTCCCAATTCTCACACTTCTACGCACACTACGCATAGAATTACATTATACATTCACGTAGCCATTAAATATTAGAGGTGATGGCTAGACTGGAGGTTCAACTGGTATGCCAACATCTGTGAAGAATTGGCGTATGTCAGGTGATTAGGGAATGGTTCTTGTAATAGTTTTTAGTTTAAACTTCCAATTGATGAAATTGTGTAGAAAATTCAAATTATTGTGTACGCTGACTTGAAATACAATTATTATAACCTATCCTTCACAACGCAGAATCCAAGCATGAGATTGGAACGAATATGATACTTTTTGAAATTGCTACTCTTGATACGGATTTATATTCATCTTTCTAGTGCCTATGTGCCACCCGTTGGATTATTATATTCTATATCTACTATCATACCTAATATCATTCTATAGTGACAGGTTCGTATATTTGATTTTGATATGAAATACAGTGTTATTTGAAAGTCGACGAACTATTCTATTATAAATCAGTATCTCTTGTTTATTCAACCTCTGTACCCCTGATACCTCACACCCCTTTACCCCCCTTCATTTCTCCTACCCCGAGGGGGAAATCATATACGTGCGTGACGGGATTTTATTTTGTAAATCTGACAGCGTGGTTCATATTCACGTCTGTCGTCTTGTCTTTTCTGACTGACTTCTCATTCGATCGAATACCTTTCATACTTATATACACATGTTTTCCTCCTTGGAAAATCATTTTTCTCGGAATATTTGCGTGTCCTACTTTTTTAGTCTGGTTGTTGGCAGACTCAATTTTACTGTATACTTGAGAAAACGGAAACGTTTTTTTTCTGTTCGCGCTCCACAGGTAAAATGAAAAAAATATGTTGATGAAACTTGTCATACATATTATACGTCATCATCTAGGTCGATACTGTGTATAGTTTTGAGGTGCAATCGGTTGAACTGCTTTGAAAAAAATGAGTTCGAAATTCAAAAAAACATAAAAACTCGGAGGAGAAAATATGGAAGAAATATTTATTCCGAATAAATCCAAATTTCTATGGAATTGAAGCACACAAATGAGAAAAGTTATTAGAAAGTTTTCCGATTGCTGTTTTATTTACATTTTGAATGCCGTTTCTAAGATAAAAATTGATATGCCTTCTTTTCTCACACTAATTAAAAATCTATCGAGGAATCTATTCAAGGATGATTATTGGTTAAACCAATTGGTCGTAAAATTAAATTGTCAGTGAAATTACATTTCGAAATTAAATTAACGATGAATGAATCAGCTAGGCAGTGAGTTAATAGATCCAAAATCAAGATATCGAGACCTTTACCATTTCTTCCAGTCATATATAATATCATATTATATTCTTTCATATATATAGGGCCTAATATATCGCTCGTCCTACAATGCATGTGATGTGTTTTCCAAGTATTTTATCATATGAATGATGACTTGGTGAGGGGTTGGAGAGGCGGGAAGGGCTTCTAGCCGTCAGCGCCAGGCTTTCTTAGTGACAAACTGAGGTAAAGAATGTCGATAATAATCGAAATATGTGAGTTGGCGCGCGAAAACCGTACACTTGCTGATGTAAACACTAGGAAGATCAATACATGATTTATTAATCACGAAGAATCTGGGCAAACGACCACGAGTTAAATTAGAAATGGAGATTTCGTTGACATCGTCAAACTTTTAAGTGGTAAATTTTCTGAAAAGTTTGCACAGATTAAAAAGTCAATTATTTTAATATGAAGTCAAACGAGTCCACATTTTATTTGATTTGATCTTGTTAGTCTACGCGTCACAATCACTGCTCTGTATTTCTGTATATTCATTTGTGTGGGTAGTATAAACCTTCAAAATGTATATTTCATAAGAACACACAGGTTTTTGCTGTTAGTTATGGTGCAAATGGAGTACAAGGCACAACTTTTCTGTTCTTTGACAAGTTGTTTGAATATGAATTCTATATGCCCACTTTGTTAAATAATGTACGTATACTGGCTGCTATATTCCTTTATTACTCTGTTGTAAATTCATATCAACAAAAACAACAAACGGCGCTTTCTATATAAATGATGTCATAGTTGTGTATATAAGTAATATTGTATGGAGACATGAACTTTCGGACGTATTCGCCAATATCTTTTAACGGATGAATTCGATCAAGTTTTGTTACGCTTCGACCGACATTTACGATAGGGTACTTACGCAAACATGGCGACACAATATTGTGTTCGTAAACTATATTAATTTCCTTTCAGTTATCTACTTTGATGTTATATACGAAATGATGCGATGGTTTTGGAATTCAATTAGAAATTGTGTGGTTGCAGGTTTGTATGAAATTGTACCAAAGTGAAAATTCATTCAAGTCTCGCGTTTCGTAATTGTATGCGCGAAGTGAAGACTGAATTTTACTGTACTCAAAAAAAACGATTTTTTTGTCGTTCGCGCAACAGGTTAAACTAGAGCACACATTTTGTTGAAACTTGGCATACATATTTGTCATCATCTAACTCGAAATTGTGTAGTTCTGAGCTGAAATCGGTTTCACCATTTTTTAGAAAAAACATTTAGATTTGAAAACCTTATAAGAATGACACAGCAGTAAAGAGAAATTGGAAAAGTATTGCCTTTGAATGAATTCAAATTTCCACGGAATTTGAATAATATATAATATTGATGGACATTATTCCGAATTTTCACTTAAATCGTGTCTGACGTTTTGTTCAAAAAGATTTTAATGTAATTTTTTACATCAATTGAAGCTATTAGCTTAGTATTGAGAACATTAAGCAACAGGTACAACCAATTAAATCATCAAACGATTGAAATGATCTATAAATGAAGAGGGAGACAGTGACTTGATGGTTTTCAAGATGTATATATAGCTTTTCATCACATTCCATCAACTTGCCTATACGCTCATCCAGAACGAATAGTGAAGGAGAAGTAGGAGAATAGCCTTCTTCTAGTTTAACAGTTTGAAATTGTTAGGTTAAAACTTGAATGTGAGCGACATCGCTTAGCACACAATGGTAGCTATCGAATCGTATGCAATATTGAACACTAAATTAAATCGTTTCTAAGTGAGGCGAAAACAAGAAAACAAAGGAAAAAACTACTACAAATTTTCGTAATCGTTGAATGGCATGTTCACCTTTATGAGCTCGTCTACTTCTATTCTCGACTATTAGTGGTATGTCAACCAAGTTAACTATCAGTGCTATATTAATATAGCTGTGGTATTTCCAGGGTGTTCACATTTTCAAGACGAGGTTTGCGATTATTAAAAACATAATCTTCCAAAAGCGCTGAAAATTAAGAATATGTATTTATATAATTTTTCAGTTGAAACTTCAATTATGGACTGGTTTCGGAAGTTTTCATTTTGAAATTGAATTTTGATTGCAAACTCGCGGTTATGTAAAGTTATAGATGTTTGGATCTTCATAAAAGAAGTTTTAAATTCAAGGAGTAATTATTTCATACATGAATATTATTAGCTTTCTTCACTCATAATCAAATTACAAAGGTATAGATTTTCTTTTGTGAGCCTGATTTACTTATGAACTTTTATTACCCTTATCGCTTCAAGGAATAATATTTAAATTAGTGATGCATCTTTTTACAAAGTTAAAGAGGAAGAAGAAGAGAAAAAATATATGAAGTTCAATTAGTCATGAAAATAATTATCAATTGCCAATTAGTCTTCTGTTTCCAGTCGACGTAAAACATAAGAAATACGGTCTAGATGATATGATAATAATGACGAAAGAAGTTTTGAATCGTCGTTTGAGATGCATGTTCTACAGCTGGTAATGATCTCGTAGATTTACGGGTGTTGAACAAAAACGAGTGAGAGTGCGTTGTAGGCATAGTTCAGCAAACTTTTCAGACCACTTGGAAATATGATCGATTCATTTTAGATTTACATTTAGAAAGTTTTCAGAGAGAGCTTTTTTACATTCGAAATATATTCTAAATATTCTTCCCAATGCGAGTAGAATATAGGAATCTTCCACAGCAATAACTTTCCATCATTGAAGTCCTATAATGTATTATTTAAATTGTTCTATAGCCCGAGCCTCGGGCTTTAAAGTGTGAGATAAAAAGTTCATTCATTTTATACGGATTCATACGTTGTTTTATACGGATTAATCTCTGCTATTGTCCTCTAGTTCGCTTGCACGCGTATAAATTCAATGACGGGCTGGTTGTGCAGCCGACCCAACTTTGCGACTGTTCGCTAGCAAAGCAGTATAGTCTTCATATTTCAGACGACTCAGTTGTAATTTACTCGTTTCACTGAACGATAAATTCATTAGTGCATCTGCATAAAGTTGGAAGAAAGTTTTGTATGGGTTGAATTTGATGAATAGATCGTTACACATTCACAGTGCTAGTTTTATAGGATTAGGACACAAGCACTGTGAGGTTTGGATGAGAAGCTTGATGATGCTGATTCTGAATACAGTGACGTATTAACTAGATCTTTTATAGCGATGAACGCAATCGTTATTGGCCACAGGTATTGAATTCTAATTCAGGCACTTTCATATAGTATTCTTAATGTGAGTAGAACAATTTTTGACCCATATTTTAATCATGACTTCACAGTTTACTTGAATGAACTGTAAAGAAATCATTTCTGTGTGAAACATTGAAAAATACACACGTTTCTCATAATCATTTTGAACGTGTTTTCAAGTTAAATAGTGCTAAAGAGTAACAGGGATAGATTATGAATTTGTAATGAAAATCCAACTGTTAATTGATTTAAATCATTATGTAAAGTACATATACGTACGTAATGACATTGAGGTCTCTAATTAGCTCGGTTTTCAAATTATTCACAATTTTCTCCATATACATTGACAAAGCATCCACATATCTGTATATGTCTGGTTTATTCAATCAAATTGTTGGGTTATTTATTCAGTTGTATTCAACTAAAATTGAATTGTGTGATCAAGTGATCAAGGTAGGCCTACCACTCAATAAATATATGGAACATGTATTTATTGACATTAAACAAATGTTCAAATGATCTCGAAATGATTTTCAAATAAACAACTCGACTGTTTTGAAATAGAATTAATAATTTTCTAGACCACCATGGAAGAATAACTTATCCAGTGACGAAATCCATAATATCCTCATGTGTATATTTAATTCAGACTATATAAACCAATTTGGTTTACCATTTTATCAGTCATTTTCATCATCTAACTAGGACAAACTGAATGCAATCGTATCATCTCAATTTATTTTCGAACCATTAATCATTTCTCTCTCTTGCTATCTAATTATTGCCTTGACAAACACGGGGCGCGAGTTTTACGAGCCCTCCCCCCCCCCCTCCCCTCTCACCCAATCTGTAAAGTGTACAAATATAGTAAATAAACACCCAATTAACGAGGGTAATTAAAATCGCGGGAAGCAAATGTGGGTCACCCTGCTAAGCGTTCCAACTATCAACCAGGCACCTCCACCAAAATAACTTACCCAGATTGTCTTATTTATTACAATGCAGGAATCTAGTGCGTGAAATGTGTTTAAAACAATAATAACAAACTAATAACAATAATAACAGAATAATAATAATGATAACATAAATGATAATGGTAATGACAATAATAATGGGTTTTAACCGGTTTTTACCGCGATTGTATTCAATTAAGTGAATGAATAATGATATTAGAAAAAATATACATAATTAGTATTGGCCTGTAGTTAGTACATACTGTAGTTCAGTATACATAGATGATTTCTTCGTGTAATTTCTCAGGACCAGTATTCCAATATGATATCATTTTGACAATCATTTCACAACTGATATTTGTCAGGTCAAAATATTAAAATCTGTATCTCATTGGCTCAATCGTAATTGGTTAGTTATTATTTGCTCCTTAACGACCCCATCGACAGCTAGATTATTTGGGGGTACGAATGAGCGGGTGATAATGAACTATGTAGTGATGATCAGTGAGAAGACTCGAACCCACGCCCAACATTGATTTCAGTTTCTGAAGCAGTGCCTTGGTTGACTGAGCCACGGAGGGCGGCTCATTCATTTAATTGCAATTTAAAATTAAAACTCAGCAGTGAAATGAATATGTTCAAATTATAATGATTTGTCAGTATAGTGACAGGCCTACATGAAGTATGACGAATTATATGTTTTATCTTCATTTTTTATGATTTCCATTTTATTTCAATGATTGGTTAATTGATTGTATACGCTCATTTCAAATACGTAAATCTTTTTCCATTAATGCCACGTGCTTAAAAATAGTATCGTATTTGTTTATACAAATATTCGTAATTATTTTAAACATAAGATAATCATATTTAAATTTGTTAATTCACGATACAAATATTGTATCCCAGAATACAGTTATCAAGAATTGGAAGTATTTATACACGGCCAACGTCTGTATCAAATTTTTGTTACAATAGGAATAGGCCTATAGTTAGAAAAACTCTTTGAAATTCCTTTGAGATCTGTCATTGGACATGATTTCACATTAGTATTCAATTCGATCCTGAATGTGCTAGAATCATTAACTAATTAACAATGCACGTATAAACTTGATCTCGTCGTCATCACGGTGTAAGGTTCTTTATGTGAACTGTCAGCCCCGTTGGTAATGTCAGAGTGTCAACTCTCGGGGGCTATTAATAGAGAATTGATTGCGACACCACTGGAGTGGATAGAGTTTTGTTGCAACCTGGCTCTGTGGTTTCCCTCTATCCAGGTGGAGATGCATACCAATCGATAGTGTATATGTGTATGTGTGCAGTGATGTATTTGTTATCAATGGCTGTGCATACATGCTATGGACATATATGTAGCGGTGAACTCTTTTATATTTGATGAAATGATCATAGAATTATATATGTTGCTTTCTAATGTAAATTAATGGAAAACTCATAATTTGTTGTGTGATGTACCGGAAAATGACGGAAAAACATTCAAGAGAAGAATTATAAATGATTTTTTGAGGGTTCAATATTTAATTTTGTGAGTACCGTATGAGAGTGTTTACGTATTCAAGATGGTACCTTATTTCACCTGTTTCACAACGACCAAATAAAGTGAGCATGTTTTTGTGTTCTGAATTTCGTTTCTTTTTTATTTAGGTAAGTTTAAAGCACGCTGATTCTGGAAACGTTGAACTACTTCTGTGTGTACATATGACAACATTTGACAAACAACAACAATAATTAATACGCTCCCCATAAGAGTTAAGGTAAATATAATCTCATGTGTAATCTTCATATTATACTACTCAATTGTTTAGAGTGTATTATTATAAACTGTCGAAAAAGAAATTTTCAACTAGGCTTATCGTCTTTTTCGTTATAACTTTACATGCTCTCGAATAATAAACAAAATCAAACCCGAATATTATAGGATATACCTTCACTTACGTAAATACGCATAGAATATACGTATAGTTTCGATTCAGAACAAATCGAGCACAGAAACAGAATAGCAATCTGGGCTAAAATGCTTCTTGTAGTCTTTTCAGCGAAGTATATGATATAATTATATGAAAATGATTGCTTGGTTGAATTACATACACGGTGCAGGTTTAGTATGTATTCTGAATGAAAATCGTGCCCGGTCATGCCCGAGAGGTTGACGTGACCGACTAGTGAGACTCAGCTTAGTTTTAGTTGTCAAATCGAAGCAAGGTTTAGCTGCGGCTTACACTCATACAGGATAAGAACGGAAAAGCTCACTGGATAACGCCGATTGAAATATTCGTGAAATGGAGCAATTTATTTTATTCTTCTGCTTGAGAAATACATCTCGTATATGAGTCTATATACATATAGACAACCACAGATTTTATTCAGGCCTATTATCGATTTATATATATATATAGGAACTGATTTCTGATTCAACAAAAATGGTATGGTCATTATAACGAGCAGTTTATATTATAAATAATATTTATATTTATATTATAAATATAAATTTTTATTATAAGCAGTATAATTATACAAATAATATACCCAAAATACATTTGAGCTTAGTTTTAGTTGTCAAATCGAAGCAAGGTTCACCTGCGGATTAGAACGACGGATAAGAGCGGAAAAGCTTACGGGATAGCCATGCTGAATAACGCAGATTTAAATGTTCTTTAGAAGGTGCAATTTATTCATTCATTTTATGAGATACACAAATTACATCTGTTACTTGAATGTCAGTGACAGCTCCATTTGTATTCTGCACATACTGAATGTATTTCATTGCATTATATCATATATCGTATCATTATGATGTACGAATATAAAAGAAGAGGGGGGAGACCAAGGGAGTGATGTAATATGGAAGTGAGAAGAGCTGTGGAAGAGAAAAGGAAGACATGGATCGAAGTAGAGAGTGCTGAATGGTGGAAAGACAGAGAGAATTGAAGAGAAGTGGTGAGCAGAGTTGAGATGGAAGAGCAAGAAGTGCAGGACAGGCCGAGGAGGAGTTGAAGGAAGAGGACTTGGGTATGGCTTACCAAAGTCGACTTGTTTTGCCCTAGTTATACATTTACCTAACTTTGTTGGAGAAAGTTCTTGGAAATGAAAATATATATATATATATATATATATATATATATATATATATATATATATAATATGTGCGCATATCTAGCGTGAACCACAACGTACACTTCAAACTTGAAACGTACAAATATTTTTAACAATCGTATATTGAGTTTTGCTCACTATAGGGTTCGTACTTTCCGCCCACATAGAAAACCTGGAATAGTCGAACCGGGAACGTTCTTGAAATCAGGATAGAGTCTCAAAAGTCACAAAAAAGTCACGGAACACCATAAACGGGAAATGTCAGGAAAATATATTCGACTATATTATATATTTTTATCATCAGTTTTTCAAATGAAGTTCTATACTTCTTTGAATCCTGTCATATCTCGCAAACTTTTCTCAAATTAAAATAACGAATCAGATATGAAATTTAGCCAAAAAGGATCCAGGTGAACTGTAAAAAAAGTACGGGTATTTCAACCTCTTAGGAATGTGATAACATATTTAAGATATATACTACCGGAAATATATTTTTT
This sequence comes from Brachyptera putata, assembly GCA_907164805.1. Lineage (NCBI taxonomy): Eukaryota > Metazoa > Arthropoda > Insecta > Plecoptera > Taeniopterygidae > Brachyptera > Brachyptera putata. The sequence goes on from OU015462.1 coordinate 30,278,041, forward strand.
CTCTTCAACCGTATATAGATTGGATCTGATAGTGTCAATTAAAAAAATGATTTACATATTTTTCCTTACTTTTTATTCATTTATCAAGTAGCGGAATATATTACTTTATGGTTTCCATCACAATGAAATGTATATGCCTCGATTTTTCATGGCTTTTGTTCTATATTCAAAACCGAAATATATTGTTCAACAATACAGGATAGAATATACGCTATGTAGAATCTAGTGTAGGCCTATATATATCTATATGGTGTTATACATTCGGGGAATGTGATCTGGATTTTATGTGTGTATTGTGTTGCGTATGTTACTGGTTCACTATTCGATTGTACTATCGATCTGGTTAAATTTGTATATGAAAGCAGGTTAGTCGAGTACTTACTGAAAAAACATTCATGATAACACAAGCACATTCATAAACATCCTGTGTACGCATTATTCGTAATATTCGTAATGAAAATCAAACGATGTCGAAATGTTTTTAGTTGCTCATGAAGATATGTTCAAAAAGATCACACTTGTGTTTGGCAAAGTGAAATCAAGTTGACCTGAAGTAAGTTTTTGAAAGGAAAAACGATTTCATTGCTGATGATCAAGCGAGAAAGAGCATAACAAGAGAAGTGTTTGTTGTACTGTTTTGTATTGAGTTTCTATTCGTTTGCATTTTTTAGACCATAAACGTGAGACTCAGTGTGGGTTCATTCTTCTCGATTAAACCCGAGAGAGCAAGACGGATTCATTTTAGTGTTGCTGTAGATATTTGTGCAGAGCAAAAACCAAAGCGAAATAATTAAATAGCAATCAATGAGTGGATGGAATACTTCAATCGATTCATGTGAAATAAATAGTATTCTACGTTGTTTCGAAGAATGAATTAAAACGACAAAAGTTCCAACAAAATTTGAATCACATTTATATCAAAGTAAATTAGAGCACACGAGGGCTTTCCGTGACTTGATGCAAATATAGAAAAGAAATTGGAAGGGCCCATTTATAGATTTTGCACTTCTGTCTCGATCGTTGTACCTTGTTACGCCACTGATTAATTCCATTGAGTTTAATTTTTTCATCATACGATTATAGACCTATATGTACTAAATCGCTTTTCTTGAATATTTCATCATTGCTTAGCATAGTTATTGCGAACGAACGCCGTGTTATAATTGTGTATATCTTCAATATTTCTCTGCTCAGTCAGCTGAAATCTTTTATGTCTTGAACAATTTTAGCACGTAGCCGCCCTCGATAGGTCAGTCAGTAGAGGCACCACTTCAGACACTGTAGCCACCGTTGGGCGTGGGTTCGAGTCCCGCATCCGAGTATTTCTTTAGCATACAGCTGAAGCACTACGCTGGAGAACAAAATATGAATAAAGTGATCATGCAGTATTCAAATGATGTTTTGAGCATGGGGTTGAAATTTTTCCCATTTTAGGCTACATAAATCGAACAAGATTTACTAATCAAATTAGAGGAGCCGCCTCGGTGGCTCAGTCAATTATCGCTAGCGGTACAAAACCGTGGGGCGTGGGTTCGAGTCCCACATAAGGGCTGGGTTTTTGTAAACGTCCTTTCACCTATCAGCACTCCATCGTTTCATTATTACCCGCTCATTCGGACTTACATATTCCAATCCTTTTATCCATCAGATATTAAAATGTAACGTTTATAAAACCCCACATAAACATTTTTAATCTTTGAATAAAAAGGTGTACTAATTACGTAGGCTTATAGTGAAAAGCTTTTAGAGTGTCGGCTTATATACGAGTGAAGTATTGGTGTTGTCGACTTATCAGATTTATCTCATCTAAATGAGTAATACGTTATTTAGGATTGATTGAAGTTACCGCTTTATTTATAATTACATCACATCGTTCAGTATAATTCTGTATCTCATGACACATAATATGAATTGAACACATCGAATTTCGTTATATTTTCTGAACAATTATTGTTGTATGTGAGAAATGGTAGTATTGAAAATATGACACAAAATTGGGCAATACTTTGTGAGGAGACTTATCTCAGCAACACATTGTATAATTTTTGGGATGTTTGAAAACAATACACACACACACACATATATATATATATATATATATATATATATATATATATATATATATATATATATATATATATATATATATATATATATATATATATATATATATATATATATATATATATATATATATATATATATTTCATTTATTTATTTATTTCAATTCTTTATTTAAACAATATATTTTTGAATAACAATGATTGCTCAAACTTAGGCGGGGTTCACTAATAATAGTGGTCTTCCACCCAAACCTTCACAATGAAATATGATGATAATATTAGAAATGTAATAGAAATAGAATGATGTAATAAAATGTAGGTATTGGTGATGAATGATAGAGCTTGAGGAAAGTTTAAATAAAATGATAGTGGTAATGGTGAGCTTAAAATGTGACGTTGATGGGAGGAATTCTTTTAGTTAATAAAATGCCTTGTCGATGAGGAATGACTTGAGTGAGGATTTGAATTTAGGATATGTGGGCGAAGATTTAATGTGGTTTGGAAGGTTATTGTAAATGACGGAGCAGAGATGTTTTGGACTTCTTGTGGAGAGGGCAAGGTTGTGGGGAGGGATGAAGATATTGAGGTTGGATCGGGTGGAGTGGGAGTGTACTGAGGAGTTGAGATGGAAATGATCAGGATGAAGGTGAACAAAAGTGACTGTGCTGTTTGGATTAGAGTAGAGGTAAGAGTCAGGATGCGGAGGGAAGTGAAGTAGGGTTTGCAGGATTAGCGACGTGATAGACCCGCAATGATTCGAATCGCTCGTTTCTGGAGGATGAAGATGCGGTTGGATGCGGGAGATGAGCCCCAGAACAGGAGTCCATATGAAATAAGGGTGTGAATATGAGCGTGGTAGACAGTAATGAGAGAGGAAGGGTTGACGATGAGCTTCAATTTTCGGAGCATGAAACAGCCGCTTAGAATGCGGGAAGAGGTAGCATGGATGTGGGGGGCCCAATCGAGGGTATCGGACATCAGTCAAGGTGATGCCTAGGAAAGTAGTGGTCGAAGCTGAGGAGATACTTTTGCCATTGAGTCGGATGAGCGGAATCGATTTGGGTGGAATGTAGCGTGAGTGAAAGTTCATGAAGACAGTTTTGGTGAGGTGGAGGGAGAGATGGTTTTGTTCACAGAACGAGGACATGGAGGAGACTTGGTGGTTAACAGTGTTGATCAGAGAGAGCATGGATGATTTTGGAGATGTTAAAAGGTGACTGGTGTCATCGGCATAGATGGAGAGGGTACCAGAATTCAAGTTGAGTGGGAGGTCGTTAATGTATAGAAGGAAGAGAAGTGGACCAAGGACTGAACCTTGTGGAACGCCTTTCAGGATGCATTGAGGGGTCGAGATGTGGGAGGTGTTGGGTGCTGAGGAACGTATATTGACCATCTGGGTGCGGCCATGGAGAAAAGAGGCTAGCCAGTCGTGTGCTATACCATTGATGCCAAGGGGTTTGAGTTTGGAAAGGAGGGTAGGATGATCTATCGTGTCAAATGCTTTGCTGAGATCATAGAAGACACCGATAGCATTGTCTCTTTTATCAAGGGCAGAATAGAGGTCAGAGAGAAAGGAGAATATTGCAGTGGTGGTGGATCGGTTAGCACGGAATCCATGTTGACTCTGGGAGAGAATGTTGTGCTTATTTAGGAATATATATATATATATATATATATATATATATATATATATATATATATATATATATATTTTGACATATCTCCATCATTCACTATATTTTTTCTATATTTTACAGAGTTATAGAAGACACAGAAAAAACGAATGTGTGATGTTATTTTAAACGAGTTGCTCACACGTATCAATTATTAATTAAGATGCTATTACGTAGCACTAGTATAATCTCAAAATTATTGCTCAATCATGAATATTGATTCTCAAAGTAATCATTAACTAAAGAATTGCTAATGAATTTGTTATTTCAATAACATTAAGTAGAAGAATGTTGTTCTTTCAGCACTAGGACGATGTACACATATTCCGTTTATTTTATATACATTTTATATTTCATATCAATATATTCATTGAATTCACAAGTATTGAAACCTTTAAAGCTATGTGTCTTTATGAAAACTAATTTAAACTGATACGAGTATTCATATTATCCATCGAATACTCTTTCGTTTTTTTTTCATCTCCATTCACTTATGAAATATAATATAAAGTGTTTCCGTTGATTTATCAAAAAAAAATCTCTTATTTATACTTGTGCCTTACAGTATAAGATGAGGTTTGATTTTTGCAGTAGATTGGAACTGTAACTCGCTTAACCGAAACGATTGTGCAAACAAATGATTTTATGGAAATATTTGCTCAAAAACAAGTGTGTACTTTGGAACTACGAAGCTGATTCAAACTTGGTTTATTTAGGGGTTGGCGTTAAAGGTCAAAGTTCAACAGAGCGAGAAACTCTATGTCGATTAGAACGAGTCTGCAACCTCAGCTCTGTGCTCTACATTGTAATCGCAATCGTGTAAAACAAATATTTCCATGCTGAACAGTTTTTTTTTGTCTCGAATATTAATTATTTTCTCGAATTTCCGGGTTTCAGGTTTTACATTCCAATCAATTTTTCGAAAATGTCCACTGTTCAGTACGTCTATGTCACTCACTGTTATACTTGGGTCGTTGCATGATTACACAGTGATTCTCATTTTTATATAGATATATTGCTATAAAAAAGTGAAAACGTAAATGACTTAGAGAGAAAAGCGAATAATATTCACAGGCGTGCTCAACGTAGTAGGCCTACGTTCATTAGTGGCTGAATTAAAAAATTTATAGAATTTGGAAAATCACATTTTTTATTAATATTATGAGGAAATTGATCTGAATCTCCTTTCTGAGACAAAATTCATTCTCTCTTGTTCAAATCTTATTCCATCGGGATTTGTAACTTCTACACATAAAAAAAATGTATTGTTCGAACTGATCGAGCTTTAATCTCGACAATATTTGGTTAACGTCAGTGGGATGCTCTTGTACGTGATCTCTCCAGCTTACACCATCATTCTGACATTGTTTGTACTATCCTGCACCGAGAGAGTCCCGCCATACTGTAAATCACAGGAACGGCTCTGTTGCGATATCCCTGGGGAAAGATAGCTAACCATTCCAGGCAAGGAAAGTCTGATGCTGGAAACCAGAATAGGTAGTGATAATGCATATAGGGTGTTGTTGAAACTGAATTCAACTATGGATGTATTTTATCAATCTGTGAGATATATATATATATATATATATATATATATATATATATATATATATATATATATATATATATATATATATTTGAACATTTTTCGAGATTTACGCGTATAATTAGAATACGGGGACAATTAAAAATCATTTATATTAAAACAATTTAATATTTTGGCCTTTCTCTTATTTTAATGATACGAGTTAGATCTCTAAGAATGTTTAAATATAACACAACGCGAAAGTTCGAAGAGCTTGAATATGTAATATGTGAATGTCATATGTAATTAGATGAGCGTAGCGAAGATTTTCATTCCATATACCGAAAAATTTTGGGCTTGGTTTTTATGTTTTTTTTTTTGTAATTTTGTACGCGGCATACAGGTCAGGAAAAAGTTTCAATCAACTCGAAACTTTTTTACAAATTAGTGTTATACCAGAATAGGTTGGGATTGTTTTTCAGCAAAATCGGTCAAACGGTTTTTCCGGAAAAAAATTGGAAAGTATGGAAATTCCCCATAAGAATAGGCCAGGGGAGAAATACTTGGATTTTTTTTTCAAAAGCTCTCAAATTTATACTGAGTGTGGAAAGATCTATCATACCTATTTTAAGCGATTTATGGAACAATCGGATGTGAAATAACGAAGAAAACGCATTTTTAATATACTTTTTTACACATCAATAAAAGCAATTAAGAAAGCAATTAAGGAACTATTAAATGTGAGCAACAAGTGTCACCAATAAATTAAAACGTATAAAATCTGTGATGGATATGAAGAAGGCACTGGTATAATTGTTTGGAAACCAAGGTTTATATACCAACAGACAGACGCGGTTCTTAAACCTTTGAAGTGATCCATGGCCTGTATATGTACATTGAGCTGACAAAATGTTCTTAATTCTACATTTCCATACTTCTAAGCTCATCTCACAACGCATATAAGGCGTTTTCCTAGTATTCAGAATCTGTGAAGATTCTGAAAATCTGTATATAAAAAGGCTATGACGTACTCATGGTTGTCATGGTATCCTATTATTATAACTAATTTCCATTTCATGAATTGTATTTCCACATTAAAAGATCATCATACTCATGTTCTATATTTACACGTGCGAAAGGCAACATCACGCATTACTGCCGAATTTTATACAAAATTCACATTTAGTTTTGATAATATTATTTAGGTGTGCCATCTGGCTTTAAAAGTAATATTTAAATTTAGAGAAATAATTTATACCGAAACTTATTATAATCTCATTCACACCATTCTATAAATTCTTATTCGTTCCATCATCGCTCATCATTACGCCAATATTTCTGTAACATGTTCCATTGGTGGGCCTACTATGTGCGTGTTTCACAAATCCCTTTGATCGATGTAAATGTTATTACTTTATGTTGAATTATTATTGTGTCAATCGACACACATAGAAGGACGAGATGAAGGACGAGATTCAGTGTAAATAAAAATGATATGCCTATTATAGTTTTCATGACTGTATTCTGATGGATAACATTCTTGTATAACCACATATAGACACATATATTTCTTATCTACCGGAACATGTTCTAAAAATCTATTTTCTTCGAATAATTCTTATCCCCACATTGATAATTCATTTTTGGTATGTTCACAGGATTATACTCTTGTAGAATTTACTATCAAGTGTCATTATTGCTATATCAAAATAGAATGCATATTATGCAACATTGCTAGCGATCGATTGTCCATAGTTTAGCCAATTGAAAATTCAATCCAAATAAACCAAAATGATTGAAATTAAATTATTTAAATTTATTAAATTGAATGAAATTATTTTAAACGCACCATCGTGCAGATATGCGTATAATAATTTATTCGTAACGGGTGATATATTAAACAATTAATGTGGTATTTCCAAGCAAGCCCCATTTTCTGACCACTATGAACCAACCCAAACTGCACATATAATTTATCGTATAAAACAGCCGAACTTATTTCATACAGCACGTGGTTACATTACGTTACGTTTACTTTTAGGTAGTTGTACGAGATACGCAAAGGTTTAAAACACCCTGTAGCAGGATTCTCATAAGATATTCAGTGCTGGGAAGTGATTATTTCGCGTGGATAAATTGTGTGAAGTCGACTAAAAGTTCTGCACCATCGAATTCGATTAGGCTTATCCCACATTTATTTCATTTTTATGTTATTCCTTATGTTTATTAGTTGCGTTATTGAGCGCAGAAGAAATTATGGATACGGAAAGTAACAAGCTCAGAGGTCATGATATGTGTCTGAATATTTCGCATAGTATTTCAAGCATACTCATTATGGCTTAACACTTCTCTGAACATAGATAATTAGCTAAAATGAGACGTAATTACAAACATGTGTGTATTACTCCATCATTTTGATTTTGGTTGACTCAAATTTGTAATTCATATTATTGATTATGATTTCCCATCAATCATTGCAATTTCTCATTTTCCTTTAAGCCATGTTTATAGGCCTATCTAGTAAAGCTTAGTGATGTAAAAAGTATCATTAACAACAATTCAATTCTTCAAGTTTGTTTCATATTGATAAATTAGTTTCATGGTCTCTAAATTTATAGCTTGTAGGCCCTATACATATTGAATAGCTATATACATGAAATTGCAATTATACTTGGACTTGAACTTTTTTCTATCACATGACGAACGGTTAGTTATAACCCTTTGAACTAACTAAGAATGGTACCTAGAAAACTGTAACCTGGATCGTGCCTACCTTGCAACCTGCGGAGTGCGCGCAAATACATACAACTATGATATGCCTATAAATAAAAGTTGATATTTTCACGTTTCTCATTAGCTAACTAAGCGTTATTTTCTACTGAGTTTATTTCGTGTTTCACTCGTTACTATAAACTTGTTACCGATTATCTAAGATTCGTTCACGTCGACATCCAACTCGGCACCTCCACCAAATTGATTAATTACCTCAGTTTTGTCCGTTGTTTTCCTTTTTTGCCAGGCAATATTCATTGAGCCTGGTGAAGTGGAGAACGCAGATCACTTATTCCAACCTTCTCGATTGTAATATATATATATATATATATATATATATATATATATATTATTATTATTATTATTATTATTATTATTATTGATTCTATACAGTGTAATACATTATATTACACTGTATACAGGTAGTGAGAATAGAGCAGGAATAGAATATATATATATATATATATATATATATATATATATATATATATATATATATATAGTTAAATACGATATTTGTTACATATTGCTGGAGGGGATATTCAAAACTATATTAATATTGATGTTTAATATTACTTTATTACATATTCTCATAGTCTGAAACGAAAGGTTAAAGACGAGAGTACTCTTCACCTTTAGCACGAATTTATACTGTACGTCTGACATGCACTTACTTATTGTTACACCAAGGAAACTACACTTCAATATGCCACGAAATTGAAAGCGAAATGAAATTATGATTACATAGCAACGGAAGAGATCAAAACTCGTTTAAAATCCTGTTAATACGTTTTTTAACTCAAACGCTTATACATTCTTCTTATTGCTTCGAAAATTGCATTTGCCACTTTAACTAAGTTATATAGAACCGAATATATAAAAGGGGCGAAGTGGTGTCTTGAGAATTAACAGCTGATATTGTTGAAGAGCGAGAAGGGAAATAAATTTGAAATGGATGAAAATTAAGATGGAGAAATACGTAATAGGTTCTGGAGATGAGAAAATATTTCTTTGTATTACATTGTTTAATCCGCATGACATTGTCGTGAAAGCATATAATGCTTTTATAAAATTCTAGGGATTTCCAGCTCTTTGCAATGAAATAAGTGTGCCCTCCTTCTTTAGTCTCACATTTCTCCATTCAAACATGTTTGCAATTTACATTAATTTGTTGAACCATACATATGTATACACAAGTCGCACTGACGTGATTACTCTGTGCATTGCATTGGAATATAGCGTGCGCAAAATTCACTATTCAGAGCTTCACTCGACAAGGAAGAAGATAACATAGTATTTTTAACACGAGAATATATATATATATATATATATATATATATATATATATATATATATATATATATATATATATATATATATATGTGTGAGTGTGTGTGTGAGTGTATGTACCGTTAAAAACGTCCAGACGAAGCCGCAATGAAATGTCACGTTTTGTATTTGATGTATTTTATTTTATTTTTTAAGAACTGTTTTTATCTCTTACCGTTTTACCATCACTGTTACTCTCTCACCCGTGTAATGCACTAGACGGCCGTGGAAACTCTGAAACCTATAGTTTCAACTATCCAACGCTGTACATTCAAACACTCCGTTATTAATATACTGATCCGAGTATGAAAACAATATATAAACTGGAAATTGATGGCCTCCGTTTTTCCGGTTCTATTCCGTTTCCGACTAGTGAATGAAGCGTCGCAGCTGCAATTTTAATGTGAAAATATTGTTCGAATACTTAATTCTTGAGTGTTTGAAGGGTGAAATGTAACTTTAATAGTTATATTTTCATTATTGTGTGCATATACTTCTCGTAACTCACAATACGTAAACACACGGTCACATCGATTTTTTCAATTCAAATAATACTTTAAATACAATCTGAGCATTATTTTATCGACATTTTTTTAATGCGTATGCCTACTGGTCATGAAGTACTTGTGTAGACTATCTGCTATTCTTCAGTGGGTATAATTTTCTTCAAGATGCATAATGAAGTGACCAGATCAACCTGTTTATGTGACCACAAGTGTGCTTGTATACTGATTAAGAATCATTAGTGAAAGGCATGAGATGAAAATCAACAGTTTTATATTAGGTGAGCTATGAAAATGTTTCTAGTGTGCTGCTATGGAATTTTTTATGTACTAGCAAAGGCCTATAAGTAATTTTTTGCAATAACAATTTGTGAAGCACTCGGCAAGTCTAAAATCTATATCACGAAAAACATCCACCACTTAAAGAATCTCTAGTCAAGTTTAATTACATTTGTGGATGGTTCAGTTGAATATTTAAAAGATAATGCTCTGTTTATTCAATGATTCTCAATATACCCGCCTCTGAGCAAGTCTTTGGGGCATTCTATATTTTATTTACTGATCACTTATTGAAACTTTGCACCTAACACTCCTTATTTCTAGCGTCTTGATCCATCTTTTATGAATCTTTTCAACTTTCTGTAATGTCTCGTTCATTAACTTTTTCACGCGTACGACAACGAAGCGATAACAAAGTCAACGGAATACACTAATGCATATTCTTTGTGCAGTATACATCACTTTATGTACACTTGCGTAGGTACGCTTTACCTTACTCAACGGAAAACACTCGTCATAATAAACATTACTAATGTTCGTTTTCCTTCAACGTCAGTCGCACATTCTCTCATTAAAATCTATCTGTGTGCTCGCCATGTTATTTGCTCGGCGACTTCATCACGCATATCGCGCATGCTGTTCATTTTGTGTACGCTACGCGAATGAATTATTCTCCCCCCTCCCTCCAACACTGCTGCTACTTTCACACACTAACCCCCCACCAGCTAAAGTTGAACATCTTATTCAAACTAAGTTAGGAATGAACTGAATTAATTTTCGTCTATGAAAAAAACGCTGTAGTTCTGTGTAAATAAGCGTGGTGGTACGTATATAGTTATTGATTATATTTTTGTATTGTATTGCGAAATCTGAAATAAGAACAGCGTGGGTTCGAGTCACGATTTACGTTGTAGTCTGTGGGCCTTGGTTTTTGTAAACGAACTGTTCACCGTAGCATAATCACATGCGCATTCGTACCCCGTATAACGTAGCTGTTGGTGAGGTCGTAGGCCTACAGCACTATTGAAGAAATATATTTTTAAAAATCTCTATAATGGCTGATGGATTGCAGCTGAGTATGAATTGGAAGCGAGGCTTCTACATTGGTAAATTTTTCATTTCAGAATCATTTTTAAATATAAACACGCTGTTCTATAGGTTTTATACATTTAAGTTTATTTCACGATGTGGTTCTGCATAAATATAGAATACAAATTGCTAGTTTCTTCGAAATATCGGCAAGTCATTGAAAATCATTACATTCGTTGAAAAACACAGACTTTCGTGCTTTCTTACATGGCTTTTTCTCAACTAGTTTCCGAGGTCGGAGTGTTGACAAAAACTTTCAGAACAATCAGTCAATACGTCCGACATGCGGAGTGCTTGAAAAAACGCAGACGAAGTCACAAAAACACAGACATAAATACCGTACATGAGTCTGCAAAAGTTCACACTTCAAGCTTCGTTAGGATTGCTATTTTCTGCTTATCGATTAAATATAATTATATTTTACTATCATTAATTATTTTATTATATATTATTATCATTTTACGTATGATCGAATACGACTCGTAAGATGGATGATCGTAGTAGGCTATACTAGTGCATTATAGTCATAACGTTTTGTTATAAATGTGGCCCTGTAGGGACTATGAATTCTCCTTAAAACAGACTCGCACATATTTTGCAGAAGGTTTTGAGTTCGTACTTGAAGATATAGCACCAAGAAGTTTTACTATTTGTTTTCCAATTTCGAATTAGACATGTTGATCGAGTTGACGTAAAAAAATCGGTTGTGGTGCATGAATATTAAAAAAGTGGATAACTTTTCATTTTAATATATTGTTTGTTTGTGACATTTCAGAATTTCACTCATTTATTCTTGTAAATATCAATTATTTCAAATCGTGATTGGTTCTATGGTCCATTTTCTTGCAATATTCCACTTGTACTGGATATATTTTTTGTAATCTCAAATTGAAAGAGGCTGCATATAGTTTCTTTACGAATTCATTATGTATGTAGATACATTTGCATAAGCACTGTCTTATTACCGTAAGTATTGTCTTCCTAAAACTATCATATATAACTTCCATCTTAGAAAGAAAATAATTACTATTACTGTTCGTGTAGGGACACAATACAATTTGAGATTTTCCCCTCAAATACTCAGTTTCAGTTATTTTCTCTTTGTGCAAGTTCATTGTTCATGATGAGCTAGATGAATAAATAGTCAGATGGTATACAAAACACTTGTATTATTCATACTGAATTGTGATATTGTTTTGTGTAATACCGTCATTTGGTGTCACATTCATTGTATTGCACATAGTGGTGTACAGTAGTGCACTGCTTACATATTGTTGTGAAGAGCTCGAAATAGATCAAGTGTTGGCATAGGTGAAAAGACAAACAGTAATTAAGTATGGCTTGTTACCATGTCGAAACGAAACCAACCAAGTGTGTGGGAGGAATCATGAAATAACAATATCGTGTTAGAAGCGTGCGGGGAGTATTAATTAATATCAAATGGAAATAATAGAATCACGGATATAACTGAGAACAAACAATCAGTGTGAGATCTACACTGTTACTCTCCGAGATAATTTTACAGCCTACTCTTAGTTGTTTGTAATTATAGAGTTAGTTGTGTAAACTTCAATATTCACAAGGCATAGTGGTAGTTTATATTAGCTTCAAGTACTATAACTTCAAATCCCCTGAAATAGATGACTTGTTATTTATATTGCGGTACGTGTATCAAAGTTTTCAGTGTGTAACCGGATTTTTCATGCCATGTTTTCAGAAAAAACCATAGCATATTTAAAATACAAGTATTTTAGTTACCAATCATTATAATCTAATCCTACAGATTTGATCATATTCAACTAGGGCTAATCGTGACTGTACTTGAGAATAGCTGATTTTTATGAAATTAACCGATCGTATGTACGTATAGAACGTATAGGCATATAGAGCTTGAGCCAGACATCTGAAACGAGGGGTTTCGGCTCAACTGGGTTGAATAAAATACCCCCAGTATTATGTAAATTGTGTGTAATAATTCGCTAACGTTTTCGTTAATAACGCATGTTCTGTTTGTTTGTGTGATGTTTCAGAAAATAGCATTTTTGTATTTATTACAAAATATTGAAAGTCTATATCTAGTTTACTATTAAACGTATCACTCAATCCTTTCATCTGAATTTGTTTTAGCTATCGATGAAATCAATCGGTGTATAAAAAATTAATGCACAATAATTGACCGTGAGCAAAATTGGATTCGTGGTACGTTTTGTATGCCTTTTTCAGCAACTGCCTAAAGCATACAGATTGATCAGTCTTCGATTTTGTTCGATTTTCATGAAATTACACCCAATACGTCCCCTGATTGCGTCAAAACGGTTGGCCATTTGTCAAGATTCACGAGATTACTGATCAAACATCATCGAAACTGAAGCAGAAATGACAAACGAAGGACGAGACGAAATTAAATATTAATATTAACATTAAATAGGGGACGATTGATGACAGGGAAAATAACATATAGAAACGGTCTAGTAACTTTGATACCCTTTCGGGTCAGTAGTTTGAGGTCAATATGTTGGGGCTGTTAAGCCTAGATATATTATTAAGACCAAGTTGAGGAAGGTTATTTTCATGTAGAGAGAATACTAGCTATAACCATGCTACAGCCTTTAAGATATTGAGCCGTATTACTTTTCAAAGTAATAACCCCAGGAATATTGAATTAATTAATTTATATACCCAACTCGTTTCCGGAATAATAAATTCAACTCCATTTCCTTTTAAAAATATCAAACGTAGCTATTTTATGTTTGGATATTTATATTGACAAATAAAGTCGTCTGTATATCAATCACGTCTCAATTCTCATTGTATAAAAGTGAATATTCTATGAAAAGTATGAAAATTTCAAGTTCACAGAATAGTGAATAGGATCCAGATAATAATTTAAATGAGTTTTCTGCTCGCGAAAGTGATTAAAAATTCTATATTAGCGTGCCTGAAACGTCAACTTGTTCCTCCAGCGTGCTTCACTCTTTTGTAGGAAATGATTCTACACTGCCTGTAATGAAAACACGCTTGGCGAAACGAGTGCCTGGACTTCAACCGAGTTTGTTTTTATTCACTAATGATGTCCGGAATGGAACTCCGCGAATACGAGATGACTCCTTGCTCTTGTCACATTTATATATATATATATATATATATATATATAATGGATATACATTAAAATGTTCAATATGTAGAGATAAATCGATAGGAAAGGAGCTTCTATGAAGTTTTTTTGGCAAAAACAGCATGCAGAGAGAAAAATAGGGAGAGAAAGAGAGTGAGAAGAGAAGAGAGAAGTCAATTTGCTGTCGAAAATTTTGTTATCAAACAAGTTAATTTAATTTTCCTCATAAGTGAGTTGTTCACGCAAATTGTTCTATTCCATGATCTCCTTCGCTTTTTGACCATCAACTATGAAATTGATTAGGGAATAGCAGTATGTGCTTTGCTAGATGAGCGAGATATCAATATCAAATGGTATATACTAATAAAAATATTCACATCTTAATAACCGCAAACCCTTGTCAAACATTGTGCATCATTGTTGGGTGGACTCCAAAATTTCTCGGATGAAGATATATTCTTTACTTTTTCGTAAAAGTTATTCTTATTTGTATTTTCAAAAGATTAATCAACAATATCGTGGAGTATCGTTGATATTTTTCACTTCGAACTAAGTCTCTTAAGCAATGTTCACTTCTTCCAATGACAGCAGGTGCAAAGTTCATCATTATACAAAGGATAAACAATAAGGAGTGACAGCCCTCGATATAACTAGGCCTATCACTCTACTAATTAAGGTCGTGGCCAATTAGTACTTCATCCAAGCATTCACTTCGAGGACTGTGGGAAACCACGAAAAACCACGTCAGGATGGATCAAATGTTTGTTGGTCTTGAAATATACATTTTTTCTTCCAACTTATATTCTTCTCGTCTGTTCTTGTTTTCTTCGTTTCTTGAGACATTGATAGTTGTGATGACATGGATGCAAGGAAAACCAAGTGGCAGTGGAAAGTCTCTATCCCCCATAGCCCTCTCGACATTAATGATATCCTGATGGCCGTGCACAAAAACAATCTGCCAAGGTTCCTGTATTCTTTTGAGTGATTTTCAAACTTTTGGGACCCAAATATCTTGAAAATCCTAGAAATAAAGTATCTGGCCGCAATTGTTGAATTATTAATATCGTCACCATATGATCAATTCCTACGAGTTGTGGACTGGTTGACTGGATGATCAATTCCTACGAGTTGTGGACTGGTTTTTCCTAGCGACATGTGGAGCGCATACATAGTATTGGAAAAAAATATTGAAATTAATCTATTCTCAAAAGATGTACATATACATAAATGTACAGAAAAATAAAAGGAATAAAAGTGAAAGAAAACTTGGTTTTAATTTTTTAATTAACTTATATATTGAAAGTATTCTATAGTGATCAATCCAAAATATGCTATCTCGAATTTTTTAATAAACGAAAAGAAAATAACAAACACGACCTTGGCCCGGCAATCACATTTTTATGTTATATTCATAGGTATTTATGTGCGGTAAAGAAATTTAATCTAATTTATTGGTAGTTCATTGTAAATTCGTATCCCAATGACATCTTAATGTTGATTTCATTATATTTCCCTCTGTTTGATTTCTTCGTGTTATCACGTACATTTTCTTGAGTAGAACCTCTTGCAATATTATAATACAAGTATTACAATTTGTATAATTGTTATCATCATTATATACCAATTCATATTTCCCCTTCTATTGTTCACGTTGGAAGTCCCTGTTATGTGCACATGTGTTGATTGATTCGAACCAATAGCAATCATATATTCCAATTTTCAAGTTTCAATTTACACCTTTTCAATCAGTATGAGCAACAAGAATTACAATTCAGTTGCCTCTTCTCAATATACCTAACGCCACACGCTGAAATTACGCTGAAATTATATATTGGATTTCAGAGAATGAAACATGTTGTACCTTACCTATACTCGAGGATGAGGAATAAATTAAGATTGAATGAGGAAACGAAAAGGTGATGTATAGTGAAAAACAGAAAAAAATGTTAAAGGAAGAAAAGGCATGAAAAATGAAATTAATAAACAAACATGTTAGGAAGTCGGTGACGGTATTTGAGAAACTAATCAACCGTTGGATGTTCAATGTAGTTACCGAAAATAAAACTGCGATTGTGTCTGAGAGTGGGATGAGAAATTTTTCAGTGGGAATCGATCATTTGTTATCAGAAAATATAAACAAATAACAAGGCAAAGAAAGGCATATAAGCAAGTGACTGTCACAGAACAGAAGAACAATAAAAGAAGCAAATAACACACTTTAATACTCATTTCCGAAAAAGAAGTTCATAGCACTGTGATACTCATTTCCGATGAAGAAGCAAACAGTCATTTGACCTATGAATGAAGCTTCACGCAGCAGTAAGTTGGCTACGATTACAATTCGAATTACTTGTTTCTATAGGGTTCCTGAAATAGAGACAGCACATCTGAAAGAGGGCTATATGATTTACTTGACCAAAAGTGAAAGATGTAACTACTACACTCCCTTCAAGATCGTTCCATTCAACTTTAAAAAATATTTCATGACCTCTGCATGCATTCATCAAACATTCATCATTCTTGTAACAACGCTATGCGTTTTGCACTGATTGTGTTTTACCTAACTCGAATATTACCGAAAGTGTATCAACTTGGTGCAACTAGGTCAATTTTCTTTATGGAATTTTCTTTATTTTATTTTCTTCATTAAATATTTGATCATGTTTATTGAGATTTTATGGATTACAATTTAAAATTTGTATACATTTATTTAAATTCAAGATAGGCATATTTACGTCGTGATTTGTATATTGTGGCGGTCGTACATCCAAGAAACCATCAACCATAATTATTTATACCAAACTTGATGTGAGATCGCGAAACACGTAGAATTCAAAACTATACCGCAATTACGGAAATATTATTTATGACGTGGTGCGGTGTTGAGGAATGACCCCCTCCCCTCCACCGATAGCCTGGTTTGATTTTCTTATTTATATGCCACTCTTTTGATCAGAGACGACTTCTGATTTTCATCTGAAAATTCTTATAATTAGTTGTTCGATCGAGCATAGCATCATTAGTACTAAGATCAAGTCTGAAACCAAATTCTTCGGATGATAAAATATTGTACTTGACGAAAAGCTTTAATAATCTACTTTGCATGCACTTTTCCTAGAGCTTAAGTCAGGTAAGTCGTGACTCGTAAGGAATATTGGTCTATAATTTTCAACAAGCGTTTCAACCCTTATGAATAGGTATAAATCTTCTGAATCTATTCGGAAATATTCCGTTTCCAGAAACATAAATTGGAAATATGCAAGAGGGTGGTTGGCTTTGTAGTTGGCTTGACGGGTACTCGTTCGCTTTCGCATAATCGATTACAAATATCACCTGTACTTATATGACAATCCAGATAATTCACAATGTTTGAAACAATAGCGTACTTATTTTCCCATTGCAGTGGCACACCTTTTATTTCTAAATCGTAGTTCTTATAATACAAAACTATTGTTCCGAGAACCTTAGAATGCAGCACTTTGCTGTCGAGTTCGATTTCTTTGTTTTCTTCCTTATAAATCTTAATCGCTGTGATTAGCCAAGGATCCTGAGAGAAGCTCTCAAATTTTGATAGTTTACCTCTTATGTTATTCTGTAATGTCACTGTTGACTTCCGCTTAGTTAGTAACTGATATGGTAAGGACAACTAGTGTATTGAATACGTTATATCGATCTCGCTGGTGAAAGCTTTTAAGCTGATCAATTGAATCCTTATTAATAAATACTTTTGAATCAGGCGTTCCATTTACTGGCCTGCATATCTGAAGGTGATTTAGTATTCACCAGTTTGAGTCCTTTCTGTGTTTTCATTTTCCTTGTTATCGAGGAAAATCTTCCTTGTGTAAACGTTTCCAGACATAAAACACTTTGATACCACTTTAAAAAATGTTTGGGCTTGAATATTACCCAACTAAGATATCTACAAAATTAAAAAGTAAAACTGTTACTAAAACTGAAAGTGAAACATGTTTTTCCAAATATTTCCAAGGAACATTTCATGTTCGTCATTAGGTTATGCAAAAAAAACGACAGACCCGATTTGATGTCGTCGTTATCGCTCAGCCAGCGAATTACCAATTACAGATAACGCGGGATGATATTGAAAAATAATGCTCGATCATGATAGTGAAATAGAATATCAATTGAGTTATGCATGCTATTGGGCCTGAATGGACATAAAATGAACATTATATTTGGCGCGAATATCACGTTAGACCTGTGTATGAGAGCACTCGAGATCTTTATTGGCATTCTGACAATAATCCGTTGAGAAATACAAGTTTGATCGGCGTAGATAAGTGCATGAAACTAAGCTAGATCTGAATGAAGGTCTTCGCTGATAGAGGGAGGTTCACCCTATCAACGTATCCCTTGTTATCTTTATGCTAACTATCTACTGGTTTTCGTGTATGTAACGGTTTGATGTATTTCTCAACTAGTTTTTCCAAAATTTTCTCGAAATTTTCAACGTTGTTTTTAATATGTTATTTTAACCGTGATACATCAATAAATGAATAAATATTTGATACATTTTTGTGGGTGGGTTCCCCTTAGCAGCATCCAAAAAACATATATATAAAAAAATATATATGTTGTATAGTATCAAGTATTTATTAGTGGGAATAATATATTTTGTTCACAACACTACGTATTATTGACATCAGATTCGGAAATATACATTGCGTCTTGAGAATCACGTAATCTATTATTATAAAGTTGGTTTATATTTTAAACAATATTGTAACATTGTATACACCAATTACGTACACCAATTACTGGGATTGCGTCATCAAGATTTATTCTGTTTATTCCGTGAAACTACGTTTTATAATAAATAACGAAGACAATACATACGATGATTCAGCTAAAGAGTGCAGGGTACAATCGTGGAATTGTTTTTGCCATTATAATGAGCTATCGATTCTTCTCATGGCCCCCAGGCCCACTACTATGCCAAGTCCTATTAGCATAAATCCATTGTGAACTAATATTTAGAACATCTCCTGTGAATGAGTTAGAATCGTGCATTGTCGGTGGGTCTCGTATGTAATAAACTATCCTCCCGCGTGCCCGGCAAAATGTTCTGGAGTAGACAGACAATGCATGGTGATGGAACGTGTCCCATAGGAGTATACCGGCATACGTTGAATAATGCGCTGGCTGCTTCACTTTGTTCTACGAAAAGGATAAGAAACCAAATAATACCGTCAAAACGGAAAGCTAGCTTTGGTTTCTGTGAACTTGTGTAGACGTTTGCGTCGTACCTTGTTGAAAATATTGAGGTCTACTGCCGGTGCTGGTGGTCTGCACTCGATTTTATAAAATGAAGACGGGTTCGAGTTCTACTTCTAATGTAGGATTTATTGTTCTTCTTTAATTTGATTTTTTTTTAAATGTATATATATATATATATATATATATATATATATATATATATATATATATATATATATATATATATATATATATATATTACTGATTTGATGAGAGGAATCCATGAGGATCGAATTTCATGGCCAATGGATCAATGGCATATTAGTATATCTAACTATAATCGTAAGCTAATAATGTTACCAACAATACCACAAAACAACAATTCACTAGCATATACAATCCCATATAATACAATACAATATTTCGTATACATCCAGTATAACTCACAGTACTAATATTCGGGTTATTAATTAAGCTAACTAATGATTTAGGTGTACTTTTTTATGTTCATTTCAATAAGCTTTGTTATTTTGCTATACACAGTTTAACCATAACAACGAGGTTCTAGTGAAATAACGACGTCACTCACAGTATTCTGTGTAATGGTGACAACAATTTGATGAGACAAGAATATGTATTTGGAATGTCAAGAATGTGAAGTATTTGAGAACTTCAACATTCTGATGAAGAATTATTATAATATTTCTCTCTACATGGTCTTGTTCTCGCAAATATGCGGACTGAGTTTTATGTTCGTTTTTATACACTACAACGTGCTTGTTTACATTTCATATGTTTCAGCGGTATACCTATATGCACTTGCATAGGCTACCTGCAAGTCCTCCAAAACTGTTCTCTTATCGAACTCTTTTGACAATAGCAATTCTATTTTTAAAACATGTAGAGCATTTTAAATGATATCCGGACGTATTCTTTTGTGTCAACATGATATGTCTGTCCGATTGGTTCAGCCATTTCGTTGGCACACTTATTTGAGATTTTTACAGAAAATGCGAGCAATTGCTTCAAATAGCTAAAACACTGCTGAAAATTGATTTATGAATAAAAGTAACTATCCAGAGAATATAATGATGCCTCGAGCATGGGAAGGGTTGATCATGCGCAAGAGGATGAGCATGTACAGAAACCAAATGATATGTCAAACTAGTAGTTAATTACTGAATGTTATATTTCCTGAATATTAAAACCGCACTAGTTCATATTTGATAGTTTCTGTAGTCTGAAATCAAGAAATATATAAATTTACACTATTCGAATACTGAATATTGTCACTTTATTTTTATTTTCTGCATAGTTCTTCAGCTCTTGGCTAAGAATAATACTAGCGGAAGGGAGCTGATCTGAGTTGCATGGTTATGGAACACGCATGGTCGTGAAAGGTGTGGGCATGGACTGTTATAAACGCGTCACGTCTATCAACCCTACATCGTTTCATTATATAACCCTATTATTTACTTCCAAAACCCTACTTTTGCGCATGGTCATTTACTTTCATTAAGCAAAATGTGACACGAGAAGAGATAATTGATACCAATAACACGTTAGTAATATGTTATTATCAAACCCAATTGATTACAGAGTCATTTTGGGTACGTCATCATATTAAAAAACAAGAAAGAAAAAACTTAATTCTGAAATATAACCAAGTTATATAATTCAAGTTTATCAGATTTCTTATTATATGTCTGTGATAATAGAATTATATATAGGCCTATACAATGAATGCAGTACTACATTTATTCAAAAATATTGACAGTGATAAAGGTATTGTTGAAAGTGAGTGACTACGGAATAAAACTATCTCAGATGTGACTATGCTCATTTCCACTAGATTCACTCATCTAGATACATTTGTTATTGAAGTAAATTCAATTATACATAAGCACAGATTTGATCAGTTATTTTCATCATTGTTAGTCAACGAACGTGTAAGAATACATGACATACTGTGCAGTAATACAATAGGAGATGTAAATCTAGTTATAATGTTAGTGGAGGTGCCGGGTATTTTATAACTTTCGAATAATATTTATAAAGAACAAACTAAAAAGGTTTGAACAGTTTTAATGTTTTCACGAATAATGATTCGGGATTGATTGTACGAACTGATAATAGTGATAATTTTGATATTATTAACTTCAACATTTGATTTGTTTATCAAAAATTGGGAAACCAAAATTTCAAAATGCTACATATTGTAATTGAAAGTGTATTTTTGCACTCAAATCTCATCATCGTACCGTAACTTGTCCTGTGTCATACAGTACAAGTACAAATATTGATCATTAGGTACAATTATTAAGCATACAATGTATTCTGTTCACGTGTAGTAACCAATGAAAAATCAAATCAAATTCAACTACATTTTAATGCCCGTCATTAAATATGTTGTGACTCGATTGTTTTTTATTTGTATGAAATGTTATTGTATGTAGGCCTATAGGTTATGTATGGTGTAATTTTAAATAATATGAACCGTATTCACGAATACTATCATGTGCGTGCATTTTTTTTCTAGTCAGCTGATATACGTATAACACCTTTTTCTTACTTGAAATATTGGTTTTATACTGCTTACAGATTACGAATTTGTTTACTAAATTTCTCCATCGACAATAAAACAAAACTTTCTATGCCAGCATCCCAACTCATTATTTATTGCCATCGTATTTTAATGTTATCAGTAGATTTAATGTTTACAAATATTGGCACCAAGCCATAGATACTTTTCCGTTTTTCTTTGTATTCGCGGAAAAAGTTGAAATTTTTTGTCTCGATCAGCTCGAATACGGAGAGTGAACCACGTAGAGTGGATCCGGCTTAACGATCGAACGACGTGAATCCGAGCTGAAAACTGATAGAAAAAACAAAGAAAATAGAAATAAAACTGTACTCAGACAAGATAAAAAAAATTAGAAGATTTATGTTGAAATATTTTTGTATACAAAAGCTATGCGTAATTACTAATATGTTTCGTGCTATACATTTCTATACAAATAAAGATCATTAATTTGTCTGAATGTAATATAGTCCATTGTAGAAAACACTCCAAGAACAAACTACGTGCCTGAGTACATGCAATTTGTTTTTCATTTGATCTACTCTTTCAGTTTGAATACAGTTGGCAGGAACAGCTCTGGTTAGATGATGATATCATTCTTCTCCACTCCTCAAAACTGTGGGATGGCACTAAGTAATCATTTTAAAAGGTAACAGTTATTGCACATTCTTTTAATTTGCCCGGGAGAAATAATTGTCTTGAGTCCTAAAAAGTGCTCTCTGTTTCTGGTATAATATAGTAAAAGTGTAGTCAAAAGAAACATGTGGCATTTAAATTATGTTTCTGAAAAATCTCGCGTTTTCCGTCAGCTTTTCATTTTCCTGCTTCCACTTAGAACATCACAAACATCCGCAAAACAGATTTAATGACAGCTATAAAAAAACTGCTTCTTATAAATCTAGCTCTTTATATCGTGTAGGATATAATGATTTTCCACAGTCTGTTTAGATAGAACATCTTATATCAAGACGAGACGGTTTTTATACATATATTTTTGTATAATCAGTAATTTTTAATTTTTATTCTTAAATGGATGAGTTTGTCGGCAAAACACCTTATTGTTATATTTATTTATATGAATGCATGTCAATAATATAAAGGAAGATGGAAGATTCATGTTGAATCTCTCCGTTCAATGCCATAAGCATTGCTATATTTAATTAATAGGCCTATTGTGTGTGCTCTCAATTTCACTAAACTGAGTATGCAAAGTTTAGAGTTGAAGGTATTTAACGTTCAACGTTGAAACTTCAACCTTCAACCTTTAACGTTTCGTCAAGACTTTTGGATTGTTAATAGCTTCAATACTATTTAGAGTGAAATCCTTTGATCCTGGTTTCACGAACTCTCAGTCAAGTATCAATTAGATAACTATTAGTTAAGGCACAAAACCCAAAAGCAATAACAAGTTTTTTTCCGCGAACAATTGCCTAATCAACTGACTATCAGTTGACAAATCCGGGTCTTATCAAAAATATCAATATCATCATTTTCATAAATAGTCATAATTGTGTGTAATACATAATGCGATTCCAATTGTTGTACTTTTGTTAATACCAAGCTCTTTGTCTAACAATAAGTCATGCGATCTACTTAGTACACAGTATTCGTAATGCACTTTGGTTTCATACCAAAGATAGTTGTTGAAGGTCAGGAACGACTCTATCTTTTCCTATTTTCCTATTATTGTACTGTAACACAGTGTACTTGTGTTTTTCGTACTGTATCCTTTCCACTATACTGTAATAAAACGTGTATTCACGGAAGACGAAGGTCGTCTATACTTGCAAGTTGCAACACAATTGTAAAAAATTCGATAATTGTCGAGAAAACTCGCTGCAGCTTCAAATATTCAACGCTCTTGAAGGACGTAGTTGAGTTTCTAATTTCAAATCGCGTCTGTAACTATCATTAATCCTCAAAACACCTCAGCCATCCAAATATAACGGTGACTGTTATTTCTCTGATAAGTCTTCTCTCATATAGCTACAAGTATTTCTTTATAATTATTTGTAAAAGATTTGGTTTTTAAGAGTTTTAAAAGGAAAACGGAACACTTTGGCATGGTATACTGAGTCTGTTCGAGCTACTGAAGCTATATGAACTCAAATGACTGTTCGTACTGAGCCATGTATGTTTTTGGCAAAAATAGTTGAATTGAAAAATACCAACAAATCACGTCAACTCGTTTTAATGTTCGAGATGTTGGTAGTTTGCTCAACTTGTATATGATCTCTGCACAAAAGATTTATTTTGATAGGAATAGTTTGGGAAGTTTTTTTGAAGTAGTTTTCGCTATAAAACGTAAGACGTTGTTTATCAAGGTAATGATTTTATGGTTAACTATAATATATTAATGGTAAGCATTGAGCTTGATAAGGGTTTAGTTTATAGTATGACGTATAAACTTGGGGAAAAAAATCATTGAAGGTATCGAATAACATATACGATTAATTTATAGCCCTTACTGAACATGTAATATGTTTATGCTATACAAATATCTCACCATCATTTATTTTGTGAAATTGTCAAAAGTTCATCAATTTCACAGATGAAAAAAAATAACATTGATTCCAAGATGATTCAAAAATTTTAACTCATTGAGTATACGACTATAGATTCAGAATGCCAGGAAAATTCAGAATATAAATCAAGGATTATATTTAATGAAAAGATATGATATATTTTCATTCTATATTAATGATATAAAATTATTGGTATGATAACTTTCACACTCACGAACTTACGAACAAATGTGTAAGTTACAATTTTACATTCTCAAAATAAGAAATATGAACATATCAACACTTCAGTGTTGTTCATTGATCAACACTTTTATGAATTCACGTTCTCAATTCATTGGCAGTGAAGTCAAATTTTTGGAAACGCTTCAAGATTGAATTTGAATCTGAAAAAATTTGGTGAAAGATATAACGAAATCCTTTTAGTTTCTTTTAGTTGACGTTTTCTTCGGTCATTAATTGTATCAATCAATCTAATATTCAATAAGCAAGAAGAGACCCAAATACTGATCACAAATTTGATGAGCTAGTATACATCAAGAAATTGTAAGAGTCCATAAGTCCATAATTCATTGTTTTGCGAACATTATGTAAATACGTAATTGTATACTTATTCAATTTGTATACGTAATTTTCCAACCCCTCAACATTAGTAGCATCACTGAATATTACTCGACAAAACATCTTAGAATTCACCTCTAAATTGAGTCGATATTGTCGATTGCAGTGCACTAAGTGCACTCTTTTTAAGTGGGTTCATGTCATGTGAAAGGGTTGTATAGGCAACCCTTGATTCTCATGTGGCTAGGTTTTGTATCGATCTATGCCTGGATGCTGGTAGCTCTCACTTGAACCTCCGTGTAGCCTCCGGGTATACGTTACATTGCATCACGCGTGTACAGATGATTGCGTTAAAAGGAGGGTGTCGAAACTCGAAAGTAGTTGAATATAATCTCCTATAGGAGTGTAAAAAAACGCCGGATATCAATATAATAATAATGGCCGGTCGTATATACGTGGGAGAACATGCTGAACGTCTGAACGTTTGAAAGTCATTGTAATTATTGGTTTCCATTGTGGTAATCTTGACTGTAGCTCCAGAACATTATACCCTGACGGATCAATCTCAAGCTACTGCTGTGTGTACACTATTTCACTTATTTTGTTAGTAATTCGTTCTTCATATTCGTAGTTCACATTTGAGTAGGTCACATTCAAAATCCAAATGTCTTAGTGCTATAATTTTGGTGTAATCTTGGTGATGTAATAATTAAATTGATTGAAATGTCACTGGTGAGATTAATTTTTCAATCATTTTTATTAGATGTAGCGCAAGAATCACTAACGTTGAAATAGCTTATTTTCCAGTCTAATCCATTCCATCACCACGCTTGTACGCATGGTTTTAGAACTTAACTCCTACCTAACCCAAGAAAAAAGCTATTATATTCTCACGTGAACTCTAAGCTTCGTAATACACAGCCGTGCTTTGGATGTCAGAATATTTGTAAAATCCACAGACGTAAAAGTTCAGTTTTCAAGAGAATCTTGGAAACAACATTACATTTAATATTTAAGGTTTTCACTTCTCAGTTTGTGGCAGTTTGCACAAATTACTTGCCGGGATATCTCTTCCAGTCAATTTTCTCCCGAGTTGAGTTGAAAAAAATATTGAAGTGAAGGGGAATTTTGAATTGCAAATAGTACGTGTTATTTTGTCGATCCCATCCGGCACTATGTTTTTATTTTGGTTTCATTTGAAAACTATTCATTACTGTTTTAGTTTATTATACATAAACCTGTTTGTGTCCAAAGGTACAATGGCCGTACTCGTATACGCTAGGAAATTACCAAACAATTGTGACCATAAATCTGTGTAACATCTGTATATATGGAATAAAATAGTATCTCTTTTTTTAACGGGTAGAATATTAATTCCAAGTTGTACGATCTGTACGATCCGCGTTTTTCGTTGCGGGGTGAGAGGATTAACGAAGTGAGCACGATTCATGCATGCTGTCTCTAAGTCGCATCAGCGACAGTGACCAGTAGAGAGGAAATGTGGTCTCCCTGGATAATAAACGGATTACATTAATCTGAGGCAAGGCGCGGGTTCAATCGCTGATGGGAATTTTTTCCAAGAGTTATTTTTATGATGATGTGTCCCTCATTTAGACGTACCCGTAGGCATTACTTATTAGAGAGAGACATAAACTAGATTCGATTGAAACTTTGAAACTTATCGTTAACATTTCGAAATGGAATGGTTGCGTCTACCAATCAAGTTTCCTTATATTTTCATGAGTATTCATTTTCTCAGAAGCTCATGAAATGAGTATTAGTGACTTGAAACGAATTTGAAGTACTATCATATAAAATGAAGTCTTGACTTTGACGCAAGTTCATTCATATGTACTAAAATTGTGTCTGGTCAAACTTATGTAAACGAATCACAAGGGACATTTTTCTAGTTTGGGTCTGAACATGATAATACTCGTCTATTTTATTTTGTAATTTATACATTTTTTCAGGTTTTCATGTATTCGATTTATCCGTATTCGATTGTAAAAATTGTACTTAGTACTATTTGAAGGTGCCAAATAACCTCGCTGTCGACGTGCCTTCAAAACCTAACATTCATTCATTCAAATTAACACACTTATTTGAAACCGAGATCCATATCGCAAACAATTGAATTTAACTCAAAATTTCGTGCTCACTGTTCAGACTTATTATTTCATACTTGAAACACCGATTATAAATCCGAAAATATTGTATCTTGACTTATCTCAAATTCTATCAAAACACGGCACCTCCACCAGTATAAATGTATGTAAATGAATATGACAAATCACTCGTGTCTGCTATAAGTAAGAATTTTGAAGCTACCGATTACATTCGTAATATGTAGGCCTATAGGGTCTACTCCAGTCACAGTCATGCGGGGAAATTTTCGGAAATGCTTTCAAAAGGTATTTGGACTCTCATATAGTAACCTGTCGAGCTTTTAAACAACGTGTCCTCGTTGTATACGGTATCGTGCTAACAATGATCACCCCTATGTTCTACTAAACGCACATTGTGTCACGGAGTGTCACACCAATCGCACACAATGTCACACTAAACGCACGACGTCGTACAATGTCACGCCGCCGGCTCGATTGACGTACAAGACGGTGACAGACTGCAGGTAGTGCATGCGGTATACGTAACCGTTCCATCACTGTGTGTGGAAGATCAAGTGATAAATAGTGAGGCAGTTACTCGTATGTCTAATGTTAACAAACGATTTAACAACGCGTATAGCATACCGACAACTGACGTTGACAGTTTGCAATTGTTACGAGTCGATTCAGACGTCAGTTGCATAGACTGAAAATGTAGAATGTTGACCTCACAGCGTGTTGGAAGAATTTTATTTTCGCAGTGCGTTATTGTTTCAATATGAAGCACGGTTTTAACATGTGTGTAATATCAATAAGTGAATTAGAGAATCATATTGAATAGTGCCTTTATAGGTAAATAATGTATTCAGTTGGACACGGTTAGTGTGCCTACTCTTTTCATAACGAATGTTTTTTTTTATGTGATTTGTTTTTCCTAGATTACATTTATACAGAAACCCTGCGTAGCTCACTATACTGAGGCGCCGCTTTAGAAACTGGAGTCACCGTTTGATACATGGGTTTTTGTTAACGTCTTTTCGCGTATCATCATAGCTTCAGTATCACTTGCTCATTCGTACCCCCGAATAACCTACTGTTAGTGGCGTCGTTAAGCAAGCAATACTGATTATATTACATTTATGGTGTTCGATAGTTACTAAAGTAAATTCCAAGTATAGGTATCCACGATATATGTATCCACGAGAACCACCCTTGCGTTATGGAGTGGGATGGGGAAGATGGTTGATCGGAACTGTCTTGTTTCGTGGACACAACTATATTTCTTTATTATTCAATGTTTATTGGAGAAAAATTATTCTGTATCTAGTTTCATTGTTGATAAATTCAAGGCATATCTTGTATAAGTGTGTTGAATGATTTTTCCGGTATATTTTGTATAAACTTTTGAATATTTCCAACTGAGCAATACATTTATTCGAATAATAATTAGAACCATTTGTCATCTGTTCCGTTATTTTGTTCACAGAACGGTATATCTGATAATTTCGGTTTTGCGAGTACCATTGTGCTGACAAATTGGTTTAGTATTAACTAATTGTTTATGTTTGACAAGTTTGCGTCCGAAAAGTATCTCGAAAGCAACAGTGTTTAGCAACAGAGACAGAAGAAGTTGTTCTACACTTTCTGACCTAGCTGTCATTTGGTGTAGAGTCGAATTCGATTACCAGCACAACTCGCAGTTATCTACACAGTGTATTTCTAGCTTTTTTATTATTTTTATTTCTCCATTCTTTCAAGTTTCAACGGTATTGTTCTTTAATAAAAGACCGTGACCCGCCTATTACTCGGCAAGCCAACTTCCTATTAATCTTACATGAAGGAAATATAGTGGACATATTTCATCTTATATATCCTAACAATAAAAATATATTGCTCCATTAAACAAAAAACCTATACACCATAGACTGAATGTTTGGTTGTAAATAAGAAAGGTGTGGAAAGGTTATAAGTGAAATTTGTAACGGCAGATAGCTGTGTCATATATGGCTCAATGAATTTTCCCATTTCAACATTTGCCCTTTCGATCCCGTGCATCAAGTACCTAAGTAAAAAATATGTAATTGTAGTGAAACCTTTGAACGAAAACCTACGCCATATTTTGGCTATTGTTATGTAGTCAATGTGTGACTGAATTCTACACGTGATTTTAGACAATATTCCAACTATATATTCACACAATAAATACAAGCTGTGGCTGTGGTCCATGGAACATTGGTACAGCACCTGTTACAGTCACAACGTCGAGTAAGAACTCCTGAACTTTATCGATGGAAAATCATAGTTTCGAGTTCCGACCTGTAGATTTCTCTTTCTTTTTGTCGAATGATATTAACAAACTTTTGTTTAATTTGAGATCTCATAGGAAATATTCGAGTCTTTTTTATTACGTTTGGAAGTTTTTATATGATTCTTTCTTAGAAGAGCGGAGGGCTTTATTCTGTATATATTTCTTTGTTCAGTTGCTTTTCTGATATCGGTTCTACTTGATTGATATTTACATTGTTTTATTTCCGCTTCCTATTAAAAACTGTCATTGTAAGAGTATTCTGCGTCCCCGAAAGTTTGAACTAATATTCCAATTTTACTCTTTGATCTTTCATTCGTTCATTTTTTACTTATTTTTCTTGTACGTTGAAATCGTGCTAACTCGCAACTTTCTCAAAGAAAAGTAAACATATTTGTACAAAAGTCTTTCACTGGATTAAAGTATCAATTCAAATATAATATCCTTCAAGGAAAAAGGTCTATGAGTAAATCTTCATGTTTTATGTATTTCATCTTCATGTATTTACCTACGAAAAAGAGCACGAGTCGATTTTATCGAAGTTAAGGGGTCCCCAGTCACCGTAGTGTAAAAAGTTTCCACCAGGGTTATTTCACTGACAAAAATATCATAAAAGTCCAAAAGTGCAAAATGAAAAAATTGAAAGAATAAAAAATGCGGTACATCATAAGATACAAACGATATGTGTCGAAAACTTGAATGACTCAAAGTTTAAGAAATAACAAAGGTGTAAGAATTAGTTGTAGGTAACAGTAAGACTCGAGTTCTTGCCATCGAGTTTTATTTCCGTTGTATATAAATAACATAATAGTCCATAATGAATGTTAATTATGGGACGACAGTATTTCAGAAGATAATTCTCTGAATAGGGAGAAAGTAATTTCACTACAATATGTACAGACGGAAAGCTACGTTGTCGGTAGGTTTCCCTTAAAACTCGTCATTTTTAAGTAATAATCTATATGCATTGGCAGCAAACTGGAATACGATTTTTACATATGATAATAAAACTAAATAAGCCTTGGGAATTATAACTATTATCATCAATTTAGTGAGTACCACAGCTGTGATGATAAATTTGCTTAGATAGTTATTTCATGAATAATTTAATCTCTGTATAACATTTGAAAATTAACTGTGCTGTATCCATAGTATACCAATCAAACATACATTTTGTATTGCTTTTTTTATACTGTCTACCCATTCAACAAGCTAATATAAATCCATCACTCACGTTTCATCTACATGGCATGGTATTCAGACTTGATTATCACGTGGTTTGTTTTATCGGGATAATATTTAGCATCATTTGCCGAGCACCAATAGGCTGAAGGCTCACTCCATTAGGGTCTGTAATTGGAAGGGTGGTTCCCCATGACCCCATGGGACCACCTTGCTTTCCTGATGCTTACATGACCTTTGCCCTAGACTTCAGTAGCTATACGCGCTCTCGAACCTAGTTAGCTCGAAACCAACTGACAAAAATATCCTCGACTACTTTGTTTTTCTATTAAGGAAAGTTGTTTTTCGAACGTCTAACCATCGTGTAATTAGATTTGGAGAAAAAAGCCGTAGCCGCTTCAAGAACTGTAAGAGTTTTTTGTAAGAGTAAATCTTTATCATATATAAGCATACATGTTATGGTGTAGCTTTTTATATTGTGGTTAAAAAAATTCATAACCAGTCTAGCTATGTCGCAGACGAACGTCAAGCATGTGTTCATCTTTTCCTCGGATCGTGTTTTCGTTGAGACCCACGTGAAACCACCTGTATAAACTTGAACATATAGACCTACCGTAATTAATTTCTAATTCTATTTATTCACGTACCGTATCTAAAGGGAGAAACTTGAGAAACTTCGAATTTCTCATTTCCCTATTTTAATTTTTAATTCATATTCATAATTCTTTACATAAAACTTTTCAGAAAATTCTTTTCGTTGGATATAGAAACACGCACCGTAACGAATAGACCATCATAAAATTTTCTCAATCAACCTGGACGACTGGTACAAACTTGATATATTGTGAGTTTTTATTCATTTTTTATATTATACTGTTCTCTTGATGATATATTTTATCATATTTCAGCAAAGAGTCACTTTAGTCCCGGCACATGCACCTCAGTTGCTAACTTGTTCGCTTCATGTCATCCAGTAAATAGGTGAGGAGCATATCCAGCCTTGCAAGATGTTCGATCCCCGCCAGCGTCCATCTTTCAGGGTTTTTTCGTCGTCTCTCTCTCTAGTCTATAGGCTAATGCCGGATCATTCCTACAATATAGGCCACGACCGATTCCTTCCCCACTATCCTTCCCATTATCTAAGAAACCTTCATTTCATCATCCCATGAATCATTCATCCACCGCCAATAGATTTTAGTCATCATTTGCGTCGTTAAAGCCAATATTATTAAAGTTATTTTATTTTGAGTGCATACATAGTAAATATATACAGACCATATTTCATTAGGCACTAACTAAATTGTAATAACTTATCAATGCATTATTACACAGTGCCTGAAACTAATAGTGAAGTTTATCACTTAATGACTGATTGCAAATGTGTATTATCCTCACGATAAAGGTCACAGCGGAATATTTAGTGCATTCTGCTCACCGGTCATTTATTATTTATGTTTACCGGTGAAATTGTACTCAAGCGTCAATAAAATACAACACTAAACCATAGGGTTTGGTTACACAATCCAAAATGGTATATGAAGCTCCTAAATCATTGAAATAACTATTTTTCAAAACAGTCTACATATAGCCTCGCTAGTTTTGAAGAAGAATACATTCGTCTGAGGACGACTTGTATATATGTTGATAATATAAGGTATCTCTTTTATATTCTCACATATTTACAGTCAGTTCCTTTGTTCTTGGTTCCACATATGACTGATTGATATCCTTGATTCATATTTCTCACAAATACCTTTTTTTCATAAGTTATATATGAACATCATAAGAATTTACATAAGTCGGCTGTTTGATGTATTTTTTGTTTTGTGTTATGATGTTCTAGTTACACTTTATTTACATATATAACTATCAAACATATTTGTATAATTTCATTCTCAAACTGTGTAATTAACTATTTCTTGATTAAGGATATTAGTCAAGGAAAATAAAATATATAATAAATCTCCTACTTAAATGTCGTTGCTTAATGATATAACTCCGTGTGTACACTATCATCTATAATTCACATTAAACTGTGTCAAAATGATCAGTTATGATGTAAGTGATGAGTTATTGGATGTAAATGCAGTAATAACAAGGCTGATTGCGCTACATATTGGTGCATGCAATTGCACACTGTAGTGCACTGAAATCGATGCCGGTACAATGATGGCCTATCTATTCCCGAGCGACATGGGCAAACAGAATCGAAGTAGACAGAGCTAGTACACTGTTGACCGACGCACCCGGTAATGACACATGATTCAGTGTCACAACAGTGGTATTTGATTGTATTTTACATAGTATTTAAGGGGGTGCAGGCACGGTGCTAGAGAGATTCATCTTTATTATTTTTTCCCATGTTAACAAACCAATGTAATTTGATGAAAAGTGCACATGTCCAAATATTTTATGCTCTTCAATTATTATGACAATTAATCAATCAGTTTTTAGATAATACGTCAATGAACATCTTCACATTCTTTTTATTCATTGACGTATTATCTTAAAACTGATTGAATTCACTGAAATAGAATGTCTTATTAATTAAAGAGCATAACATTATCTTGGACATGTGAACTTCTCATTCAGTTAGACTGGTTTTTTGACATGAAAAAAATGTATGAAAGTGAATTTCTCTGTTTTTATGAGCACCGTGCATCTGCATGAACCCCCTTAAAACGAAGCAATAACGACAGCACTGTTTCCAAACAGTTTACTAACTTGTTTCACATCAGTGTAACAGCGACCCTCGGCGTAGTGGTACGACGTGTGCCTCCGGTGCGAGGCTGCTCGAGTTCGAATTCACTCAACGCTATTTTTGTTTTTGAAAAAGTTATATAAAACTTATGGCAATAGGTTATGGGAAAGGTTGATCATTCTATCTACAGGTGAAGGAATTGTTTTTTATTGATTTGTTTACCATTTCTGTAGGCGGCCATTGCGCATGCATACTCAAAACAGCGAACTATTTGAAACCATGCAGTTCTGTCAAAGCAGGTTTCTTTTTTTTTCTCCTTTTTTTAATGCTGCTTAACGACCCCACCAACAGCTAGGTTATACGGGGATACGAATGAGCGGTGATAATGAAACGATGAAGTGATGGCAGGTGAAAGGACGTTTACAAAAACCCATGCCTTATGCGGGACTCGAACCCACGCCCAGCGGTGACTTCAGTAACTACCGCTAGCGATAATTGACTTAGCCACCGGGGCGGCAGCATGTTTCAGCATTGTATATGATAAGTATCATCGTGAAGCGTATGGCTTAGCGCCGATTAATTGATAGAAATATTCATTTCTGTGTCGAATTTCAACTATAAATATGATTACCGATTGTAAACTGACTACATACTATCATAATATCTGATTCGAAAATGACAGTTGTTTTGTCTTCTGATTTCATGAAAGTACTTATGAGAAATGTATTCTGGATGCTAGATCTACAGTACACATACCAAAGAAAATAGATACACTACCTGGCACTTCCGGTATATATATATACTAGGAAAACGCGTTATGTGTTTCCGCGTTGATGGATGAGCTAATAAAAATGACATTGAATTCTTTCAAAAAGTTATATCAAGTTGATGTTTTGACGGCATTCAAGTTAAAAATCAATCTTTCAATTTGGTTGGTTTATTTCGTAGACTATTCTCACGAGAGAAATATTAGATGCAATTTAATATTATATATTGTAATATTATGTATTGTAATATTAGACTACTATATGAAACGTGATGACGTGATATACACACCTTGAGACCATCCTTTTATATTCATTACTCCTTCTCAATAATTTATTCCATGATAAAGAAGGCCTTGTTTTAATCGTTCTCCATTAATTGGTGACACTTGTTGCTTGGATTTAATTGGTTTTATTAATAGCTTTAAAACGATGTGTAAAAATGTCATTAAATATTTTTTTATATCTAAACGACTGATTGGATTTCAGTAAAAGTTTGCAATAATCTGTATCATCATTAAATTGAGATTTGGTGAAAATTTGAATTTTTCCGAAAGACATTTTTTGTACGAATATTCTTCTTTTGCTTTTTTTTGTCATTATATAATGTTTTATATCAAAACGACTGATTGGATTTCAGTGAAAGTTCGGAATAATGTGTATCATTATTATATTGGAATTTGGTGAAAATTTGAATTTTTTCGAAGGACATTTTTTTAACGAAAATTCTTCTCTGGCTTATTCTTATGGGTAATTCGGAAAATGGAAAATTAGTTTTCTCAGAAGTTGTGCAACCGATTGCGTATAAAAACTAACGAGATTCAATCCAGATGATGACACATGGGCATGCCAAGTTTCAATCGAATTTGAATTTTCGTCTGACCTGTAGAGCGCGAACAAAAAAAAAAAAAAAAAAAAAAAAAACATTTTTTCGGGTCAAGTGAAATTGAGTCTTCGCTTCGCTCATCCAATCATATTATTTTACGTTTGTTCACCAAAGACGGAACTTACTAATCCTAAAACATACAGTGCCACATACAGTCTATTCTTGAGGCACGTGTATAACATGACCAACATAGAACATGTAACATATAACATGAGATCATATATAACTCAATTAAGTGTAGTTTAGTGCTGTTGAAACCTGGAACTAATAGTTCGTGATTGTTTACTGTCTTCATTCTCCAACTTCTTTTAATACATACATCAAAACCAGTCAGTTGGAAATCAGTTTATATTCCACGTTTTTCATACGTGATATGAACGGCTCGGCGATTTCCACATCCAACCAAATAGAAAATCAATTTGTTTGGTAAATTTACGGGCTGTCTCATAAATATCCTGTGAAATCATGGCTGCATGCAAGTTTTGGTTCATATAGTCATTGTCAGATTCAGCGAGTGTCAATCTACCAGTCAATCTACTCGTTGGATAGACCATATATATATCATATAGGACCTACTCGTGATCGATGATGATATGGAATATGAGATAGTAGATTTATCATTCATGTAGGCTAGTTTATTGCGTAAAAAGAATAGTTATTGATATGGAAATACATAGCGGAAAACCCATTATCTGAAATATATGTTGTTTAAACAAATCAGAAAAAGTTGAAATGAGAAAAAGAATGAAAAGATTTGTTTTTTACATCCACGATAAATAAATTAGGTTTGTTGAAATTTTGTACACTTCTACGAGTTTCATACGTCACAGAAATCTAGAGCAAGTCAACTTCAGCCGACATTCATCAAATCTTGGCTGACATTTTCTCTAACATGCGATATCCGACCGAATACAGTCTGCTACTATGAAAGGAAAGTTTTTCGTTTCTTTGCACAGTTGGATGCCAAACTTGTACGTAAACTGCGTCTTGGATCAAAACATTTCACCCTGACAAACCTACTCTACAGTCTAGAGTATATTGCCTATTTGTCAAACATGATCATGCCTTTGTGTGGGCAAGACGGTTGAATGTAAAGAAAAGTGGGGCTACATAGAAAACTGTCTAGGAAATTGTGATTTTATTTCTTGAATATTCGTGCAAAGCCACGTATGGTTTTGTTGTCTTTGCGATTAAAATATATACAGAGATACACTGATTTTTACACCTGAATTTCAGACGGTACTTAAAGCGTGCTCATATACTTAGTTAGAATGTGATATGTGAGAAGATAGGTTTACATATCAACCAAGTATGAACACTTTAAAACAAGTAAAACCAAGTACAACAATGTCGCGTCGGAAAAGTTACTGTACGCATTGAATTGAATGGCATTTGAAAAAGAATGAATCGTAAGCGATTTACAGAACTGACAGGACGCTACTTGTTTTTCTGTTGCCTGTAGGGAAATATAATTGACAGCCCTTTATTGACTCCGCTTTTTATGAATAAAGTAATAAAAAGAAGACAAAAATGAGATATCGGATTTTATATTTCATATATTCCGTTGATAAAAGACTTGTGAAAACGTGTTTACAGCAGTTACAGGATTGCATATGAAAAATAGTAATTTCAACTCTGTAAATAGGTCGAAATTTTGGGTGCATGACCGAATTTACTTGCTAATCATTCGTCTCATTCTCATGGATGAATATTTTAAAAATACATTCAAATTATTATGTTGTTTGAGAATAAAAGTTGTTATAATTTAGTATACCTTCCACCTATGTACCTTATTCCATGCATGATACCTTCCATTTCCCTTACTCGGTGAACTTTGTTGCTTACTTCGAACCGTTTCTGTGGAGTTTCTGTGGAGTTCAACTAAGCTTGACGCTGCTGTGTGAGTGTGTGTGTGTGTGATTTTGATCGATTTTCTTCCAATTCATTACAAATCGTTCAGTTACCTTCCATCTTCATTACACTGCACGTCGAATCTTGGACTTCTCAATCTCACATTTCAGTGAAGTCAACAAACAGTGACCTCTCGTTTCATGCTGCTGAACCTAACATTATTAACATTGAACTGTTGAAAATTCAAAAATACGTTGAGTGATGTAGTATTCATTCATTCGTATTATATTTTCTTGCTTCGATATTGAAATTGGTAGAGTGTATAATCTACCCTTCATGATGTTTTGAACATATTTATCATTAAATTTTGCTGGTACTAAATAATAATTCAAAATAAATACCGAGGCATTACCTCTTTGCAATTCACTACAATTTATATTCTACAGAGCTAATTATTCAATTAGTAAAATACTTGAATCTCATTACTCAAAATTATAATGTAGAATAGAAACGACATAACACCCAATTTCTATTGAGTTAAAAGTTCGAAAATAATAGTATGAAAAGACAAGCTCCTTTACCGTACATTTCCTAGAGAGGGGGAATTAATAGTTGTATATGCGAAATGAAGAAAAAAAAAATTATGGAACTGAATAAAATGTGTATAACCCTGAAGCAAGTGTATAGCATTATACATTTTTAAGGGCCGGTATTACGAATCGATAGTTAGTGGATTAAGCAATAGTTAGCGGATTAACTTGTTATCACCATTGGTTACATATGATATTTTCGTACCTTTAACAAATGGTTAGTGGATTAGTACTTAACTAAGATTCGTAAAACCGGGCCTTAAATCAATAAATTCTTTCAAATTGTCGGGTGAGGTCAAACCAGCTGTCACTTTTTATGAAAAATGCTACACCCCCTCGGTATACGTCTCTGAGTTTTCTCCCCTGCGGCGTTTGGCATCCTACATATTTCTTTCAAATCTAGACAGTATATCTCAACATCCTTGCCATATATATATATATATATATATATATATATATATATATATATATATATATATATATATATATATATATATATATATATATATATATATATATATATATATAGAGAGAGAGAGAGAGAGAGAGAGAGAGAGAGAGAGAGAATTTTTATACATATATATAAATATATATATTTATATATACTTCAATAATTTGTCAATCCCACAATTCTCGAAAGATGAGCTTGTTAGTTGCTATCGTGGTGACTGCTTCTTCTTGTCGAGTTTGTCAGAATATTATTCGTGTGATGCAATTTGATGCCAGCCAAATGAAATTTCGTGTGGGCATAGAAATTGTAAGTTGCATACACACTTCTCAAGTAGAATCACTCGGGAGTTCTCATGACTGTATTTATAAGCTATATAAGCTGTATAAGCTATAAGCTACAAACAATTCACGAGGCTATGAGAACTAATATAATTGTATCAGTAAACAAAGTGACTCGCTCTTTTATCTCATACCAAATGGAAACTTCCCAAGAACTCTATCCAAATGCACCAAAATGCTGGAAATCTTTCAATATGTGCACATTCTTCTAGTACATCGTTTTATATGAGACTTGGTCACTGCCAACGTGTCGGCGGGCATATTCTAATATTTCCAATTTTTTAGATCCCGTATACTCATCCTTGTAGAGCATGTTCACCTTGTATAACATTTCCTAGCAAATAACATTACTTATCACAACCTACAGTTTCACTGCAATTTACAACCGACTTCCACGGTTATCGAAATAAGCTTGAATTTCAATTTTTGGTGTTTTTCACTCACTTGACGGAAATTTACAACTTACTCAGACCACATATAGGCCTACATGCACCATACGTATCTACATGTATGCATGGTCATGTATCTATCTTGATGTAAATACATGGTGCATACATTCATTATAATCAATTGTGCTTTCATTTCACTACAGAAAGCCAACTTTGAAAAATTACCTTTTGAATATAATGTAAATTATTCAAAATATGTAGCCTACGTATAAAGCACTTTCAACAGTTATATTCTGACATTTTCACTTTGATATAGAAAACTATGATTATTCGGTAATCTTCGCCACCATTTCAATCCAATCGTTGAGGGTCACTAGCTCAATGATGTCACAAATAACACAATCTGGATGTTGATAAATGACTTAATTATTTTGAAGCATTCTAAACAACACTTCCTAGTCTGAGCAATAATCTCTCGTTTGAAGAAGAGAGATGAATACGCACTCCTTATATAATTATAATATATAATAATTGATGAAAGCAAACATCATATTACTGAGCTGTAGGCTGTATACTTCTGAATAATTATCAGTCAACTCTAACAATCATGTCTGTGAACGGTCACCTTTTCTATATGTAGAAATTGGTATAGTTAAAATATTGGTGGAGGTGCCGAGTTCACGACCAAGTTTGCATTCTGTAGTTACATCCTCTCAAATAACTTCGATTGTATGAACAGACAGGTAGTAATTTTAAATTTGGAATCTGCCATTTTGATAAGGATTCTGTCATATTTTAGCTCTCATAAATAAAACATGTTTCATCTCGTCTCATCGCTTATTCCCTTCTGGTATATGGTCGTTTTCATAGGCACATGTATTAACATTATATTTATTGATTTGATTTAAAAGATTACTTCGTTTCCTAGTGAGACATCTAAAAGTTGATACAAAGTTGATGATCAAGAAAGTTGAAAAGTTAATGAAAAGTTAAGATTCATGATAGATGAAAGTTAATGAGAATGAGAGCAAGATAACAGAATGAGAGGAAACTCTGGGTATACTAAAATACTTGCTTCAAAATTTCTCTCTCTCTCTCTCTCTCTCTCTCTCTTTCTCTGTATCTCTATCTCGTTCTTTCTCTCCCTATCTTTCTCTCTCTCTCTCTTCTTCTCGCTTCTCTTGTGGTATATGTCATCAAAATAACAGTGAACCAATCGTCAATCTATCCTGACCTTTCCCTTCCAGAGTTCATGTCCCATTGAACGAGCATGTATCATCCTGAATCACCGTATGCTACATTGTGCTGGATCACTGCCACCGAAGTCGTCGGCTTCCCAACTAAATTGTGATACTCCTACTTCTTGCTGATCGTAGACGACGCGTTTAAATCGCCTCTCAACTATAGAAGGACATGAAGGTATGACCGACGATATTCTTCTAACTCATGAAGTCATACTGCTACTTTCCTCTACAATGACCTCAAATTTCCATCAGAGCTGGCTTTTATGGCACAAGGAGCAATTCTGTTTCAAACGATTCGTTACCTAACTATTAGTCTGCCTCTTTTTTTATTTATATTCATTTGAATAAAAATCATCTGATGTATAACTCGGATTTCTTCGAGGTCCTGAAAGAAAGAATTCTAGTGATTGTTTATTAAATGAGTGTTAATGAACTGGCTTGATTAAAAAAGGCATTAAAATTGAATTATCTCTTTCTTCATAAGCTATCAATGAAACGTTCAAGCTTAATTTTCACCAATTGACTCCCTCTCTAGTTTTTATTTCATCTCTCTTTTTGGCCAATGCACGTTATATCCCTATCCCCTTCCGTATATTAATCGGAAACACTCTATCTCTATCTCGTATTATTCGTTGTATAACAAAACATATAGCTATATATGTGTCCCTCGATATAGCATTGATCTAGATTTTGTGATCACAATTGCTTTCCCCGTGGTTCACTGAAGTGTTTTCTTCTTGATTACTGATTTGGCACGATGTAACGATCTGAATTGTTTTTATTGTATTCCTGTTTTTCTACCCCCGATGTTTATTGTGATGGTTGTCACTTTCCATTAACTAGCGACGCGTCGGTCCAGAAGGATGTAGGGATTGACTGCTCTGGTGGGCGGGAGTGGAGCTATAGGGTGGCTTAAGAACTCACAATGGCATAAGTAAGTGAGGTTGAGTGCCAATAACCATAAACACAGTTCAGTCGGTGGTTTAGTATACGGTGGTTGACCGCATGCAGGTTTCGATGGTTATTATTGAATGTTCTAACTAAAAATGCGCTAATAGCAAGATAGAGAATAACAAATATGATGCCACATCCTGTAGTTGATCTAATTACATTGGATATATACTGTCACTGTGATCAGTTCATATTTATTATTCAGAAATGTATTTGCATATCGAGAGAGCACATGTCAATAACTAGAACTAAGTGAGATATCCATACGTTGAGGCTTGCATTGTAAATTATCTGAAGATGAACTATTGAAGAAAAATATGTTTACAATGGATCGTGATGCATATTTAACTTATTGAGCTAATATTACTTCAGGCCAAATGAGATCGAATATCGATGAATATCACATGCATGCATATAAAAAATGACTTGGTTTCGTATGTGTAAACATTATGATAGTAAACGTTGTAACCGATCGTCAAACAATGAGAACTAACTTAATTTCAATTTTGAATAAACTCGTCTTCATGAGCATATCTGAAAACTTGTGTCATGGATTTGAATGGAAATGTATGTGGTAAACAAACGTGCGTGTGCACGTAGTTATGTTAGCTGTAATGTGTCTTCTCTGGTTCAAGTTATGGCAACTTGTACGTCACGCACCATACTATTCTGTACTTTGACTTTAAACTCAAGTTAACATATATTTCATTACAATCATCTAAAGCGAGTTGACCAAGTCCACTTCTACACTTGTCTGAGCTAACCTCGTTGTTTCAATACTTGACTCATTACGTTTGAGAAAAATCTCTAGTTTTCAATAAGAGGGATAGTAATATACACAATTTTATGTTACGTTACGTTCAACAGTATATATATTGACCAGTCTAGTTGAGCCTAGTTATATTTTCATGACAAAAGGCATATTAAGTATAGTTAGTGGAGTAAACTACACATAATATTCCTTTTGCCATGTAAACTTTTCAACCTTCAAAACTAACTGAAAATAAATGCAGTGGAAACGTACGCTGAACTTGGAAGTGTATTATATCAAGTACTGGTTGTATTAACCGCAATACAGGGCTGTGAGTTTCCGTTTCCGGCACATCTATATCGAGGAAGCCTCGCGCTTGAATGGATGACCTGATATCCCAAATGTGCTATTGGTTTACCAATAGATCCATCTCGCTGTAAATAGGGTTGTCACAATGAGGTTTCATGATTCCTGGTTCTATGGGGTTTTTTTCCAGAGAAGTGTTGCAATGGTCTGCGATACTGTTCACTATAAACCTATTTCATGAGTGTAGTCTATATACTACACAGCAATGTCATACAATGACGATTCAGGTTAGCCACATTGCGAATATCCAGTTAACTGTCTCTGTAACGTACACCTATGTTTGTTATGGTGAGAAAACCGACGCTGCTGTCGACATCACGAGCACTCGGCGTCTTTATGACCCTTTTGTAGAACCAGCGCGCGTTACAAACCGACGGTCGAGATTTTCTTTATACAAAGCATAGAGAGAGAGAGCTTGGCACAGTCTAGCCTAGTTCAACCCTTTTGCCATTCCTAGCTTCCCGGCTTTCAGAATCAATAACATAGAAACCTAGGCGTCTGTAAGGCGCCATCACCAAAACTCCATGACACGAATAAAAATATAATTGTATTGTTCGTTTAGTTACACTTATGTGATGTGTTATGGTCTCGATCATTTCACACTGGTTTGGTTTGTTTATACACATATATACCGACTTTTGATTTCCTTTCCTCGTTTATTGAATGCTGTGCCGCTATAATAGCATTTCAATGTAGTGTTTCGTGTTTATACACATCTAGTTCATGCATAGTCTCGGATCGAAACATATATATACGTCTTGGGAAACATTCAATGATGCCGCAATCTGTCTTGCTGGTTGGTGAATGTTTCAATTCGATCACCACCACAATGTGCGCATGTGTGTGACGTCTGCATGTGTTTCGACGGCTGGACGTGGCATGCATGGAAAGAGAATCGAAAAACTAATTAAATAGCCTGTTCATTACTAGATGTGATGAATAATCTATAATTCCTGTGCTGCTTGTTGGGAAATTAGTACACAACCCTTGTTGTAACTCATTTAGTTTTCCGACGTTGTACATTTGAGCCCAATTCGAATTTGAATTTTCAATATTTTTTCGAGCTTGCCAACTATTTTATTGGATGTTGCCAGAATAATCTAACAAAGACGTTTTTTGGGAATGTAGAATTTATTAGTTCGTTCCGTTATTTTCTTTCTTTGGTTTACAAATTATATGCATATATATATATATATATATATATATATATATATATATATATATATATATATATATATATATATATATATATGCGATGTTAATTCATCATGTCTTTCAAATGTTTGTTGAAAATAATTTCTCACGAACGTTTAGGCAAGCGATCGTGAGAGAAGTAAATCCTTGTAAATTATACTTGCTCGCAATTCCGTTCGATAACAGTTAATTGGATCTTTTGAGCCCTTGATTTTTATTGCTAGACTTGACGAACAGTCACCACGCTGTTGTCAACGTTAATGAAAAATATTCTCACTCCCTTCACAATTACTCTAATTTATTTTCTATCCACTTTGGTGAACTACATTTTCCGTCATTTTCCAAATCCATGAAAATTAAGCTATTAATGAATTGTGTCTTGAGAAGTTTCAACTCTCTGCAACGAAATGATTTTGTGAATCGACCCCCACACACTTTCTTGGAACTAAATAACTTGCTGGGCATAATCTTCTGAAGTCTTTTGACATCCCAGTTCCCAAACTGCTCCAATGCCCTTTGATCCTGATTCTACATCACTCTTGAATGCAGGACAGCACTCATGAAGAGACGTCGTACTTCCTACATTACCTCAACTCCCAAAACATCGAGACATGCTCATCTTACTAAACCCATTTACAAACTCAGCTCAACAAAAACATACTCGTCTTATTTGACGCGTCTATATCGTCATCATCGTCGTAGGCTTGATGTAACAACAACAAATACCAATCAATTATTCATCATCAGTAAGCTATGAGAGATTGAATGACCATTGAATATGCAATCTCGCGCCGAATGATTCGCAGTCTGGATTGCATGGATATTTGTGGAATCGCTAGTATATCGGGATGCTGTGCAGTAGGACCTAGCTACGGTGATGATCTCTAGCGGGAGGCTGGGAAATCGTTGGCATGGTAGTCAGTCGTGGATGAGGGCTGCGGCGGACGAGTCTGCCAGCCCCTTTGAACAAATATCACTCAAAACAATAACATAAATACACGTTTTCTTTTGAGATAATTAGTTTATCTTATCAGCGATCATGTCGAATAGTGGTTCTGTCGATGGCTCACGGTTTGTGACCGAGAAGGTGGCGGATGGTGAAGGGGGTGGAGGTGGGGGTGGCAGTCCAGCTTCAAAGCACAGCGGCAGTGGAGCAGTGGCCAAGGGGGGCGTGCCCGATGCTAATTGCTCGGGAGATCCGGAAAAAGGTACATTTGGGCACCTTTTTATTTTTCGCACGAACTTTTTCTAATTATTTTGTTCTTTGTTGGATTTTATCTAATTTTAAATTGGATTCAATATCTTGTCTATATTCCATTTACTTACATGTTTCATTATTCTGATTTAAAAAAACATTTAAATATATAACTTGTGACTTGTGGTTATCGCAAATATCATTGATTCAGTTCTGAAGATACATTCTTCGTAATTATTCAAATGAAACATAAATCTTATTCTGTATGTAATTC
Source organism: Brachyptera putata (assembly GCA_907164805.1). Taxonomy (NCBI): domain Eukaryota; kingdom Metazoa; phylum Arthropoda; class Insecta; order Plecoptera; family Taeniopterygidae; genus Brachyptera; species Brachyptera putata. The sequence goes on from OU015462.1 coordinate 30,322,804, forward strand.
GTTATATGTTAATTAATCAACGACAGTGTGATTTATTTTAACTTTTATTTCTTGTTGTAAACAAGACCAAATGTGTATGACGTAAAGTATGCTTATAGAAACCATCACGAATCTTCACTTTCGTTCCTTATTCCTCTAATTATTGATTGTTACTAAATATAAGTTATGTGTATGAATCGTTTCAATTCCGCTCTTATTTACATTTTGAGGTAGACTTATTAGACTTCCGCAAAGTATACAATTGTATGCCTCAATCCAATCTTACCTCGCAATTTCCCTATGGAAATCTTCAAATAAGCTGGAGGAAACTTTTGCAAACTGAAGGCTTATAGTGTACCGCACCTAAAACAAAGTACTACTACCACATTGCATACAATCATTTCCTGCGGAACATCGTCTATTTTCTCGTAATTATTTCTTTGATAATTATTCCCAACAATTTCTGTCAACATCTACCAAGGGCTGGAAAGATATGTATGCATGAACTTACTCAACTTGTATCTCAAATTATTAATGTTAACTTTAGCCTGTCGACTCACCCTCCACCCATATAATTTACCCATGTATACTGTTTATTTACCACAAGTCGATATCACGTTGACTGTTGATTAATTAGAATGTCGTTAACAATCTTTAAGTCACAAGGATTAAATATCTCTGTCCAGTCGATAAATGTTAAATCTGCATTTCTGCAAGAAGTTTTCTCCGTGAAACTAATGGTTATATTCATCTCCCACCTATATTTTTCATGCCTGAATAATGTGTTATAAAAATTGTGTAAAATGTCTACATTCATCCACTAAACCCGTCTCTATACCAAGCTGACATATAGAAACGCTTCATTCGTTTATCTCGGTAGGCAGGTTCTTTAAGCTTTCTGCAGACGTAAACGTCTTATCTGAAATGAATGCTGCCATTTCTAGGATTAATCAAGACTTTTTTGAGCCATAGCAGTGTGGCTTTTTGTAAATCGTATCTTCATTCATTTGTCTGAAGGTATTCTCTACTAAGCCTTTCGTTATGCAACTATACGTTCGCTTCTTCAACTGAAACTTTTTGTCGGCTTTCCTTTGCCATATATTTAGTAATACCGCTCACGAAGCTACTAACTCAATTGCTCCAACTTTTGTGGCGAAGTGGGGAGGGCATAGCGCTCACCCCCGCAAGATAACGGGAGAACAAAATCCATCCAACTAAATTCTCTGTCCGGGACCTTTGAAGTTCAGAAAGGCTAGGTGTGGTAGTGGTTTGGTGGGTTGGAATTGTAGGTCGTTGCTTCCGGGACGTCCAAAAAAACTACCGAAGAGCAAAATGCCCCCGGAGCCGCTTGGAGTTTCGTCCGGCCGGCGGGCTCGGTAAACTTGTATTCTGGTCCAACCAGGAATAGGGATGCTGCATCGCGCGATGTGTAAGGGCATCCCCGGGTAGTATCGATCGCGAGGGGCGCGCGGCGCGGGAAGACGGAGAGGGCGTGAGGAGAGTTCTGGCGGCGGGACGCGGGAATATGCAGTCGGAACTTGCCCTGTGCCCGGGCGGCCGGCGTACGTACGTTGGCCAACTCCTGATGGCTCTTTATTAAATTTGCCTTTGTCCCAGCAAATACTATTACCCTAGACAATTCGTACTTTGAACATACTAGTACTTTGTGGTGTACAACGCATCTATTCATCAGAGTAATTAACGGCTGGGTCACAAAAGGTCACTGAGTTTCTGCAGCTATCGGTTTATCGTGACCACAAATAGTCCCTCTGCGACACGCGAACATTGCTAAGAATGCTGCTTTACACAATTGCTAATCCGCTACTCCTTGTAGAAGGCACACGCCTCCATAAACGCAAGATAAAGTCTGCCGATAAGCGAGAGGATGATTGTCATTCTTGTCATGGTTCGCTTGTACCCTTCACATCTTGTTTTAGTTTATACATTCGCAACGTAAATTACCAACTCCACGTGGCATATTGCCGTGACAGCGTTCTCCAGGTTCAATGGATAATTGATAAAATTAGTACCTGTGATGTCGCTGGAAGTCTTATGTCTCAATTCCTCTCTTCACGTTCTAGCGTTAGTATAGCGCTTGATTTTTTTTTTTTTTTTTTCAAGGAAGATGCTTAGATTTTACGTATACATATTTGCCCCCGTTGCGTATTTCCGAGACTCATATCCTGAGTACTTGTGCTTCCCAAACGAGAGCTTACACGAACGAATCTGATGAAAGTCAACTCTTAAACATGGTATAGAAGCTTACCGAAGCTGACACAAGAGAGATATGAATCTTGAATAATGAAACGAAGAACACTGCAAGAGAACAGGTAATATTTATTCACCTGCACGACTCACGACAATTTTAGAGCCCATTCTAGGTATTTCATGAACAGGTTCAAATGGCTGTAATCTTCCAATCAAAGACCTTATTATATAACATACTGCTTCCAATTTTGTGCTGTTTCAATTTTGTCCGAACTTTGCTGAAAAATGATATCATTATAAAACTATTTTGTTCTGAGAACGGGAAACGATGTCATGTGACAGAAACAAATACTATTATGCTTGCCTCGATTGAATTCATTTTCATCTTCTCCTTTTGTTAACACTGTAATAATCTAATGTAATGCGTCTGGACATTTTAAAGAGAGTTTGTGTATTTCCAACCAAGCTCACTGTCAAATGTCGTTTTCTTATTCTATTCGATGTCAGTATTATTAATTTCCTTCGGGTCTAGTTACATGGAATTTATGATAATCAAATTACATACAATTTACATGATATAATAATGTAGAATGAACAATTCTCGCCAGAGTACGGAGTCTCATGGTAATGGAAAGAAATCTAGTTATAATAAATATTCAGCCTTCGGTATTTGATGGTGTCTAGTTTACTTATTACTCATATAGGCCTAAGCAAGTGAAATATTAAATATTACATAAATGAATCAATAAATATGATAGCAAAACACATTTGCGTACTGATTCTTAAGGGAACGCGGGGAGGGTTGCTTATCGAATTTTCTTCCATAATCGAAATTCACTCATTATATTGTCTATATTTTCATAGAATATTTTTATAGACCTTCATTTATTTGCTGTGAGAAACGAGCATTGCATTAGGTCTAGTTTTAAACGAATAAAACTAAAACTTTTATTGGTTCGTGAACTTTGTACCAACTTCATAATCAAATTCTTTTCTGAACTTTTACTTGAGAAGCTTCTTAAAAAGAAACAAACTGAATTTGCCTTTTTTTCATTTTTATGTAATATACCCCAACCAAATAAAGTTATGCATAACTTCAGCCTTATTTTCTCATATACGTACACTGTCTATATATATATACAAGACAGGACTAAATGTAATATCCCGCCCCACAAAATGGGTTGAAACAGAGTAATACACAAGTCGACCGTATCTAGATGCACGATATATATATATATATATATATAGATTTTATATTTTATCACCACACAATACTTGGTTCATTTCCTAAATTATCATGAATTATATATATATATATATATATATATATATATATATATATATATATATATATATATATATATATATATATATATATATATATATATATATATATATATATATATATATATTTATATGTTGAACTCTTTTCTCGGGACAACCACGTTTGCTTTTTTGGATACAGTTGTTGGATCTGAAAAGATCCGTTGCACCGACGTTTCGACAAAATCGCACTTGTCATCTTGATTCGGTTTCACGCAGCCTGCTGACCATTCACGGATCCCTGAAGATGACAAGTGCGAACTTGTCGAAACGTCAGAGCAACGGATCTTTTCAGATCCAAAAACTGTATCCAAAAGAGCAAACGTGGTTGTCCCGAGAAAAGAGTTTAACATCTACAGTTGACCGCGAGAACATCCGAAACAACATATATATATATATATATATATATATATATATATATATATATATATATATATATATATATATATATATATATATATATATATATATATATATAGAGAGAGAGAGAGAGAGAGAGATGATAATAAGTCACTTTTCGGTGATTTGCCCTTCCTTGAAACAACTGGTGGCTCTAAAAAGGGGCCTTGGGTTTCAACGTTTCGGCTGAAAACGTTCAGCCATCTTCAGGAGTCGTTGTGGTGTGGTGGCCGGCAATCGATATTTATATATATATATATAAAATAAAAGATAGTTCATTTCACAGTTTGTGATGTTGGGCGGAACATTCCTAGCTTTAAGCTATGTAAGCTTCCAGTTCCTAGTTCCAACCTGATTAGTTGACCACATTGTTATGACAGTGTGTGTCAGTGGTCAGTGGTCATTTATAGGTATGCCTGGTGAACTAACTCAATTTGGAGTAGAAACTGTCACCACTCTGTCGTAGCAACGCCCTCAGGTCATACACACATTGAGGTTGTGTCAAGTTTACGTTAACAAACTTTTCAAATTATTGTTACTGCATGGCTTGAAGTTAGTTGAATGCGACATCTGTTCGAAGATGACACTTTCTTGTTCGTGTCAAATACAATGCTCACTAGGAAAACACAGCAACGTTTTTCCCGAAATATACACAACTAATTGAAGTAATTATTGTTGAAATTATTGTGAAATTATCATGAAAAATGTTATTATAATCATATTTTATTTGCTTTTCGCTGAATCTGTTTCAATAGAGTATTATTAGATGCGAGAAGTGTACGTATGTGTGACATCCTCTCTTTCAAACCTAATAAAAACCTTATTGTGAAGAAAACAAATATAGTGCCGTGTTTTTCTAATCAATTCGGTACCACCTGTATTGTGTCTTTAATGGTCGCGCATATAATAATTGAGTGTACATTTTTTAAATATTCAAAATATCCATTCATAACGTCTAAGATGAAGAACATTAATTAAAACTGCGGTATAGCTCATCCACCAGGAGAGAATTCATTGAATAGTTCGTTAAAATAAGGATGAAACAACAAAATCAAATACTTTGAAGCTGGGTAAAATTGTTATCAAAAATTTCAAATTTGCACACCAAATTATACTCTTCCCCTGGTAATAAGAATTGTTCTTCTACCAACTTGAGAATACACCACTCTCTAAAGAACTACTCACTATCCCGTTTAAAAACATCGATCAACTTGGCCTTTCAAAGTCAACAATCTTAGTGATACTCTATGATAAGTTTTTACAGTAATTTTCCACAAAAGTTCCCATAATCAATCAATAAAAATCTATTGTGAATAAATAATTGATTCCAAGCTAACAGTAACAGGGGGCAATGAAAGTCACTTTTTTATTGTTCAGATTATTTGATTTATATTCAAAATAATTTAACCTGGGTCGCATCATTTTCGTGCAACTACAGAGCATATAGAAGTCATCTGATATGTGAAATAAATCATCTTCATCTATGTACTTGTGCTTGATCAATATTTGGCATTCTAAACCGTTCAACGACTAATGCAAGTAATTCTCAACATTGCTGTCTCTTATTAATGCAATCGGACGTTTTCTGGCTCGAGTATGCTTACATAATACTTTATATACCACCCATTAGTCTGTTACCCTGGAACAGCTGTTGTTATATGGCGATCAGAGTTCGAGGCCAAGAGCTTTTTAATGACCAGCATAATTTGGCAGTCGGTTGAAATTTGTAGGTGGATTGCTCAATTGTAGCACTGCCGAGTGGTGTTTCAGATTTTTTGGCGAGATTTGTGTTATAATCCGGATGTAGGTAAAAGAAGAAAAAAGTGTGGAACAGGTGCTGACATTTGCACACTTTTGAAATCACGTGCCAATGTATCAGACTTGGAGTCGTGTATGAGTTTCATACTGAACAATCTTTCACTGAAAAACATTATTCAATATGCTTCGTTTTATTCCAGCTTTGAAGTGATTTTGATGACCGGTATCAAGAAGTGAATAATATATAAAAGCATAGGGTTCATCCTACTATAATTACGAAAACAATACTGTGGGAGACGTCAGATCATTCCATTCATTCTCCCATATTATATTGTCTTCGTGAATACTTGACGTTTTTCACTATATTGTTAATTCAAACCTACATTATATTTTGTATGATTGAAGAGAGAAGTGTATTGAAAATACTGCCGCCAAAACGGTTACCACTTGGACAGGGTAAACAAAATGTATAAAAACAAGGCATTAGTTTAGGAGAAAATAATTCAATTTCCGTGTTATTGGACGTATTGCAATTATGTCAATTCAGCGTTTACATATTTAGTCGTTATGTAGTTTATGTCAATTTTAATTATAAATTTTACAAATTGATGTTGTTAAAAGATGATACAAATTCAAATAAATGTGGAAATATTAGATATAAATTTAAGAATAAAAAAATGATGTACGTGATCCAGTCTAGGATATTATAGTCACTCAGACCGTATTAACTTTCAACTTGGGTACTTTCGTATCTATATTAGACGCTTGAAACAGCTATTCAACCAGAAACGAAATCAATGTAATTCTTGAGAATATGTTCGGAATCAATTCTACAAAAATGAATTTCAGATTCTATTTATAGAAATATTTTTATGAATAAATAATATTTGGGTCAAATTAAAATTAAATGACTTGATTGAAACTTCGTAAAATCGTATCCAGTAAGCATCCGTTGTGGTCCGTTGAATAGCGATCGGTTCACCATGCTTCTTCTTCACATTATTAACATGGATTCAATTCTAGCGTCCAGTGATGACAGATTGTATTAATATATTCACGATGAGCATATTTAAACATTTCCTCTTCCTACTTTTAAAAATATTATAAATAAAATATTATTACAATTTTTATAACTGATAACGAAGTCTTATCTTCATCCATCACATTTTTATAATACACCATGGGCAGTTATATTAACCCTCCTGAGATGCAGGCGAACGACGTCGATCACAGTTTAGTCATTATTCGGATCAATCTCTATCTTGCCTGGCAACATGTCGGTCCACCTTACTCGATATATGCTCCAAAAACCAGAGCACATCGGTCTTCTATAAATAAAGAACATGAAAAACATTTTAAAAAATTCTCAAGAGCGCGTAGGAGTTGATTCAGCATAATATCAGTTTTTGGTGGTAGTTTTCTAGCGGTATGATATAATCCAAGTAAATACAATTGAAGCAAAGACAAATTTCTGCAATGCCTGTAACATATATTAGAAATAATCACCTTTGACCACGAAATTTTCACAGATAATACAACAAAAAGTATCTATATTCATAGAAAAATTATACCGCTTATGCTGAATTATTTTCATATGTATACAACCTTGAAAGCATAAAAAATATCTATGTTTTATTTAGCATTAGATTTTTTATTTTTCATACCGTTCGGAAAGTAGCCCAAAAAATATGTTCCGCCAGTTCGACTCGCATTTTACTTTCCAGGTCGAAACGTGTAGGCCTAATGATAATTAATCATAATTTATTTTGAAAAATAGAATAGATATAAATGTTTGTAAAGTTTAAACCTTATATATCGTTCAACAGTTGCAAAAATGTAAACTGAAAGGTTTTTACTGGTAATTGTTCGTGTGAAATAGCAATCAAACAGCAATTGAGATTTTGACGGGAACAAATTGCGAGTGTGGTAAACGGATTTAATTAAATTGCAGTCAAAAAGTAATCTATTTCTATGTTTTAAATGGCCGTCGGTTTTGAAGTCTGAACACCGTTGCAAATTACATTTGTGCACTAACTCGAAATAATTGACAGTATTATCGCGAAGTGTTTTTTGTTTTCATTTCAGTGCTCTCAACTGGACAAAGTGTGCTATCAAAATACGCGATGTGCACTTTTCAGCGTTATTGACGTTTGCACTGTACATTGTGGTGCCTTATACCTATACCGATACTTCTGTTTGTATATGCTTCTGAAAAGCAGACATCATTCCCATTACTATTTTATAAATAATACAATTTCTCGTGATTGGACAAACGATTAAATTAATAACGTACTTTCGTACAGTATTTGCCATTTTTCCGTCAAAGTTTTTACGTCTCAATTTGCTTTTATGTCGTTTTATGTGAAAATGATAAAAATAATAATACTGAAAAGGCACTCCATCGCAAGTGGAATGAAATAATGAGACCTAATGAAATGTTTCATTTGTCACGTGTCTTCACAATACCTTTTAAAATGAGTGAATATGTACAAAAAAATCGCCATTCCATGCGTTATGTAATGCTAATGAATAATAACACAAACGTGATTTCAGTGAACACACGTTATTAGCAAATAGATTTATTTTCGTCTATATCGTATGAGTAACCTCCAAGGGTGCCAAGAACAAGAATACTTCCGATGTTTCTTTTTAATTTATTAGGGATGTATGCGATAGTTTTAATGATATTTACGAGGAGAATGCAGAAATCCAGTGACGATTCTCAACAATTCTTAAAATTCTCGTTGTTATTCAAATAATAGTAATGTGCCTACTTCGAATGCAATCTAATGGAGTGAGCCAAGTTTTCGTAGCGTTACCTGGTTGTATCCCCATTTACGCAATCTGGGCTGGGGCAACGTTAATTTACAATGTCGGAATTTTTCAAGTTCGTTTTTTTTTAAATACACCAAAGTCGCATTACACAAAGAGAGATAGTGACATAGAGAGAGAGAGAGAGACTGCATGGTGTGCAACTGTTGGTGGAGGTGCCGGGTATTCAAAAGAAGAAATAATCATTTGAATTTGTATATTTTTACCCTGTTCACTCACATATTTCATGAAAAAAACGTATTCAACAACATTTTATCAATGTTTCAAATAATTCAACTTAATATGAGAATATCGTAATCCCTCGCCGTGATTTAAAATGATCGAGGAGTGAGTACCATAGAGGAATTGTTCAAACACCGTCATGTATCTAATATGTTAGTAGTAGGTCTACATGTAAGATCTTTAATAATTCACTTCTCTATGAAATTATCGGTTAACTTGATGTTTATATTACCAATAATGAGACGTTTACTCAATATTGACAGTATTTTCCTTTATAATATATTGTTTGTGAATTGTGTAGGCCCTACACAGTTTATCGAATACCATTTATAAATTCATGTACAGGCTACCTTTTTCTCTAGATTGGGTGAAGTGAAACAGTTTTTCCAAGTATCGCATCTAAATAGCCGTATTCGAAAATAGGAGAGTCCAAAATATACGTACCGAGTTTCTTATTGATTTTAGCCAAGTCATTTTGACAAAACAGTTCGTGTACAAAAACCAACACACGTACGTGGGTCTACGTGAAAGACGTAGACACAGACTAGAGAAGGCTCGTCTCCGAGATGAATGACATTGAGCGAATATACAAATAGATACCGTATAGGTTTAATTATAATAACAGCTAAGTAGATTCACTTTTAGATATCCATGCGTCATGGAACGTCATAGATAATTATGTTCTAGGAACGAATGGTATATTTTGCCAGCTTAAAAACTAATACCATACTAATTATTGCCGTATGATAAGTAGAAGAACAAACTTGAAAATTGATTGTTGATATAATTTCATATAATTTGTGCAATAGACTTTGAAGTTTCTACCGAGCACGTGCTAAAAGTGGTATTTTAACGTCACTCCAAATTTAAATAGTAGCCAGAAAAGCATTGAAAGTTTCGTTGTTAGTTGAGTGATGTTCGTCTAAGGTTCGGTTTTACAAACTGATTGTTAGTGGATTGAGGGAAAGTTAGCGGATTATCTTGTTATCGCCGAGGCATATTATTTTGATACCTGTTCGTAGTTAGATGAAAATTTGACTGAGATTCGTAAAACTGACTTCTGAGGTCCGGTTTTACGAACTGATAGTTAGTGGAGTAAGCAATAGTTAGCGGATTGACTTGCTCTCACCATTCGTTAAACATGTTATCAGTGGCGGACCCAAGTGGCCCAAGCATGCTGGGTCAGAAAACTTAGACACCCAACCACCCACCCATCCACTGAGCCGGACTACCGGCTATTGCCAAAGTTTTAAATACGATACATTTTTTTCTTCGTTTTATTTAACTGATGTTAAATCATGAGCGCTCTACGAATAATAGTGGTTATAGTAGATGTTAGTACTCAGTAATGATATTTTTCACTTGCGAATCGAGATTATGTCCCTAATTCGATTGAAGATGTATGAGATCAACAGATTGGCGTGCACTTATCTCCATGGCGACAAAGCTTCGATCATGCCAGAGAGTTGAAATATATGTAACTCTGCTTTATAACTGTATCAGAATCATAGATCAACTTTGCACAGAACGATAAGTGATTTTACCTTGGCAACATCCAATTATCTATAGTATTAAAATAAGGTGAACACTGAAGACTGTACGGTACAAATTCAATTAACAACGTGGCCAGATCGGCGCAGTTTATTATGTATTTACGGTACTCCTTTGATTATCTGACTATTATCCTTGATTATAAAGTAGGTGATGAAATTTCTGATATGGTAAAAGTTACTTCTGGGGTACCACAAGGAAGTGTAACTGGACCCCTTCTATTCAATATATTTATAAACGATCTTCAAATCGGAATTCAATCAAGAATTCGTCTATTTGCTGATGACTGTGTGGTATATAGCACCATTAGGAGTGAGAGGGAGGAAAATCAGTTACAAGGAGATTTGGACAGAATTAATGAATGGGTTAAAATAAATTTAATGGGACTTAATGTTGGAAAATGTGAAGTGGTGCACTTCTCTAGCAGCAGTAACAAGAAAAAAGTGAATAAGATTTATAAAATGGGAGATTCTACACTTGAGGAAGTAGAAGCATATAAATATCTTGGACTTTACATAAATAAAAACTTAGGGTGGGGGGAACATGCTAGAAATATCTCAAAAAAGGGAATACGATCCTTAAATTTTATTATGAGGCAGTTGAAGGGGACAGGGATGAAAATAAAAGAGAAGGCATACATGAGTCTGATTCGGCCAATGCTTGAGTATGCTAGTTCAGTCTGGGATCCGCATGAAGTTGGACTAATAAAGGCTGTGGAGAACGTCCAAAGGGTTGCTGCAAGAAGGGTATTGGGGAGAGAGAAGCGCTGGAAGATTATCAGGAACGATAAGGATGTGGTTGAAAAAGTTATAGAAAGACCCAGTAAAATGATTGAGGAAATGGGATGGGAAAATTTGGCGAAACGAAGACAAATAGAAAGAATGTGCAATTTTGTTAGAGTCAAGAATGAATATACAGGATGGGATGAATTAAGCAATAGAATTGGAAAGGGATTACAAAGAAGTACAAGGGGAGGGGTAAGAATGGAAGTGGAAAAAGTGGATAGAGAAGTAGGTAAATATGGATTTATACAAAGAACGACGCGGGAATGGAATGAATTGGAAGAAGATATCAAGAACATAACGAAGATTGGTGATTTAAGAAGAGAGCTAAGAAAAAAATGAAGTATAATTATATCGAGTATGTTTGACTGTAATTTCATTAGGTATAGTAACCATTACCACCTGTTTTATGAACAATCTGTAATGAATAAATGAATATGTAATATGTAATATGTAATATTATTTGAATTATTTTGGTCAAGATTCGAGACTCATGAACGTTATTAAAACTCGATTCGGTCTCGGACACAAAACTGAAAACATGGACTGGCACACTCCTACAGGTTTTCAAATATATATATATATATTATATATATATTGGGTTCAACGACGCACTGTTATGATAACTGAGATCTAATGGCGTCGGATGGATGATTAATGAGATGATGGGATGATGAGATGAAGGTTGTTGGATGATGGGAAGGATAGTGGGAAGGAAGCGGTCATGGCCGACTTATTGTAGGAACCATCCCGGCATTAGCCTAGACTTCAGAGGGAAACCATGAAAAACCCCTGTAAAGATGGTCGGCGGCGGGGATCGAACTGGGTTCGGAATTCCCCTCGCCTGCCGGATCACATGAAGCGAGCGCGTTATCACTACACTGCATGTGCCGGTTTTTCAAATCAATTCCGTCTCAACTGTGACGTAATGGAATTACACAACATATTTTCAAAGCTTCAGTCTTGTGATCTCACTCACTTGTGTTTCTCAGAAATGGTAATCTCCCACACGGGCATACAATACGCAGTGGTTCAGTAGATTATGAATAAGTTTCAATTTAAAAACCATTTTTATTATCCATCCTATTTTTATATTGGCTTTTACTCATAATTATATTTGAAAATTCAAAATTTCGTAATAATACCCTATAGGCCTATCTACGTTATGGTGATAATATATCGGGAAACAATAGATCCATTTTAGGAACTGTGGAGCTTCGGCAGAAAAAAAATCAAAAACATTTTAACCGTGACATTTTCCCAATACTATGTGTGAAATAGAGGGCTTCACATATCCAATAATCCATTTAGCTATGTACGTTTCGACTAGAGTTATTTGTTGAGTTATTTATGACCTAAAACAGTAGAGCTTTCCTATAAACGTTCTGTGAATCTAACATATCAACTAGCCTGAACCACATATCTACATAACAATTTTTACATTTAATTTTAGAGAATTTAGAGAATTTAGAGAATTTTAGAGATTTTAGAGAATTAGAGAATTTTAGAGAGGAATAGGCAAGGACTTGATCGAGCGAATCAAATGTATGTATCGAAACAGTGTGAGTTGTGTGCAGACGGGGGTAGGGCGATCGGAATGGTTCAATATTAGTGAAGGGTTACGACAAGGCAGTGTATTATCACCAACGCTGTTTATTATAGTAATGGACGAGTTGCTGAAGAATGTAGAGACAAATGAGAGTGATGATAGTCGAACATTAATTTATGCTGATGATGTTGTGGTGTGGGGAGAAACTAGAGAGGAATTGCAGATCAAGATTCATAAATGGAGTGAAGAGACAGAAAAGATGGGTTTGAGAATAAGTGAAGAGAAGAGCGAAGTGATGACCATGGAAAAGAAGAAGAGCAAATACGGTCATGCTAGGATCAAGCTTGGAGAAGGATGGATGAACGAGATTGAAGAGTTTAAATACCTTGGCAGCATACTCACCAACAAGGCTAAAGTGGATAGAGAGGTGCAGGAGAGAAGAAAGAAAGCGGAGTCATTCTATCAGGCAGTTAGAAAGTTGCTGTGGAATGAGAAGTTTCCCCTAAAAATCAAACTTATAATGTACAAAATGTATTTCCTGCCAATTTTAACTTATGGTGCAGTGACATGGTCGGCGGGTATGAGGGAATGGAACCAGCTACAGGCAGCTGAGATGAAGTTTTTGAGGAGTGTGAATGGAGTTACAATAATGGATAAAGTTCGGAGTAGGCAGATAAGAAGTGAGCTAGGGATAGAGCGATTAGGATTCAAACTGGGGAGAGAGAGGCTAAGGTGGTTCGGTCACATGAAGAGGATGGGAACCGAGAGAATACCAAGGCGGGTATTCGAGGCGGCTGCAGTGGGAACACGGAGAGTGGGGCGACCGAGAGAGCGGTGGATTTGACTGATCAAAGAGGATGTACTGAAGAGGGGAGGAAGGTGGAGTGAGTTAGAGACGGAGGGACATTGGGAGAACAGAACAAGGTGGAAGGAATTTTTGGAGCAACCGGAAGTAGATGAAGAAGAGGAGGAAGAAGAGGATGAAATGCCAGGCGTGGCCAGCCGGTTTCTGGGAATCCTGCGGCCCTAGTGCTGGTGGGAACACCCACCCCCTGACCCAATGTTGTATTTGGAAACAGGGTCAGATAATTATTATTTATTCATTCATTTTATTTTCGTCCAATGGAGAATTTACAAGATTATCATTGAAAAAAATCTGTATAAAAGTAATATTGAAATGTATAAATGTATGATGAATACTGTTTGCCATATAAAGTGAAGACATCGCATGGTTATAGCAAGTTCGTGCCCTCCCTCTCCAAGTCTCCTGATCTATCGTTCCAGAGCATCTATAGTCTCAAGAGGTCCAGACAAAAGCATTGTTATAATTTAGAAGCCTGAACGGAAGGTTGAAAAATCATTCACCGGAAGAGCAGACGCAGAACATTTCCATTTTATAATGAATCCATTCGACTTGTTTTATTTTACTTTTAGTTAGTTGAAGTTGATAAAAATACTTGATGTCGAATTATTGAAAGCCATTTTCAGAACAGGAAAACTGTATTTTTATTTCTTGAGATGAATATTTTGTTGGAAGAACGGACGAAAGTTGCCCGTTATTGTAATTGGCAGATGTTCTTTAGTTCTTTTCCATTTCACTTCAATTTTGCATATTTTACTTTTACTTCCATCTTCTTCGTTTGTTATTTTGTTGTTTCATAATCTTTTGTTATTTCATAATTCGATTTTTCTATCCACTTTCTGTAACACACCAACAGACTGTATTATTCTTTCTCGATTTCGTAGTACTATATTGAAACTTTAGTACTTTAATTAGCTATCATCATATAAATTCGATATTCAACCCACAGGCAACTTTGTCTATTTCTGTCCTTCCTTGGTTAATCAAGATAACCTAAACAACCTGAAATAACCTAAAACCGCAAACTTGTATTCTTACAAGCACCCATTTGTACTGCGCGAAATAAGATCTCGATATTTCATTAATTAAGAACAAATATTATTTAAATGGCAACCCTTTATATATTTTCTTCATTACCCAGCCTCATCCGTCTTCCTTGTAATTTTTTCATCTGCTTCCAACCTCACACTTATACCGTACAAGTATCTTTCAATTATCCCCCTTATCACATGAACTGATTACCCTCCCTTCTACCTCCTCTTCTCTCTCTCTCTCTCTCTCTCTCTCTCTCTCTCTCTCTCTCTCTCTCTCTCTCTCTCTCTCTCTCTCTCTCTCTCTCTCTCTCTCTCTCTCTCTCTCTCTCTCTCTCTCTCTCTCTGCTCCCGCTCGCTGTAGACAATTGACCTCATTAGAGGGCTACCATTAACCTGCTACTTCGTCACGTGAAGACGTGAAGAAGTTCCCCATTCCACTCATCTGGCTCCCGAATGTGTCGCCGTGACGTCACGATCGATTGAAACCCGTACGTGAGGGCTGGGGAAGAGGAAATTGAGAAGAAGCTAGGGTTAATGGCAAGGATGTGCACATAAGAGACGAAGGGAAATTTAAATATAACATCGTTCCTCCTTCATACAGCACGAAAGGTATCCACGTACGTGAATGTTAGGTATACAAAAAGATTGGTATCAGTATAGAAACACCTTTCTACACTCGAATAAGTTTTTTTTAGTCTTCGAATATGTTCAAGAGAACAAATATGAGATAGACATGTACTGTATCTCTTTTGTAAAGAAGCAAACAATAATTATCATCAAGCGACTAGGATAGAAGCTATTACTACTAAGCTCGCCAATAAGATTAATTCGAAATATTATATATTTGTGCAATAATGCCGCTGACCCTCAAGTCTATACTCATATGTTTATAATCAATTAATTTGCACTCAACTATGTTGCATGCACACGTGAAACAAAAAAAATGTAAACTTTCTAAAACACCGACAGGGTTAAAGTGTTAAACTGTGCTGTTGACACTATGCCTACATATAATTAAACATTTTCTCGTTTTTATAAATGATGTACACCCCGTTGAGTGTGACATTACAATTTATATGTAAGTCAAACATTCATTACACTCGGAGCTGGTTTTATGAACTTTTGGTCAAGTATTAATTACCCAACTATTTATTAAGGTACGAAAATAACATACGTAACCCAGGGTGATAACAACTTAATCCGCTAACTATTGCTTAATCCACCAACTCGGAGCTCGTAAAACCGGGCCTCACTATACGTTAAATCGTCTACGGACGAGAAGCACTGTTTGCGATGAGCGTATACTATTATATCGAACCTTATTCGAAATGTAAATTCATAATATAAGTAGTGCATAGTACATAACTAAAAATAATATTATTACGTCAAGTTCAAAATAATATGTTAAACCAAAGTAATTCATCATTTAAAATTTGACTGAACATAAAATGAGCAACAATTTGAATTAATTAGAGGGCGTTATCCCATATCGTGTTTCCTCTAGATATATCTAACAAATTATACCTTCCAAAGTATCCGTGCTATCATAATTATCACATTTAATTTTGAAAGTTTTTGTTTCGTATAGCCGTTTGATGTATAGACATAGTGTGTCCATGTCATAGTCCTTACCGGTGTGTTTAAAGTCGTTTTTATATTGGTTTAGATCCGTGGCCATTTGTTGATATTTATTTTCAGGATAGCCATTTCCACTCGACATGCGTTATACTCAATTCGGTTCACCGTGCGGAAAAAGACGCCTTGGGGAGTCTGGATTTAGGGCGGATTACATTAAATTACGAGATACCTCGTAGATTTTATATCTTTACGATGACGTTTACTGAGTGCTCTTACATTATTGGTGTTTCTCGTTAAAATTACATTTAAATGAACCCGAAATTTCTATTTTTAACTCATTTCTCGATGTTAAATATGATTGAAATCTTGTGACTTTCAAATCTCCTTCTTTTTGTGTTCAGAATACGTCTTGTGGAATAAAATTGTGAGTATGCTGCCTGCTATAGTATCCGTCTTATATTAGCTTTTCATACGTGTTTAGTTAAAACCTTTCCGTGCGTGTCTCAAAGACATTTACTTCATTTATATGCCTATTGTAGGTTCTGTATATAAAGGCCTACTAATCAAATTGAAATGTAACAATGTAGCGTCCTGCGTTCATTGACTACGAAACTAGTGTTCGTATCCTACTTTATATCACAATATTAGGTCGTCTATAATTTCAATTACCTGTAATAGATACTCCGATCACAGCTCACAGGGATATTTTCGTTTCAGTACATTCAATTCTTCAAATTTGAATAATTTTTTCTGTTATTGAGTGTATTGTAGTGTATTAATGTAAATTAATTTTGAATATCTCTCAATACGAATATTATAGGTACCGGTACCGCCGTTTTTAAAATGTATACATTATAAGTGATTATATAATAATAGTATAATTATGTAATTATAATCATAGTAATAATTATATTGTATCGTCTACATATTGTGAAGAAAAATGTCTAACTACTTCGTTTATTTAACTACTTAGTTTCCCGGTATATCGTTTCTTTATACGAAGCATGCATTTCGTTTTTCTAGTTTGTATTATTTATTGTACAGGGCTAATACTTTCTGAACGCCGTCGCAACGTAAAAACGTACTAGTTTTAAAATGTTATGAATGAGTTTCTTCTCGCGGGATTATGACATATAATATGAAGTATAACCCCAGCTAAGACTGTGTAGCTAATCTGCTTCTTCCTCGCCGTCTCACATTATGGCCGAAATAATACGAAGACTCTCTGCGTATGCACAATGAATTCAAAGTTCAAACCATGTATAAAAAAGAAAAAGGAACAAACTTTCCTCTTACAATTAACTTCGTTTTTCATGTTGACATCCTCAGAAACCATGGCTACGCCAACTTTCAGCTTCCTTCCGAACGCCTTTCTTTCTGGTCTGATTTGCAACGCAAATTTATGCCACTGTTTGAAACCCAAAAAAATATGAGTTTTAGAAGTTTTTCTGCGATAATGTCTTCGCAATCAGAATATATTGTCTCAAATTTTGTATTCTGGGTATATTTTTGTCAACGCAAACCCTTATGAACGTTCGATTTACATTTTTTTTTCATTAGTCGAGTCTGACTTATTATGATGGTAAAAAAAAAATCTATTCGCAGGAAAATTAAAAGATAGCAGTGTAGCTCATTTTACCTTGCGATGTAGTAGTATTACATCTTTTCTTTCAGTACCACTACAGGATGTTGGCGATAATAATGTAATTTGAGTAATTATCACATTGGAAACAGTTAATTTTCGTGTTTTAATAATAGACAAAAATTCGAAGACAATTGAATGGAATTTGCCAGTGTAGTCGTATAACAATTGACTTCGGGTTACTCGAGTAACAAATGAATTAGTGAATGATTCATGATTATTATTGATCAATTTCTTTAACAAGTATAATTATTCTACACTCCATTGCAAGCACAGTAAATATTGTGTAGTCTACATACTTTAAGCACGTATTGAACTGGTTAATCCTAGATTTGTCAATCTTTCCGTCAAACTATAGTATACTTGCTCGATCTTGTCACTATAAAAAAACACAATCGACAATGTCTGATGACTTACATAAGAAGTCATCATCCAACATACCAATTAAGGAGCAGAGTGGGAGTAGCGACGAGTCGGAGGTAGAACTTGACAAGATTCGAGATGAGACGGTCAATGTCGAGATATCGCACGATATTTTAAAGCAGGAGAGTCGATTTATAATTACCCCCTCATCGACGTACAGTTTGTTTCGAGGAAAAGCAAGGACAATTAATTTAAGTGAGTTCAATTCGATGAATAGAAATTATTATTCTGAAGTATTGGTTTTTATAACTTAAGTGTCATTACAGAAATTCCAATAACTAATCGTATCTCCATGGAAACTGCATGTTGAACTGATTGTTATGTTATGTTAAACTGATGAAACTGATATGATTTATTATTGTTATGTAACTGATTGTGATTGTTATTATGTTATACTTAAGTGTATACCTGTTTTCTTCAAGTGACAAATTACTAGCAATCGTTATAGTAAGTCAGCGAGCTTGTCTGTCTCTTTCAACTTTGTATTTAAGTTTGTTAATATTGCAAAAACACGTTATTCACAGCACGACTTTATCGGATACAATGAAACAAACATGACATCTCATACAGAATCACATAACAAAGGTACAAAGACAAAACACATTTTCTTCCTAGGTTTTGTGGCTCATAAGTTGTCTCTTCATATTTTCTACGTATTTACTGACACAATTCCATGTATGGTATGCCTTTTTTTACATGTTCTTACACAAACTCATTTCAAATAGTTTACATCGTTTACATGTTCTCATACTAAATCGTTCCAAATAAAGGTTCGAATCGTTCGAAACTCGTTCAAACAATCCTCTCTCAATAATATAGACAATATTAAATATTAATAACAATATATTTTTGACGTCAACCTTCATAGAGTTGAATTCTTTTTTATTTCTCATTTTTACACTTATGTATTGATCATTTTCATTCTCAATATTGATTAATCTAATACAGATCTTTAAGAAATTGAAAGAACTCAGGCTAAACGCAATTGTGTCCAACTAAATTTTACGCGTGACGAAAAAAATATCACCCTATAGTTGTTACAAAGAAAAATCAAAAATAATAACTTCCCTGTTATATAGCTTAGATATCTAAAATGTGCAATAATAACCATCAAAACAACAGTATTTTCCTATAGTTATCAATATTTAAAATATATTATACAATATTATAGTAGATACTATAACCATCCTACCCTATATACAATCAATATTCATTTAAATCAGCACATGTTAAACGTATGATGAATACACACAACTATTGCCTTTCGATACGCTTCAGTATTGTTCTCATCGAAGGTCTAGTTTGTTGCTATTGATTATAGCTCGATGTAATTGATACATCATGTCCAATGAATGGTACTGAGCAGTAGTGATGTTTGCTGCAGTTTACTGGTGACAACTCATGTCAGTGGCTCAGTATACAGGACATGAATGGAAATTATTTGGTGATTTCAGGAGATGGCACTGATGACCAACCGTTCGTCAGTGACAAGGAGAAGGCCTCCGGATACGAGACCAATCTGTACCTCTATTCCGTAAGTGTTTTGTATTGATTCATCTTATCGATAATGTTGTATTTGCCTATTGAGAGTGAATAATACACCTCGAAATGTATGAGCAACGCATGCAAATGTATTCCCTCTTTAGAATTTGAAATCGTATAAAAAACGACGTTAATTAGTAAACTGGATTAAACTACAAATCGTATTATTTCAATTTAAAAAAATCTAAGCTTTATGTGTGTGAGTAGGCCTTAATGTAAATCTTAATTAGTGAACGAAATGGACTCCTATATAACTCTCGTGAAATTTGGCTATTGTGTTTCTGTGTAATTTTGTGTACTCACTCGACAGACTAGGACAACTAACTAATTGGCAAAAAGTTTACAACACTTGTCGTATATCAAGAGTAAAACATCAATAAATCAAATTATCAGAATAGTTATTCAAATTGGCATTGTGGGATACAGTAACAGAACTACATTTTCAATCAGTTATTTGTAATTGTTATAATTCAGCAATAAACTTTTTTATTTGTTTTTTGTGTAATTTCAGAACTCAATCGAAAGTGTAGGCCTAATTATCACAAAAATTATTTCATCAATATATCGGGTAAAAATGTTAATGTTTATTATTTTCTATTGTATGAATTAGAGGCACATTTTAAGGGTTGGAAAAGGCTGAAAGGCTGGAAAAGTATTATTCTCGTAGATAGAAATATTACTAGACAATTGTTGCCGTGTAGTGAACATATTGATGCAAGATAAGCAGGTTGGAGTTCACTCGATGACCGGAGGTTCTACAGGTGGGCGAGTTCTTGTAATCATTTCGAACAAGCTAATATTTATAAATATGAATATGAATATAAATACAGATTTATTTTTCAAAAGGTTTGACAAAAAAAACATTTTTGTATGTGCTATTATATTGTGTTATTACGATTGTTATCAACTTCGATATAATTCAATATCTAATATGACATTGAAAGTCTCTATAACAATGCATTTCATTATTAAATTTCATTATTAAATACTAATTGGTTCCGATCCAGTATTCTTGTTAGGGCGCATTCAGTCTCGTACATTGTGTAGCACCTCATTATCTGCCTCGTTATCGGTATAATGGGTAAAACTTGTTTTTACTAATAAAACCAATTATCAATTCATAAAATAAACAGATCCAATTAAAACTTTCAAACGAATTTCTATTATTTGAAATATAATGGAATACTAACGTCAAAAATATTTTATGAGATAATACAGAATTTTCAAAAAGGCTTCGTAATAATAAGTGCCTTTTATTACGCGAAGTTATATCTGTAAATATTTAATCGTACGTCAATAATAACGCGCGAAATATTCTATATAGATGAATCTGAATGGGAAAATGTACACGTGGAACTAAATGTAGTAGCAAGAGAATGAGTTTTGAATTCATCAGATGAAGAAACAAGGGCGGAACTTTGTTGTCGTCTTTGTCTCATTGCTTGTACTCATTCATTTATTGACGTAAAGTGTTGGAAAGAATTTCGCCCTTGATTTAGAATTGAATTTTAATTAAGTTTAGTCATTCAGTTCATCTTCTAAATGAGAAATATGTCTTTTTAACTGATAGTGTGATAGTGATACTTTTTCTTGCCTGTTGTGTATATTCTGACCTAGATTATTGAGTCACAGTTTTTGATTACAAAGTCATACTGTAGAAAAAAATCACGTTTATCGTTTCTCCTCAAATACCTAGATATTCAATATTGAGAGATTTAAAAAAAATACCTTCGAAAAAACCTGAAGTATAACGTTTTTGTCCCCTCACCAATATATTTGGTTGACCACTAGAACTCCTTGCTGCTCACAGTATATCCATATACCGGTAATTCTCTATAAAATAGGCAAAATTATTTTAATAATTATTAGTGAGTATAATATTATAATACAAATGCGCGTACAAATGTACACATATTGTGTTTCATATCGATCAAAAACAACTATTATTGAACAAAAAAAATCCGTTTTAATTATTACATTTTCAATTATTGTATCTATAGGTCTATTTGTGGATATGAAGGTTATTAGTTGATTTATCTGCTTTGAAATAGGCCGTACATGAATAATATTTGACATTTTCACACTTCGCTCATCTTATACACGCTACGCTTTCCTCGAATTCGATAACACAGTTTTACTCAGTGATGAGTTGTTTTTGTAATGGCAGTTAGGTTGAACTCTCTCCCACAATCGGATTACTTACACTGTCATAACTCCACTGTTGGAAAAGAATACATAAAAGAACATGGACTAGCTATAACGTGCCTACTTGTTTGTATACCAAGTTATCCAAGCGTGCTCGTTATGGAGCTCGTTTTCGGATCTAACGATTATAAAAATGTGCAGGATAGTCTGGAAGATTAGACAAATTGTAATTATTTAAGTAAAACAATGAGTTGGAATATATAGAAAGTTACTTCAATATAAATATCAATTATCTCTGGAGGATATAAGGGCCTTCTTGGGTGGATTTATATATTCAAGAGAAGTAAGTGGCTTATTCGAGTGAACGATTTGAAAAAAAACGTTATAATAGATTAAATTAAAGTCTTAAAATGTCGCCTGTAACCAAATGACATGTTTATTTCCCTAAATGAATGGGTTGAAAATATTTTCCATTCCTTGGATAATATTCTAGTTCTTTGTAAACTGTTGATTTTAATGTATTGACATCTCTTTAAAGAAGTCTTCACATTCGGTTGAAAAATAATTGAAATTGAGTGTGAAATAATTTATGAAACACATTTCAAAATAATTATAAATAATTTTTGAATAAGAAAATTGTGTTATCCAGTAAATTTATATTTAATGAACAAAAACGTCAATATTGTAATTTAACTTTCGGCAGTAACATACAAATTATCATCGATACAAGTTTTCAATTGTAACTCATTATGATAACAAGATCAGTTCGTTCACCGAAAGTTTTCCTTGAATGTACAGAGATGACCCAGAATAGTTCCACGTCAAATTTGTTACAAGTATAGCGCAAATCCTTCCTGCTTGTCAAGTTTCTAAACTTTAGAAATAGTTCTAACTTATAACGGCGAACCATCAGACATCGGACCCCAACTTGTGGTGTATTTAGCAAACACCACAACAATATAATTCACTTTATAAAGTTCTCACCGCAAAACAAATCTGATAAATTAGTTAAATTTGTAAGCGGCTTACTACGTATATCGCACACAATAATCATCGGTGATTTACTGTGTCTTGTGTAATATTTGTATATAATGTTCGTGTATTCATCTCAGACTTTATCTACGAGGTATCGTACTATATATCAAACAATACCCCGTCTGCTGAATAGAATCCAATGAGATTTGATTCAAATTATTATTATTGTGCATGTAAGTCTATCCAATAATTCTAGTAAAGTTGGTTGGAAACACTTTTCACCATTATAGTGATATAGTGACACAGTGAACCATTTTTATACAGTTACATTGTAACTTTTTTTTTTTTTAATAACATCGAAACTTGATACAAAATCATTGTTCCCCTATTATGGCTAAGGATGAGAGTAACTAGCATGATTATTGGATGAGCGATGTGAAGACTAAATTTTGCTATTTATAATGTAATATAAAATATACTGTAATGTAAAATATACTTGTTTACCGTATAACTTACTTCAAAAAACGATATTTTGCTATTGTTGTTGTTGTTTGCGCTCCACATATCTTTCCAACTTCTAAGGAGGCAATTTGGCTTACGAATGTGTCATCATCTAGCCTGAAACTGGACAGTTCTGAGGTGTAATCGGTAAAATCACTTTTGAGAAAAATTTCAAATTTTCAAAATCTTCATGTGAATAACCCAGAGTACAGAATTTGGAAAAGATATTTTTTCCGAATAAATTGAAATGTTCACGGAATGAAATATTTTTTTATAGATTGGATCAACCGTGTTGAAGAATATAATGATAACGTAATGATAATTATATAATGATAGAGTAATTGAATTGATATCAAGATACGAAATGATATGAAATGATAAATCGAAAGGTAAAATTAATTGGATCGACGATTCAAAACATTAGCAACAAGTGAAACAGGAAGGCCTTTCAGGAAGGGGAAGGGGTTTCAGAATCAAGGTGTGTGTATAGCTTTCTATTACGTTTCACATTATATCGCTTATATCGCTTATCTTACAATGCAGATACGGTACTGCGTTCTACTGGTCAAATATAGATGCCCATCACTACTTCAATCCCTTCAATTATTATGAATAAATGAATATAGAATATATAAGTTTTAGAATATATAAATTTCACATGTGTGAGACTTTTGAGACAAGCTTAATGTGATCAGAAGTTTCAAATGGTTAAATGTACTTTCAGGTATTCATCCCCAAGTTATGACATTTTGTATTAGTCATACTGAATCGATCTATGATAATCATATAATATCATGACTCATTGTAAGCCACTTTCACATAAATTAATTCCCTCTATCAATATGAATCTATTTAGGTCTAACTGCTTAATGCATACGAACTTTAATTTAAAACGACAGATTACTACCATTTGGAAACTCAAACTCAATAAGAGCCAATGGCTTGAACACAACTGAACTATGTTACAGGTAAAATCGATCGTGATATTTTCAGATGAATTACTAAATAAAATAGTTTTACTTCTCTTTTCATAAAGCTGGAGTTGCTTTTGATGAAAAGTGGAAGCTGTAAGTGGAAGTAAAGTGAATCAGTGAATAGAAAACATTCGGAGTTCTTGAAATAATCATTTCGATAAATATACATCATGTTTCACAAATATAGTCGCCCGTCGGACTAATCCAGCAAAATCGAGTTGATTGTGGGTTTGAGTCCCGCAAAATACATGGGTTTTTGTAAATGTAATGCTTTTTTCATCCGCTCGTTCGTACCACCAAATAACCACTCAAACTGTATGGTGAGTAATAATGAGCAAATAATGATGCGAATCTGGTCCGAGAGGACCGACTAATAATAGTAATGGTCATCATCATAATTTCTCTAACGAGTGCATCTGACCAGGTAATCCCCCCCCCCTCTTCTTTGGAAATATGACGGGGTCATTGAGGAATTGTAATATATCAAATACACAGCAGAGCAGAGCTAGCAGAGCTTTATAATTCACTTACATCTGCTTAATGCTTCATGACGTGACAATGTGAAACCCAGGTATCGGACTATCCGTCAAATTGTATTATTTCAACCGGCGTGGTGAATATTTTAATTGTTTTTTCGCGCCAAGACTGACGACATTAATTACTCTTTAGTGCCTGACACATAACGAAAACAGGAGTTCAGTAGAATGCCACTGCAGCATGATGTATGGAAGTAGACGTTGTTTCGTGCTAACATTTTGCAGATTATATTATTGAAATTCGTCATTCAATAGTTTGTAAATTTGTATTCAAATTTGTCAGTTATTGTTTTCTAAATTGTATAGAAATAGAATGTATAGGCTGTACTTCTGATCGTTACCTGATTGAGAGTCGGTATTATGAAGAGAGCTATTTGATAGATTAGGGAGAAATAGTAAAAATCAACATAGTCACTTAATTTGGATTGTGTTGAAATTAGTTATTTGTTGAATAACTATTCAGTTGGGCATTGTAATAATATTTGGGAAAAAAAACTATAATAACAATCTTGAATTTTTTCAAGTATTTTATTAATTATTAGTTATAAGATTAGTGATAATGTAATGAAATCTTTGAATCAGTGATGATCTTTGTAGATTTACTGAACAAAACATCGAATCAAACATGCGATAATATTTTGAAAGGTTCTTGAAATCAACCTTGTTGATATCAACGCATCGTGGTGAATCCTATTCGAAAGTGTTTAATTACCTTCATTCCATGGTTACCCTGATAAACCTTTGAATAATCTTGTTTGTTGATTATCACATCTTGTATATTGTTAGTGTGATAATTAGTATCGATTAACGATCGGTCGACACAATGGTGCCAGTGGTGGGATATAGAGATGCTGTGCTTGCACTAGAACTGAAGCCACCCTTGCATCCGGTTCCGCCCGAGTTTGATGATTAATTAACGGGTCAGGGGATTTCGCTCTGTGAATCGCCCGTTAATGAACAGCAACTAAACAGAGATTAAATCATGACATTTAACATGGTATTATCCACTAATTAGACCTCAATGTACATATTAAATGTGGAATGAACTACTCTAACCCCTAAGTAGGCAGGTGAGGAAAGATCGACTACTTCCAACAGCTTGACCACATTAACTCTGATTGAGGATAGCTAAACGAAAAGGAAGTTTGATGGATGAATTTGAAATTACGTTACATTAACTATAATGAATCTCAATTTCGAAATAACACACTCTATTTTCAATTAGTTTCACCTTATATTAAATAGTAATTCATGTACTACAACTACAAAACGTCAGTTTCTAGGGTAGGCAGAGGAGGCAGTGCCTCCTCAGTTTTTTGAGAGGCAGTACCATCTCATTTTTGACAGGAAAATAGCGCTTAGAACCAATTTCAAAATTTTCGTCTACATATATTTTCTCGTGATTTCGTGTCTATTGCCCATCATCATTGATTTTTATCGTTATTTTACACTATTTCATACAATAATTTTCATATTCGCTGCATATTTCACGTACCGCGTTGTATAGTTCCGAGCTGAGTTTCTCATGTTCGAACTGTACCGTGGAGGCAAGTCTCCTATCAGGCTTGAACCACCCGCGCGCTGGTCGTCTGGGATGGGGGAGACGGTCGCTCGGTACATCCTTCTTTCGTGAGAGTTACTAATGTGTATTATACGAACCATGATGTTCTATCTCTCTCACTCTCGAACACGCATGCGCACGATGGCTTGAGAATGGCTACTACGGAGGCTCGCCTCATAATGCAATCCCTAATGCTGGACACCGAACCGACACGCGTAATCACACGTTTTACGTTCGGTTCTTGATGTTGTTATGATGATTATTTTTATTTATTCATCATTATTATTACAAGTATTATTTTTATTACTATAATAATCATTATTATAATTGATATTATATATTTTTCACCCCACAGTTGGAAGAGCGTGCTAATTATTCTTGCATATGTATTATTTGAATATAATAATAAATAATAGTAATAATAACTATTATTATTATTATTATTATTATCATTACTTTTTTTTGTATCATTATTATTATTATTGATTGTTACTAGTTGTTTGGTTTGTACTTCCTATTAATGAGTGTTTCAAATTTTTACTCTGTTTTTATTCGAGTTTTGACCAAAGGAAATTTGTGAGAACTACGAAATTCATTTATATGATGTCACAATGGTCAATTATTAGGCCTACTGTTATTTCACCTTGTCTATTCATTTTGTTGATACAATCAGCAGTCAACTATAACTATAATATTCGTATTAGTTATTCAATCGGAATTCGGATTTATCCCTCATAGATGAATCTAAATTGCAGTGTGCACAAATAAAAATCACTCTGTAAATACAGTAGATTACTTTGTCAACTTCAGATAATTAAACACGTAGGCTACTGTGTCCAGTGTATATCATTCTGTTTATAGTGGGGTATCTTCAATTCTTGCTTCGTATCAGTGACTGAAAATATCACACGAATTTCTGAGAATTTATTCCGGCTTAGTGTTAGTTTCTTTATAATTCAGTTCAGTCGTGGACAAGAGTAGTAGCCCTAATTATTGTACAATGCTGTTGTGTCAAATTTCGATGTAGATAAAAATGAAAATCCCCTTACAAGTGACACCTTGACGTGGTGGTGGGGTTTGCTTGGGTCAATTCTAAAAGCTCTGCCGGCGGGAACTTTATGCTCACACTGGGGTCATCCTTTTGACGCAAAATAAAAATTCATTCAACGCGCCTTCAAACCCTAACATTCATTCATGTAATAAGAATGAAAAGAATATAGTCATACGCATCTTATGATTTATTAGAAAGAAACCTGCCTCCCCCCCACTGAAGGGCACGAGCCGCCACTGCAAAACGTGTATGACTGTATTTGTGGTATAGGCATTCTAATTACACCAAAAACTGTAAAAATCGGTAAAAATAGGTATCTCTATTAAACTAAGAGTGATAACCTGGAAATAAAGGGTGATTCTTCAATGATTCTGTCCAATCTTTCTTGAAAATTACACTCAAATGGATCTCAACACGCTAACTTTCAATCGTCTGCGGCTGCATGCATAATTGCATCATTCCTTATTTGTAGTGTCAAATACGCAAACGTAATACCGGTACTAACTATATCCATAATAAATTAATATTGTACGTTTAGTCGAAATTACATTGGATACAATCAAGTTATATTTGTGGCATGTTAAATATATAAGCACATCTTAATCTGGTATTTCCACTGTTAATATGGCACCTCCACCCATACATAAGAAGACCCTTTCTTATACTTCTAAAAATATTCCATGAAGAAAAGTAGAATCCACATTCTCGTCTTATATATTCTGATTCTTGCGCTTGAAACTTGTACCGCGATTTGAACGGAAAGATGATTGATTAAATTCCATAGAAATTTTCAAACCACCTAGTTTACGATAAATCTAAGTTATACGTATGCCTTTAATTAGTTGATTACTCGTCACACTATTCGCATCCTTCAAATATAGCTCAATAAGAAATTAACAAAAGATTGCAAACCCAACTATCGAAGTTCGAAAAGTAATTTGGTGAAACAAGATTTCCATGATATAATATCGCTCTTTGCAAAGGTGGAATGTATAAAAGAAATATTGCATACTGGTCTACTGCTATTTAAGTCTTCGCCAGCGCAAGGAGCTTATAGCTTTACTTTCTGTAATCCTTTGAGGCATTGCAGCATCCCTGTCGTGCTGAAGATCGCATAATGCCGACAAAAAAGATGGAATACGCGAGATAATAAAATGATGTTCGGAAAAGGAAGCATTTCATCGAAAACCGGCTTATAGAGCTTTTAGGTTACAAAAATGTATATAAGCCATGTATTCTTGAATCTATAATAAATAATAAAAGTGACACTGTGCTGTTGCCAAAAGATTTTCAATTCAGTTTCTTTATATTGTATATGCAACCTAAGCTATCATGCAATACCTATAGTTGGTGAATAAAATATAAAGTATTGACGTATAGCACGAGGCGAACGCTACATACGTGACGCTTAGACGGATGAACAAGATTGAACAAAACTTGTTTCGGTAAATGTACATGAACATTCGATTATAAAATAGAAAGACTGGTGATTTAATAGATTTGGACGAGAAACATAAACGTTTTCTTCTGCGTACGAACCCTACTCGATCCACATTAGGCCTATATTACATGATTTCCCTTTCCGTGATATTAACTACATTGTTGTTTAACTATTCTCTCTTCTTCTACAGGAGGAAATGGAAGATCGTCCCCGTATCTCGACTTTGCTCAACTCGCTGGCGAATTACAGCAATACAATCCCGGCGGCGACAGACCCCGACGCCAAGCCCCAGGCAAGCGCCCGTATGGGGACGCTGATCGGTGTATTCCTACCGTGCATCCAGAACATCTTCGGCGTTATCCTGTTTATCCGTCTGACATGGGTCGTTGGCACAGCTGGCGCTGTCGCTGGATTCTTGATCGTACTTACGTGTTGTTGTGTGGTGAGTCAATCAATCTAGGTTTAATTGTTACGAGAGACTAATAGAAGATCGCGGGAATTTTCCTTCGGGCTGCGCCTGCGCTATTGGTAAAACCTTAAAACGATAATCGTACTTGATGGTAAATTTCACGCTGCTGTATTCAACATTTATTGATAGCTGACCGGCTAAAAGACCTGGATGTTTATTTTTTATCAAATTGTGAATGTATACAAATTGTGTTTAGTCAATATGTTTATTGAAGTGAGCTTTTTTATATGAAGTAACAAACTAAATTACCTCAAACAGCTGATTTTACTAAACCCTTATAAACACGTACGATACTAGCGTGCTTATGATCATTGATGCAATCCCGAAGGACACAATCACCTTGGTTTTTTTTTTAGTCGCTCGGTAATATTGTTATAATCATCGACACTTCAATCACTATTTACAGTTATTTTCAACGAGATCATTGGTGAAGTAAAAGGCAGCATCGTATAAAAATCAGTTGTTATAGTTCTTGGAGCACGTATTTTTATGTAGTGTCCATCCGTCTGGCTCAGCCATTTAAGGCGTCACCTTAGAAACTGCAGTCAAGTTTAGTCGGACCGGACTTCGAGTCCCACAAGCCATGGGTATTTGTAACCATCATTGTCTATCAACTGATTCGTACCCCCAAGTAAACAAACAATAAAGCTTCTGATTAGGTAGGGTCCTCAAGCAAATATAATTTAACACATAGGCCTAGATTTAAAAATATTGCAAATATTTCATCTATTCACCAAAATGACACTGCTCAAGTCTTCATTTCAAGTCTTCCTTCAGTCTTCATTCGTACTTGAGCTCATGGAAACGTAAGTGAAAACTTGAATGACACCTCAATCACTCACTCAATCACAGCGTATGATTATAGCGGTAATCAAGAAGACAGCGAGAATACAGTAGGTACCGTATTCTGATTGGTTAGTCACCCCGTCTGTTCATGCATTCAACACAATTCTTTGACTTCAACATTGTGCCCAAGGGAAATTGAGCTGTGTAAATGCACTTAGATGGAAATAATTCATGTGTTCAAAAGTGTGGATATCAATTATACCTTGTATTATAGCAATAGTCCAAGATAAAATGTATACGTATACTGTGCATCGTATAATTGATATGATTCATGATATGATATGATATGATTGATATGATATAATTATTTTTCGAAATAAATATAAACGATTTTCAGAAGGACTGGAAGGTGTTTGGATAGTATCCTCAAAAATGAAGGGCCTGTACGTATAGTCCGTTATCGATGATTAGATGTACAAGTCCATTCACTTCAGTATTCGCTAATCAGAAAAATAAGCCATCCATCATTACAAGCACCGAATGCACGTCAAATTGTTGAAGTAGGCCTACCAATTGTTCGAAGATCGTTTTGTTGAGAAGATCGAAAAATCGTTTCATCAAGAGATCGTTTCATCAAGAGATTGTTTTATCAAAATACCGTTGTGTCGAAATTTCAATAAAACAGCTACGGATGAAATACTACTTTATATGATAAAATATGTGGAATGAAATTGAATCGTAAATGGTTCATGTACCACTTATTTGTAGTTGAAAACTATGTGTCGATGTTCGATAATATGTACACTTGCGGTCACCTCTCCTAAGCTGATCGATCAATCCTCATTAGAAGACTCCTCAAAACAATTTACTGAACACCTCATTTGCTGCTTCACGTGCTTTTCAATGCTTTTCAATGGATGAGGTGAGTTAGGAATGAGGTGAATCTGGACGTAACCTACTGAAATATAGGCGCCAAACCTAGCCAGCAATCTACTTATACGTACTAAAGTCTTTGCAAAAATCAACGGTAAAATATGCGTAGATTTCATTTAAATTTAATTTCAAAGTCTTGGAAAATAAACGTCATTATTTTTGTGTAACCGTGACTGAACGACGGTATACGACTGTTCATACTTTCTCAAGAAATTGTAACGTCTTCATTATTTTTATTTTTACAATTCAATTTCGGAACTATCTGTTCATGCTAAAACACTGTTTAAATTTGGAGCATATTGCCCTACTCTAATTCTTCACGCGAACACATCATAGAAATGATAGACTGGTAGGCATTAGAAGTAAAATGTATAAACCAGTCACTCAGTGGTTGACGTGACGCGACGCTATGGCAAAGATAGGATTATACCGGTGTGTCTAGAAGTCTGTGTCTACACGCAATGGTACAAGTAATCATCACGATTAATATCTTTCACTCTATCAACTCTGAAGTGGTTCAGTTAATTTAATCTGCGTTTTCAAACGCGTGTACCAGACTCAATGAAATAAGAATAATGAACGGCATTTCTCTGAGTACCTCGCGTATGCAAAAGGCGGAACGTTGTGCTATTTCTGGAATTATTTTACAGGTGTATCTTTCACAAGATGTAGTGAAACAAAAATTACAAAAGCCAAGTTATTAATGTAAATGGAGAGTAACGACTGCTCTTTCCTACTTTTTGTCATGTATTATTGTGAACGATATGAAAAAACTTTTTTGAGTATCTTATATAGTCATATAGTCGTGTTTTTTTTTCTGGCCGGTTGACCGTGATGTCTATAAAACACCCATGAGCAGTGTTTTTGATGGGCGGAAAGGTTGGTGATCGTATGTTCGAGTCACGCATTTTTGTTAATTTCAAATCAACTGCTCATTAATATCTCCAATAACGTGTAGATATATGCATGGGATACTGCCTGGACAAATTGCTCACTGATGTGGTTTATGACTACATTCAAGCATGTTTCCATTTTCTTTCAAATACCAGGCAGCAGTTCATGTTTCTTACTAAAATTATTGCATAAGCAAAGCGGAGATTCGATTTCACCGTACTCTAAAAAATGAACATTATGTTTGTTTCTTTCGCGCTCCATAGGTCAAACTAACGTACAAATTCAGTTGAAACTTGGCTTACGCAATATTAAGTGTCATCATCAACTTATTCGAACGTGTATAGTTTTGAGACTCGGTTGCACCATTTCTGAGAAAACCCATTTCGAAGTTTTTTCAAGAAACCTCATGAGAATATCACAGAGGAGGAAATTCAGAAAAAATAGTTCCTTCGAATAAATTCAAATATTCACCTTCATATATCAGCGATGCACATTATTCCAAAGTTTCACGTGAATTGGATCAGCCGTTCTGATGGAAAAAAATTATAATATAATTTGTTCACATCAATCAAACCCATTCAGAATTTAAACAATAGTATCGAATTGATAGTGACACTTCTGTGTGCCAAGTGACAACTGAATTTGTACTTTCGTTTGACATATGGAGCGACAAATAGAAAAATAATGTTCGTTTTCCATTCAGAATTTAAGCCATATCGAATTGATAATAACACTCTTGTGTGCCAAGATTGTATTTCGTACTTTCGTACTTTCGTTTGACGTATGGAGCGCGAAATAAAAAATAAATTTTCGTTTTTTTCGAGTACAGTTAAATTGAGTCTTCGCTTCACTCATCCAATTATTGTTATTTATGAGATTATTATGAAATCGTGAAATTCGTTTATATTAGGTTTAATGCCATAATATTCTAGAGAATGAGGTTCTTTCTTTTATGCTTTCATTCCATTTTATTCCTTCATGAGAATTTAGTGAGCGAATTCTTATTATAATGTCATTAAATTAGCCAAGTAAAGTATTTATGCCTTACCGTAGCCTGTGGGGCACAAATTGTGTATATTATTCAGTAAATACCGACGAGAAAAAGGAAGTTTAACAAGTGTACAAGTGGAAACCTTACTATCACGCACGCAAGCGTAAATTATGTAAAACAAGACAAATGGACAACATATATTTTATATGATATGACCCAATTAACTTTCTATAAAATGAAGCTATAGAATAAAATTGACGTTAAAAGGTAGTAAAAGTGACGTGAGTGTTTATGCTACTAGATCACGTGATCATATTGTGCCACCGAGTGGTAAATTGTCTGTTCCCGTCATTATTGCTCTAGGCGTCGCGACGTCTTTAACACCACGTGCCGCTTCGTTGAGTTAATATTATGTCATATTTAATGTAGGACGACGGATCGTAAATGTATTTTATTTACTAGTTTATGTACACGTGAAGGTGTCGAGTATAATCTGTCATAAGATCATGATAAGAAGTTGAAAGTTTTTTGTTTTCATATCAACAAATAATTGAGCAATTCTTGACTGACGTCTGTACTTTTAACTTGTTTACGACTGATGATTATTTTTATGACCAAGCGACAATATCCGCATATATATATATATATATATATATATATATATATATATATATATATCAGGTTCTTTAAACTTTCGCGTTCAATATTATAATTACACATTGCTTCAGGGTTTTAACGCGTATTATAAAAACAAGGACAAATTCAAATATAAAATAGCTTTATCAAGTGAATTGCCTAACGTTTCCAGAGCTATATTGCTCCCTTCATCAGAGGACGAATAAGGATAAAAGAATACAACAAAATACTAACAATACATTAACATAAACACATCGAAACCACTGCCAAATGATTAGTATTTTGTTGTATTCTTTTATCCTTATTCGCCCTCTAATGAAGGGAGCAATATAGCTCCGGAAACGTTAGGCAATTCCTTTTTACAAAAATTACAAAAATTACAAAAAGCTATTTTATATTTGAATTTGTCCTTGTTTTTATAATACGCGTTAAAACCCTGAAGCTTTGTGTAATTATATATATATGTATATATATATATATATATATATATATATATATATATATATATATATATATATATATATATATATATATTAATATTCAAATAAATATCTAAAATAATGATGAATATTTCGTTAATATTTATTATTGCAAATATTCAATATTCATTAATCATATCAGAACTTTAGTTTGAAGAGAATTTCGAACTAATTCAGTAGATATTAATTCAACTTCAAAATATCATTACTTTAATTTTATGAACTTGATTTGAATAAATATTGAAATAAATATTATAATTTTTTATTAATAAATCAACTTTTGAACAAAATATGTTCCCTTTAATAGTATATAATAATTTGAGACAAACATCACACCACCTATTATTATATATATTTAATTAAATATGAATTTGACTCATCTATTTTTCAACATCTTCCATAAATTCAGTGTCGAATACGAACACAATAAATGTTTGGAAACGGAACTCAAATTATTGATAATCAACACACCAATTGTATTTTTATTGACTATCTCTAGATTACTTATTCCATACAGCATTGAAATCATTATACAAGTACATAAGGTGACGATATATAGGCCTATCACTCTACTAATTAAGGTCGTGGCCAATTAGTACTTCATCCAAGCATTCACTTCGAGGACTGTGGGAAACCACGAAAAACCACGTCAGGATGGATCAAATGTTTGTTGGTCTTGAAATATACATTTTTTCTTCCAACTTATATTCTTCTCGTCTGTTCTTGTTTCTTCGTTTCTTGAGACATTGATAGTTGTGATGACATGGATGCAAGGAAAACCAAGTGGCAGTGGAAAGTCTCGATCCCCCATAGCCCTCTCGACATTAAAGATATCCTGATGGCTGTGCACAAAAACAATCTGCCAAGGTTCCTGTATTCTTTTGAGTGATTTTCAAACTTTTGGGACCCAAATATCTTGAAAATCCTAGAAATAATGAATGTGCTTACATAAATCTATTCTAAAATACAATATATTGAAACGCTAATATCGAAACCACTTCTCAAAGTCATAAAAACTCTGTGTGATCACTTTATATCAAATTAGCTGAATGTCAGCCTTCCTTCTGGCTAGCCCAGATGTCAAAAACTTGTATCGTAAGTATTTCACAAAATAACTGAAACTATTACTTCCCTTTACGTTCACTTGTAGTATGGTACTCGAAGATCATGTAGACATCACCGGAAGTAACATTGGCTCACTTTAAATCCTTTAAAACATTATTTATATACGGACAGATATATCTCAAAAACTGTTGTTATCCATGGTTGCCATGGTGAAATCCCATATATATATATATATATATACAGTATATATATATATATTTTAAAAGTATTGAATTAATTGATCTAATTGAATTTTAGTTTTCGAATAGTTTTCTCAAAACTACAAAGTTCATAGAAAGTTTAAAGACAAATTGAATATTCTGGCAAAGAAAATAAATACTTATAACGAAATTTCAATCCATTAATTTTATGACATTAGCTTGTATTGAATTATATATTCCAACTATTCAATTTGAAAATGATAGAAACATTTATATGTACTAATTATGTAGTTATATGGTTCTTGGATGACTTATATGCCTCAAATACCTATAAGGAAAAAAATTAATGAAGAAAGAATAAATTTGTTCGCATTCCAAAAGTCATTAATGATCGGATAAACAAATTGCCCTGATGATACTCGACATGCGCGTGTCTTCAACTCTATACTATTTGAATAGTATCTGGCCGAATCGTTTGAACTACTTTTGAGAAAGACTCACCCCACCTCCGTATAACCTATAGCTGTTGGTAGGATCGTTAAGCAGCATTGAAAAAAAGACCCACCCATAGAGGGAAATTATTGAATAAACGATCGGAAAATTCACATGTTCACTAAATTCAAACACAAGAATGACACACATTATTAGGCCTACAAAGTTTTACAAAAATCATATCAGCAGTTTTAATCAAATGAATTGTCAATTTGTTTAGATCAAGTATTCATTAGAATGATAAAGAGGCACAAACAAATAGAACAGTATAACCAAGCCAATGAGTGACTACACTTGATAATTTCAAAACCAATGTGTATAGATTTCGAGTACATTTCATATGTTGCACATCTTTAAACGCATATGATGCAAGTGCCTACATATAGCTGTCTGAGAATTACTTGGCAAAACTATGGATTTTCAGTGATGTTGATTTTGACCATGTTTTGTAAAGAATAGGGAACACTCGTATATTCTCGAACATTGAAATTCACTTCAGAATTAAAACTAACTTTTCTTGCTCGGTCGTCTTCATTTCCGATAGACAAGTCTTAAAGTTAGACCATATGGAATAGAATTTCACTACGAACTTTTACGTTTTCTCTTCTCTATAATGGTTTTGCGTTAACAGCAAACCATTCGTAATCAGAATGATGGGATATTTTCCGTAAATCGATTAAATTTCAAAATAAGGTAGGCCTACATGCCAATGGACTGAGTCAACAACAGATAGCCGCCCTGGTGGCCAAGTCAGTCATCGCTAGCGGTATAGTGACTGAAGTCACCATTGGGCGTGGGTTCGAGTCTCACATGAGGCATGGGTTTTTGTAAACTTCCTTTCACCTATCATAAATTCATCGTTTCATTATCACCCGCTCATTCGTACCCCCGTATAACCTAGCTGTTGGTGGGGTCGTTAAGCAGCATTATAAAAAATACGCTATTGTAGTCCTGCACTATGTAGGCTTAGGGCTATGGTACCTTTCATTTCAGGTTAAATTAGGTAGTTTTAGTCCAATTGAATTATGTTATATTATTTTGGTTAGATTAGATTGGTTAGGTACGAATGGTTGGGTTGGGTTGGTCAGGTTACTTGATGTAATTTAGGTTGTGCGCAACAACAACAAGCTCGCTGGGTTACAGCATCCCAAATAGTCCTTTCCATATAGGTCAGGTTCTCCATCAAGCTGAATAATTATCAAATTGATGATTTATTACTCAACCTAACTTCTTATGTACAAGATCAAATAGATACTCTTTATATTTGTCTTATAATCGCCTAAAGGTAAAACCATGGTAAAACTGTGATTGTTGATCAACATTTTTGGCAAACATTTTCTTATAGCAGTTTTTCTTATAATTTTCATAACAGTGACATTGCTGATTTATGGGGTAACAATGCTTTTCCGTGTGAAATTATAATACATCGTAGGGAAACACCTTAGTTCCTTTCAACATTAGGAGAAGGGAGATGAATAAATATTTCAAAATATCAAAATATAAACAAATTTATTGATAAAACCAATTCCGTAGTATGAACATTTATATTATTTCCACCAAAGTAGAAGGTAGTTTACCAGAATAAATAACACAAATATCATCGTTTAAATTATATACATCTGGTATTTTCAGAATATTATCATTTTTCAGGACGACGTTTGCGATAAAGAAACGCAATTCCGACTCTCAAAACCGTTAAATCAGCGAGATTATCTAATTAATAAAAATCCAATAATTATTCAGTCGGTAAACGACCTTTTTCTCTCGTGAATATAAGTATACCTATTTGTATGTAAGAGTCTATTTTCTTTTATCACATTCTCATATACTCACAGTTACCTGTGTTTGTTATCATGCAGGAACGCGTCAAGAAAGCAAAGTCAGATTGGAGTTAGTTCTCGTGCTGTTTTTCTTATCTTATGAATGGTGATGGTCTATTGTTATAGTAAATGAACCTGCGGCGATCAACACGACTGTTTTCTTGTTTCGTACCTTAAGTGGGAGGTTTTAGTAAAATAGCAGCTCCTCTATTATAGTATGCGCTCACGGTGAGCACTCAATGAGGAAAGTTTTATTCTCCCTCTCTCCCCAATCCCCCTACCCCTAAGCCCCTACCCCCACAAAATAATGAATGCAGGGATTAACGAAATTGTAGAATGAAAGAGAATAATGTATGTGTTGAATACTGAATAATACAAGTAGATATGAAATAGTATCTTGATATACATGAATAAGTTCTTTGGTTGGTTGATCTGAATAAAAAGATCGGTCTGCCGTATACATTTACTCTTTGTTTCAGTTTTTCAGGGGCGTGTAGCAAAGTTGTACAAAGCATATTGTATACAATGACCAAAATCCTTCAGACTTTTTCTATTATTTCTTGGACATTTGAATACAGTTTGCTCCATGTATTGAATTGATGATATTAAATTTTGAGTTTGTGTATATGATTTGCGTATATTGTATTATTGTATCCCCCATGCTATACATTTATAGTCTAGATGAAAGATCCACATTTGCATTTATTTCCTTAATTTGTGAACACATGTATATATTTGTCCATTAATGAGGTTTTGACATCATCCACCACAATTAAGACAAGAAATTGATGAAATATATGAAATGTATATCATGATAAAGGCCTCTTTAACCTCTTTGTTTTCATTCTAGACTATGTTGACCGCCATTTCTATGAGTGCCATTGCTACGAACGGCGTGGTGCCCGGCGGCGGATCCTACTTCATGATATCTCGGTCTTTGGGTCCGGAGTTTGGAGGAGCAGTCGGCATGCTCTTCTACACGGGCACGACATTAGCGGCGGCTATGTACATCGTGGGCGCCGTTGAAATCGTTTTAGTAAGTGTCGCATTTTGTCATATAATACTGATTTTTGTGTAACGTTTTCGACGTTAGTAAAGAAAACGACCATTTCTAGCGTTGAAGAAGACGATATGTATAAGGAATTTTGAATTGTATATCTTTATTGCGACATTTTTTTCTTAAATATACACACCGATGTAATGTTTCTATATCTAAGTGCATGGTGGGCGGTTGCACGCTAGGGTAAATACCTCATCTGAAATGAGTACTGACAATAAAAGTGGAGGATACTTGATAATGTCGTCAATCAATAACTTTTTAAAAGAAGAATAGAAAAGGTCTAGCCTATCCCCAGTGAGAGTAGAGTAAATATAGAAGATTTTTAGACTACTAATTACCGTACTATATCTATTTAACTATCATGTAGGGAATTTCGTTATTTAACTGTGTGGAAATCTACTTTTCATCAAATTATTGAAGTAAACATCAATGATATCTTCAGACATATATATATATATATATATATATATATATATATATCGATTTCGATCTCCCCATCCAACGATGTCGGGTTTGGGGGGTGAAGGTGACTCCACCGTCGTTTCTAGGGCTGCCTGGGATGTCGAAGACGGTGAGCCATTCCGTCTTCTTGCCCGTACTCTGCTTCTCCAGCTTTTTCGCAGTCTTCTTCCTCCTGTTGCCGCTCCATCAATTCCTTCCATCTTTCTCTGTTTTCCCACCATTTCTCTCTATCTACTCTCTCCCACTCTTAATTTCTCTCTTGAACATCTCCTTCAACGCTATCAATCCACCTAGCTCTTGGACGACCCACTTTTCTTTCCCTCATATCCCTACCCTTTTCAAATTCTCTTCTCAGGATTCTATTTTCTCCCATTCTTTTCATATGTCCAAACCACCTTAATCTTTCTCGACCCAACTTCCAACTCAACTCCACCACTCCCAGGTCCTCCCTAATCTTCTTGATCTTGTCTAGCTTAGTCACTCCCACCACCCCTCTCAAGAACTTCATCTGCGCTGCTTGGATGTCTGCTTCCTCTTCCCCCCCCCCCCCCCCCCCATTGGCCATGTTACTGCACCGTATGTTAGGATGGGTAGATAGTAACACTTGTAAATCATTAGTTTACATCTTCTTGGAATACCCTCCTTCCATATTAATTTTCGTACACATTGGTAGAAACTCTCAGCCGCTGCCCTTCTATTCTTGATCTCACTCCCCACCTTGCCATCCTTCGTTACCACACTCCCTAGATATTTAAACTCTTCTTTCTCTCTTAGTACCACTCCTTGAACCTTAATATTGCACGTTGCCTTTTTTCCTCTGTCCATCGTCAGTGTTTCACTCTTCTCGCAGCTGATACGTAGTCAAAACTTCTCTGTCACCCTCTCCCACTTATCCACTCTCGATTGTACCTCTTCGTTTGACTCCCCCCAAATCAATCATAATATCGTCCGCATAAATGAACGTCTTTGAGTCCGCTTCTTCCTCTTCACCTTCCTCCACTTCACGCAACATCTCGTCAATTACCACACCAAACAAAGTTGGTGATAGCACACTTCCTTGTTTCAATCCCTCGTTCACCTTGAACCATTCTGTCCTCCCTACGTTGCACTGCACACAACTCCAGTTTTCTTTGTAGGTACTCCTTATTTTTCTTATCAACTCCTCGCTTACGCCCTTTTTTTCCAAACATCTCCATACGACTGCTCGTGGAAGTTGATCATAAGCTTTCACCAGGTCCAAGAATACCATTCTCATCACTGCACCATCTTCCCACCTATTTTCCATTATTTGTCTCAATGCAAATATCACATCTATTGTGGATCGTCCTCTTCGGAACCCATACTGTTCCTCTTTCATATTTACCTCTACATATTGTGTGAGTCTTTGTTCCAATACTTTCTCGTATATTTTGGCTGCTTGGCTCATGACTGTAATGCCTCTGTAGTTTTCGCACCTTAATCTGTCTCCCTTTTTGAATATAGGTGTCATGACACCTTTGCCCCAGTCTTGAGGCACTCTGCCTTGTGTCCATGCCGCTAAAACGACTCTGTAGAGCCATTCTGCTCCTTCAACATCAGCTGCCTTGATCATTTCCACATTTATCTCGTCCATCCCAGTAGCTTTTCCATTTTTCATTCTCTTTATAACGTCGATTACCTCTCTTCTGCTTGGTCTCTTGTTTTCATCGTTGTCCTTCCCTCTTGTTTCTTCCGTACCTCTATCCCTCGTTACCGCTTCTATTTCTTCGCTTCCCTCTTCTCCCTGCAACA
This sequence comes from Brachyptera putata, assembly GCA_907164805.1. Classification (NCBI taxonomy): domain Eukaryota; kingdom Metazoa; phylum Arthropoda; class Insecta; order Plecoptera; family Taeniopterygidae; genus Brachyptera; species Brachyptera putata. The sequence goes on from OU015462.1 coordinate 30,363,729, forward strand.
GGTTCTCGAAGTATTCTTTCCAAATTTTATTTAGCTCCTCGGGTTTGTTTGTCACCGTGCCGTCGTTCCTCCTCATGACCGTCTGTGTATCATTTGTTCGTCTCTTCAACTTCACCATATTATACAGCATTTTTTTATTGCCGTCAAAGTCTGTTTCTAACCGGTCTGCAAAAATCTCCATCGTTCTTTTCTTTTCTTCTTCAACCACTGACTTCACCAAGTTCTTACATGCTCTATACTCTCTTACATTCTCTTCAGAGTTGTTCTGTTCTTTCCTGTCCCACGCATCCTTTTTCTTTTTCACGACTTCTTTAACTCTCTCGTTCCACCACGGTGTTTCCTTCACTTTCTTTTTTCCAGATGTCGTTCCACAAACTTCTTCTGCCACTGTCACCATTGTCAATTTGAAACTCCTCCATTCCACCTCTACATCTTGGATCTCCCCTCTTGGTGCTTCCTCCGATATTCTTCTGCTGAACTCAACCTTTTCCGTGTCTTGCTGTAGCTTCCACGTTTTAATGTGTTTCACACGCACGTCCCGATTTCCTTTCTCCCTCTTTTCTATCCTCAGCTTTGCTACCATCAGTCTATGGTCACTAACTACTGTTCCCGATGGTACTGCCTCCACATCCAGCAGATATCTAAATACACTATTGGTTACACAAACATAGTCGATCACTGTTTCCAATATCCGTCCGTCTTGTCCTCGACCAACCCGTGTGATCGTGTGGTTTTTATTTTTCGCAAACCAAGAATTTGCTACTTTTACACTCATCGTGTCACACCACTCCAACATCTAATTCCCTTCTGCGTTCCTCTTGCCCCAATCATTTGGACCCAACACACGCTCGTGTCCTTCCCTGTCCATCCCTACCATGGCATTAAAATCACCGATGATTAGCACTTCATCTCCCGTCACCAATTCTTCCAGATCCTCCCAAAACTTATCCTTTTCTTCCTTCGCTCTCATCGTTTGAGGTGCATATACTTGTACTATCTCTATGATTTTATTCTCCACTGCTATTTTCATTTTTATGAGTCGATCATTTCTCCTCACTATTTCTAACACCCTTTCCTTGTAGGTGGCACTCACTACAAAACCTACTCCATTCGTCCCTGTCTCACCTCCTGACCAAACCAATTTATAACCACCCCGCAATGTTTTCTCCCCTTCCCCTCTCCATTTTGTTTCGCTTAAACCTAAAATATCCAGCTTCCTTTCCAACATGAGGTCAACAATTTGTTCTATGTTCTTTGTTAATGTCACAATATTGATTGATCCAATCTTCAGTACACATTGTCGTCTCCTTCTCCTCGTTTTCCTCTTCTTTCCCTTCTCTTTCTTCTTTTCCTCGAGTTCCCTTGTTTCCTGCTCCTGTGTCATATGTTGGAGCTCCTCACTGTTCTTGACCAAAAAACCTTCGATCTCCCCTCGTTGTCTCTCATTATTTTCATTTCTCTTGTGATTACTTGCTTTACCACCCGCCTCATCTCACCTCCCAACTTCTCCTCCTTCTCCCACCGACTCATTCTCTGCTGCGTGTGCACCATCGGTTCAATATACCGGTACACTCCTCCTAGTTCATTTACTCTCTTCCTCATCTCGTAGTTCACAGCGCCACCCTTCCTTCCCTGCAACCCACACACAACCATTTTCACATCCCGTCCAAGCACTTTTCGAGCTGTGGCCATCTTCCTCTACGTCTTTCCCTATATCTTCTTTTCGCACCCCGGCCCTTACCTCCCACGTCCCCGCACTTATCACAACTGTTCCTACTCTTCCTGCCCATTTTCTTTCCATTTCCATTTTCTTGTTCCGGGCTCCGAGTGTTATTCCTGGGAATAGTCTTGCTCAGTATCGTTCGGTCGTGCAGAATCCTTGTCCCATCCCTCCTCCACCATCTCCAATTAGAAGCACTTGTTTTCCATGCTTCTCTGACATTCCCCTCTCCCATTTACTCTTCCCACCTTCTTGCCATGTCTGTGCGTCTTTCAATGTTACTGTTACTATTTCTCCATCCTTCAGATCTCCTTTCTCGCTGTCTGCCCCTCCTTCATAATCTTCCTTCTGGCTACTCCCTTTCCTTCGTTGGACCTCCCCACCCGTTGGGGTGCCATTTACCCTTTTCTTTCCACTGTCATTCCACCTTTTCTCTTTCTCTACTTTCCCTGTAGCCCTTTCTCTCTTCGCATATCCTTCACCTTCTTTTTTTGTCACTTCTGCCTCGTCTTCATTTGGTTTTTGATCTTCCGTATCATAAGATATCTGCTTGTTCTCCCTGGTGCTACTTGTGTGTAATATCTGGGATCTGGGATATGGGATAATATCTGTGTAATATATATATATATTATTATTATTTTATTATTTTATTCTCATTTTATTCCACATTACATATCCATTTAGAGAGTTTTCCATACAACGTAATGATTAGTAACAATGTACAATAAATAAAGATACATAAAGAAGAAAAACAAGTTGGAAGGTTCTGTTTGAAAAAGAAGTAGGGATGTTCATTGAGAAATAACAATGTAATGTAGAAGCCCGCATAAGAAAGATTCTTGTGTGCAGGCTGACCAAAATAAAATATCATAGGTATGTTTAATTAACGGTTGAAACAGAAGACACTTATATGAATGTGGTTTAGTGACAATTGAAATTGAACAGAGTGAACATATTACGATTAAATTATGATTATGATGCAAAAAGAACACATATATATACAACATATATATATATATATATATATATATATATATATATATATATATATATATATATATATATATATATATATATATATATATATATAGAGAGAGAGAGAGAGAGAGAGAGAGAGAGAGAGAGAGAGAGAGAGAGAGAGAGAACACATATATATGATAGATGAATATGTTAATTTAAAGAAGAACAAAAAGTCGACCCATACTCTGTAGCCATTCACTAATGCCCTTTTTTAATAAAATTGTACTTTTAATTGTTCTAATGTCAATAGGTATTTTATTGAAGAAGTAAGGACCTAGATAATCCGCATGCTGTTGTCCAATTATTTTTTTCTTTCTAGGTATGATCAAATCATGAGCGGTATAGTTAGATGCAGTTCTAGTAAGATACGAACGAAGTGGGGTTTCCTTTTGATATAAGTGAAAGTTTTTGAAAATATGAATGAACAACGTCTTGAAATATAGTTGTTTCAAATCGAGGGTATTTGAAATTTGGAAAGTTGATTCAGATGAAAATTGTAAAGGTTTATTTATTATAACTTTTAAGAGGATTTTCTGAATTATGAGCATAGGTTTAATGTTAGTTTTATTTAATCCTCCCCAACCGATTATTCCATGAAGTAAAAAGGACTCAGCTAAAGCTTTATAGATTGATAATAGCATGCTCCTATTCACTATACGTTTCAACCTGTAAAATACATACATTAAGCTACGAGCTTTCTTTACAGAGGAGGCAACATGCAAGTTCCATCTCAGATGATTATCGATTAGTATTCCTAAATATTTGATGCAATTGCTCGATTTTAGTGAATAACAGTTACAATTTATGTCTGAAGTACATTGGGAAGAATGCAATTTCAATTTCAATCTTACATCTGGCAAAGTTTTAGTGTTGATTGTGAAAGTTAAATATATTGTCTTAGATTCATTCAAAGTTAGTACGTTATAGTTGAGCCACTGGTAAATTAGTTTCAGAGAACTGTTAGCTTTTCTGAACACTTCGGACCAGCACGAGTCACTGAACAACAGTACAGTGTCATCGGCGTAGGTTATAATTTGACCATCTATTTTCAAGTCACATAAATCATTAATATAAATAAGAAACAAAATTGGACCGAGTACAGTCCCTTGTGGCACTCCATATTTGATATTGGTTTTAATACTGAAGGTTGAATTGATTTTGACTGTCTGATTTCTATTATCAAGATAATTTTTAAATAATTTATGAGGTAGGCCACGAATACCTAAACTTTCTAATTTGGCTGATAGAATATGATGATCAACAGTATCAAACGCCTTAGCTAAGTCTAGAAAGACACCCACGGTTTTATCCCCCCGATCCAAGGAATTGTATAATTCACTCGTGAGTTTGAGTATAGCGTCATTCGTTCCAAGCTTGGGTCGGAATCCATATTGATTTTTTGATAGTATATTGTTTTTATCCAAATAATTCATTAATCTAATTTTTATACATTTCTCTAACAATTTTGATATATGTGATAACAAAGAAATATGTCTATAATTACCTAATATATTTCTTCCGTTGTTTTTATGAATTGGAATAATAATGGCAGTTTTGAGTGCTTGAGGGTAAATGCCAGTCTCAAAACAGAGATTAAATATATTTTATTTATTTTATTTATTTATTTATCAATATAACTGGAATTGTGCACGCATGCGCGGTGGCAGTTTTCAACTTTATCATCATCTACAATTGACAATTATATTCACAATCAATGTATTCTTCTCTTGAATTCTTCCAAAGTCTTTGCTCTTCTCACATCTTCACTCAGCCCATTCCAATCCACTATGGTTTTTTGTATAAAACCACCTCTACCCCGTTCTGTTTTGGCCCTCTCCACAGCAAGCTGTTCCCCTCCCCTCACACTCCTCTGAACTCTCATCCCTATCCTATCTCTCACTTCTTCCCACCCCGCAAAACCATTCCTCGCCCTGAAGAAGTTCAGGAGTCTATCCTTTTTCCTCCTTTCCTCTAATTTTTCCCACCCCAATTCTTTCACCATCTCACTGGGCTTTTCCCTTAATTTTTCAACTCTCCCCTGGTCATTTCTTTCTATTCTAAATCTTCTGACCCTTCCTAGCACCCTTCTTGCAGCTACCCTCTGCACCCCCTCTACTTCTTTTATCAAATTGATGTTGTAGGGATCCCAGACCGAGCCAGCGTACTCCATCATTGGACGTATTAGGCTCTTGTAAGCCTATTCCTTAATGTCAATCCCTGTCCCCTTGAGTTGTCTCATAACAAAATTTAGTGATTCTATTCCCCTTTTTGACAGTTTTTAATATGTTCCCCCCAACCTAAATTCTCATGTAAGTAAATTCCAAGATATTTATAGGCATCCACCCCCTCCAAAATATTACCCCCCATATTATAGCTCACATTTTTGTCCCCCTTTCTATTCTTTCTGGAGAAATGGACTACCTTACATTTATTTATGTTCAATCCCATCAAATTTATTCTCACCCATTCATTTATTAAATTCAAGTCTAGTTGTAATGCAGCTTCATCTCCCTCACTTTGTATTAGTCTGTATATGACACAGTCGTCAGCAAACAGACGAATTTTCGACTGGATGCCTTGCGCCAAGTTATCAATAAATATATTAAAAAGAAGAGGCCCTATCACGCTCCCTTGCGGTACACCAGAAGTTACTTGGATGTAATCTGAATAGTCATTTCCAACTTTCACTTTCTGAGTCCTTTCACTTAAAAAGTCTTCAACCCATTTTGAAATGATTTGGTTATTGGTTATAAGTTTTAATTTGTCTATCAACAGTTTGTGCGGAACTTTATCAAACGCTTTTTCGAAATCCAAAAATATTGCATCTACTTTCCCCCCCTTGTCCAGTATGTCTGTATATGAACGAGCGGTTTCAGTAAATACTATTTAGCTGCCTTAATCGTATTTGTTTTAATATCATCAAATCCACTCGCTGAATTGTCCTTTAATTGAGTTATAAGATCTCTAACTTCAGACTCCGAGACTGGATTTAAGAACATGTTAGAGTTAGTATTGTAGGATTATTTCTATTGAATCTAAATGTAGGATCATTGCCTTGAAATTTAGGTATTTGTTTTTCTGAAATATTTTTAGCTAAAATAGCACCAACATTCGTAAAAGTATTTTACAAATTCATCAGCAACTATCTGAGGTTCATTCTCGGGACTATACGCATTGCCGTCAACTATTATTTCATTCAACTGATTACAATTATTATTCACTTTTCTACCAGAAATTTCATTTATTGTAGACCAGAGTTTATTCGGACAATTTGAAGAGAGATTAATTTTATTTTTATAGTAAAGACATTTAGTTCTATTAATAAGACGAGTTAGAAAATTTCTATATAATTTGTATTTATCCTTCATATCATTAAGATGATTCCGATCATAATGAGAGCGTTTTTGCATTTTGATTATCTTCAGATGCAAATTATCTCTCTTTCTTATAGACACTATTAGACCGGAAGTGATCCATGGTTTTATTTTTCTAAATTTAGCCGAAATCGATTTTGTTCTGCTAACCGAGGAATCATTGATATGACTTTTGAATTGTATCATAAAAGAATCGAAAGCATTGTTGACATCAGTGTGGCTCATAGTTTGATACCAAGACTCGCCTTTCAATGATAGATATAATTTATCTACATCAAGACAAAAACATTTAGTTTGAGATTTAATAATCGAAGTTGAAATCGGATAACTTTGAGCTGCCCACCCTAAAAGTGTAGCATAATGATCAGTTACGGTTGTCTTGAGGACTACAGTAATAATTCTATAATTTTTAATTGATATGAGAAAAATATGATCGATGCACGAGGACGTATTAGAGGTTTCTCTAGTAGGGGAATTAATACAAGATACAAAACCTTGTGAATATAAAATATTCAAGTACTCATTTTGTGTTCTATGATCGGGATTATTATCAAGAATATTTATATTTATATCACCGATTAAAATGTTATGCGTAGTTGAAGGAAGAGTTGTTAACAAGGTACTTAGTTCTTCAATAAAAAGGCGTACATTGGTGGAGGGAGACCTGTAAATTACTACAATTGAATATGTTTCATCATAAAGGGAAAAATGTATGCGTGCCGCATTCGCATTTATTACTACAGTTTCTTCAAAAATCTTGGCATTTTTAATGCGACCATTGTTGATAAAAATTGCAATTCCGTCGAATAAGGTATATTTTGAATTGAAAAAATAAGTTGTATAACCAGGAATATCATGAGGGTCGTCAGATAGCAAGTGAGTTTCAGTTAATACTATTATGTCAAGAGAAAAAGTTAATTGTTGAAGATAGACACAAAACTCATCGAAGTTCTTTCGCACGCTCCTAATATTTAGGTGCAATATTTTGAAATGTAGATTATTTACGTACAGCGAGTTTATCTGTTGAGAGTAACAAACATGTTCATCAACTATGTTACGTTCAAGGGCAATATCGAACTCGTCATCAGAATCGACCATGAAAATAAAGCAGATAGATGAGACGAACAAAAATACAATCAGCTGTTAGAGATGAAAATAGAATGACTATATTGAAACGTTATTCTTATAATGTCGTTGGTATGTCCGAGGGTCTGGCTATTAGAATGACAGGGGTGTTTTCGCTCTTCCTTAAGAAAACCTTACCACCCCGAGTCCAGACAAATTTGTATCCAAGTTGTCGAGTGTTCCGTGCCAACCAAATATATATATTATAAAAACCAAATATATATAATATATATATATATATATATATATATATATATATATATATATATATATATATATATATATATATATTCACATATCTACATCCCATATATATATGTATACATATATGTACAACCATATATACAACCAGTGAGAAACATGGTATCAGTTCGCTCCTTTAGTTGACATTCCACAGCACTCGATTAAATTATTTGAACTACTACATTGTACTACTTTTACATCTTTCTTTGTTCAACTGTAAATGTTATATAGTGATGATTTTCTGTAATCAATTTATTGAAGACGAGGATATTATTGGATGAGAACGAAAATTTATTTTTCATTATCGACATATTACTTCCATTTCGTGCTTATGTGTCTACGAACCGTCGAAAGAAAAATGGTATTCCTCGTATCTAGAAATAAAACTTACTATACCATACAGTCTACCGAGTAACATAAACAATAAAAATACGACCTTGTTGAACTGTAACTCGCTACCGCAGTCTCTTGGTGGATATAAAGATATTTTATGGTAAACTGAATATTTCAACAGACGAGGGTATAGTGGCAGACATTTTATTACCTTATTGTCGACTCAGCTTCCGCCTTAATAATAGATTCAAAAACGTTTAGTCGGAAGCTAAAAGCTTTGAACAGATCAATTAAAACATTGTGTAGTAGTATACGTTTATTATAGTAAGGAAAGCCAGGTTTCAGTTGAAAATCTTGCTTGACCCGGCACCTCCACCGAAAATATGAAATTATTCAAATGGTACATTAAAACTTATGAACATTTCCATATGTTGTTGATCGACATAATCTGAAGAACTATCCACATTAGGCTTTTTTTTTGTTTGTTGAGGTTCAATTGTAGACATTTCATAAGGCATCCCAACAAAAACAGAGATTTTTGTAACAATAGTGAGAACAAATAGTTGAAAATCGATTTTGGTTTTTCTAATTGTACGCTTGCTTTTAATAAGCGGATATACGTTCGCGATATACTATTTTATTGTGTAAAACTTATTTAAAAAATCACAATACAAGTCCCCGCTTGCGTTATTTCTAATGAAGACAGTATAGGGCCTATATAAGGTTCACTAAGAAATTACTAACAATGATCCATAGAAAATAGATAGGCCCATTGTTACTTTGCCACAACATAAAGTGAAATAATCGAAATTTTTATTAAAACAATTTGGGCGAATAAGGATTTTTTTATGAATTGGTAGAACCCATTTGGTTTTAGAAATTATACCATGTAATTTGTATTCATAATTATTGATATTGCGTAGTTTGAATTTCGAATTGATTATTGATAGAAAATGAAGATTTTTTTCTAGTAGGTTTACTCCGATTGTTTTGCATCAATGTTTTGGCCTATATGACGAATAGTTTTGAACGTTCAATACAACTTTCCTATTGGGCAAAAATAATTAGTGAAATGAATCGTTTTTTTCCGTAAGGGTTATTATCTATAACACTATGATGAATTGCCCTTTCTTGAATATTCTATTCTTTAATTGTAGAATTTCACGTTTTCCAAAAATATATATCTAAGAAAATACGGTTTGACGTGGTATACGATGACAATAATTTGTCCGAGTGGGTAAGAATAGAATATGTTATAAAAGTGGAACAGGAGCCTATATAGAGATAAATTTTTCGTTTTCATCATACGTCTTCATTCCATTCAGAGAAGTATTACTACTGAGATGATGAATGTGGAGTCACAAGACTCCAGGTGAATGAATATGAATGAACGAATGAACGATGTGAGATGAATGTGGAATGTGGTATTTATGCAGTTGCTGACAGAAAGCGAAACATTGACATAAATAAGTAAGCAACTAAGCTTAGTGCTATTACCTTGGAGAAGACAAATTACTCGTCTTCATGGAACATCTTTTGAAGCAACTATTAAATTTTTATGCTGTAGGAGTTCTAGATTAATACAATTCCAGTGTATACAAATTGCTTCAAATAGCAAAGTAACGACTTCTTTCTTCTGGTTTCCGTATTAAGCCGAAAATAAAAAAGAATTTGCATGAACATAAATATATGACTGTACATGTGTTTATTATAGCTTTACTCATTGAATTATTTCATTTATGAAAATAATATACAGCAGTCATAAATAAAATTGTTAAATAACAAAAGTGTCTGACTTTTTTAGTTTCTTGTTCGCTGGGAATATTTTAGGAAATTAAAAATTCCATGAACTTCAATAATGGAATATAATACAACAAACAATAAACATAATAGGAAAATAATCAACCAGTAAGGTATAATTCATTCAAAGACCCTGGTACTTTTATTTCTAATTTTCAGTATGATTGCAAATTACTTCCTCGTTGAGAAAAAGTGTTGATCTTGATCTACACACCAAATGCTATATAATAAATTGTTTGTATTAAACATGCTATAAACATGAGATGACACTTTCATTTCAGAACTATCCTATTCATTTATGAATTCATTTATTTTCATCATTTACTTTCACAGACATACATGGCTCCTAGTCTTTCCATATTCGGAGACTTCACCAAAGACGCTAATATCATGTACAACAATTTCCGGGTGTATGGCACCGGTTTACTGTTGGTAATGGGAACCATAGTCTACGTTGGTGTCAAGTTTGTTAACAAGTTTGCCACCGTGGCGCTAGCATGCGTACTTCTCTCCATTGTTGCCATCTACATCGGGATCTTTGTTAATATAAACGGCAATGACACCTTGTTGTGAGTATTTTTAATACATATTTTGTGAATAGACTCTAGAAATGGGATATAGAGATTATAGAAAATTAGGGATGTGAGTTAGTACCAACTTCGTTGCTCGAGAGGGGTTTTGAAATCCTGATTTTTTTTATTTGAATTAAGTGCATGAAAATACCCTTCTTCGTCACAAAGCATGTGATAGTCCAATATGGGCAACGAATATAATATATCATTCAATATGAAACAATAATACAGCAATAGAATTGAAATACCTTTAAAATGTTGACAAACAATACAATATAATATGACAATTACCACACAACAAACACAACAATTATTAGCATTTTTGTTAATACAATATTATTAAACAATACCACAATAGGCCTACAGTGTTACAATACGGTACAACAAACTCAGCTATTTAATATGTTCGTTGATAACATTTTTAAAAATACAAGGAACAATTATAATATTTTACCTTTCTTTCTATTATTCTTCAAACGTAAGACAAACTGACTAAAGTTTCTGCAAATGTGATAATTTTATGCAGTAAACTATCAAATAATTTTTTCATTATATAAACATGATTGTTTATTTTATTATCTATGCTCTTCTCTCGTAGATAGTCAGTGAGGTGGTGTACGTACACTCATTCGCTAGTCTGCAAATGCTAGTCTAGTATACAATATAATAAATAAATGTGTGTTACAAAGCTTTTCTTCGATAGAACAAATATTTTATATTACAGAAAATCTTTTAAAGTTGATCATTTGTGATATTAGAAACCTTCCGTAAAGTCTTGTAGATGCCAGCTCCCTAGTGGGATTACTTCGCATTCGGAAGTTGAGCTTCTGGAATAACCTACAGATAGCAATGTATCAGAGCTATATGTTTTTGAATCCTTTAATCCATTGACTATGAAATGTTTCTGAACTGGGATTCTTTCTCCCAGTCAGTTCAATATTCAAGTTTTTCTGAGCTAAAATGAAATGTGATCTTGTCCTTTGATATCACATACTTGACCCTAGGGCTTACTTTGGTTGTGTACTTCTCACATGAGCTACTTCAATGCAGTATCTTATACAAAAATATTACTATCATATTTGCAAAAAAATTGCTTTTTCCTCGATCTAATATTATTTTGAACCTAATGTCATTGTTTAGGCTATCCTATTGTCAATGACGTTTGCCTCCTTTCGTATAATAGTTTGTGTCTTCGTTCTTTTTATTACTTTATATTTTCAAAGTATTATAATCATGTATAAAAGAAAACATGTTTTTTTTAAGTGAATATACTATAAATATTATGTTCTTGACGGTTTTGGACCATTTTTTAACTTTCATCATATTGAATAAATTATTTGTAGCCCCATGATTGTTTTAAAATAATAGGAGCATGTATATTCTGATCTACCAATTAAAATCAATTTTATTTTACTTTTTACATGGAAATTAATATTTCTACAATAAATATTGTTTTGAAAACACGGTCTAAAATAACATCAATTAGGCAATAAATATATTGAATAATTAGGTAGGTACCATATAGGTCTGGAGTTGAAATATAAATGTATATAAGGATAGTGAATATAAAAAAGAGGTAATTAATAAACTCGTAATTTATAACAGTGCTGCTTATGTGATTTTGTCTTATATTTCCAATACAATTATTTCGATTGTTGTGACTTCGGTCATGTTCTAATCTTTTTCATATGATTTGTAGTATGTGTGTTCTGGGCAAACGCCTTCTAAAGGACATCTCGAACGCAGACTGCAATAAGGAAGTCAATGGACCGCTCTATCAAGTCTTCTGCGGCAATTCCTCGGACCCTGGGATATGCGATCCTTACTACGAAGCTAACAATGTATCACTTGTGAGAGGAATCAAAGGCCTTGCTAGCGGAGTCTTCATGGGTCAGTACAAAGAAATGTCTGTTGATGTATGCTTTGTAACCATTCAGTTAGATTCATATAACAAAATAACAAATCTTTTGGGATAATTATTATTGAAAAAATTAACAATTTGAATACCGATGATAATCAGATGAGTTTAAGTAAAAACTTAATTTCAAATACTGTAGAAAATCAGTCTTTGCAATGCAAGTGTGAATTTCAAAACATTCCCCAACATTGGTTCCGACCCGGGATATTCAGTCTTAATTTTAATACGATGAATTCTTTTAGTGAAAACATAGGATGGAAACTCTTTGGAAAATGTACAAAATGTGTAAAAACAATGTGGTTAAAAATTGAAACACATTAAAGCGAGAAAAACAAAACTCTGTAGTTTTTAACCACATCTTCAAATTAATTACATTATGACACTGTAAAGGTCAATTGTTTTGTTTTTATATTCACTACCTCATCCACATGAGCCTCTACCTGTAATTTAATCCATGGTGTATTAACATGACTGATAACCTTTTTATGTAACTTAAATATTTACTGAATCGAAAAATACCATTTATATGTTGTTATACATTTTCAGTTCAATTATTTTAGTTGATTCAGGGATTTTTCATACCAAATACCAAATTTTTCCTACCGTATCGAAGATCTATGTCTTTTTCTAGTATCTTAAATAACTTATGGTCATATAAGATATGGTCCTCAAAGTTATTTTAATTTTTTATATACCCTCCTAATGTAATTCTCACAATTCTTACTTTTGCTTCAGTCAAAGGAAGAATGATTGATGAATATTCAGTGAATAGGTATTCAATATTCCTTATGAGTATGATATATATATATATATATATATATATATATATATATATATATATATATAGAGAGAGAGAGAGAGAGAGAGAGAGAGAGAGAGAGAGAGAGAGATATATATAGATATATAGATAGATAGATATCTATATATCTATATATATATATATATATATATATATATATATATAGGGTGACCATCCGTCCCGGAAAACCGGGATTGTACCGGATTTCCATCTTTTGTCCCGGTGTCCCGAAAAGTTATTTCGGGACACGTATTTGTCCCGGTTTCAAAAGAACAGACTTCCCAATCGTTGGGTGGATAATTATCCATGATTTTCAAAAACGGAAGTAATATAAAGAGGCCTAACTGTGTATTTTTCATTTCGGTAAAACTCATCTAGTCATAATTTATTTTCGTTTTAAATTTAAAAAACTGTGATATTTGTTGAATCAATTTTTAAATTGCAGATCAAATTCAAATACCGGTACCTTTCTTTCTATCACTAACATGTGTCTGCTACATCCTCAGAGTATAAAGTTGTATGCAATTACAATAGAGAAAAATATATTCTTGATTTTATATGACTAGAAAATACGTCCAGAAAATGACTAGAAGACTACAAATTCCCAAAAATTCTCCTGCGGGGCTGTTGAGCCCTCGATCCCTCTCCCCCCTAATAAAATTTGGAACAAATGATTCTGACTATACCCATGTCTTGGCGTTGTCCCGGATTTTCCTTTTTTGAATATGGTCACCCTATATATATATATATATATATATATATATATTAGTGATGCCTTCGGGTACCCGGGTCGGGTACGGGTAATGCATTACCCGGGTAATATTCTGTTACCCGGGTACCCGTCTAGGTTCCGGGTAATTGTGGTAACCAGTACCTATAATATAGAAAATAACTTTTATAAATCACTCAAGCTACCGAGAGAAATTCAACTTCGCGTTCTACATAAGTTTTTTCACCTACCTTCCCAGACCTCCCTCAACTTGTCATAATGCGCTCGTCAAATCTAGTCGCACCATCTACCGTTATCTGTGGTCACACGTGCAGTGTACTGCATCCCTCTCCTGTCAACCGCTCTCTAGTTGCCATGCCAAATACTATTCTTTACCGAGAACTGAGAAGCATATATAGTCATATAGTTTTTAGTTTTTAGTTTTATATAGTTTTTTCAATTACCCAGGTAATACCCGGGTAATTTCGGCGGGTACCCGGTTCCTAATGTGTTACCCGAAGGCATCACTAATATATATATATATATATATATATATATATATATATATATATATATATATATAAGAAAAAGAATATAGGAGTATAAGAATACTATATTGAATGATTGAATTAATTATCAATTGTTAAAGTTCAAAGAAATGAATAAATAAATTCAAATTGAAATTAAGTGATCAGTGAATATTTGCTGAGCTATTATTGCAATATAAACGTTGTTTAGATAACATCAAGGATGGTTTCCTGGAGCTGGGACAGTTCATCGCTACGACCAAGGATCCGGAGGAGATTGAACGCTTGGATAAACCAGAATACAACCAGGTTGTCGCTGATTTCACAACTTCGTTCACAATCCTGATCGGAATATTCTTTCCCTCTGTCACAGGTAACCGCACACTTCATCAGTTTCAATGGATTGTTATTATTGTTATTATTGTTGTAAATACTGCAGTACGGGAACTTGACTTCATCAGTACAAGTTGTGTAGTTATTTAGTTGTTACTCTTGCAGCAGAGTGATAATGTCCAATGAACTTTAAAACCCCATTTATTTTTATAACAAATGTCCCATTCATTGGATGGATTGGGTGGTGAATACTCCATGTCACTCTTATCACATTTGCCACTGTGTATTGTTTTGTACTCTTTTTATATGCACTCCACATATCAACCAATCTAGGCTTACTATTGGCATGAAAGTTTTTATCAACACTTGTATCACATATTTTAACATTATTTTAACTCTCCCTCTACTCTTGATCTTATCATGATTACTAAAATAATAAAAATAATATATAAATATATGTAATAAATAATAATAATAATAATAAATGCAAATTAGGCCTATAAAAAATAAAAATATTGAATAATAATGAATAATGAATAACAATAATAATATAGGCCTACTGTAGCTTTTTCACGTATGTTATTATTATGTTGTCTCTATTTATTTTTTTAAATTTTATCAACATCTAAACTGGAACAAAATCATTATTGCCCAATTAAGGCTATGAATGAAAGTAGAATCATTGGACTAGGGCGATCACAGGGGCCAACCCATTTTACTATTATTTCATATAAAGAACAATTAAATTTGACACCGGGACGGCGTTGTCTGTGACCGTACTTTTTCCCCAGAGATAAAATTCTTAAAGTTTCCAAAAGTCCGGTACTCATTATAAGTATAAACCATTTTTGTGATATATCCGGACATTACCAGCATTGGTACTGAGAGTACACCAAACTCATGAATGTTGATATCTTCCACTTCGATCTCGGTCTCTTAAATTATAGTTTTCATTACTAGTATCAACTTTTAATCAACTATCATTATCAATTATCAATCTCAAATATTTTCCACCTTGCTCATCTTAGCAGTCGTACTACAATTATATCACGTCAAATGTGTCTTAATTTTCAGGAATTATGGCTGGTTCCAATCGGTCAGGAGACTTGGCTGACGCACAAAAGTCAATTCCGATTGGTACAATCTGCGCTATTCTTACAACGTCAACGGTTTACTTGTCATCTGTGCTGCTATTTGCCGGTACTGTTGATAACTTGTTGCTGCGCGATAAGTAAGTACAAGTTGAGGTACCGGTAATGTACTTTTTTAAAATACTAAACAATGGTGCATTGAAGAGGTGTTGGTACTCTGGGTTATTCTACCATTTCATTTATTCACATTCATTTATCAAATCATTTATTCATTTACATACATTTTTTTATTGATTTCAATGCAGGAAGAATTTAATTCAATTAATGTAATTTGCAGCTTGAAAATTTGAAAAAAAAAATAGTATGAATTTATAATAAATTAGCATGGATACACCCCCGTATAACCTACCTGTTGGTGAAGTCGTTAAGCACCATTAAAAAAAACAGTGGAAACCATTGACACCAGTGAGAGTTGATATATGTAATGCATTTTTGAAAGAAACCTGTAATAATGTGTTCCATGTTCATACTCCAAACCCTATTTTAATTTTAGATTTCCACTTATAATAGTGTGATCTTAAACATTTCGAATCATCCCACAGGTATGGACAAAGTATAGGTGGTAAATTGGTGGTGGCTAATATGGCATGGCCTAATGAATGGGTGATTCTGATTGGGTCGTTTCTGTCGACCTTGGGTGCTGGTCTTCAGAGCTTGACTGGTGCACCGCGGTTGCTCCAAGCGATTGCCAAGGATGGCATCGTACCTTTCTTGGCACCGTTTGCCGTATCGTCGAGTCGCGGCGAGCCAACACGTGCCCTCATTCTCACTATCCTGATCTGCCAATGTGGCATCCTTCTTGGAAACGTCGACTATCTTGCTCCTTTACTCTCCATGTTCTTCCTCATGTGTTATGGCTTTGTTAATCTGGCATGCTGCCTGCAAACACTACTGCGTACACCCAACTGGCGGCCGAGGTTCAAGTACTACCACTGGTGCGTCACATAGCTGATAGTCCTGTACAGTTTAGAAATAGTAGTTAATAAGCACTTAGTGGACAGTGCATGCAAAGTATAGTCTTCCTCTAATTGCCACATGACTTTAACTTATTGGCACAGCAACTTGGGCAAGTAGTTTCAGTATGTATTGGATAAAATTCTATTTGAGTGAGTACAAACTTAGTACAAACAAGCAAAAAGACAGTAAAGTCCCAATTAACAGTCCACAATCACGCCATCTTTCGAAAAACAATCAAATGCGATTGTTGAACATATTACTGATTAACCATACCACTACATAGAACATAGATAAGAAGCCCAATACTATGGAGCCCGATACAATTTCAATTCAGACATTTGAGTGTGAGGTTTTTATACTTTTCTAACAGCAATGAACTTTCTCATGCTTGATTGACCACTTGAACGTTTATTATATACTTGCAATTTACTTAGATTACTGTAACTATAATTAACTTTCTCTTTCTAGATTCTAGTTGTATGTAACACGATTTGAACCCAAACCATGAGTCGTTTTAGATTATTTACTATTCTAATATCATTTTACTATTGTTTTGGTACTATTGTCAGGTCGCTGTCTCTTCTTGGGCTGGTCCTTTGTATTGCTGTCATGTTTATGACTAGCTGGTACTACGCTCTTCTTGCCATGGGCATGGCAGGTCTCATTTACAAGTATATCGAGTACAGAGGGTAAGAAACATTTACCGTAGCTTTGGATGTAAAGTAATATGAACATGTATATATGTAAGACCTGTATATTAATATGAAAAATATATTATATTAATAATAATTACATTAAAAGTTGTAGTAAATAGAATAGAAGTGAAAAAAATGCGTTCATTTATGATTTTAACTTATTTACAAGATATGACAATTATGAATTGGCAAATCGGTTGAGTACAACTGAATAACTACAAGTAAATCAATCGTGAGTAGGCCTACCTTTAATCACCAAATATATTATTATGTAAAATTATTATAATTATTTTAAAAGAATTGGAGTTGAGGATTTATCCTGAATATAAATTCTAACCAATTGTAAGCCAATGTTGTGTGGGTGAAAAAGTTATTTTGTATCACAATAGTGCCGAGAAAGAGTGGGGAGATGGAATCCGAGGATTGGCTCTTTCTGCTGCTCGCTTCAGTCTGTTACGTCTTGAGGAAGGTCCACCACACACCAAGAACTGGCGGCCGCAGATTCTCATCTTATCCAAGCTAACCGATGATCTTGTGCCCAAATATCGCAAACTGTTTGCTTTTGCCTGTCAATTAAAGGCTGGTTAGTATTTTTATTTATATCATTTGAATATTGTCCGCCTAGTTGCAGTACCGGTACTTTTGACGGGTGAGTACGGGTGAGTTGAGCTCCACATAAATTGCTGTATAGAAGCACCATTGATCGGTATCATAGGCAGAGACCTATTAACGCTATAATACTGGCTATTTGATGAGAGTAGCCAAGATTTCCATTCACTTTAGAGGAAAAAAATCGGGTTCGTTTTTGTATTTGTTCTTTTATTTTCATTTTGGATAAGTAAGCCAATCCACTTGAAACTTTTTCTGGCTGTTGGTATGTTGGTATCTTAGTCACTTAGTTTTGTGGGTTTACAATTGAGTCCTTGCCCGGGGTGGTAGAATGACACAAAACGACCTTGCAGTTACAATAACTGTGATGGGCAGATATCAGTTGAGCCCCTTCAGTTCTATGAGAGAATAAATATATTTTGTGCATCTAATTTTATCTGAAACACGTAAAACCATATTAAAAATGTGTTTAATTTCACAAATTCTCTGCGAGGCCAGAAGGGGGCTATCCCCACTTGCCCCACGCGGGTCACCATCTCGCGGTAACTGTTCGTTTCACAACTGTTCTTATATGGCACTTATCATTTTATTTTCATATAAACGTAGACTTCGATGTCTATATCACTAGCTCTAAACTTTGCATTCATATCATACTTATTTATGCACATTTTTATCAAAGGTTTAGGCATGGCACCATTTCAAAATTCTTGCCCTTCCTGACCTAATATCCTGGCTACGCCACTGTATATATAAATATATATATTGCGAGTGTTCAATTCAGCGTTGCAAATGATGTTGCAAAGTACCGGTATCTATATATGGACCTAAACGGAATTGTGGATGGAGTATAACCTGGCACCTCCACCAATAAGCTCATTGTAAAAATAATCAATACACAATAATCTGAAAACATGTCACTATAACGAACAATTATTTTATATTAAAAAACTGGCTTATTTGAGTTGCTGAGTGAATGTAGATATATTATTAACTAAGAGATATGATTATCAAGTATCGCGGAGGCAAAACTTACTAGACCCGCTTGTGTTCTTAAAAGTTTCAAAATCAAGGTGTGTATATGGGTTTCGAGCATTCCATATGAATAGCGCGCTCATTTTACAATGTATTTGATGCGTTTTCCTAGTGTAATGTACAAGAAAAGGATATTCATTGCTTGTGACATGGCCTTATCAAGTGAAAAACCTTTATTGAACTAATCATTCCTATTTCAAGTACGGGTACATGCCTGTTATGTTATCCTACGTTTTATCCAAATTTTAAAATGAAAAAATAATAGCTCTTCATTGTGATACAGCATAATAATAGATAAAACATGAACGGAGTTCTGATGAAATGCATTTCTCTATTACTAGGAAAGGGGCTGACTGTGTGCGTATCTGTCATCGGAGGAGATTACACGCGAAGCAGTGGAGAGGCATTAGCCGCTAAACAGAGCCTGCGGCGGTGCATGGATGAAGAACGTGTCAAGGGATTTGTTGATGTTCTAGTTGCTCAGAATATCACGGATGGACTTAGTCATTTGTGAGTTTGTACATTATTTCAATATTCAAGGATTTTTCATATTATAATAAGTACTGTACTCATTCAGTTCTCCGCACATGCTTCACACTTTTTTTTCTTTTGGATATTTGGAAGTACAATAAAAACTCGGTGCATTCTGCATGTACATAATAGCGTCTACTTACTCAGTTCTATGTATCAGTCTACTGTACATTTCCTTACATCACTGCACTTTTGAGATGATACCAGACATTCAGGGCTTGATGAAATGAGTGAATAAAATACTGGCCTTTGTAGGTGTATTCATACTAATTGCTTTGTGTGGTCAACTTACAGTTATAGGACAAGGTCCTGTAGTTATTGAACTATAGTTGTGTTTAATTATAGTCATAGTTATACAGTACTATTGAATGTTTTTTCAAACCATGTAATTATGATTTTATCAACTGTGTAACCATGTACATGCTCTGATTACTGTATATACTGTATAAAAATATCAATTTCAGAAGTATTATTAGTGGCAACCATTGTCTACTTATACTTACTGAGACTACTTCAAATTACATTAACTTTCTAGAAATGTTAACAAACAATAAAACTTGTCTCAAATATTTTATTCAGGATACAGACTACAGGTCTGGGCGGAATGAAGCCCAACACTGTTATACTTGGATGGCCTTATGGGTGGCGCCAGTCTGAAGATGAGAAAACTTGGCATGTATTTCTGCAAACGGTTCGAAATGTTGCCGCTGCTCGTATGGCACTTCTCGTTCCGAAGGGAATCAACTTTTTCCCTGATACTTCAGAAAAGGTACTTCTATGTAATATATGGCACCCGCATCAATTTTTAAATAGAAATTCTGGATCTGGAAAAACACCGGGTTGCAGTCCGTAAATGACATGAAATAATATGAATTAATGAATTAAGTATGTCTCATTCAATTTAATATCTGCCCCACGAATGGATTTGTGGGTAGGCAACGTACATGGGTCAAAAATGAAGCTATATATTTTGCCGTCAATGTGACTAAACCTATTGAATAAATTGAAAAGTTGAACTGTCAGACCATTCTTTTCTACGAATCCGTACAACTTTTCCATGAAATGAAGAAAAATTATTTCAAGTTAATTTTCCCAGTTCAATCCTAATTCTTATTCCTTTTCTCAAGATGGCTGGCAACATTGACATCTGGTGGATTGTTCATGATGGTGGATTGCTTATGTTGTTGCCATTCTTGTTGAAACAACAACGTACTTGGAAGAACTGCAAGATGCGCATCTTTACCGTCGCGCAGATGGAAGATAACTCGATCCAGATGAAAAAAGATCTAAAGATGTTCCTGTATCATCTACGTATCGAAGCAGAAGTAGAAGTTGTGGAAATGGTAATACCCTTAACAATAGCATTCTATTTGTTCACTCAGGATAAAATAGCTGACCTGGGTAACTAAGTTCATGGGTACAAAAATGAATGAAGCTAAAAAAAGCATTGTTTAACTAAATTGTTTTGATGTGTTCAGATGGACAGCGACATATCGGCCTACACTTATGAAAGAACCCTTATGATGGAACAGCGTAATCAGATGCTACGAGAGCTGCGACTCAACAAGAAAGAAAGTCTTGGAGTGGTACGTAATAAAAGTTCAAATTTGATTATTTTTACTTGACCAGAATTATAATAGAAAATTGTGAATTCATATGCCTTCAAACTGCATTGAAAGTGTTTACATAGACCTACTACAGTACCTACAATCTATACAAATTATATTCAAAATTATATTTTGAAATGTCAACTGGTAAACTTGAACTTTAAAGCTATTTAAATATGTCTACTCTAGTGAAAGTGAAACAATATCAATAGATATTTAATAAAATAAACAAATAAATTACATTTTATTGGTGAATATCTAGAATGATACCAAGTTCAATGTGATCTATCCATCAGCAGCATAATTAATTGCCTGATTGATGTTAAAACTGTAGCTACAGCCAAATATCAATATGATTCTCAACTGAACTAACTAGTCATTAAGTCTTTGTATATGCACAGATTATAAATTATACTTTCTAGTACTCAAATACTTAATTGATTTTAAACCATTATTAATTGCCTGATTGGTGTCACTAGATCTAACCGAAAACAACTTATTGCTGAATTATCAAAGAAAATTAATATGATGTAGTACATGGGTACTCTCAATCTTACTATAAACTATGTCTCATTAACTATTATCATTACCATGAATAACTAATTGTATGTCCACTTATTCTACACTTTTTCTATTTTTCTTTCTTTGCACGCTACAAAGGTGCATTCCCTTGTAGATTTCAACGAGGACTCAAATCAAGACATGCTTCCAACGGTTCGTGGTATACATGTGTTCGAATGTTTTACCCCCGTTTCGCTATCAAAGTCCTGTTATTTTAGAGTGACAATATTGTATTTGGCATTTGTAATTTAATGCAAATCTATACATTGCTATTATTTGCAAGCGTTTATAACTTGGCTTGTCTTGTTACTAAGGTCAAATACTGTCTTAAAGTAACTGGGCTGCTGCAAATCCCTTGGCTGTATACCATACCTGCAAACACTATGTTAACCACAACCAAAAGTCACCCCATCCTTACCATAGGCTTGTATTGGCAACATATTGCATTTATTCTATACAAAGGCAAATTCTTGGATAAGAGCTCATATCCAAGAATTCTAGAAGCTTAAAATATTGCTATTTTATATTGTACCAAAGTTAAATTTTCCAAATCTCTTGTATTTGTAATCGAATACTACTTGTGTTGCATATACTTGCTCAAAAAGGTGGATAGCACTTTGGCATGTAACCGTACACTTAGATGCAAACACTTAATCAATTAATGCTCTGATGTGTACGACGAGTTCCTAGCATGTTTCCACCGAGGTGAAATCACTTATAGCTTTAGTTGCGTGAATACACCTGCGAAACATATCCAACTAATTGATTGTGAATTACTAGTTAAGTATATTTTTATTTGAACCAATAGTTATGGTTGCCGGGGAAAAACGTACTTTGTTTATAACTATAATTTCCATATAAACTCAGTGATGGGACGTTAAAGATTGTCAGAAAATTTCAAATCAGAAATTTTAAATTCAAATTTTTTGAAATTTTCAATGAAAATTTTCAGAAAATGTCCAATTCATTGGAAATTTTCTGTGAATCCAATATAAATCAATCAACTGAACTAGTCCCATTGATTTTTTTTAAATGATTTGCAAAAAAAAAATCGAGTTTGTTCAATACATTGAAAAATTCAATGTGAATTTATTGAAATATTCTTTCCTTATTTACTTTTCAAATAGAACATTTTCCAAGGACTTTTCAAATAGAACGGTACATAGAAGTTCTGGCCCCACGTGCAGGCCATCGACAAAAAGTCTACACATTTAGTGAAGATCTATATTAATGTTCAAAAACCTATACATTTCTAGTTATTATCTTATAAATACTCATTGTTTCTACTTTCATTGCAAGTTTATTATAATGTGGTGGTTCAGCAAACCGTTTTAGTATTGCTATGAGTGAATTCAAATTCTAGTTTCTTCTGTAAAAGTCGGGCCTGTATTTCACTAAAAAAAAATTGAAAAGAATTGAACAAGCTTTTGAAAATTAAAATATGAATTTACATCACTACGTAGGCCACACATTATTGCCTCGGTGCTTAGAAATGTTGTAACAAAAATGACTTCTCATCTCAATATACAAAATTGGACTGTTAGCAATCAGTATTATATTTAATTGTCTTTTTATTATTTATGGTAGTCATATTCAACTTAACCTTCATACAGTAGGTCGCTATAACAAGTAATCTTTGCGAGGATTATAATATAATTGTATGTTTAGGTGCAAGCAATCGTGGATCACCACCACAATGTTGATGTGAAAACCGCCACAAAAGTAAGATTCCAAGAACCAGGAAAAGAAGGAACTGATGAACCTACTGCTGTTCCTGTTATCGCAGAAGAAGCAGTAACAGACGAAGAAGCTAAAGAGGTATGAAACAAATATATATATATATATATATATATATATATATATATATATATATATATATATATATATATCTTATATATTAGAAGCTCGTGTCACATGTTAGTGGACGAACTCCTCCGAGACGGCTCGACCGAGTGCCGTGAAATTCCTCACGCACATTCGATGGGTGTGGTAGAATGTCCTAAAGTATATGACATCTTCCGCCGAGCTTTCTCCTATGAGCAATATCCAAAAATTGGCACTTCAAGTACGCCACCAGTTATTACGTAGTTCATGTTGACATTGACGACCTTGACTCAATGTCAGCCTCATTCGACAACCCATTTGATAGCGAACATCATGCTAGATAGCACCTAATCCGCCTTCCAGCTAATCGTTGACCATGTCCATTACGTCAATGAAACACACTGAATTGAGACACTGACATATTGTTATTCATACTTGGTTAGTCTTCGAATTTACTGTTGACTTTCTTTATTTCACTCCACTACTTTGCGATAAAACCAACTTTAATTCTATTCAATTAACGTTCCATTTTCAACACAAACGATTCACAGGACTTTTTTTTCAACACAAACGATTCACAGGACCTTTTTTCGTACGTTCAACATTCACTACAAATCACTTCAATGGCAGAACAACGTTTGCCGGGTCTGCTTGTATATATATATATATATATATATATATATATATATATATATATATATATATATATATATATATATATATATATATATATATATGTATGTATATATGTATATATATATATATATATATATATATATATATATATATATATATATATATATATATATATATATATATATATATATATATATATATATATATATATATATATAATATATATATATATATATATATATATATATATATATATATATAGATATATATATAGATATATATAGATATATATATATATATATATATATATATATATATATATATATATATATATATATATATATATATATATATACATATATATATATATATACATATATATACATATATATATATATATACATATATATATATACACATATATATATATATATACATATATATATATATATACATATATATATATATATATATATATATATATATATATATATATATATATATATATATATTAGTGATGCCTTCGGGTACCCGGGTACCCGGGTCGGGTACGGGTAATGCATTACCCGGGTAATATTCTGTTACCCGGGTACCCGTCTAGGTTCCGGGTAATTGTGCTAACCAGTACCTACAATATAGAATAACTTTAATAAATCACTCAAGCTACCGAGAGAAATTCAACTTCGCATTCTACAGTTTTTTCACCTTCCTTCCCAGACCTCCCTCAACTTGTCATAATGCGCTCGTCAAATCTAGTCGCACCACCTACCGTTATCTGTGGTCACACGTGCAGTGTACTGAATCCCTCCCCTGTCAACCGCTCTCTAGTTGCCATGCCAAATACTATTCTTCACCGAGAACTGAGAAAATTATGAAACGTCAGAACCAAGGAACTAGACAGGGGATGACGTAAATACGTTTTTTTTTAATTACCCGGGTAATACCCGGGTAATTTCGGCGGGTACCCGGTTCCTAATTTGTTACCCGAAGGCATCACTAATATATATATATATGTGTGTGTGTATGTATGTATGTATGTGAGTGTGCATGTGCGAGTGCGTGTGAACGGAAAGTTGATTGGTCGGTCATAGTATTTGAAAATAATAACTATTTCAAGGGGAAACTGTTTAATTGATGAAAAATTTTAATTATTCGTTGGAACTACCGTTTCGACTGGATACACTTTTCTTTATCAAAGGACTTTCAAGACATTTACTTTTGGCTAGTAGCTTATTCCATGTATTCATCAGTTAAAGCTTAAATTATATCATCATGTATTGGTTGAAAACAAAGTAATCATCATTAATGAAAGGTAAAACCAGTAGCTTACTGGGTGAAATAGATAGTGTTTTTCATCTGATGCTCAACAGAGTAAAAGTAATGAACTGAGGTTGAAATTAAAATTTGTTTTGTGATACTTCTCATGAGAAAACATGGTCGATAGTGTTGACAGATTTGCAATACTACGCTTGACGTGATTCAGTCATTTTCGTTAATCATGAGTCATTGTCCAGTAGTTCAAATTATCTCTGCATCCAACCAATATCATCTCGAGTGCTGTTTTATAGACTGACTTATAGAATTTACCACACCTATTGTGTATTAACTTGTATTGACTTGTAGGGAGAAGGTGAAACCAAGTTAAAAGAAGCAGAAGCCACTCTTCCAGTGACAGAATCCAACTCAATTCATTCGGAAGCTCAAGCCGAGGAGAGCAAAGCTTTGGAGGCAAATGGCAAAGAAGCTGAATCCAAAGGAACTCCAAATCACTGCACCACAGAGAAAGTCCAAAAACAAGTGTCAATTACACCGTGAGTTCGAAGCGTAAATTATTAGTTCTTAGTAACGGTTGTACCAAGTGATGATTAGTGAATTAAGCAAAAATTAGCAAATTAACTTGTTATCACCCTTGGTTCCTATGTCATTTTTGTACCTTAAGTGATGATTAACTAATTAATATTTAATCATCAGTTGGTACAATCGGCTCTTAGAATAACCTTTTTTTTTTATATAGCCCTTGATTAGAGTCAAGATAGAATACAATTGTTATTTTTTACTTTATATTATTCATGCCATGATTTGCTTACAGTGTTGACCTGTAGATGTACATCACAAATAAGCCATGTACATTACGAAAAAAAAAAATGTTTTCAGTGTTTACTGTATGGAATTATATTGTACTGTGTTATATTATGTTGTATTACATAATACCCAAGTCATCATATAATATCTAATAGTATTTTCATAATAATTCCCCAGCACAAGCTTGCCTTATTGGGGAATTTACACTACTACCATTATACCACACTTATACATGTATAGATCAATAAAGTATCAAGTATCATTAAGTAAATATAGAAAAAAAAAAAAAAAAAAAAAAAAAAAATTGCAGGAATGGTGACTGATAATAGTAGAAGATTGATTAAAGATTGAAAGTTGGAGTGTAAAATTATATATTTCAAAAACTAAATGCTTTATCAGAGAATCTAGTTATATTAATTACAGGTTTGATTCTTGGATGTTTAAATGTTTTTTGACAATTATTATAGTATGTTTGTTTTATTTGTATAGGGACGAGGGTAATGTCAGAAGAATGCACACTGCAATCAAGCTCAATGAAGTGATAGTGAACAAATCACACGATGCTCAGCTAGTAATCCTTAATCTGCCAGGTCCACCAAGAGACACCAAAATAGAGCGAGAATCCAACTGTATCCTTTACACACTTACAAAATAGTATATTGACTAAAAAGTTACTGGTATAAGGTACTGGTATACAAACAGATAACAGGAGAGTATAATCATAAAATGGTGGGATAATTCATAGAACATTTTAATAGAGCATAGTTGATTAATAATTGGGAACTTGATTTGACAGATATTTGAAAAACAAGTTCTTTATTCAAAGATTCAGATTTCATTTTAAATATTTGAACATTTTTTTTGGGTCGCAATACACTTTCTGACCCTTTTTCATTCAATTTCATATCTGTAGTTATTTAAGAATGTTCATTGATAATTGATCTATAAGTATTGGTAAGCAAAATTAAAATACTCTAAATTATATTAAATAGTGTTTTAATTTTTGGGTCAAAGTGTGATATTAGTGCTAAAACTTTGAATTGTTACATAATTGATTGTTTACTTCCTTGACATTAAGTTAACAGATATGGAGTTCTTGGAAGTGTTGACGGAAGGGCTAGAGCGAGTTTTAATGGTGCGAGGTGGTGGCCGAGAAGTCATCACAATCTACTCGTGAAGACTCAATATCGTAGCTAAATCAAGCTCACTGCATACGTACAGTGTCATCGCAGATTTACTCGAATGCAAGCAAAGCAAACCCATTCACCAGTCTATCATAATGAAAACCGTTTTAGGATTTCATAGCAACTTTTTCCCACAAACATTGATTAATGCTTTTAATTTGTTTTTTGTATATTTTATATTTGATATATCTATCTACACAATTTTTAAGTTATCCTCGATACTTGTCCCGATGTTTTAAGAGGATTTAAAGTTCTCATTATGCTCGGTTGTGCTAATTTCTTTGCGTGGTGCAAATTTCTAAGTACACAGAAATAATACCAGTTTGTCAGTGAGAACTGGAAAGGGAGATAATTGTGTAAGTGCCTACTTGTAACTCCCAGAGCTATAACACTGCCCAAAAATGACAACTTCCCCCTCGATTAATATCTACCATGTACTGCTTTAATATGATTGCTAAGTGTAGCCTATTACGGTACTCATGGAAATAGGAAATAAATGTGATAGCCGTAGAATTACACATTCTCATGAGTAGTTTTAAAATAAATTTACTAGACTTAGGTAACTTCTATAAAGAAAAGTCACTGCAGGTGTGTATGCTCCCAGTCTTGCGGGCGAGTAAATTTGATATGCACATCTTCATCAAGTGTTATGATCTCCTAACCACGTCTCTCTCTTTGTCTCTCTATCTCTCTATCTCTCTCTCTCTTCTCTCTCTCTCATATATAAACCGCTCACTTTTTCTACACTGTGTACATCCATCTATACATATAATCATGTTAAAAATAGTTGATCATCCTACATCTTTATAGATATTTAGAGAAGAGTTTATAAATGTTTCATCGTGTAGACACGATACACGTCCTAGTTACCATAATTAACTCGTCAGCGCTAGAAAATTTAATTAATATTCCGATTTGCAATCAACTGCGTTGTTGGATTTATCTATGAATTCAAAAATAATGTTTGAACCTTATATATATGACAGATTGAATTGATTACGAAATGTTGTACAACCGATGTTGGTACTGTTTGAAATGATATATAATAAGAATGAAATATAGTTTGTGAAGTATACAGTAAGGTATATGAGTCAAATACTTCTGAATGTTTAGAGGCTATATATTCATTCATTCCTATTTAAGGCAGGCAATGACTATTACAAGTTTAGCAGAAATATAGATTGATTTAGTCAGTAACGACAATTAGCACGCAGAAAATTAATAATGCAAGAATCGTAGATCACACCTATTATGGTGAATAAACCTTAATTCTATATTATTAATGTGTTGTTGTGCGTATGTATTGTTCGTCTATGTCGTTTGCTGTTAAGAAATTTTAAGATCTATCTTAACTGAATTTACAGTACTTTATTGGCAGTGGTATATTAAAGCTTACATACTGCTTGTCCTCCAATGATTACTTTAGTTCGTAACTTAAAATAGAAGTTGATCCTTCACACATATTCTGAAAGTTTAGGTGGGTTGCTTTTGTAAATACTTTGAACTTGTATATGATTTTTTATTTTACATATTCTTAATGTTTTCGCAAACATTTTAATACTTTTTACATCGCTATTGTTTAGGTATTACCTTAACATAAGGTATCATTCCAACATGGTGTCATTAAAATGGTTTTTATTCTACTTGTTCCTTTGACTGTAGTGAAATAACTATGATATTCTGCTAGCTCATTTCTTATGTATTATCCATTAGGGTACCAGTCAGTTTAATTGATGAGAATATTTTACAAATTGTATAATGTTTAGTTGAAAACTATAATTATCCAAAATTGAATTTCATGGATTGTGTCAAATTAGAAATAACTCGAATTAGATAACATTGTAGTGGTAAAATTAATAAGGTGACAGTTATACGATAAATTATAGAGAATATTTATTGTGCGTTAATTGAGAGATTGTGGTCTAGCATAAAAGTTAAACCAACCTTATTATGACTATTCACTATTTAGATATATTATCAGTATAGACTGTATAGTATAATTATTATTATTTCTTACTTTTTTGATGTTTTCATTTCAAAATCAATTAAATTTATTATATAGAACTGATTGTATTTTTTTTATGTCGTGTGATACTTATCATGCGTCACTATCTAGTACTATAAAGTAGTTTGAAATACATACCAAAGAACGCCACTAGAACTATCATATAATAATTATATAATAAGATTTTAAAAGAATTACAGATTTTTAGATATGTTCCAAATACTTACCTATTCGGCATTGAGTTTATAATATTATAGAGATGATTTTATACCTACAGTTACTATTGAATGTTACTGCAATTCTATCTATTATATCTTATATAGCATGAGAATATGATGTATACCCATGTTTATTGTTGAACAAATCCCAATTTTATGAAGTGTTTCAAAAGCTGTTGAAGAGAGTCAAGACATCATTACCAGAATAAAATTCAAATCTGAATTTTATTTAAGAACGCATGATAGAAAACTTGCAGGAAAGTTTATTGTTTATATATATATATATATATATATATATATATATATATATATATATATATATATATATATATATATATATATATATATATATATATATATATATATATATATATATATAATATATATATATATATATATATATATATATATATATATATATATATATATATATTTATATATTTGCATATTCATATATATATATATATATATATATATATTTATTTATTTATTTATATATATATATATATATATATTTATTTATATATATATATTTATATATTTATATATTTATATATTTATATATCTATATATATATATATATATATATTATATATATATATATATATATATATATATATATATATATATATATATATATATATATATATATTTATATATTTATATATATATTTATATATAGGCCTATATAATATGAAGCCATAATACCATATCCAATGATTGACATACATATTATTATGTTGATTATAATAACATGACATTCTTCGTGTCTTCTGGCCTAATAAATCATTAATACATTGGAAGTGGCTTTATGGTGTGACCGTGTGACCTAGGCCTATATGGTACAGAGGGTATAGTACTATTCAGTATTCATACATAATTTTCTCATTCAATTGTATAATTTTGTTATCATTAATTGGTTTCTTTTGTAACATTCTTATGTGTTTTTTTGTTTCAATGTCAGAGAATATAATAATTTCAAAAATGTGGATATTTATAGTGTTACTCAATGAAAAAAAGTGTGTGGAAGGCAGCAATCATTAGAGCTAGTTTACTGCTAATATAAGTGAAAATCAGTATAAAATATGTTATTTCATTTTATTATACCACAGTGTGTTACCAATGTGTATGTACCCTATGACGAGACTAGATGGTGAAATGGTAGAGCGTAATATATAATACTGGATGAAGTTATGGAGACGATTGTTTATAAACAGAGCACAGTAAGAGCTAGACTTTTTCTGTAATCTGCAAAATGCAAATAGTGAAGCAGACGGCCCAATTTATTTTTTGGTTTTGTATGTTTCATTTATTTATTTATTTTACATATCATTTTGAATGTTATTATTCCACATAATTAATTATAAATTTGGTGAATGAGATATTCTCACCATAGGGAATTATGATGTATGATTTTCTAGATAAACTCTTCTTGCTTCTCTCCTATTGGTTGTTGCCTTGATTCTTAAACACTATCCCACTTGTCTGTTGTCACCATTTTACATTGTGTGTAATAATGTAGTCTTCAGAACTAGGGGCGTTGATCCATAGTAATCCAAAAAGAAGTACATATTGATTTATGATGTTTAGAAGTTTGTAAAGAAATAACGGTAATCTGTAAGCTAAAAACCATGTAAATAATAATTGATGTTGAATGTTAAACAATGATACATTCTTCACCCTCTATTATTCTTGGAACAACTATTATATGAGACGTACCTTTTACCTCGATCAAGTGCTGCATAACTGAGTGAAAGTTGAAATTATATTTGTTGGCAAGCATTGGATATGGGCCTATTAATTATCTTTTGATTGCATGATACAATTTGTGACATAACATCCAAATAAGATGTGCATCATTGCCTATAATGACATACTTATTAATTTATTATATATATCTTTAATGAATTGAAGTCTGTCTTATATACATGAGATTGCTTAGAAAATACAGATTATTATTATGCTACTAAACCAAAGTTGACGTAAGAAGAACATATGATAGGCCTACGTAAATGGAAACGATGGTGTTGCTCTCAAGTCTACCAGAGAAGTCGATCAACTTCAAACTTCACCACAGTATTACCACATATCACATACTTTCACAGCAATTCAGCACGCTAAATACCTGCAATAGATAAGCATTAATTTTATACAATATCTAAAAAGTGAAAAAAAGGCAGACGTGGGAATCGAACTCTGCCCGCCAATCTCATCTAATCGATATCGTTTTGAGCATTGGTTTAGAGGGCCCTGTTAATTTCCTGTCTGACAGTTGACACGCTTGGGCAAACCAACGCAACCCTCAATACATGTTTATTTATTTTATTCATTTATTTATTTATTCATAGTTTGTGAGGGAGATGGCATAAGATAACGCTAATTAGTGCTACACCTTGTTTTAAGACGAGCGGGTCGCAGGCCACCCAGAGATCAGTGGTGCCACCCTGTGGATGCGTTCGTGAGGGTTCGTTGATTGTTCAGATAGCTATGGCCCGTTCACACGACGCACTGCAATGCCAATCTTCGGGTGCCAGGCACTCGACTACTTCGTGTGAACGGCTCAAGGTCAAGACTGGAAGCAGTGATGATTCCAGGCATGTCACGGGGGGGGGCGCAGCCCCCCCTGGGACATGCCGGAGCCCCCCCCCCAGGGTATTCAATGCTACATACCACAATTTAAATCAAGTCTACTCTCCATTCAGAGATATCAGGTATTAATATGAAGAAATACATATTTTCATAATATTGTTTATTGGCCTATATGTTAAAAAAAATATGAAGATCATCGTTCTAATATGAAGTATTCAGGATCTCCCCATTCTATGGTTCTGATTTGAATAACAAGGAAAACGCGTTATGTGTTTCCGCGTTGATGGATGAGCTAATAAGAATGACATTGAATTCTTTCAAAAAGTTATATCAAGGTGATGTTTTGATAGCATTCAAGTTAAAAATCAATCTTCCTATTTTGTTGGTTTATTTCGTAGCCTATTCTAATGAAGGAAATATTAGATACAATTTAATAATATATGTAATGTTAGACTACTATATGAAACGTAATGACAGCTGTATACATATTTACACCTTGAGATCCAAAGAATTAAGTCATTACCCTCCTTTTATATTTATTATTCACTCTCAATCATTTCTTTGATAATAAAGAAGGTCTTGTTTTAATCATTCTTCATTAATTGGTGACACTTGTAGCTTGGATTTAATTGGTTTTCTTAATAGCTTTGAACGATGTATGAAAATGTCACTATATAATTTTTTATATCAAAACGACTGATTGTATTTCAGTGAAAGTTTGGAATAAGTTGTATCATTTTTACATTTTGAAAATTTTAATTTTTTCGAAGGACATTTTCTGTTCGAAAATTCTTCTCTGGGTTATTCTTATGGGGAATTTGGAAACTGGAAAATTAGTCTTCTTAGAAATGGTGCAACCGATTGCGCATAAAAAACAATGGGATTCAAATCAGATAATGACACTTGGGCATGCCAAGTTGGACCATTACACAAAAAAAAAACGGCGACGAGTTCGGTTGATTTAACCTACTTATGCATTGCAGTAATGGTAACTGCTGTGTGAACCAATTGAATGTATTATTAGATGAGCGTAGCGAAGATTTTCATTCCATATACCGAAACATTTTGGGCTTGGTTTTTATGTTTGTTTTTTTTTTTGTAATTTTGTACGCGGCATACAGGTCAGGAAAAAGTTGCAATCAACTCGAAACTTTTTTTACAAATTGGTGTTATACCAGAATAGGTTGGGATTGTTTTTCAGAAAAATCGGTCAAACGGTTTTTCCGGAAATAATTGGAAAGTATGGAAATTCCCCATAAGAGTAGGCCAGGGGAGAAACACTTGGAAATTTTTTTTTTCAAAAGCTCTCAAATTTATGCTGAATGTGGAAAGATCTATCATACCTATTTTAAACGATTTATGGAACAATCGGATGTAAAATAACGAAGAAAACGCATTTTTAATGTACTTTTTTACACATCAATAAAAGCAATTAAGAAACTATTAAATGTGAGCAACAAGTGTCACCAATAAATTAAAGCGTTTAAAATCTGTGATGGATATGAAGAAGGCACTGGTATAATTGTTTGGAAACCAAGGTTTATATACCAACAGACAGCCGCGGTTTTTAAACCTTTGAAGTGATCCATGGCCTGTATATGTACATTGAGCTGACCAAATGTTCCTAATTCTACATTTCCATACTTCTAAGCT